>JAVANC010000001.1:52724542-53924542 GCA_033319125.1 Parnassius glacialis | reverse complement strand
CGTGATCCTGTATGATCTTCAGCAAATACCGTTTGGTGTTTCTGAGTATGTGGTACGCAACCGTCGTCGACACATTAACAATCTTTACAATGTTGTTAACGAGAGACTTGTTGACAATAAATCCGACACCTTCTTGGAACAGATGGTCTATCGGTGATAGAAAAAGTTACCAGATTCGAGGATTATTATTTCCTCCCCCTCTCTTCGGACCTCAGATAATCCTATAATACTCCAGCGCAACTTGTCTATCTCTTCTTCCAGCTCCAGGATCTTCTCGTCAAGCCACAGGGTGTGTGCGTTATACGATGCCAGATGGAGTCGTCTTAGGTGGCAACCGAACCTCCACCGGAGATTTTTAAGCACTCTTGGCCTGCCGTTACAATGGTCGCCACCGTAGCCAGGAATAGCGGGGCCACCGGGGACTGCGGGCCGTCTTTTTGTAACTTTCAACTTTTTGTATATTGCAATAAATGCTACGCTTGGCGAACGAGTTTGCAACCGCAGTTTTTTTATTGTGCTTTGCTGTTATCAGAAAGATGCTGCTGCCCGTCTGCTGCCTCAGTTTATTTCTGTCGCCTCTTACGACACCCACGGGAAGATATGGGGTAGTGGTTATTCTTACCCGTCACTACACGTGAAAGAATTAAACAAGTATATATACAGGGTATTTTTGGAACGCTCCCGAAAACTAAGACAGGCGACAGCACCAAGTATACCTTTGATCATGGGTCACAAATAAATTCGATCCTGATGAAAAAAAATCTTATTTTTACAACGTTTTATTAGCTTTATTCACGCGCCATCATGTTAGTACAGCTAAATGAAACGATAATTTCATAAAAAAAATCATGAAAATACTGAAACATAAAACCAGCAGTGGAAACTGAATTGATATCACCTGACTAATGGAGGTTAATGTACGCGCGAACGGTGAAAAAAGAACGCTGGTCTTGAACTTGGGCACTAAGCGATTTATCACATATTGGTACGAAGGGGGCGCGACGGGGAACAATCCGCCATTATTTCTGTGCCTGCATGCTATTGATTCCCGCGCTTTGTTTTCTCCAAAAATACAGTCGCATACACAGCTTACTTTGCGACTCGCGACGATGTTTTAAAAAGGAAGGAAAGAAAAATTATTTATATCTATTGTTTTATGACTAAATTAGTGAACGAAAAGTTAAATATGATAGGAGAAGTTGAATGGGGAAAATTGTGAAGTAAAGTTAAAATTGTTGAGGAAGAATACCGAAAAAATTACCATGTGATCGACCTGATTACGGAAGCTCAAGCGCAGATGAAAGTGATGATGAACGAGCATCCAGTAACACCAACACACCATCAACATCTGGCTTTCATGTGACCTAAGACGTCATAATGGACGGCGTGTCACCCATATCTTAAGTTTTCTTGTTACAAACTACTTTATATTTTACGATACAAATAACAAATAATGCTCAAGTAAACATTATCCATTTTTAATTCCCACCTCTTCCAAAGTTCTAAGTAGCAAGTAAAACACCTATTATGATTCTACAATAAAACAATTAATTACTATAATATTATAAAACAAAAGCCCATTACCATGTAGTACTTTAGAACGCAACTGTACCCACACTCCATCCGCTGTCGACCTGTATCTAGCTCGGTACGAAACAATGCTGCTGTCATAAGAAAAAATGTCGCATCTAACGATTTTTGAATAAATGAGTTAAATTTACCATTCCACTCATGATAAGAAGGCGCATCTACTATCTTTTTTTAATATTCACAAATATCAATATTTTAGAAATTATCGTTAGAATTTTAGACGTAACTGTTGATCACAGATGACATTTTTTTTAGTAGAAAAGTCTTATACAAATTCAACATAAAAGAAAAGACTTATTTAACCAGTTGCATGTCATCTTTAACAATATTTCCATCGATTACTTAAATTTCAATTATTCTTGTCTTATTATTCTATATCTTATTATTAAGAGCTGGTGTTTCACATGTGGTCCCATATAAATTTGATCGTGGTCAGACCAAGTTTTTGAGTTATCCTTAATTATTTATATTAAAGTCGGTTGTACAAAATTTTTAATTTTTAATTATTATCGTAGTAAGTCTTGTATGATATTCCCTTTAAAATCATTACTCAAGAGTTGCGGGTTGTTATTTCTTGTGTCTCACTACCAATGCTTTTCTAATATTTACTAAGAAAAAAGTAGTAAATTACTATTAGCGTCCTTTCAACTTCAAATGAACTTTCCAAAATATGTAAAAATGTTAAATGAATGGCAGTTTTTTTATTTATTAGGTTGGAAAAACGCTAATAGTTATATGCGTCTTTCCTTCGATGTTTTTGTGTTGCCAGGTGTATTTTTTAAGCTAAGATGAAAGGGAAAATTCGTTTTATTTAAACAAATAAACAAATTATCAAAAAAATAATAAAAAATAAATAATCGTCCTTAAAATCTTCATGTCTCTACGTATATATTTCAATTTTCATATAGATACCTTTTAATATATTTTAGACACAGGGTCTGAAAAAAAATTCGTCAAATTATTTTTATTTCCATTTTACGTTTTTGTTAGTTGCGTCCTTCTTAATTATGACGGCAGAATGTAACCCGGCCGGCTCGTGTCGCCTCACGCTGTGATGCAGTAGGTTTCAGTATGGTCGGGGTTCGTTATTAATTGTAGTTTTTGAAACAGTTCCGTGTTGATTTTGTACACGCGTGCGCGAGCGACAGCTCAATAGTTTTTTTTTAATTAAATTGTTATTACTTGTGATTACGTGTTGGTATTATTCTTATTGTTACGTTTTTTGTTTTAATAATGCTTAACGCGTACGTTTATAGTGATTGTGAATACGCCAACATGTTAGGTATCCGAACCTAGGTACACGAAGTATCGCTAAATAAATTGTTAAGACGTCGGGATGGAACAAGTGTGTCATACTGTGCAGTGCACAAAGTTTTGAAGCGTAACCGAATGCGCCCATACAAATTGCACAAAGTGCAAGCTTTAGTTCCCGGCGATCACGACCGTCGACGAGTTTTCTGCCGTTGGTTATTATACCAGCAACAACGTGTGCCTGGTTCCGTTGAGCACATTATCTGGACGGATGAGTCGACATTTACTAGAAACGGCCTGTGGAACCGAAGAAATGCACACGTGTATTCAGAGGTTAACCTGCACGCTGTTCGACAAACCGGGCACCAAACCCGATGGTCGGTTAACGTATGGGCAGGTTTATTTAAGTATCGCATACTGGGACCAGTGTTTCTGCCACAGCGACTGAACGGACAGAGATACCTAAACTTTATAAATGAACAGTTGGTTGACATTTTAGACGACCTATCGTTGGCTGAATATCGCCGCACATGGTTCCAGCACGATGGTGCCCCTCCACATGTCGTGAGGTTCGTCCGTGAGTGCCTCAATGAGCTATTTGATGATCGCTGGATCGGCAGACTAGGACCACACGCTTGGCCACCTCGCTCACCAGATCTGATCCCGTTATACTTATTTTTGTGGGGTATGTGAAAGAAAGGGTTTTTAATCGTGAGTGTGATGCGCCAAAGGATCGTGGATGCTTTCGAGAAACTACTTACGGACTGTGTCAAAAACCACACGATGATGTCCCGCCTGCACCCAAATCTACCTTGAAATGAATGGAGTACAATTTGAGCCGCATCTCATAAGATCACGGAGGATTTAGAGCGGTAAGCTGTTTCATAACTATTTTTTTAAATAACTTAGTACTGGACTAATCTGAACAGGTACATAACTGAATACATGAGAATAATAAACATACCTACCCGATGAATAAAAACGCATGACTCCAACCTTGGTTACATTTCATTTAAGTATTTTTTTATTAGCGGGGAATCGAACCAGTTATTTGGGTTATTTAACCTGTAAATTCGGGTTAAAGTGGCTACGTGGAGACAAGCACAGTGGCAAAATAGTAGGTTAAGTAGATAAGTTAGGTATTTAGTATTTAGTAAATATCCTAGTAGTTCGTAACGTATTTTGAGAAAAATTCGCATGAACCACTTATGATAAAAGTATGTCCTAATCTGTACTAATATGCTGGCCCTTTGTATCCCATTAAACAATCATATAATGACTATTTTGGCGATATTGATATCTTTACTTCCTCATATTTGAGCTTTAAAATATATATTAATAATGAATTACAAATATTTAATTCGTGCAAGATTTTTTTATATTGTTTACTACTTTTTTTGTAATGGCAGGCCTATTTCAGTCCGCGCTTTATGCATGAAAATATACCTACGCTCCGTGGTCCAATACAAGGTGCTAAATGCTACTCTTAATTCCGTGATATTGTCAGGCGCGCTTGAGTTAACGCGCGTCTTACCTAAATAGTATTTTTCTCTTATAAGCATTTAGGCACTTTTGATATTTATTTTTGACTTTTTATTCATATATGGCCTCTCAAAAAGCTAAATGGTACTGCATAGCATAAGGATGCTTAAATAACAATAGAAATGTCGACTTTTCATTTTTTACTGTTCGTAAGGATACCGAAAGGTAAGATATTATTATTTGTAGGTAAATCTACAGTTTAATTATTTTATCAGCGACCGGACCACAGCTTCACAGTTTTCGACTTTATCGTGTATATTTTTTTTATAGGATAAGGGTGACAAACGAGCACACAGTCCTCCTGATGGTAAGTGGTTGCATCGGCCCATAGACATCTACATCTATCCTCGTTTGCGAATCAAAATGCAGATGCGTTGTCACCCGTAAAGACTAAGATGGAATGCCTCATTTCCAGTAAAAAGGGCCTCCGGCCACCTGCACTCACCAAGCGAAACGCAGAGGTAAACCTCTACTTCACGCTGGTATTCTGTGAGGTCGTGGTATCACCCCGGTTCGAGCCGGCCCATTCGTGCGACAGCAAAACCTGCCCGCGTTGCTCTACCACTGTTAAAATATTACCAAGGACTTTAAAACTTTCACTCATTGTATTTGTTGCCTAAAAATAATTGTTCTGGATCTAGATGTTTGCCCTTGTGAAATATATGTATGTAAACTGCCCACGCGATACAGAAAAAAATCCTAGTGTGGAGGTAACGTTATTTAAAAAGATAGGTAAACAAGTAATGATATTTAACATTTAGTACAATCGACTTTAATATTAATACGCATTATAACACGCATTATTAAGGATAACTCCAAAATTACTGGTCAGATCTTGATCAAATTTCTATGGGGTATATAATTTATAAGTACTAGATTTCAAATAAAAAAAGAATTATCAAAATCGGTTCACCTAAGAAAAATTTCTGAAGTAACAAACATATAAAATACAGATAAATTGCGTAATTCCTCTTTTTTGATGTCGGTTAACATGGTACGTAGATAAATTATCTAAGTTTAAAAGACGTCCATGCTGTTATAATCTTAATTTTCCTCGATGTTGCATATTTATACCTTCCTTACATTGAACAATAATGTTCCCTTGGTGTATTATCACTACTTTTATTACTACCAACTAATATCAAAGGATTCAATTTGTTTTCTCACAACACCTAATACACCCTGCAGTAAGTGCGGCCTTAACAAAGGCTTGTAACGGGCTAAGTGATACAGACGATCGCACGTAAGGAACATTTTGGTTTTTTTTCTTCATTTTCATTCCTTAATTTTTTTCGACTATTTATTCTGTAGGCTAGTTTGGCAAATGTCGTGTCCAAAGCATATGAACATTAGCGACGTTATTAATAGGTTTAAACTCGCAAGTTTGATATCAGAGAGTGATCCTTCTGTTCTTATACTATTATTTATTCTGTACTAATAATAACTCTTTTCTCTTCAAATCGTTACATATTGTTATACTAATATGAGGTAGGTGTTAAATGTACATATACTATACTCTTTTTTGATAGTACTTTTATAAATACCTTTGAAATGTGCAAAATGTGTTTGTATATTTTAACAAATAAAATAAAAATTAAATTAAATAATAAAATAGTATCGTGTGATATAAAATTTCTTTATTACAAACGCAAAGTGTTTTGCTGAAACCGTTCATTCTATTGCTTTCAATACCTTCACGAAATGAAATAGAAGCGGTAACCTACTTTTTCTTATAAATTCCAATACTTCAACAAAGAACATTTTATATTGGAACAGTCAACACAATCCGACTGAGAATGGAACACTAAAAGTAATAAGTGTCAAGAAGTGAAAAGGGTCGCTGATCTATGTACTGCGGTAGATTTCAGTTCTGTCAGCGCACCTGCTTTACCGGTTTTTCTATTCATAAAGTGCAGCAGATTTAGCAGCACTAATTTAATATTATTGCTAGTATCCAAAATAAATAAAATTGTTAATATCCTGCTCACTTATATAGAAGGCTCTTACGACAAACTGTTGTTGAATCAAATCAAATAAAATTATCCTTATAAATTTTTAATATGTTAGGGGTCGTTACTACTAAAATGGTCCTTAATATGAGCGGAGGTCCATTCTGCGACGTGTAGGGGAGTATTTGAAGTCCTTCAGAAGAAGTTCTATTCCGTCCTTTATGGTGGAGCTAGGTGCTAACGGACCCAGAGTCTTTAAATGGAAGTGCAGTGGGCTTGTTATATAAGAAAAGCGTTACTAC
The DNA here is from genome assembly GCA_033319125.1 of Parnassius glacialis. Taxonomy (NCBI): domain Eukaryota; kingdom Metazoa; phylum Arthropoda; class Insecta; order Lepidoptera; family Papilionidae; genus Parnassius; species Parnassius glacialis. Next base: position 53,917,908 of record JAVANC010000001.1, on the reverse strand, counting down.
AACAAAAACACTTACATTGAGCAGGGGCTTCTATTATTATTATAAATGGGAACCGATGGCTCCTACGTATACTATGGTAACCCACAAATTGGTTACTTTTATGTTTTAAGTGATTTGAAATTAAATATTTATTTTCTATCTACCCTTTTAACAAAAATTTGAATATTCTTAAAAAAACAAATACTTTGTTCACGTAAACAACGAACAAGTATATTGTCGTACTGTCCTCAACGATCATTTAACTGGTAAAGACGCGCAGAGGTAGAGTAGTGGTGCTTATGGTAACGATTATTTACGGTTTGGTACGCGGAGAGTGTGCGTACGTCCGCGTTTGTCGCGTAAATTATTATTTAGTTGATTACATATTTCAAGCAAGTTTTTAAAATAGTGAGTAAACCATCTTCAAATAATTACTTTTAATACATCCAAGAGCTTGTTAGCTATGCGATATTACGTTTTAATCGGAAATATTAGGAAATATTGAATCCAATTTTCTATCTTAAAATGTAGGAAAATTCCACCTTAATGGTAATTTGGAAGAAAAGGAAACTAGTTACCTAGTGCTCTGTACTAGGTAACTAGTTTCGAAATGTAAGTATTATTTATCATGAAGTTGTGGAAATTTCCTTCATTTTTATTTCTAGTTTGTCGAAACTACAGTATGTAAAAAAAGAATCATCTACGCTGCTTTTTTGTAAAAAAAAACGTATTGTATGTTATACAAACTATATTTTACGTCGCTTATTTAATAATTATTTTATCGTATGTAATACATTCGATTTTTAACGTTGGTTTGAATAGATGTGTTCGTTATTCTATATATGTAACTTGAGATTAATTATGTCGATAAAATATGTATTCATTGCTATTGTAATATTTTATAACAATTGTTTACGTAGGTATAGAAAAATAAAATTATATCTTATGTTCTTCTTTTGTTATTTTGTGCATTCGAGATTCAAGAAGATCTTCAGAGACATTTCGTATACTCAAGAGAAGACATACCTCGTCTCTACAAAAATATACATTGAACTAAACATTACCTTTTTAAGCCACTGAAAACTCAGTTGAAAAACAACTTATTGTATGCATAAAGCATTTTTATCGACATTGGCGATAAGTCAACAAATAGCATACATTGCGATAGGTACGTTAATTAAAAGAAAAAGTAAAGTTAAGGATATGTGTCCACATTAGATGTTTACATCTCATAGAAAATTGCATTACGTTAGCAAAAAACACTATCACATTCACTTAAATAGTGAACTAAACTTATATAAGCTATTTTTTGTGTATATTGAATATTTTGTAACCGTATAGTGGAAGTGTAAGAATATCCATTACCCAATATCATCGCATGGATTCATAAATGTCGACAGGAAGAAACAAACCAGCAGACGGGCAGCAGCATTTTTCTAATAACAACAAAAAGCAAAATTGCTAACCCACTTGTCAAGCGTGGCAACTATGGCACATATTCTTTCTTCAAGACAATTAAAAGAGAAGTCCATGTTCAGCAGTGCACTTGTAAACGGTATAATGGTTTGTAACTTTAACAGTAACTTATAGAGGTAAAGTTGATACAGTGCGTCTCTACAAACTTTAGTTAATGATAATTTTAGGGTAAGTTTTTAAGCCAAAGAAATACCAGCGCGATATGTGTTACATACACGAGCAATGAAACACACACAGACATCAAATGTGATAGTTACGCTACTAATTTTTTAATTAAAGTATCGCTTGAGATCTGGAACTCTCACTATAGTGAAGAAAAACATATTTTATTGCAAAAAAAAAATTGGGCTCTATCAATTTTACCATCTTTCCAAAAACTAGCCACTTGCTTTAAGAAGCTTAAGCAAAATAACTTTTTTTGAGAGGTCAATCGTCGTACTCAACTTGGCTGGGCAGCATTCTGGAGATTACGTCTACTTATCACGTATTCATAAAAAAATTAAAACAAAATTATACAAGCATTGTGTGTTACCAGTGATGACATATAGATCTGAAACCGTCTCTTCACCGCTGGCTGTATGAGAAAGTTTAGGGTCGTTAATTGAGCCATGGAAGAGATTTGCTCATCCAGTTATGGAGGGCCATAGTTCTACGCTCTTGGCTCTGAGCATAGCTGTTGAGCATCATAAACTTCGTAATGAGGATATTTGCAGTAAAATTAGCGTAACTGATATAGTCTTTTTTATTTATTTAAAACGTTACCCCCACACTAGGATTTTCTCCTGTATCGTGGAGGCAAAACAATTATTTGTAGGTCATACAAATATCTTGTTCCGTGCGGGATTTGAACCCGCGGCCCCAGCGCAACAACTCATTGCTGAGCCACTGCCCACGGAGCAGTCTAACAGATCAGTAAGCTGAAGTGGCTATAGATATGAAGAACAACCACCAACCGGTGAAAAAAGGTTCTCGCGTGGCTGCCTCGAACCAGTAATCAAGGTGTAGGGCATTCCATTATCAGATGGACTGAAAAACCTTGTATGATATGCAGGATGTCGATGGATGTAGGTGGCTCAGTACTTTGTTATGTGATATACTCTGGGGAGGACTCTGCTTATCAGTGGAATTGTGATAATAGAATTGAAAATAAAATTAGTAACGATGATGATTGCTTTCTATATGACGATAAAGTAAGCAAAAAAAAGAACTGAAAAAATGCACTAAATGATCTTGTCAAGAAGGCTATTCGTATGCAGAAACGCCTAAATATTCACGCGTCTGGCGGCTTCTCAGCGATAGCTTGGGGATCGGACGAGTATTTTCTATGGTCAAATAAAAGAGGATCAGTGTTACAGCGTAATTGTGAAAAAGTTTTGTGGTATTTTTTTATTTAAAATGTGTATCTTATGTGTATCGTAGATTTTCTTAAATTAAAAGAGTTTTGGACAAAGTAAAATAATAGCTTACATATACTTTCCCTAGCTAAGCACAGACGAAATCCTACCTATAAAAAGTTACATTATCAAAATGAGCGTTAGTAGGCTTCTCATGTAATTAAACATTTTTGATTTCCTATACAGAGGTCCCCACAATGTATCACACATACACAGAAAGAAAAAAACTCTCACAAAACATAGAGTAAAATAGCGCCACGGTGTTGCTGTGTTTTCTATGTTAAGTGATAAAATGTGAACCCTTCACGTCTTAACGAACAATTTTATGTTACTTCTCACGAATAGAGCAACTGCATTTCGATTCTAAATGAAGAAAAGATGCATGTAGGTGCTCATGGGGGGCAACCACATATCATCGCTGGAGCGCTATTTATTATTTAGACCAAATGTTATAAATACAGTTGCTGGTCGTGAAGTCGTAGGTTTGAATCCCAGACTGGGCAACAAACCAGTTTTTGGGTTCATCTGTCAAAAAATTCTCAGTAGCAGCCCGGAGTTAGAAAATCGACCCTGTTCTGCCCTCTTGTCTCGGAAGCATGTAAAACCGTAGGTCCTGCCCCTGATCGTTCTCCGGTAGTGTCGAATTACCGTCCAATTGGACTGTGAAGGTGAGGGAATTGCGTAGTCATGCATGCAGTTGGACAATATAATCACGTCCTGCGCAGATGGCTAGTCTGCATTGCGACTGGCCACCGTGGCCGAAATTCTGTTTGTAGGACATTATTATAGGGCAGTGTTAAACACATGCTGATAAGGCTGGCATGGGAAGAAGTTGGCATCCCCTAATACTCATACTATTTCTTTTTTACCGTCAGCCTGTTAAAAGTCACTGCTAGACACGTGTATCTTCCGTTAAGGGGGGAATATTGCATTAATTGCCACGGTAGGAAGAACGTTTGGCAATCGCAATACCAGATGTCTCGTCGCTTGACGCTGCTTCTCGTTACTAGTGAGGTATTTTAAATATGACGTTCACAGCGTGGTTGTCACGGCATCAATTGGATGTCATAAGATGTCCATGGAATCCACCTGAAAAGCGTGGATTTAATGGCATATCTTACTAAAAGCAAGAAAGGCTCTTATCCAGCAATGAAATTTTGTGGGCTAATATAGAAAAAAATAAATAATAAAAGACTGACGAATTTGAATAGATGCAAACTTATAAACTGATTAAGATAAGATAAGATAAGAGAAACTTATAAAATAATTATTGAAGATTAAAACCAAGTTAATTAAAATCGTTTAAGAACTTTTAACTTCCTTATTTTTATTTGAATGGTGGTTTTCTATTTTTAATATGTGAATACTTAGGTCACTCAATAAACTTTGAGATATACAAAAAGTATTCTAGATACTATTAAAAATTATTTTATATTTTTTCAAAATATTCTCCATCATGCTCTATACAAAGTTCCATTCGCCTAAACCAACTCTGAAAACACTTTTGCCAGTCTTGATCTGACAGGTCGGAAATCGCTTCTTCGTAGGCAGCCACGGCTTCTTCGGCGCTTGATAAAAACTTGCTTTTATTATTTCTTTGACTCTTTGGAACAAAAGAAATCACATGGAGCTAAGTCAGGGCTGTAGGGTAGATGACTTAGAGTTTAAAGTCTTTTGTTCTAAGGGAGGTATGAGAAGAAGCCTTATCGTGATGCAGCATGATTCCCCGAAGCCCGGTCTTTGTTCTTCTCTCTCGCAGAGCTTGAAAAGCTTTTCGTAACGCAACTGTAGTATACCATTCAGAGTTGACTGACCTACAATTTCCCAGCAATGACGTTGACAAACGTCCGCTCCACGAAAAAAAACTAGCCACCATTTTTTTGCCGACGTTGCGAGCTCTTTGCAGTTTTGTCGGTAACTGTCCTTTTGAGTATACCCATGCCGAAGATTGCCTTTTAATTTCCGGATCATATTGATAGATACATGTCTCGTTATCAGTAACGATTTCTGAAACATGCCTAGATGCCCTGTTTTCAAAACGTAGACCAATTCATGGCACCAATCCACACGAGTCTGTTTTTGCTTTCGGATAGCAAAAGAGGGATCCATCGACAACACAGCTTCCTCACTCCAAGATGTTGATGTATGATGGCAGGAATACTCCCAGAAATAATGCCTACAATATTTTCGATTTCCGTATATGTGATTCGTGGGTCTTCTCGCACCAACATTTCAGTAGTCCATACATTTTCTGCCGTCACTGCTGTTTGCAGGACCCCAGTTCTTTGGTCATCTTTAAGATTAATTTTAACCCTTTTTAATTCAGCAAACCACCTACAAATTGATGCGCGTGATGGAGCTGAGTCCCCTTATGCTGATTGTAACAGAGTTCCATTGTTAAATAAATTTGTTATTTAGAAACATATAACACGGGTGCGTTCCATTTTTAAATTTCGAGCATTTCAAAATTTATTGAGTGACCTACGTATTTTAACTGATATAATAATATCAGGCGTTACTCAGAAATTCATTATATTAAATATATTATAATCCATTGCAGAGTATTTTTCCTGATGATGCCTTGAGGCGAAACACGTGGCGTATTATAAACGGTTGTGTTCATTTCCTAGTATAGTGTGTTGTGGGTTACGGTATCGGGATTAGTATTGGTAGTAATAGTGCATTTTAGGATCGGATTCCTTACTCTATAAACTAGGTATGACAATATAATTTTGGGTGTATTTACTATTCAATTTAAATATCTTTAATCAAAATGAGAAACTATACAGCAGATTTCAAAAAAGTTTTAATATATCATAAATATTTGTGTTACTATTTGTGCCCCAAGAAGCAGTGTATTCACTGCAGTGTTACAATAAAAAAAAAAGATAAGTATAACTAGACGTTGTGAGAACTTTCATCCAAGTTATCAGAGGTCTTTAGCATTCTTTGTTTAAAGTGGCAGTGTCGCAAGTGATCTATTGGTGTTGCGTACCACTACATACTTGCTACACAGTTGAAAGACTGTGGAGCATGTATCATATATAAGTCTTATATTGTAAAAAATGTTTAATTCATTGTTTTCGTTTTTCAATAATTTTGTAAACAATGGTAGTATGAGATAACACTAAATTGCCTTTAACTTAAGAGTAAAATAAATAAGGAAGGAAAAGCTGCTTGAAATTCGAGTTGTTCGTGTAAATAAACATTGGGTGAGCGCGTGCCCATTATACAAACTTGGCTTGGCACACCGCCCTGGCTAGATTATGGACTAGACTAAATATCCATTTATGCTGAAATAATAACCCAAATTCGATATGGTTAAACGTATGATTCTCTATTTTCATTTCGAAATACATTTAAATAAATTTCATTTGAATTAATTTCACTTTGCTTTTGGATCTGTTTGGTCACATTTCACAAATAATTTAAAAAAAAATGTTTTTTCTTTGACATCATTATAGTGTGACAGACCACTGCTAACTAACAATGGCCATAGACTAGGAGAAGTATCAACTACACCTAATCAGTCATCATCAGTATTACCAATATAGCCAAAGTTATATAATATATTAAGTATTACTAATATTAAAAGTCCACTGCTGAATATTGGCCTCATAAAATAATATTTACCATAGTTGCAACACTTGGCGGCGTGTTGGCGGATTCTGCTTCCTATATAAGAGTGTACGATACGGAAACTGCATAACAGTCAAAGTATTTTATATCAGGTATGAATACGAGTAAGGTTTAATGCTGATCTTGGTGACAGAACTGAGTCCTTGCCATAAAATTATTATATTCATATTATTTTATTATTTCTTTTTTATATCTATTATATCTTTTCATTTATTTTTTTATATCTACAAAATCTCAAGTCAATAGGACACCTATAAGTGGATCAAAATTTAATTCTGATGCTCATAAATACATATCTACATATAAACATACGTAAATAATATTATATAATATAAACATACATACACCACTCTGGCATAAAATCACAGCGTAAAATAGCAACATTGTGCTTTGTGTTGTGTTTGTTTTGGGAGGACCATTTAAATAGTAAAGAGGCATTCCTTTTGATTTTCGGGGATGACGATGCATCTGCATAAATAAAAAAATCTAATATAAAAACTATAATAGTAACTCATAAGTTTTAGATGAAACGTTTTTTGTATTTTATTTTTATTTATATCCTTATAATTCATATTTTATATCGGCGGCCCGAAGTGAATTTTAATACATCAATGGGCTGAATTGCAATCGTCAGATACAAGTTATCCATCAGCTAAATTAAAATATATCTGAATTTAAAATTGAATATTGTATTTTAATGGTATATTTTTCGTAAAATAGCTGCAGAAATCGTGGCTAAGACATTTGTATTTTATTGATTTTTTTATTCGCTTTCGATTATCATGTATTGAAGTGAGAAAGAGCAACTTTAAGCATTTCTTAAATTGACGTCGATTTTTGTCGAGTACGGCTCTTTCTTTAAAGAACATTTCAATTATTTTCTAATTAACGAAACGTCATTTATTATTTACTGCAAGCACGTATGGAATTCAAAGCTACATTAAACTACCACAATATACATTTCTCAATTAAAACTTTGATTTTCTATTCCCAACGCTATTTGAGCAAGCTGGGAACTGAAACGTGGAGATTCACAAGCTCCAACAAGTTTCAATGCCACTTTATGTTAGAATATTATGAGTCGCCCACGATGCTTGGCGTATATGACGAAAGTAGATATTAAGTAATTTATTTATTAAATTAGCTGTTTTTATCGCTTTACACTTTTTACTTCAATTCCCTGCTCTCCTGCAACTGCAACTATATTGTCGATTCAACCTTTATTTGCCGTACATTATTTTTATGTGTGACTAGATTTGCCAAAAAAAATTATCCCATATCCAAATATAGCAATTCATGCTTAGTGTTATTACTATATATTTGTACATTTATAAATGCTATACTGTTTAGGATTTTTAGGTGTTTAGATTTTTGTTGAATTTTTAACTACAACGATTAAGCAGGTTTTATTGATATTTGATGGCTTTTTATATACTTTGGTAACACGCACGCACACAGTCCACCTGTTGGTAAATGGATGCTTTGCCCATATACATCTTCATCTCTCCTCGATTAAGAAACTAAATACAGATGCGTTGTTACTTATAATAAATAAGATAACAATGTTAGAAAGCAGTCAAAATGGATATCCAGTTCCTTACACTCACCATACGAAATAAAGCAGAATTAAGCTGTTAATTCACGATGGTATTATGTGAGAGCGTGGTTCTACCTTGTTCGATCGACTCATTCGTACTGCAACAACCTGCAGCGTGACATTACCCCGTAAACAATGGTTATATTAGTATATACTAGCTGGCCAAGCAGACGTTGTTCTGCCCTTTCCGACGACCCTTCCTATGAAAAAATCCTTAAATTCGCAATAAAAAAATATTGAATCTCACTTATCGGGATAAACAGTATCCTATCTCTCAAATCGGACCAAACTGCACACAGTGTACAAAATTTAATTGAAATCAGTTCAATAGTTTAGGAGTTCATCGCGGACAAACAATGCGACACGTAATTTTTATATATGTATATATTTATCCCGGGAAAACATATTTCCTAAGATATTAACTTCACGTGTACACAGCTGCGGCCGGTCGCTAGTAAATATTATACAAGATGTTGATAGAATGTACTAGGTAAATGAGAAATTGGACAAACAACTCTGATAGATTAAAACTGGTTGTTTCATGAGTCAAGCTCTTCAATAACTTTTAAACTTTCAACGTAAATCATGTTTAAAAAATAATAGTCTTACTTCAACGCCGAACACGTTTTTAACTAGCACTTAAAATTAGAATTAACTATTTTAGCGGCGCCGGTAGAGATGAAACCGGGATTGCTCGCGTGAAATTTACGTTGAGCGTTTAGCCCCTAAGTTATCACGGATATCAAATAACATAGCCCTGTGTAATTTAATATAAAGTTACTTTAGTTTATGCAACATTATTTATTGTGTCACCCGAAGTATAAAAGAAGAGCACGTTCTCACCCATATAACTTACTAGCTGTGCCCCGCGGTTTCACCCGCGTCATCACGTGTCCGAGGTGCGCGATATGACCTAGTTCAAGCATTTTATAACGGCGAGGGTTGAAGCGTCGTTCGCGCGCCCAGCCAAGTATTGAATTATTTTAATTTTACATTATCTCTTAAACTATGCGTCCAAATAACATGGTATAAAGAACAAAGTTTATCTTCATAAAATTGTCTTGATGATGAAGTAAGTTTCGTTCGTAAGGATAAATAAGCCATGCCTAATAATAACGCTCATAAATCACTTTTAAATTTTCAATATTTTTTTGTCACAAAATACCAAATTATGGCTTATGTAGAAGGGTACATGGGCAAAACAAGGAATGTCACAAAAACTTCAAATATAAATTAAGTATAGCAACACTTAGGTTTTCGCGCATATTTCTATGTAGCATTATGTAAAAAGCATAAAAACAATCATATTCCTTCATATTTTCAATATTTCAAAACCCTGTACATGTGTAAAAATGGGAATGTCCCTAGTGAAATGGAACGTTACATGGAATGTCCAACTGTCAATGTCAGATTAAGGATGCTCGATGTTGTAAAAATATCGATGATGACATCAATGTTCGATGTTTATCCTACTCAAAACATCGATGTTGGCCATTATCGATGTTTTTTGCACATGTATTTAATAGTTTTGTATTAAAAATTAGATGAATAAAAAATTGGCAATTTTTTTCACTATTTAAAAAAAATCATTTAGATCATTGTGTGAAGCACTTAGAAATATTTTATGACTCTGCAGGAAGACGAAACAAGAACTATACTGTCTTCATTCATTTTGTGATCCATGTAATTATGGAGTCTAGAATAAAAGGAGAACTATCTTATAAGGTGCGAAAGTTGAAAAAGTGTCCCACTATATACTGCAAATAGAGGTTCCAAAACCTACCACAATAGCGCTGGCGTCTGAAAAACTACGATATGAATATAGCTGTTGTAGACGGAGTGAAGTCAGCTGAATTCAAATATTTAAAAAATTTCATGACTAGAGTAGTTAGTAAAATGCCAGTATACAAAACCTCAACTATTTACGTAGTACAAAACCAAGTGGATTGGTAGGTTCTTGTTTATTTCTTCATCTTATTCTAATTAATTTTGGCGCTTTTTTAAATTTATCCTATGCTACTGCAGCGCCACCCTTATTGAACGCGTTTTTAGAGATACTTTTCATATATAGAGATGGTCCTCCTACTCTGCACTCCATACATGTAATGAAAATTTTGGACTCCATTAAAATAACATACCCCATTAGAGGACATTCATATTAAGAATGCGATGCGACAAGAATATGGGCCTGATCAATTTAAAAACTCACATGGAAGTCCCATACCAATGGTATGACTTGCTAAAAGTAAGTCGCCAAATCCTCTGGTAGTCATTGAAGTGGGTAAGGGTGAAATTATAAGGAAATTTACAGATTTTTTTCAGAATGAGTACATAAAAAAGTGCTCTTTTCCAATCCAGGCTCAAAGAGAAATAATGAGTGTGAGATAACATCCAAGGTTCATTCTTCATCGAGTTTATAGCAGAAGTCACCCATATTGAATAATAGAAGAGCGGATCAACCGGATTATAGCAATTAATTTGATTTGCCTGGATTTGCCTACTAAGATAATTTGCCAATTAGTGCAGACAAGCACAAAGACCTTATGGACTTAAAAATATTTTGTTCTGTTGAAGCACAAGCCTATTTTTGAAATTCTTACCCATACATAGTACTAGATTTGGACATTCCCTGTATGATTGATATAGGACATTCCATATTTTAGTACTTTATAAAAGTTAATTACTTTTATTTTTAAAATTATACACATTTCTTAATATTTGCCAAAAGATTATTTGTATCCACAGCTAATCTCTGTAAGGTAAATTAAAGTTCCTATTAGTAGTTTTGAAACAATTAATATGTAAGACAAAGTTATAAACTTTGAAACATTAAAATGTTAATTACACAAAAACCTGTTTTAGTGACATTATTTGTTTTGCCCCTGTACCCTTCGTATAAGAAATAGACATATGGTATCGCGGACTTTTTTTTAGACTGAATAAAGATCTATATTTTTCTAGAACATTGTATTTACGTATCCCTAACGATAACACCAGCGTACGCGGATAAATCATTTCGGGAGTGCTTTTTCTTCTGTCTTGCTTAACAAATATCCATATTTAAGGCTAGCTGAGTAATATAGCTTAATGCTAGATAGCCTATACCATTCCACATGAATCTGGCTATATTATACAAAAATAATTTTTAATCGGAATGGTAGTGCCAGAGATTAGCGCGTTTAAACAAACAAAAAAACAAAAATGCTCTTCCGCTTTATTATATTAGTATAGATTTTGAAAAAATTAATTCGGAAATCTGGTTATTGGAAAAACAGGAATTCTTTAAACATACACCAACTGTGTCCTGTGACTGTACTTTCGATCTACTTGTCACGATGTGGTGTTACCATTATATATTGGGAATTAGGTTATCAAGCGACGAAAGTTTCTCGCATAAGTTTTAAATTTTGCCTAAGCTGCCTTCATGCTCGCATGGAACTTTGAGTTCAGCACAAAACAACATTGTAATAGCAAACCATATCTTAATCACTCTGTCTGATGTCCTCCAATGTTGTATTATTCTGCTGCTTTTCGATGTTTCATACACTAGTATCATACTATCACAGAGCAGGCACAAATTATTCCAGTGGTTTTACTATTATGTGCATTATCACACATCGGGTTTTCATTGCTTACGACATACTGATCTTTTTCTTCAATAATACTTAATAACTGATGTCGTGAACTTACAGTACTCAATCGGACACTTAGAAGCTAGTCCTTAGTAGTTACTTAGTAGTTAGCTAGAGAAGAAGAAGAGAGAGAAGTCCGACTACCTAGAAATGTCTTCATTTATTTATTTAATCTTTTGACATGCCTCATAATAAGGGAAATAGAGTGGAGAATTAATGCTTAAGACATTCTCTACCAGTCAACCACAAGTTTATAATGTTATTGTTTTTGCTATCGTGGTTTTAAGATACATTTTATTGTAACGCTGGTCCTTGCGGCATCCTAAACAACACAGTCGGACTCCTTGCCTGGTAGTGCCGTATGAGTTCGTAATATATTCACAAAAATATTAGAGCTTAGAGGTGACATTGCATGTATCCAAATAACATATATAATAACATATATTCACAAAACTGGTCAATCTCATGCTTCTGGGAGATGTTTGCCCGGATGTGACGCCGCTGATATATGGAGCAAATCTTATTGCCTTGGCAAAAAAGGATGGTGGCGTGCGCCCCATCGCTGTAGGGTCTACATTCCGACGTTTAGCAGCCAAGATCTGCGTCCGGCTCACTAGAACAAAACTACAGGCCCTCTTTGAACCAGTACAAATTGGATTTGGAACCCGTGGAGGTTGCGAGGCAGCAGTCCACGCTGTACGTACCTTCCTTAAAAGTGATTCGTGCGAGGTTCTTCTAAAATTAGACTTAAAAAACGCATTCAATTCGGTCAATAGGGACACTCTGCTAAAAGAAATTAAAATACATGTCCCAGAAATTTATAACTTCCTTCTCCAGTGCTACCACTGCCCCTCAAAACTAGTTCATAAATCCAATGAGATTATTTCGGCCGTAGGCTGTCAGCAGGGTGATCCCCTCGGTCCAGCAATATTTAGTTTGGCAATAAATCCGATAATCCACTCCCTAAATTCAAAATTAAATATTTGGTACCTCGACGATGGGACCTTGGCCGGAGACGCGCAGACAGTCCTAGCTGATTTGGTGCATGTTAAACAGCATTTCAATCGCATTGGTTTAGAATTAAATTATGACAAATCTGAATTATATATTTCGGACCAAGTAAATCCACTAACCGCTTCCCAGATCGCTCAAAATTTTAACAACATTGCTCTTAACATTAAAATAGTAACGAAGGACAGTCTGCACGTCCTCGGCTCCCCCATCTTTGAGGAGGCCATTCCTCTTCTCTTAAATAAATTAACAACAAATTTCAGCAAGTATTCGGACCGCCTTGTCAAAATTAGTAGCCACTCAGCTTTATTTATTTTAAAATTCTGTCTGTTCGTCCCTAAATTCACTTACATGCTTCGCTGTTGCCCCATTTGGAAATTCCCCCATTTGATCACACCTATTGACACTCTAATGAAATCCCAAATTGAAAACATCCTGAACATTCACTTGAGCGAACAGGCTTGGACCCAAGCCGCTTTACCAATAAGGAACGGCGGCCTGGGAACACGCAAAATTTTAAGTGTGGCTTTGCCTGCATTCCTGTCTTCAATCCACAGCACGCTAGATCTCGCAGGTAGAATATTAAAAGCCCCAGCGGGCATTAACTGCGAGATTGCATGTTTGGACGAGGCCACGAATGCATGGCTAGCTGGACCGAGTCCAAATCTCCCATCCAAACCACATAAGCAAAGGGCCTGGGATACAATAGCGTCCGTCGCCACCTTACAAACTTTAATAGAGCCTTCAACTGGCAGGGACCGGGCCAGGCTGTTAGCTGTGTCCAAGCCAGAATCTGGTTACTGGCTCCAGGCATATCCCTCGCCCAACACTGGGACTTTTATCAACCCGGACACTCTACGCATAGCCGTCGGTCTCCGGCTGGGAGCTGGGATCTGCACAGGTCACAACTGTGTTTCTTGTGGGGCTCCAGTGGACCGACTCGGCCACCATGGCCTCTCCTGCACCTCGGGCGCCGGCCGCCTGTCCCGCCACGCTGCTCTCAACGACTCTCAGAAGGGCGCTCGTTAGTGCCAACGTTCCCGCCGCTCTGGAGCCCCAGATTGTGCGGAGCGATGGCAAGCGCCCTGACGGAATGTCGTTGATACCCTGGAAGTCGGGCCGTGCGCTGGTATGGGACGCCACCTGTACAGACACCCTGACGGCGTCCTATCTACCAGCAACTACCAAACGTGCGGGGGCGGCGGCGGACGCCCGGGAACGCCTCAAGGTCTCTAAATACAGCTGTCTCGGCGCCCAATATCAGTTTTTTGCTTTCGGCGTCGAGACACTAGGTCCTTGGGGCAAAAGTGCGCTGGAGCTGCACAGGGAGCTCAGCAAAAGGTTGAGGGAGGCAACAGGCGACCCTCGCGCCGGCGGCTTTCTCGCGCAAAGAATTGCAATCGCAGTTCAGCGCGGGAATGCTGCCTGCGTGATGGGCACCCTGCCAAGAGGCCCAGGCCTCTTATTTAATTAGTTATTTTATTTTATTTTTAAGGTTTAGTTTTAGTTATTTTAATTTAATAATAGTTCTAGTCTAGTATTATTTTTTTTTATTCTTCCATATTTTGTTTGTTAATTATTGTAAAGTTCTATATAACAAACCTCATTATAACGAACTACTAAGTATAACGAATATTTCCAATTCCCTTCAGTATCGTTATATTATGGAGATTGCAATGTATACAAGTACATACTTACATCCTTAAAAACATATCCACTTAACATTATGTTCCTATAAAAAGACAAATATATTTAAATAAAACTAATTTTACGGATTTTATCGCGTATATTAACTTATTTTTATCTTCACATGTTTCGGGTGCTTTCCAGCACCCGTGGTCACGGGGGATTGAGGTGTTTGACGTCCTGCTGTCATAGTTAGCCCGGCTACCTTCAGTTTTTTAATTTTAATTTTTGGTTCGATTTACGCAGAATGAGCTTACAGTATCTTGAGGTCTAGCAGTGGTATATTTGGGTTTGGATTTCATTTTATTAATTATGGGATCCCAAGCAGATGGCAGCACCTATCCATCTTCTCTATTGAAATTAGGATGTTTTTTAATTTCAATAGCCTCGCGAATCATCCTTGGGAGGAATCGGTGTTCTTTTGCGAGGATTTGTGGCCTATCAAATCTAATGTAATGGCGGGGCCGATCTTGAACATGTTCACAAACTGCAGACTTCCCGATACGTCGGTGCTTCACGTCAGCTATATGTTCTTTAACGCGGGTTTTTATAGATCTTTTTGTTTGTCCTATGTACGAGAGACCACATTCACAATCCAGCTTGTACACTCCTGCATCTTGTAGAGGGATATGACACTTGACGGATGGTAAAAATTGACCAATCTTCTCCAGCGGCTTGAAGTATGTTTTAATGGAAGCTCGCTTCAAGATGTAGCCAACCTTGTCTGTGACTCCTCTGACATAGGGTAGAACAGCAGGCACACGCTCGACTGTGGCTGGCTTCACTCGGTCACTGTGACGTAGGCGAATCGAACCAAAAATTAATATTAAAAAACTGAAGGCAGCCGGGCTAACTATGACAGCAGGACGTCAAACACCTCAGTCCTCCGTGACCACGGGTGCTGGAAAGCACCCGAAACGTCGGGAAGATAAAAATAAGTTAATATACGTGATAAAATCCGTAAAATTAGTTTTATTCAAATGTGTAGCGTTTGCGTAAATATAAGAAATCATTATGTAAACCAGTACGGACTGGTAATTGCAAATAAAATTCGCCGATTAGAAGATCTAATGACCAAGCGCGCAAGATATTTAATATCATTGATTTTCTTGAAGAGGTGCCGCAATCACAATCTCATTCCTACGTGTGTCAAAATATCCACTAAAAAAGACATTCAAGGAAGCGCTACGATCTTAAATTAGGCAAGTAAAAAGTTGTTACGAACGGTGATTCAGCAAAAACGGTTCGATTTACAAATCATAAATAATACCATAGACAATTTGTCCAGTCAGTTAAAGACAGTTTTAACGACATTTGATTTTAATAATTGCATTGAAACTTTAAAAAAAACGCGAAATATCGAAATATAATGAATGCAAAGACAAACATATAGAAAAATACCAAAAATTAACTATCAAATCAAATGCCAAACATCCATGTCAACGTAGAAACGAAACGCAACAACCGTTGACCACAGACTGATAAAGAGTAATTGTGTTCTGTGCCACAGACGCAAACAATAAACAACGCACGGTCTATAATTTGTCAAAAGAAACACTAGACGAACCTACAATAAAAGTATTGTCGAAAGGCTTGAATTTTGCTATAACTCCGCAAAAAACCCCCTACGAGGAAATTATATGTAGCGTAGAGGATTGTCTGTTTAAGAACAATATCGGTAAACAGGATTTAGAGGCTATACGTCAAGTCATTTCGTCCTTGTTACGTCGAAGTTCCGCGCCGAAACTAAATCTCCCCAAAGACGAATTTAAAGCGTTGTAGAACTTACGCAACAGACCAGAGCTCACGATTCTCCGCGCGGATAAAGGAAATGCTACGGTAAAAATGGACACGTCAGAGTATAATTTCAAAATACATCAACATTTATCGGACGTAAGTACATACAAAAAGGTCAAAATAGACCCAACAACTAATACACTTAAAACAACTTCTGATTTAATAAAGAAATACTCCGAAAAATTAGATCTCGACGTGAATTCGACAATACCATCATGTGCCAAACCACCGAGATTGTATGGGTTACCGAAAATACACAAACCAAACGCTTCACTACGTCCTATAGTAAGCCAGATCGATTCACCAACTTATAAGTTGGCTCAACACTTGGCAAAAATACTGTCACCACTAAGAGGACAAACCAGAGCACACACAAAGGATTCATACCATTTTGTTAGTGAGATAAAAGATTTACATCTCGCTGACAATGAAACTATGGTCAGTTTTGATGTTCAGTCACTATTCACATGCCTACCAATTGAAGACTGCATCTCAATTGTTACTAGAAAGCTAGAAGATAACAACATGCCCACAGAATATGCAGTATTAATCAAACACTGCCTTACATCTGGCTATTTATTGTGGAACGAAGAGTTCTACATGCAAGAAGACGAAGTGGCAATGGGCTCACCTGTATCTCCCGTAGTCGCCGACATATTCATGGAGGACTTTGAGGAGAAAGCCCTTCTTACTGCTCCTGTAAATCTTAGATTCTACAAGCGGTACGTAGACGATACTTTCACAATTTTACCATTTGACAAAGGAACTGCATTTTTAAACCACTTTAATTCTAAAATACAATTCACAATGGAGTTAGAGGCAAACAATACTTTAGCTTTCCTAGATGTTTTAGTCATCCGTAATCCTGATAACACTATTGGTCATACTGTGTACAGAAAAAATACCCATACCAACTGATATTTAAATGGTGATTCGCACCATCATCCTTCACAGTTAGCTACCGTGGGAAAATCTTTGTTTCAAAGAGCACGAGGGATCTGTGACAGAAAATATCTGGCCGCCGAGCTTCAACACGTCGAGCAAGTACTGCAAGACAACAAGCTTCGGGTCCCGCGCCTACGTCACATTGACCGAGTGAAGCAAGCCACAGTCGAGCGTGTGCCTGCTGTACTACCCTATGTCAGAGGAGTCACAGACAAGGTTGGCTACATCTTGAAGCGAGCTTCCATTAAAACATACTTCAAGCCGCTGAAGAAGATTGGTCAATTTTTACCATCCGTCAAGTGTCATATCCCTCTACAAGATGCAGGAGTGTACAAGCTGGATTGTGAATGTGGTCTCTCGTACATAGGACAAACAAAAAGATCTATAAAAACCCGCGTTAAAGAACATATAGCTGACGTGAAGCACCGACGTATCGGGAAGTCTGCAGTTTGTGAACATGTTCAAGATCGGCCCCACCATTACATTAGATTTGATAGACCACAAATCCTCGCAAAAGAACACCGATTCCTCCCAAGGATGATTCGCGAGGCTATTGAAATTAAAAAACATCCTAATTTCAATAGAAAAGATGGATAGGTGCTGCCATCTGCTTGGGATCCCATAATTAATAAAATGAAATCCAAACCCAAATATACCACTGCTAGACCTCAAGATACTGTAAGCTCATTCTGCGTAAATCGAACCAAAAATTAAAATTAAAAAACTGAAGGTAGCCGGGCTAACTATGACAGCAGGATGTCAAAACACCTCAATCCCCCGTGACCACGAGTGCTGGAAAGGACCCGAAACGTCGGGAAGATAAAAATAAGTTAATATACGCGATAAAATCCGCAAAATTAGTTTTATTTAAATGTGTAGTGTTCGCGTAAATATAAAAAATCAAGACAAATATACCCAAATATCGCCTTCATTCTCTACTTCACAATGTATTTAGGACAGAAATAAGGTTATATACAGCAGATAGTTATAAACAACAGATGTTGATTGTCGTAATTACCGGTATAGTCTAAAATATTTCGTGCAAAAATTAATATGGAGGCAGATACGTGCAAATATATAAATAAAGGCAGCAACCAATCCACATATGCGCTTAGGAATGAACGTGATGAAATTACAAGATTCCAGACGGGACGGTATTCCAGAACTACCAAAGCTACGTGGTGTATTTAAAGCTTTCACATTTATGACGACATCCACTAGTCGCCCAATTAGACTGCCACGTCTACGGGCGCATGCTTTTTTTAACTCTGACGAATTTATTTAATTTTAGTCAGCTGATAGAGAATCCACGCAAAACTATTTTGTTGACTTTTTGTAGCTAACTGGGACTAACTGATTTTGCAAAACTTTACTGTAAGAAGTTCCATCATACTTCCCGTATATGATAAGCAAAGAGGTAATTTCTGTCAGAGCAAGCCAAGCGTCCTTAAACAGGGAGTTCGAGACGTTTTCAAGAAACACGTTTTCGGGCGTGTTTATTTACTGCATCCAAATAACAACGAGTGCTATCTTTTGCCTCATTCTTTTCTATCCTAAAAACGGTCTACGGTTTAAAATATTTCAGATGCCGAGCACGAGGCTTGATAATGATCAACGCTGGGGCTGTAATATAATATTGTTTCGGGATCAGACCATGCTTGCTACGTTTTGTTATTGCTGTTATTGTTATGTTATTGGTATTTTGATGCCTTTGTACATATTGTGGCAAAATATCGAAATCCTTTATTCGAGGATATTTTAAGAGAAATTCACGGAACCAAAATAGTGTATCTTTTATCGTATTAGTTCAAATATATAGTCATAATTTGAGTTATGTTTTTTCATTATTCTTACTTTTTGAGTACTATTTAAACCAAGAATAAATTTGCTTGCTTCTGTTATTAATTTGGGTGAAGACTTGAGCAACATACTATATATATATATATATATATATATATATATATATATATATATATATATATATATATATATATATATATATATATATATGCGTTGTTTGACAGACCTCCAGTAAATTTAGATATCAATTTAAAGTAAGTATCAATATTATGTTACGGTTTCCATGAATCAAACGTGGGTGTAGCTAACAACCGTGGTAACTAAGAAAGAATATACGACTTAGTTTCCTTATGAATCCGTAAATCTGTTTTTGAATGCGTTATTGCGTTGTAAGCAACAAAATCCTACAACCACACAATATTACATATGAGTTTTTACTTGAATACGTCTCTAAATTTGCTTTCATAGTGGGAGACAATTCAGAAAACAAATAGTAACAAAATCGGGGGATACAGCTTGGTGTTGCAGCTACATATGTATCTATCATATTCATTCAAAATTTAATTACATAATTCGGATCAAAAACTTCCTGAATGAAGACTGTGAATAGGACTGCACGCGCGCGGTCCCGGGTTCCGCTATATTGAGATATTTTTGTTACGTACATGTATTCACGTTTAACACACGGCCGTGGACACATATTGCCAAACCCTAATTTTTATATTACACAAGGTTGCATCTTTTTCGGGATTTGGAAATTCCGCCCTAATTGAATTATCTACATCGCTCGAGCGCATATCTTCTAGCATCCATAAAATAATATGAGCATACGGTTAACCACGTTTTCCTTAGTGAGTAAAAATGTCCTTGGCAATCAACCATTTCCTTTAGTGAGTTAATCTAAACAAAACGTAATTTATTATTAATTTCAAGTACGTATGGAATTCAAAGCTACATTAAACAACCACAATATATATTACTCAATTAAAACATTGATTTTCTATTCCCAACGCTATTTGAGCAAGCTGGGAACTGAAACTTGGAGATTCACAAGCTACGACAAGTTTCAATGCCACTTTATGTTAGAATATTATGCGTCGCCCACGATGCTTCGCGAACATGACTGAAGTAGATATTAATTAATTAATTACAAGTAAATTAGTTGTTTTTATCGCTTGACACTTTTTATTTTAATTTCCTGCTTTCCTGTAACTGCTACTACATTGTCAATTCAATCTTTATTTGCCGTCTACATTCAGGAACATTATTTTTATGTGTGACTAGATTTGCCAGAGAAAATTTATTCCACGTCCAAAGATACCAATTCATGCTTAGTATTATTACTATATACTTATACATTTATAAATGCTAAAGACTGTTTAGGGTTCAAGTGTTAACATGTTTGTTGAGTTATCACTACAACGATTAAGCAGGTTTTATTGAAACTTGATGACTTTTTATATAGTTTTGCGCGTGTTACAACGCGAGCACATAGTCCATGTGTAGGTAAATGGATACTTTGGCCCATATACATCTACATCTCTCCTCAATTAAGAATCTAAATACACATGCGTTGTCACTCATAAGCACTAAGATGGAATGTTAGAAAGCAGTAAACGGAACGAATATCCAGTTCTTTACACTCACCATACGAAACAAAGCAGAATTAACTGTTATTTCACGATGGTATTATGTGAGAGCGTGGTCCTACCTTGCTCGATCTACTCATTCGTACTGCAACAACCTGCAGCGTAACATTACCCCGTAAACAATGGTTATATTAAATATATTTTTATCAAGAGAAAAAATATTTACTTAGATATTAACTTCACGTGTACATAGCTGCGGGCGGTCGCTAGTAAATATTATAGAAGATGTTGATAGAATGTACTAGGTAAATGAGAAATTGGAGAGATAACTCTAATAGATTAAAACTATATGTTTAATGAGTCAAGCTCTTCAAGAGTTTTTAAGCTTAAGCGTATGATATGTTTTTAAAATAATAGTATAAAAACACACACAGACTAGTTCTGCAAAGAATATCAATTTCAATTTATCTAATTTATCTTACATATACAATCACATAGTAGTTACTAGAAAAGTGATAAGTAAGCCTTTATAACAATCCCAGTTGCGGGAGTGGCTGTTCGTGGACTTAACATGTCCTCAATTTTTTTTTATTTATACGTGTAAATTACCTCACCATGTATTACTTCAACGCCGAACATGTTTTTAATTAGCACTCAAAATTGGAATTAACTATTTTAGCGGCGCTGGTAGAGATCAAACCGGGATTGCTCGCGTGAAATTTACGGTGAGCGTTTAGCCCTGACCTATCATGGATTTCAAATTACGTATTTCTATGTAATTTGATATAAAGTGTAAGTTTATGCAACGTTATTTATTTTATCACCCAGAGTATAAAAGTGGAGCATTTTCTCACCCATAAAACTAATATTGATGAAAGCTAATTCGTTAAGCCGGTTACGGGATAAACAGGAGTTTTTTAAGCATACACCAGCTGTGTACTGTGACTGTACGATCTACTTGTTACGATGTGCTGTTTCCATTACATATTGGGAATTAGGTTATCGAGCGGCGTATGTTTCTCGCATAAACTTCATATTTTGCCTGAGCTCCATCGTGCCCGCACGGAACTTTGAGTTCAGCACAAAACAACATTGTAATAGCAAACTACATCTCAATCACTCTGTATGATGTCCTCCAATGTTGTGTTCTTCTGCTGTTTTTCGATGTTTCATACACTTATCCCATTCTATCACAGAGCAGTCACAAGTATTCAATTGATTATCACATATTGGATTCTCATTGCTTTCGACATACTAATCTTCTTTTTTAATAAAACTTAACCACTGATGTCATGAACTTACAGTACTCAATCAGACTCTAAGAAGCTAGTTCGACGTAGAAAAAGAAGTCCGACCACCTAGAAATTTCTTTATTTATTTTTTTAATCTTTTTACATGCCTTTTAATAAGGGATATAGAAAGGAGAATTAATGTCTTAAGGTATTCCCCACCAGTCAATCACAAGTTTATCTTGTTATTGTTTTCGCTATCATGGTTTTAAGATTCATTTTAGTGCAACGGTGGTCCTTGCGGCATCCTAAACAACACAGGCGTACTCCTTACTTGGTAATGCCGTATGAGTTGGTAATATAATAAAATATAAGAGCTCAGAGGTGACATTGCATGTATCCAAATAACATGTCTACTTAACATTATGTTCCAATAAAAAGACGAATATACCCAAATATCGCCTCATTCTCCACTTCACGATGTATTTAGAACAGCAGTAAGGTTATATACAGCAGGTAGTTATAAACAACAGACGGGTAGTGTCTTAATCACCGGTATAGTCTAAAATATTTCGTGCAAAAATTAATATGGAGACAGATACATGCAAATATATAAATAAAGGCAGCAACAAGTCCACATATGCGCTTATAAATGAACGTGATGAAATTACAAGATTCCAGACGGGACGGTAATCAAGCGCTCTACCAAAGCTACGTGGCATTGACAGTCGTTCATTTAGACCACAGGTCATAGTTCTATGATCTGTGATTTAGACTGTCACGTCTACGTAGGACAGCGTTTTTTTTTAATTTGAATGATTAATTTAATTTTAGTCAGCTGATAGAGAAGCCACGCAAAACCAATTTTTTGACTTTTTTAGCTAATTGGGACTGTCTGATTTTGCAAAACTTTACTGTAAGAAGTTCCATCATACTTCCCGTATATGATAAGCAAAGAGGTAAACACGCAAAAGGTGAATACGGCAAAGAGGTGAATACGTCTCTAAATTTGCTTCCATAGTGGGGGAAAATTCAGAAAACGAATGTTAACAACATCGGGGGAGAAAGCTTGGTGATGCGGCTACATATGTATCTATCTATCATATACATTCAAAATTTAATGACCCAATTCGGATCAAAAACTTCCTAAGTGAAGACTGTGGATAGAACTGCACGCGCGCGGTGCCGGGTTCCGCTGTATTGAGGTGTTTTTGTTACGTACATGTATTCTCGTTAAACACACGGCCGTGGACACATATAGCTACATCCTAATTTTTGTATTACACAAGGTTGTTTCTTTTCGGTATTTGAAAATTCAGTCATATGATGATTATTTTAGAGCATTTGTGAAATGATTCTCATTTAGGATTTTTCTTAAAAGGTATGAATCAACAGGTCGTTCATACTTTTTCACGAAATAAAAGGCTTCTTGAGTATGCTCATATAACCTGATCCTTCCGTAAAACTAGATGGTAAAATTACTGAGGAGAATAAATGCGCCTTTTGGGCCCACTGTGGATATCACTATAAAAGAAAATGATTTTGTGTAATATCAATGTTATTACCTTAAAATTTGAAAGGCACGGTACGGTATTCAAACAGACGCCACTTTATAAATAATTTTTCATAATTAAAAGTATTTTATCTAAAAATCGTCAGAAAGCATTTAAATTACATTTTAGTTATGATTTTAATTTTTCAAACAATACTGTAATTGTTGCATTGTTGTGTTGTTGTATTGTAATTGTAAATTTAATTGTATTTAAAGACGAAAATTGTATTGAGCATGTATCAAATCAAATCAAATCAAATCAAATAATTTGATTTGATTTGATTGAGCATGTATGTAGTTATAAATATGTGAAAGAAGCGAAAGAGACGTATACAACGTGTTCGCGCCAAATGCTAATTTTAAGAATTAACACTAGGGGGCGCTAATAGAAATTGTAGTTGTTATTAGTTAATTTGATTTGTATTTGTGCCGCGGATTAATTTGTATTTAGTAGTGATCCATCGCACAAGCTACCGATGCGTCGCCTGAAGGCGGAGCTGCGCTGGGCCGCTAGCGCCCATGCTTTGATAGGGCGACCGGATAGGGTCTATGGTTTGGAGAAGCGGCTCGAGCAGGTCGTGGCCCGGGGGGCCGTAGTGGAGGAGGTTTACGCTGAGCTCGAGGCCTCGGATGCGGAAAAGGGAGTCCTGGACTCCTGCCTCGCGGACTACGAGCAGTTCTTTTCGCTAACGGACGACTTGATCGAGGCGGGGACCAGGTATGCTGAGGAGGCGCGTGAAGCTCGGATGAGTGGCCTGCCCGAGTCCCCTCGGAAGCAGCCTACTCAGCCGGAGCTGTTGGGACGACTCCCAACTCTGGACCTGCCAAGGTTCTCGGGGGTCCTTTCCGAATGGCTGACCTTCGTTGGTCTTTTTGATAGCCTAGTGGACGCCCGGAGGGACTTGATAGCGAGCCAGAAGATGGCGTACCTCCTGGTATCACTGGAGGGGGAGGCCCTGGGCGTCGTCGGCCATTTGAGATATTCGGACGACGCCTACCAGACTGCTCGGGACCTCCTCGCCTGAAGATACGCTAACGTCCGACGAATTGTGGACGAATATGTTAGGCAGCTTCAAAGCCTCCCGCTGCTTAGGGAACGGGCCAGACTACGTCCGGACCTCGTGAATCCAGTTTTGGTGGCCGGTAGTGCGTTGAGGCGGCTGGATTTACCGGTGGACGAATGGTCTGTTTTGTTGCTCCACATCGTGCTGTCCCGCCTGTCTCTCGACCTTCGGATACATTTTGAGGAAAGGTACGGCGGGGACGACGCCTCCTATATTCCGCCCTTCAGTGATCTGCTGCGGTTCTTGGAGGAGCAGTGCCGGCAGATTGAGAACGCGGCGGGCACCGTCGACGACTTACGAGGCGTGCCCAGTGAGAGGCGGAATCCGTCGGGCAAGTCGTCGTCAACACCCTAAAGCCGATCCGAGCTCCCGCAAGAGGGCGCCGCTCCCTACCATTTTAGAGTGGCCTAGTGGCCAGGGAGGCGCCCCCTGTTCCTATTGTCGAGCATCCGATCACCGGGTGACGTCGTGGCCGAAGTTATTAGGTAAGCTGGTTCCGGCGAGGCGAACTATCGCAAGGGAGCGCCGCTGGTGCTACTCGTGTTTGGAAGGGCACCTCCAACGAGACTGCCCGCACTAGCGGCCCTGTCCGGACTGTCAGGGCAACCACCATGCCGTTTTGTGCCTGGGTGCGAACGGCGCTTTCTCTCGGGGCTCTGCCGGGAGCTCGACTCCAACGGGTGGGGGCGCTCAACCGCGCCCTCTGTCGGGTGACGCTCGGCGCTTGCCTGCCGGCCATTGTGCCCCTGGGTTTGAGGGGGTCTCTCCCCCGACCAGTCCCCCAGGGGAGGGGGTCGTCGCCCCCCATCGGAGTGTGGAGAGTAACTTCGCAGCCACTCAGTAGTCAGCTAGAACCTTCTCACCCCCGTTAGATGAGTAGCCGCGACTGTGGTCCCACAGTCCCCCCTTTGATGGAGGCAGCCCTAGCTAGCTGCCGCCATAGCTCCCACCACGGCTGCCTCCACTGAGACTTTGAGCTGTCAACAGTCCACTTGTCAAATTGTTCTATTGTCTACGGCCTCAGTGAAGGCGTGCAACCCGAGTGGCGACTGTTTATTGGTTCGCGCTCTATTGGATTCGGGTTCACAACGCTGTGTGGCCTCCACGTGGTTGGTGGAAAGACTAGGGCTCCCCTGGAGCGTTGAATCACGCTATTATAAAGTATTAGATTTGGTTTTGGTTAAGCACTTAAAAAAAATGCTTTGGTTTTTCCGCGAAATGTTTCGTAGTTGTAGCGGTTGTGAGTAAAAAGGAGAATTTAACATACTCTTTGAATACGAGTGTATATGTTTTTGTAAATATATTTAATCATTATGTTTGCATTGTTGAGGGGAAAATCTGAAAAAATGTTTTGATCTATGCGCATCAAGAAATAAATCTGTTACAATTTATTTTCATGTTTTACATAGTAGTTTTGAGTATTGATGCTTTTGAAACTGACAAAAACATGAACATGTCTAAAAGGCTAGCTAGATAGGAGATTATCAGATTGAAATCAGCTACTGCACAATTAAGTAAATGGTTATATAGTAGATGGCTTGATTTTTTCTACTTGCGTGAAAAATTATACCAAGGCCTATCTGTGCGTTTTCGTGTGCCTCTCCACTGAGGCCGTTCATTTGGAACTTGTGGGTGCTCTCATCACTGAAGCTTTTGTGGCCACCCTGGGCCGCTTTGTATCGCGTCGCGGTTCGCGGACCTGATCCAGTCGCATCGCGGAACGAATCATAGGAGCACAGATAGGTGTTTGAAAGAGGTCGTCGAATTTCTGTCCAGCAACAGGACTTATTTAGGTACTGCGATGTCCAAGAAGGGCATCCAGAGGAAATTCGACCCCCGGCTTGCCCACACTGGGACGGTGTTTTTGAGGCGGTGGCTAACGTTGCAAGGGCGCATCTCCGTCGCGTTATTGGCGAAACTAACTTGACCTTTTAAGGAGCGTGCCACTGCATTCTGTAAAATTGAGGCGGTACTCAACTCTCGGCCCCTCTGTCCCCTCTCATCCGTATCCGAATGGTTTGGAGGTACTAACCCCGGGCCACTTCCTGACTGGCTTAACGCCCTGCCCAAGTACCCCTTCAGGGAACTAAACTCTTCTCGGTTGAGCAGATTTGACCTGCTGCAAGAGATGACTCAGAGTTTTGGCACCGATCGTCTCTAGAATACCTGCATCTTTTGCAGCAGGGCGCTAAATGGTCTGACAGGACGGATCCTCCTCGGGTTGGAGACCTCGTGTTGGTTAAAGAACCTAACGTTTTGCCTTTGTATTGGCGCCGTGGGCGCATTGTTATGTTGTCGTATGGATCGGATGGGGTGCCTAGGGTGGCCGAGGTTTTGGTTGGAGATTCGGTCTTGCAACGTGTCGTCGCGACCCTATCCTGCTTGCCAATTTACTCGCGGACATAAGTCCTTATGCCCGGGACGCCTTGGGCGCTCGGCGCAGTGCATTCCTACCGGTTTGATGTTCGGCGAGACCGGAGTTGGTTGCGGGCGGGTTGCGTCGGAAATTATTAATGCAAGAAAGCTATTAGAACCGCGTGGTCGTGTACCGAATAACCTCTAATTGTGTCGTTTTTTTGTTAGTACGTTTTATGTAACGACGAGGGTTTTGTTGAGTGGAATGATTAAATTAACTTTGTTTGCAAGTAATTTACGTCCATTTGTATAGTGATTGCCTGTTGAAGTGCATTTGACAATATTAATTTTGCTCGTGTGGCATTTGATATAGTTCGGAGACATTTTCCTTTGTCGGTTAAAACGCTAAAACTTTGTGACCCGCGAGAAACAGCGTTCGTATTAGATTATAGATGTGTGCTAAGTGACGCTAGACTTGAGTAACATCGAGGTGACACCGCTGGAGTCATACCATATCGTGGGGCGGTGCCAGGTGTCAGGGTTGCTGCCGATTAAATGGGTTACGTCAGGTTACATATACACACTTTCTAACACAAACTTACAAGCACATACTTAACGCCTGACCGCGCTTTGGGGTTGGTCCTCGATTCGAAACCCGGTAAGTTCGTATTAATTAACTAGCCTTATATACTACATATCCATAGGCCATTTGGGCCCAAACTCTCTGGTTGCTCGTCGAATGCATTACTAATGGGCCCTAATGCAGTCGACTTCTGTCTGGGCAACAGAGAGCCGTAACACAACGTCTGGCAACAATGGTGACCTTAATTTAACACACATATACGTTTTCACATTTTCGTTTCAAAAATAAATTATATTTCCATTTTTCGTTAATATTTACGGATTTATATATAAATTTTAGAAAATAGCATCTTAGAGCAACCTGTACGTAGAGATTTGTCGTATTGTTTTATTTATTAATAGTTTAGTTTAGTTTAGTTTTATATAGTAATTAGATTCGTAATTAGATTATAGTATTGCGATAAAGACACTGGTTTTTTTCGTTTTCTAATCTATGTAGTATGTACTTTAACGTCTCTTGTAATAAGGACGTTTTTATTTATACAACAAGAGTGATCCTAATTTTAGTTACTTTTTTATTATTGAGTTCGAATAATTTTTTTTTAAATTTACGTGTTTTATTAACCTATCAAAATTATTTATGATTAATGGGCACTAGCCCTACCCGTGTGTTTAATTAAAGTCACCATTGAAGCGGCACGTTGAATAAATCGTGTCCAATGGAAGTCCGTGGTCTCTGCTTACCTCTCTGTGTGATAGGTGTGAGAGGTTATAAATATTATATGTTATTTACCAATTAAAATAGGGAAGGGAAGTTTCGGTAGTTTGTGCATTTAGAAAAATTTTAGGAGGAAATAGTGACAAAACAAATATGTGCTGCAGAATTGAGCGGCAGAGTCGACAAAGGACGCCTTAGACGGAATTCAATCGAGCAAAACTATCACAAATATATCAAATACGGACCATATTAAGAGCAACCTTAACCAATAAACATTTGTATGCGTTGACATGTGAAAAAAGCGAAAGAGGTGGGTCACGATTGTGCTAAATGAAAGTTCGTAATCTCTGCCTACCCATTTGGGTGAAAGACGTGAGAGTTTATTAAGTTATGTAAGTTGGTAAGAACGTCATACAGTCATTTTAATGTTTCATTTAGTATTGAATTTCTATGAAGCACTTGGCTAAAAACAACATTTTTCGTTTTTTAAAGATACTTCTATTCCTTAAGATAAAGCCAGCGACAAAAGATTAAATTTAAATTGGAGCCGGAAAAAAGGCAAGAGGGATGACAATTAAATTTCCTTTGTACCGATTACAAGTAGAAACAGTGAAAAAAGAAAGTTTCGAGAAAGTTAATAAGAATATTAAGGAGCTGTTCGCTAAAAAACTAAAATAGTCTTATTTTTACTGTAACCAAGGACGTTCTCATTCAGAAATTTTTAATATGATACAAAAAATGCAATTGCAAATAATTGATAATTATTTTTTTTTAAATTACTTTATTTAAACTATTTTATACAACAATAAAGAGCTAATCTAATCATATATGCGCTATTTCTACCAGTATTGTTAAGAATGCTGGCTGCATTATCTCGCTGAATAACTATACTTTGTTATCGAAGCTATTGAAGCAATTCTTGATACCAGCAGCGGGAGCCAGCCACAGATACAGTTTATTTAGAAATTACACGGCTTATTGAACAAAATAATAAATAACTTGTTTATCGAACTAGCCCTTCCTGCTTTTGCGTTAACTCTTAACTTAACTGACAAATTTTTCTTCAAATACAAGCCTCATCTACACGTGAAGCTTGCTGGCTTATGGTTGTGGCTGGCCTGACCAAATGCACAAAGTCTAAAAGTCAAACTAAAAATACAGTACACATACGTGGTAGAGCCATGCTGCAGCTATATTAGAAGTATAGTTGAAGTACGAATGGAAGGACCACGCTTTCACAGAATACCAGTGTAAAATAGCAGCTTAACACTGCTGTGTTTCATATGGTGAGTGTAGGGAACTATAGACCTATCTGACTGGAAAAGAGGCATTCCATTTTAGTCCTTACGGGTGACAACCCATCTGCTTTTTGATTTTTTATTGAGCATAGATGTAGATGTCTGTGGGTCACAGCAACCACTTATCATCAGGTGGACTGTGTGCTCGCTTGTCACCCTATCCTATAAAAAAACATATGTATACGTAAGAATGCTGATGGGCAAGGGCAGAATTATTAGTGCGAATATGTTCGTTGCACACTCACTATAAAACGTAGTATGTAGTAATCTGGTTGTGGCATTCCTAAAATGAACTATACGGATGTAAGATAAAATAAAACTCTAGATGTAAGTCAATTAACAGAATTCGAAATGATTAAGTATCAATATTGCTATACTTTTAGTCTCCAAATAAATTATTATCTAGTGCAACTGTTCATGTTTCAAGGTGAACTACTGCAAACGCTATTCCTTGGCGGAGCCCAAGGTTCGGGAGAAGACTTGTGAAGAGCTGTAATATAATTGAAAGGAAAAAGGAAAATGAAATCTATGGTTTCCCATTTATTTAGACGCTATTGTTATCTACAGTATCTAAAATATTAGACGTGCATTTACCCGAGATTAAATTTTTGCTAGTCTTTCTATATTTCC
Organism: Parnassius glacialis; assembly: GCA_033319125.1. Taxonomy (NCBI): domain Eukaryota; kingdom Metazoa; phylum Arthropoda; class Insecta; order Lepidoptera; family Papilionidae; genus Parnassius; species Parnassius glacialis. The sequence continues at coordinate 53,887,935 of JAVANC010000001.1, read as the reverse complement.
CTTATTCCCGAGTTACTATCAATGGTCCTTATAGAGATTCTATTATTGAACCGACCCGATCATAGTAACTTTTATAAATAACGTTATTTTGAAACTTCTTTTCACTATGTAAAATGCTGAAATACGAGTATATACATGCGGAAATATATCATAATATCTTAATATTGTTAAATAAAATTTAGCGATAATTGTTATCAAAATGTGGTCTATTAGTAAATAGTTTAATATGAAGTAAGTTGATATCTTATTTTAATTATGTAAACAGTGCGAATGTTAACAAAATGTAAGATAACTCTTATGTCCTGTTATAACAATGTATCAAAATAATAAAAGTACTTCTTATTTGTATTTTGCTACTAGTAACGACATCTCATGTGCAATGTAGACACTATATTGTATTAAGTATATTTATGGTACTATCCCAGTTTTATATAAGATTTGTATGATTGTCTATGTATACTTAAAAAAAATAAAACCAGTCTGTTAGCGACATTCACGTGTTTAATTATATGTTATGGGGCTATCCCGGAATTACCAGTTTTTTTTGTTATAAAATAGATAGTGAAAGTTGTATCGCGGAAACATGACTACGAACTATATTGCCAGTGTTCCTACATTAAAAGGAAGAAAGAACTATGATGAGTGGAGCTTCGCGGCTGAAAATATGTTGGTGCTCGAAGGAATGGACAAGTACATCAAACCAACGCCAGATTTTGAACTTAAGCTTGTGGACGATGCAAAAACGAAGGCAAAGCTAATTTTGACTACAGACCCGTCATTGTACGTACATATTAAGAACATCAAGTGCTCAAAATAATTATGGACTACGTTGAAGACCATGTTTGATGACTCCGGTTTGTCGAGAAAAATAACCTTGCTGCGACATTTGATATCCATACGACTAGAAAATTGTAATTATATGGCGACATATGTAACTCAAATGGTCAAATCACCGCAGTAAAATGGCACAGGCTTTACAATAACAGACGAATGGGTTGGCTCAATATTATTAGCAGGATTGTCTGATCGTTATACACCCATGATCATGGCAATTGAACATTCGGGTATTTTGATAACTTCAGATGTCATGAAGTCGAAATTACTTTACATGGAAGTGATCAGTGACGATAATAGCGCCGGAAACGAAGCTGCATTTGCCGTGCGAAATAAATTTTATTCTGGCAACACTAAGCCAAAGAAATATGGCGGTCACTCATTGCCAAATAAGAAGACGGAGACAGCAATAACAAATGCATCTACCAAGATAATAACTTGCTATAAATGTAAAGAGGATGGTTATTATCGAAATCAGTGCCCGTTATTAAAGAAAAATAATAGCAAATGCGTATTTAATGTCGTTTTTCTAAACGGAAAGTTTAACAAAACAGAGTGGTACGTGGATTCAGAAGCAAGCGCACATATGACGGCGAACGAATCTTGGATTAAAAACATGAAATCCACACCGTGGTTACCTGAAATTGTGGTAGCAAACAAATCAAAAGTGCCAGTGGTTTGTTCCGGAAACGTCGACATTGTTTCTGACTTAGAATTCGACATTACGGTGAAAGATGTGCTATGCGTGCCTAGTTTGACAACAAACTTATTATCTGTAAGTGAGCTTATTAAACATGGAAATAATGTTAGTTTTGATGAATAACGCTGCTACATACGAAACAAAAGTAATGTTTTGGTAGCCACAGCTGATTTATCGGATAGTGTATATAAGCTAAGGTTGGACACATGGAGTTGTATGTTGACTACACCAGTGGTAAGTGGCAAACTATGGCACAGAAGGCTGGCGCACATCAATAGTCAGGACATGAATAGAATGAGAAATATGGTGGACGGTTTGTCATACGAAAACAATTTCGACATAACCAAGTCTCAGTGTACTACTTGTTGTGAGGGAATGCAAGGAAGATTACCCTTTTCGCATATGGGTAAAAGAAGCACAGAGACGCTACACAGAATTCATATAGACCTTTGTGGACCGATGGAAACTAGTTCACTGAATGGTGCACAGTATTTTATACTGTTTGTTGATGATTTTAGTAGAATGACGTTTATATATTTTCTTCGAAAGAAAAATGAAGCATTTACCTTTTTCAAGATCTTTAAAGCAATGGTGGAAAATCAGTTAAATAAAAAGATAAAAATACTAAGGCTTGACAATAGACTAGAGTATACTAACAAAGAGTTTGAGAATTATTTAAAGCAGGAGGGCATAATTCATCAAAGATCGAATAATTATACACCTGAACAATATGGTCTATGTGAGCGAGATAACCGTACTGTGATTGAGAAGGCTAGATGTCTAATATACGATGCAAAGTTTGATAAAAGATTTTGAGCAAAAGCAGCAAACACTGCTGTCTATTTAAAAAATAGATCCATTGCATCGGAACTTTAGAAAACTCCATGTGAATTTTGGTATAAAAAAAACCAGACCTAAGCCACATACGTTTATTTGATTGTAAATTCATGGTACATGTACCTAAGAAATGTTGTTTGAAGTGGGATAAGAAGTCTGCGGAACACATATTAGTTGTCTATAGTGAAGATATTAAGGGCTACAGATTATACAATCCTGTCAAGAAAAATATTATTATCAGCAGAGTTGTTATCTTTATGGAAGAAGAATTGGGTACCAAAAAATATGTCAGGAGTCGGCTACATAGGCTGCACTAAAAGTATCGGGAATGGAATATTTTCACTGTTCCTGTCATAGTAAAATCTTTTTAATTGAAAAGTTCTTGGTTTTAAAAATCGAATACCATTTATTTATTTAAAAAAAGATTCTCGGTCTTGTCACAAGGTTTTGTCAAACTTGTTCAGTCGTTGAAAAAATGGAATTGACTCGAGAAAATTGAAGAGCGATGATTTATTATGACTATTGTGGTTTAACACAAAAACAGTGTGTTGACCGGATGATTTCTGCATTTGGTGATGAAGCCCCATCCAAAACCACAATTTATCGCTGGTTTGCTGAATTTCAACGTGGACGTGTCAAGCTTTGTGATGATCCTCGTCAAGGTCGTCCAAAAACTGCAGTCACCCAAGAAAACGTTGATGCTGTACGTTGATGCTGATTGAGGAAGATCGACATGTGACATACCGCGAAATTCACGCAATTTTAAACATTGGCATGAGTTAAATACAAATAATCTTGCATGAACAATTAGGTGTAAAAAAGGTGTTTTCCCGATGGATACCGCATTCGCTCTGTGAAGAGCAAAACGCGGCACGCGTTACTTGTTGCGTCAGAACTCTCGAAAACTTCCACGCAGGATCCTCAAATGCTGTATACAACATCGTATTAGGTGACGAATCCTGGATACGAACCCGAAACAAAGAACTAGTCACGAGTTTGGGTGTTCGAAAATGAGTTAAAGCCAACAAAAATTGTTCGTTCACTGAGTGTTGCAAAAAAAATGGTGTCCACGTTTTTCTCCAAAACGGGCCATGTTACGACTATTCCTCTTGAAGGACAAAGAACGGTTAATGCAGAATGGTATGCTAGTATTTGTTTGCCACAGGTCGTTTCTGAACTCTGTAAAGAGAACTGCAACCGCCGCATCATCCTCCATCACGACAATGCGAGTTCTCACACCGCACACAGAACAAAAGAGTTTTTAGAGCAAGAATACATAGAATTATTAGACCATCCGCCGTACAGCCCCGACCTAAGCCCTAATGATTTCTATACTTTCCCTAAAATAAAAAATAAATTGCCTTGAAGCTGTGGACGCCTACAAAACGGCCATTTTGGAGACCCCAACTTCCGAATGGAATGGTTGCTTCAATGATTGGTTCCATCATATGGAAAAATGTGTCAAATTTTGCGGAGAATACTTTGAAAAGCAATAAATACATTTTTAAATAGTAATTTTGTGTCACTTCCTTGATTCCCGAAATTTTCAGTGCCGCCCTCGTATCTCAGTTCCTAACAAAGAGCCATCTGCAGTTAGCATACAGGAGGAGGTGGATACAAATTAAGTGGGGGAAGCATCACAGAATGTTTTAGACTCTGAAGACTACCATTCAGATTCTTCGGTGTATGAAAATGGGAATGAAACTTTGACTGAAACCTCAAATACAGATGACTTAGTACAAGAAACCCAGATGACATCAACTCCAGAGCAGGAGCATGTTTTGTCTAGTAAGCGTCCCAGAAAAAAACCTGATCGGTATGGTTATATATATCTTTCCAGTATTGTTCCAGCATCCGAGGAGATTGTGTTCTCAGAGGCTATCGTGGGGCCTGAGAGTGAGCAGTGGAAGAGTGCCATGGCTGACGAGCTGCAGTCATTTCAGGACAACAATGAAGAATTTTGAAGTGTAAATGGGTACTCAATAAAAAGTTTGATGTGGACAACAATGTACGGTTCCGGGCTAGACTTGTGACTAAAGGTTTTTTACAGAAACCTGGCATTGACTATACAGACACTTTCTCTCCAGTTGTAAGACATTCCACACTTCGATTATTATTTGCTCTCAGTGTTAAGTGTAATATGAGTATTGATCACTTAGATGTAACTACAGCCTTTTTAAATGGTTTTTTAAAGAAACTATTTATATGTCAATACCTGAAGGTTTTGTGAACAAAAGTGGGGGAAAGCTTTTGAAATTAAATAGAGCAATTTATGGATTAAAACAATCTTCTCTTGCGTGGTATGACAGAGTCAAAGACTTACTCTGTAACTTGGATTTCATAAATAGTCAGTATGAGCCTTGTTTGTTTACAAAAAAAGGGTGAAATTAAAATTATTGTGGCCCTATATGTTGACGATTTTTTAATTTTCTCTAATAATTCTCTTGAAACTGATAATTTAAAACGTGTTTTGGGTGCATAATTTAAATTAAAAGATTTGGGACCTGTAAGACAATATTTAGGCATGAGAATAAATTTAGATAAAAATAAGAATGTAATAACTTTAGATCAACAACAGTATATTGAACAGTTAGCTTCTATATCCAATATGTCAGATTGTTAAACGTATAAAACCCCAATTGAATGTAAATTAGATGTTAAGAAGGCTGATGAATGTGTACCTGATCTTCCGTATCAAATGTTAATTGGATCATTGATGTATTTAGCTGTAACTAGGCCAGACATATCCTATTCTGTTAGTTATCTGAGCCAATTTAATAGTGGTTATAATCATACACATAAGCATTATGCTAAACGCATTTTAAAATATTTGTTATATACGAAATCAGATTGTTTAAGATTTTGTAAGGATATAAATAAATAAATAAATAAATAACAAGTTACAGGGTTTTGTAGATAGTGATTGGGCTAGTGACGCTTTAGACAGGAAGTCGTATACCGGCTTTTGCTTCACAATGTCTGGATCTGCTATTTCATGGCAAAGCAGGAAGCAGAATACGGTATGCCTTTCCAGTACAGAGGCAGAATATACTGTTCTATCTGAGGCAGCTCGGGAAGCAGTGTATCTTAGAAATCTTCTTTATGAAATTATAGGTAGTTTTTATGTGATTGAGATTTATTGTGAAAGTCAAAGTGCATTAAAATTGTCAATAAATAATCAAAGTCACAATAGATCGAAACATATTGACGTGAAATATCATTATGTAAGAGATGTTGTTAAGTGGAAATATATAAATATCCTATATTTATGTACTGAAGAAATGACAGCTGATAGCTGATAGCCCTTTTTACTGGAAATGAGGCATTCCATCTTAGTCCTCACGGGTGACAACGCATCTACATTTTGATTTGTAATAGAAGATAGATGTAGATGTCTATGGGCCGTAGCAACCACTTACCATCAGGTGGACTGTGTGCTCATTTGTCACCCTTATCCTATAAAAAAAAATATTCTCACTAAAGGCTTATGTCCTGTTAATCATTATAAGTTTCTGCGTAAATTGGGAATTGTACCAAAATAATTTTATTGGTTTATTTTGATAAGCGGGGGTGTTATAACAATGTATCAAAATAATAAAAGTACTTCTTATTTGTATTTTGCTACTAGTTACGCCATCTCATGTGCAATGTAGACACTATATTGTATTAAGTATATTTATGGTACTATGCCAGTTTTATATAAGATTTCTATGATTGTCTATGTATACTTTAAAAAATAAAACCAGTCTGTTAGCGACATTCACGTGTTTTATTATATGTCCTTTGGCTTAAAATTAATATAGTCTTACTAATGGCCTTTAAGAGCTGTGATAGCTCGAACATCTAACCTAGTGTATGGACATTTACCATTATAAAAACGATTAGCCTTAATTGTCATGCTTGACAATCAAAGTGCCAGACTTTTTATGGTGCCTTTCCATGCTTGCCAAGGCCCAGCAAACGTCCACAAGTACAAGCGTGTAAAGAGGGTGTTTGGCTTGGCTTGCGTGAGCTTGTGGACGCTTGTCTCCGATACGGTCTAGTGTCGGTTTTTGAACACAGATCAAAGGGCGCTTGCGGCAAATCCTTTACACGGTGGTGCGCGTTTAGTAGTTATTGTGATTTCGCGATGAGCGTATGTTTAGTTCTTTGTTTAAAATGAGTGGCTGGTCGAACGAAGAGAGAGTTTATCGTTTCTGGAATATTACCAAAGCGAATCGTCTATTTGGAACCCCAAAGACGTTAATCATAAAGATAAAAAGAAAGTTACAGATGCTTGTAGTCATCTTGCCGAAATAACGAGAAAGCCAGTAAAATAATTAAAAGCCAAAAAAGATATATTGATGACAAGTTTTCGCAAGTATTTGAAATAAAAGAACAGGATTTGTCGAGCTTTCCTTATTTTTGTATTACTATGCTTGTATTTCAAATAAAAGTATGTTAAACCAAACACAAAGCCATTCGCAAGCATGAAAGCCACTTCCAAATGCCAAACGAGATTTGTGAACGCTTGGGGCTTGAAGACGCTTGCCAAGGCTTGGCAAGCATGGAAAGGCACCATTACACCTTTGACACTGCTGCATGTTGCCATTATTGATATTTTACTTCTTGTGTAAGCAAGAGCCTTAAGATTATACTAGAATATTTCATAGTCGCCTCTTTTAACGCCCACGTTACGAAACAGATTGATGCTCTTTCGCCGTCACTAAACAGCCCATGGTGGATAGTCAAATAAGCATTGAGACGATGTACAGTTTACCAACATGATTACATTGTGATACGCTATTTATTGATGTTCATAAATGCATATCTACATATAAACATACGTACATAATATTGTATAATATTAACATACATACATCACACTACCATAAAATCTCAGCGTAAAATAGCAGCGTTGTGTTCTGTGTTTTGGGAGGACCATTTAAATAGTAAAGGAGCATTCCTTATGGTTTTCAGGGATGACAACGTATCAGCATAAATAAAGAAATATAAGATAAAAACAATAACAATAACTCATAAGTTGAATGAATGATGAAACGTTTTTTATATTTTATTTTTATCCTTATAATTTATATTTTATATCGAAGGCGTGAAGTGAATTTCAATACATCTATGGGCTGAATTTTAATCGTCAGATACAACTTATCCATCAGCTAAATTAAAATCTATCTGAATATAAAATTGAATATTGTATTTTAATGGTATATTTTTCGCAAAATAGCTTCAGAAATTGTTGTTAAGACATTTGTATTTTATTGATTTTATTATTCTCTTTCTATGCTCGGAGTTTCTCTGCGTGATAAACTTAGGAATGAGGATATCCGCAGTAGAACCAGAGTAACCGACATAGCCCAACGGATTAGTAAGCTGAAGTGGCAGTGGGCCGGCCATATAGCTCGAAGAACCGACAACCGATGGGGAAGTAAGGTTCTCGAGTGGCAGCCTCGTACCGGTAGGCAAAGTGTAGGGCGTCCCCCCACAAGATGGAGTGACGAACTGGTAAGACGTGCAGGAAGTCGATGGATGCAGGTGGCTCGGGACCGTGCTTTGTGGCATTCCTTGGGGGAGGCCTATGTTCAGCAGTGGACTTGTGAAGGGCTGTAATGATGATGATGATGATGATTATTCTCTTTCTATTATCATGTATTGAAGTGAGAAAGAGAAACATTAAGCATTTCTTAAATTGACGTCAATTTTTATAAGTAAAGCTCTTTCTTAAAAGAACATTTCAATTATTTTTTAATTAACAAAACGTCATTTATTATTTACTTTAAACGCGTATGGAATTCAAAGCTACATTAAACTATATATATATATATATATATATTTATATATATATATATATATATATATATATATATATATATATATATATATATTGTATATTCTGGAATATACATTACTTAATTAAAATTTTGATTTTCTATTCCCTATTTGAGCAAGCTGTGAACTGAAACGTGGAGATTCACAAGCTCCAACAAGTTTCAATGCCACTTTATGTGAGAATATTATGCGTCGCCCACGATGCTTCGCGTATATGACTGAAGTAAATATTAATTAATTTATTAATTAAATTAGTTGTTTTTATCGCTTTACAAATTTTATTTCAATTTCCTGATTTCCTGCAACTGCTACTATATTGTCGATTCAACCTTTATTTGCCGTATACTTACAGGAACAATATTTTTATGTGTGCTAGTTATAAATCTAGATTCGGCAAAGAAAATGTATTCCATGTCCAAAGATACCAATTCATGCTTAGCATTATTACTATATAATTATACATTTTTAAATGATAAAGGCTGTTTAGGGTTCAGGTGTTAAGATGTTTGTTAAGTTGTCACTACAACGATTAAGCAGGTTTTATTGAAACTTGATGACTTTTTATATAGTTTTGTAACACGCGAGCACACAGTCCACCTGTTGGTAAATGGATGCTTTCGCCCATATACATCTTCATCTCTCCTCGATTAAAAATCTAAATACAGATGCGTTGTTACTCATAAGAACTAAGATGGAATGTTAGAAAGCAGTTAAAATGGATATCCAGTTCGTTACACTCACCATACGAAACAAAGCAGCATTAAGCTGTTATTTCACGATGGTATTATGTGAGAGCGTGGTTCTACCTTGTTCGGTCGACTCATTCGTACTACAACAACCTGCAGCGTGACATTATCCCGTAAACAATGGTTATATTATATGTATATATTTATCCCTGGAAAACATATTTCCTAAGATATTAACTTCACGTGTACACAGCTGCGGCCGGTCGCTAGTAAATATTATACAAGATGTTGCTAGAATGTACTAGGTAAATGAGAAATTGGACAAACAACTCTGATAGATTAAAACTGGTTGTTCATGAGTCAGTTGTTGTATTATGTGAGAGCGTGGTCTTTCCTTGTTCGATCGACTCATTCGTACTGCAACAACCTGCGGCGTGGCATTACACCGTAAACAATGGTTATATTATATATATTTTTTTATCCCGAGAAAATATATTTCCTTAGATATAAACTGCACATGTACACAGTTTCGGGCGGTTACTTGTAAATATTAAACAAGATGTTGATAGAATGTACTTGGTAAATGAGAAATTGGAGAGACAACTCTAATACATTAAAACTAGTTGTTTCGTGAGTCAAGCTCTTCAAGAATTTTAAAGCTTTAAGCTTATAATATGTTTTTTAAATAATAATATAAAGACACACACAGACTGGTTCTGCAAAGAATATCAATTTCAATGTATGTAATTTATCTTAGATATACAATCACATAGTAGTTACTAGAAAAGTAATAAGTAAGCCTTTATAACAATCCCAGTTGCGGGAGTGGCTGTTGGTGGACTTGACATGTCCCCAATTTTTTTTATTTATACGTGTAAGTTACCTCACCATGTCTTAGTTCAACTCCGAGCACGTTTTTAATTAGCACTTAAATTGGAATTAACTATTTGAGCGGCGCTGGTGAAGATCAAATCGGGATTGCTCGCGTGAAATTTACGGTGAGCGCTTAGTCCCTGTGCTATCATGGATATCAAATTACACATTTTAATTTAATTACGCTGTATAATTTGATGGAAAGCATTAGTTTTTGCAACGTTATTTATTGTATCACCCGGAGTATTAAAATAGAGCTCGTTTTCACCCATATAACTTATTTTGAGGAAAGCTGATTCGTTAAGCTGATTATGGGATAAACAGAAGTTTTTAAAGCATACACCAGCTGTGTGCTGTGTCTGTACTTACGATCTACTTGTCACAATGTGGTGTTACCATTATATATAGGGAATTAGGTTAACGAGCGACGTAAGTTTCTCGCATAAACTTTATATTGTGCCTAAACTCCTCCGTACTCGCATGGAACTTTGAGTTCAGCACAAAAAAACATTGTAATAGCAAACCATATCTTAATCACTCTGTCTGCTGTCCTCCAATGTTGTGTTCTTCTGCTGCTTTTCGATGTTTCCTAAACTAGTTCCATTCTCTCACAGAGCAGTCACAAAGTATTCCGGTGGTTTTACTATTATGTGGATTATCACACATTGGGTTTTCATTGCTTACGACATACCGATCTTCTTTTCCAATAAATCTTAATAACTTATGTCGTGAACTTACAGTACTCAATCGGACTCTTAGCTGGAGAAGAAATCCGACCACTTCATGTCTTCATTTATTTATTTAATCTTTTGACATGCCTTATAATAAGGGATATAGAGGGGAGAATTAATGTCTTAAGACATTCTTTACCAGTCAACCACCAGTTTATCTTGTTATTGTTTTCTTTGTCATGGTTTTAAGAAACATTTTAGTGCAACGGTGGTCCTTGCGGCATCCTAAACAACACAGTCGGACTCCTTGCCTGGTAGTGCCGTATGAGTTCGTAATATATTCACAAAAATATTAGAGCTCAGAGGTGACATTGCATGTATCCAAATATCATAAAGTGGACTTTATGTTCATATAAAAAGACGGATATACCCAAATATCTCCTCCATTCTCCACTTCAAGATGTATTTAGAACAGCAATAAGGTTATATACTGCAGGTAGCAGTTTGGGTAGTGCCTTATTCACCAGTATAGTCTAAAATTCAATCAAAAACATTAATTGTAAAAAAAACAAGTCTCGCATCTCAGTTCTTCTATCGTAAAATGTTGTGCATATGTGTGTATTCTGTCAACCCTACTCAGGGGCCCTTCTGTCTCAATTTATAACCTAACCACATCTCATAGTGACCATATCAATATTAAAAATCTTTTATATTTTAAATACATAGATTGACTTGGCAATCGCACTAAACAATCTAATTTAATGTAATATGTATTACTTGAAAGATACATTATATTTTCATGCGATGGCCAAGTCAATCTATTTAAAACATAAAAGATTATAATAATGATATGGTCACTATAAGATGTTGTTAGGTAAGCTAATTACGTAATAACTTAAGAGAGAAGGACCCTTAAGTAGGGACTGAATAAATATCCGACTTGGTATTACATGGATCTCACAATTTTTTACGATAGCAGAACTCATTTCCGAGACTTGGTTTTTTTACAAGTTATGTTTTTGATGGCATCTCATTTCTTTTTGTAGATAGTTATATCTAGGTATCTATCTACACCTATTATTCCATTATATTATACATATATAGGTACACTGATTCATTCACTGCCATTGTAATTTTGTAATCCTTTATATTTACAGGGGATTACAAAGTTATTTATGCAGTTGATGTATCTCGAAAACTGGACCGAAATCCCGAAATATTTTAGATTTTCCTTGATTCATGTACTAAACAATAATTGTGTTTTAAGTTTGAAGTTTCTATGTCTGCTAGAGGTGCCTTAGAGTTTTGATGATCGGTTAGTCAGTGAGTGACAAAATTAAGAAACTTTTAACTAGTTATTACTCTTAAGCTACTGCTTCAAATTTAATGAAATTTGAAATATACTGAGCTTTTACAATGCCTACTTGGTTATTGAAAATTCAAGCTTCTAGTTATGTCCACAACGAAGTTATAGTGTTTCAAATATCTCCTGAACTGCTTCGAGAGAAGAATGGTAAGGTCGTGCCGCTTTTTTGCTCGATTTGGTGGAGGCACTACCGTGCCCCCAGATATTTCGTGCATAAACTAATATGGAGGCTGTTACATGCAAATATATAAATAAAGGCAGCAACCAGTCCACATATGCGCTTAGAACTGAACGTGATGAAATTACAAGATTCCAGGCGGGACGTTATTCTAGCTCTCTACCAAATCTACGGGCGTATGTAAAACATTTATGACGACATCCACCAGTCGTTTATTTAGACTGTTACGTATACGGAGTATAGCGTTTTTTAACTTTGACTTATTAAATTAATTTTAGTTAGCTGATAGAGAATCCACGCAAAACCACTTTGTTGACTTTTTTAGCTAACTAGGACTAAATGATTTTGCTTAAATTTACTGTAAGAAGTTCCATCATACTTCCCGTATATGATAATCAAAGAGGTAATTTCTGTCAAAGCAAGCCAAGCGTCCCTGTAGAGGGAGTTCGGGACGTTTTCAAGAAAAACGTTTTCGGGCGTGTTTATTTACTGCATCCAAATAACAACGAGTGCTATCTTTTGCCTCATTCTTTTCTATTCTAAAAACGGTCTATGGTTTAAAATATTTCACATGCCGGGCACGAGGCTTGATAATGATCAACGTTGGGGCTGTAATATAATATTGCTTCGGGATCAGACCATGCTTGCTACGTTTTGTTATTGCTGTTATTGTTGTGTTATTGGTGTTTTGATGCTTTTATACATATTGTGGCAAAATATCGAAATCCTTTATTCGTGGATATTTTAGAGAATTTTACGGAACCAAAATAGTGTATCTTTTATCATAGTAGTTTAAATATATAGTCATAATTTGAGTTATGGTTTTTCATTATAGTTACTTACGTTTTGAGTAGGTACTGTTCAAACCAAGAATAAATGTATTTTGTTTACTTCTATTATTTATTTAACAGTAGTAGAGCCACGCGGCAGCTTTTGCTGTCGCACGGATGGGCCGGCTCGAACCGGGGTGGTACCACGACCTCACAGAATACCAGCGTGAAGTAGAGGTTTACCTCTGCGTTTCGCTTGGTGAGTGCAGGTGGCCGGAGACCCTTTTTACTGGAAATGAGGCATTCCATCTTAGTCCTCACGGGTGACAACGCATCTGCATTTTGATTCGCAAACGAGGATAGTTGTAGATGTCTATGGGCCGCAGCAACCACTTACCATCAGGTGGACTGTGTGCTCGTTTGTCACCCTTATCCTATAAAAAAAATTGGGTAAAGTTTTGAGCAACATACTATATATATATTAGCGTTGTTTAACAGACCTCCAGTAAATTTAGATATCAATTGAAAGTAAGTTTTAATGTTATGTTACGGTTTCCATGAATCAAACTTGGGTGTAGCTAACAACCGTGGTAACGGAGAATATGCGACTGAGTTGACTTATGAATCCGTAAATCTGTTTTTGAATGCGTTATTTAGTTGTAAGCAACAAGGTCCCACAACCACACAATATTACATATCAGTTTTGATGTGAAAAGTCTCTAAATATGCTTCTATAGTGGGAGACAATTCAGAAAACGATGTTGACAAAGTCGGGGGATACAGCTTGGTGTTGCAGCTACATATGTATCTATCATATACATTCAAAATTCGGATTACAGATTACAATTCGGATCAAAATCTTCCTGAGTAAAAACTGTGGATAGGAACTGCACGTGCGCGGCGGCGGGGTCCGCTATTTTAAGGTATTTTTGCTACGTACATGTATTCACGTAAAACACACGGCCCTAGACACGCACAGCCACACCCTAATTTTATATTACACAAGGTTGCAACTTCTTCGGGATTTGGAAATTCCGCCCTTATTGAATTATCTATGTTGCTTGAGCGAATAACTACTTGCATCCATAAAAGAATATGAGCATACGGTTAACCACGTTTTCCTTCGTGTTTAGTGAATAAAAATGTCCTTGGTAATCAACCTTTTTCTTTAGTAAGTAAATTTAACAAAAACTTAAATTTGTTCACAATGTGATCACAAGATGCTTGTTATAGAGAAGCTGTGAAATAATTCTCATTTAGGATTTTTCTTAAAAGGTATGATTCAACAGGTCGTTCATACTTTTTGACGTAGTAAAAAGCTTCTTAATTATGCTCATATAACCCGATCCTACCGTAAAACTAGATGGTAAAATTACTGAGGAGACTAAATGCGCCTTTTGGGCCCACTGTCGACATCACTATAAAAGAAAATGATTTCGTATAATATCAATGTTGTTACCTTAAATTATGGAAGGCACGGTACGGTATTCAAACAGGTGCCATTTTATAAACAATTTTCCATAATTAAAAGTATTTTATCTAAAAATCGTCAAAAGGCAATTAAATTACATTTTAGTTATGATTTTAATTTTCCAAACAATACGAAGCGATTGTATTTAAAGACGAGAATTGTATTGAGCATGTATGTAGTTATAAATATGTGAAAGAAGCGAAAGAGACGTATACAACGTCTGGCAACAATGGTGACCTTAATTTAACACACATATACGTTTTCCCATTTTCGTTTTATGAAGAAATTATATTTCCATTAATCGTTATTATTTACCGATTTACTTAACAGAACCATGCCCACTTTGAATACATTTAAAACCTGAGAGTAGAAGTTTATGTATAGTTATAAGGTACAGTAGAAAAACTTTCTGTAAGTTTAGAAAAAAAAGTCATGTAGTCATTTTTACGATTTAAACGCTACAAAACCCAAAAATATTAATGTTACTCTTTAGATTAGGATTTGCCGTTACCAAATACTTAATTTTTCTATCTCTTATTAATGTTCTATCACCACTTCATGTGAGATTATAATAAGAAAAATCTTGTGTATCCCTATATATTTCTATTCTATAAGATCCATGGAAAACACACAAAATGGCACAATACACAGCGAGACGCAAACGCAATAAGTGATTATATTCTATTTGGCAACAAGGAAGGACTGCGTCGATGCCAATTGTAGAACTGTCAAATGTCAAAAAATCCGTTTCACGCGTATGCACTCAATGACATACTGCATGATTAATTTATTTAATTATTATATTATTTTAAATCGTCTGTATTATACAAAGAGTAATAAAGAAATATATATAAAAATAATGTTTAAAACTCAGAAACAGAGTTCAATTAAGTCAAGTACCTAGCAGTATGTGAAATGGAACGTCCTAGAAAAAGGGTAGTTAGGATGCGATCAAAATATGGTGGTAATAAGTTTGATAATTGACGTAGAATTACCATAAACAAATATTAAAAATATTTTTCTCCTGCGTTTCTTTTAACATTGTTATACGCGTATTTAATTAAGAATTCAATTAGCTGAATTTTAAGATTTATTTCATTTCTATACATAGTTAGGTGAAAAATGGGCATCCTTCTTTTATAAAATAGCATCTTAGAGCAACCTGTACGTAGAGAATTGTCGTATTGTTTTATTTATTAATAGTTTAGTTTAGTTTAGTTTTATATAGTAATAAGAATAGTAATTAGATTATAGTACTGCGATAAAGACACTTTGGTTTTTTTCGTTTTCTAATCTAGTATGTACTTTTACGTCTATTGTAATACGGACGTTTTTATTTGTGTTATTTGTGCTTGTGTAAACTTATGATCGTAATGGTAAGTACAACAAGAGTGATCCTAATTTTAGTTACTTTTTTATTATTAAGTTTATTTGAAATTTTTTTTTCAATTTACGAGTTTTATTAACCTATCAAAATTATTTATGATTAATGGGCACTAGCCCTACCTGTGTGTTAAATTAATGTCACCATTGAAGCGACACGTTGAATAAATCGTGCCCAATGGAAGTCCGTGATCTCTGCTTACCTCTCTGTGTGATAGGTGTGAGAGGTTATAAATATTATATCTTATTTACCAATTAAAATAGGGAAGAAAAATTTCGGTAGTTCTTGCATTTAGAAAAAATTTAGTGACAAAACAAATATGTGCTGCAGAATTGAGCGCCAGAGTCAGCAAAGGACGCCTTAGACGGAATTCAATCGAGCAAAACTATCGCCAATATATCGAATAAGGACCATATTAAGAGCAACCTTAACCAATTAACATTTGTATGCGTTGACATGTGAAAAAAGCGAAAGAGGTGGGTCACGATTGTGCTAAATGAAAGTTCGTAATCTCTGCCTACCCATTTGGGTGACGTGAGAGTTTATTAAGTTATGTAAGTTGGTAAGAACGTCATACACTTATTTCAATGTTTCATTTAGTATTGAATTTTCTATAAAGCACTTGGCTAAAAACAACATTTTTCCTTATTTAAAGATACTTTTATTCCTTAAGTTAAAGGAAGCGGCAAAAGATACAATTTAAATTGGAGCTGGAAAAAAGGCAAGAGGAATCACAATTAAATTACCTTTGTACCGATTACAAGTAGAAACTGTGAAAAAGAAACGTTTCGAGAAACTTAATAAGAATATTTATGAGTTGTATGCTAAAAAACTAAAATAGCCTTATTTTTACTGTAACCAAGGGCGTTCTCATTCAGAAATGTTTAATATTATACAAAAAATGCCATTACAAATAATTGATAATTATTTTTTCTAAATTACTTTATTTAAACAACTTTTTACTACAATAGAGAGCTAAACTTAGTTTATCATATAGGCCCTACTAATCGTAGTATTGTTAAGAATGCTGGCTGCATTATCTCGCTGAACAGCTATACTTTGTTATCGAAGCTATTGAATCAATTCATGATACCAGCAGTGACAGCCAGTCACAGATACAGTATATTTAGAAATTTTACGGCTTATTGAACAAAACAATAAATAATTTTGTTTATCGAACTGTCCTTTCCCGCTTTTGGGTTACTCTTAATTTAACTGACAAATTTTTCTTAAAATACAAGCCTGCCAAGTGGAGCCTGCTGACTGATGGTTGTGACTGGCCCGACCAAATGCAAAAATTCCCACTAAAAATACAATACACATACGTGGTAAAGCCATGCTGTAACTATATTAGTAGTATGGTTTAAGCACGAATGGGTCAGCTTGACCGGGGAACGACCACGCTCTCACAGAATACCAGTGTAAAATAGCAGCTTAACACTGCTATGCTACGTATGGTGAGTGTAGAGAACCGGAGACACTTTAACTAAAAAGGAGGCAACCAATTTAACTAAAAAGACAACGCAACTGCTTTTTGATTATTTATTGAGGATAGATGTAGATGTCTGTGGGTCACAGCAACCACTTATCATCAGGTGGACTGTCTGCTCGCTTGTCATCTTATCCAACAAAAAAACATATATATACGAAAGAATGCTGATGGGCAAGGGCAGAATTATTATTGCAACACGCTCATTATAAAAACGTAGCATGTAGTAAGCTGGTTGTGGCATTCCTAAAGAGAACTTTACGGATATAAGATAAGGTAAAACTCTAGATTTAAGTCAATTAACAGAATTCGAAATGATTAAGTAACAATATTGCTACACTTTAAAGTCTCCAAATAAATTATTATCTAGTGCAACTGTTCATGTTTCAAGGTGGACTACTGGAAACGCTTTTGCTTGGCGGAGATTAAGGTTCGGGAGATTTGCGAAGAGAAGTAATAATCATTGAAAGGAAAAAGGCATATGAAATCTATGGTTTCCCTTTAGACGCTATTGTTATCTACAGTATCTGTAATATTAGAAGTGCATTTACCCGAGATTAAATTTTTGCTAGTCTTTCTATATTTCCCTTATTCCCGAGTTGCTATCGATGGTTCTTATAGAGATTCTATTATTGGACCGGCCCGATCATAGTAACTTTTATAAATATCGTAATTTTGAAACTTATTTTCTTTATTTTAAATGCTGAAATACGAGTATATTTTTAAATAAACGTTAGCGAAAATTATTTTCACAAAATATGGTCTATTAGTAAATAGTTTAATGTGAAGTAAGTTGATATCATGCTTTAATCATGTAAATAAAGCGAATGTTAACAAAAATGTAAGATAATTCGTATCTCCTTAGGCTAAAAATTAATGTAGTCTTACTTACGCCTTTAAGAGCTGTGGTAGCTCGTACCTCTAACCTAGTGTATGGACCTTTACTTTTACTACAATAAAAACGATAAGCCTTAATTGTCACGCTTGACAATTGCAGTGCCAGACTTCTCACACCTTTGACACTGCTGCCTGACGCCATTCTGGGTATTTTACGTCTTGTGTAAACAAGAGCCATAAGATTATACTAGAATGTTTCATAGTCGCCTCTTTTATCGCCCACGCTACGAAATAGAACGATGCTCTTTCGCCGTCACTAAACGACCCATGGTGGTCACCTGATATAATGCAATAATCAAATAAACATACGCTATTTATTTAAAGTCCTAAAAGTTATAGGAAAATGAAAGAGTTTTGGCGGTGGTGTTAACAAGGTAGACGTGTAAATTTATGTAACGAACGGCCTTCCTCTCCTGCAGTATCTCTTACAGTCCAATGTTGAAGGTCACAGGCTTCGCTATTAACTTTCCCTCTCCATGGCAGGCGTTTTTTAAATTGTCAGCTTAGCTACCTTCATGAGTTATAAATAAGTTGGAATGGATGGAGGATTTTTGAAAATCTAAATAAAAATCAGTTTTGAGGAATGGCACTTATGTAAGTAGGCTCGATGATTTTGTCATTTATTTGTTGGGGACAGAAAAGTACACCTTATACCAGGCTTTCATAAAGTGTGCGCTGCGGTGCCGTAGTGCCCCGTAGATAGTAAAGTGGGTGCGGTGAGGCGCTCCTGCTTACCATTCTCCGGAATTTATAAGAATATTGTTGGTATTTCAATTTTGGTGCCTATCACATAGTATCTTTGTACCTTATTTCGACTAGCTAGGGCGCTGAGACAAAATAGTAAACCTGTTAGTGCGCCGCAAAATGAATAAGCTTAGGAACTTATTTTATTTTATTTCCTAAGCTTATTCAAGTCGCAGAAGGTAGTAGCAAGTATTTAGAAAACTTTTTTTTTATAGTAAAGGATGACAAACGAGCACACAGTCCATGATGGTAAGTGGTTGTTGTGGCCCATAGACATCGACATTTATCCTCATTTGCGAATAAAAATACAGATGCGTTGCCACCCGTGAGGACTAAGATGGAATGCCTCGTTGTCAGTAAAAAGGGTCTCCGGATCTCTACACTCACCATACGAAACACAGCAGTGTTAAGCTGCTATTTGACGCTGGTATTCTGTGAGAGCGTGGTCCTTCCCCGGTCAAGCCGACCCATTCGTGCTACAACTATACTACTAATATAGCTGCAGCATGGCTGTACCACGTACGAAAAACTTATTTTATTATAGCTTGCTTGAACTTAGCATATCCCGTTACGGATCCCAATTGCCAATTGACATGGAGATTTTTTTTAATAAAAATTGTAGTCCACTTTAAAATGTCTACTACTCCATAGACACCAATGGCCAGAATTCAGCAAATGAGGGTACCGATGCATTGTCACCTCTGAGGAGGAAGATGGTATGCCTCGCCGCCAATAGTTATACCGGTTCTCTTTACCCGTCAGGCCATAATATAGTAGTGCAAGCATTTTTATTTGTCGGCTAAAATAGGTAGGCGGTACCTGTTAGAGTATTCATAAAATTAAACGACGTGTTCTCATTTAGTCACCATCCTTTATTCTAAACCATAAATATGGATTTACATAGGCAATAGACGTAGACTCTTAATAAAATAATAAACTAGTTTTTCTGCCCGATAGCGATAGTGACATTTACATAAATATCTATACTACAACATCTCAATAATCTATCATAATCCTACCATGACCATTTCTTGGCTGTGATTTATTCTTGATTCTACATTTAGGAGATGTTTGAACTAATTTTTGAATTTGTTTAGTTAACCCTATCACCAAACTTTTTGTTTAGCCCTTTCTGTATAGACTTGGACACACTCATATGCCCTTCATGAATCTACAATAAAGTTTCTTTCTGTAACAATTTTGGTATAACAACCCTACAATTAAAAATCAAAATTCAGATGCGTTGCCACGCCTGAGTACTAAGAAGGAATGCCTCGTTTCCAGTGAAAAGCTCTCCGTTTCTCTACGCTCAACAAACACTGCAGCATTAAGCTGCTATTTATAATAATAAAGCCAATTTATTTCTTCAGAAATAAAATACTTTATACTTCATTTCGAAGAAGACGTTTCGTCTCTTTTCAGTTTGGATGAAGATATGTGCTTAGGAAGCATTTCGCAAAAGGACAAATTGTATCTTTAGAAAGGAACAAACAAAGCTCAACGTCAAACTCAAGTACAGCTGTGTAAAGATCCGTATTTCTCTTAACAAAATAAACTGAAATAGCATTCAGTAACAAAATGTTTTCTCTCGAACAAAGTAGCAAAAATTTGTTTTATTTTAAGTTTCTAGCAATAATATTTTGTAGGTAAAGTTTTAGGTTACGTTAGCCTGTTACAGTGTTTTACTTTCGTAACATAGGTACGTGAAACCTGCGTTTACGTAGGCCTTTCCAACAGCCTCAAATCCGTAATATCTCAAGGATCAAGGCCTCGCCGTAAATTTCACAGTACGCAAGTTGTAGGCAGCCTGAGCTTGATCCGCGCCGACACTAATGAATATAATATGCTCGGTGGTGAAGAAATACAATGTAGGGAAACCTGAACGTCTGAGAAATAAAGTATTTCCAGGACATGTGGAGTCTGCCAACGCACCAAGCAGCGTAATGAACTACTCCAATAACCATTTTAGAAATGGAAGAAAGCTTGCGCCCAACAGAAAGACGTATATAGGAAAAACTTTGCGTTTTCCCTTTATAATAATATCAGATTTATTTTGTTATTTTACGCAGTAAAAAATTCTAAATAAATATCATGTGATATTTAAGTAAGCGAGTAAGGAAATAGATTAACTTTTTAGAAACTAGTTTTAGTAACATTATGTTAGTTTTAATTTCTCCTTTTCTGCCGACTTCCAAAAAGGAGACGATACTCAATTCGGGTGTATGTTTTTTTTTATGTGTGTTACCTCATAACTTAGTACTGGGCGAACCGATTTCGATGATTCTTTTTTATATGAAAGCTGATAGTTCTCGTGTGGTCCCATATGAATTTGATCAAGGTCAGACCAATGGTTATTGAGTTATTCTTAAATAACCTATATTGAAGTCACTTATATTGAAGTCGGCTGTACAAAATTTTTAATTTTAAATTATGATTCGTTCGCTATGAACTATCGATATAATATATTAATTTAATACGTTATCATAATTAGTTGTAATATATAATGCAGACGTAGATAAATGGATGTGATAAAAGAGAAAGAGAGAGAGAGATGCATCAGGATCGTGTCAAATGTAATTTCGTCTTTGCTGCTCTTCTGGGACACAGACGTAAGAGTTTGTTTTTGTTTTATTTATTTATTATACTCTTAAAGATTGAAAGTTATGTCTCACCCTCAAAATTACACGTATTAAGCCTAATCCTTGTATGTTCCAAAAATTGTTATTAATGATCCTTGTTCAAAACCATTTCATGTTTAAACTCCTTAGGGATTTATTTTATGAGAAAATAAAATCAATTATTTAAAAATAATAGGTCGTAGAAAATATTTCTTCATAGTTGGTTTGTACAATATTGAAGAAAAATATCTTTGGTTGTACTGTTTGTATCTGGCTGGTTTCAATATCAATACATACAGGAAATTAAGAAAAAGAAAAATAAAAAGTAAAAAACACTTTCCAGCCATTTTAATTTTTTTTCTGGCCGCCAAAATGAGTGAATCTAACGAAGAAATTCGATACATTCTGTAGTTTTATTACAAAAAAGGGAAAAATACGATTCAAGCCCCAAAACATCTTGTCACATTCATGGGCCTAATTCAGTGTTAGTAAGAGTAGCACAAAGTTGGTTCAAGCGTTTTCAGTTCAAGAATTTTAATGTCAAAAATGTAGCTTACTCTGGTCGCCCTCATATGGATTAAGTCAATGCCATTTATGAAAAATTGGAACAAGATCGGCATATTAGTAGTAACGGCATAGCCAAAGAATTGAGGATTGACCACAAAACATTTTGACCCATTTGAAAAAGTCTGGTCTTACATAAAAGCTCGATATTTGGGTACCACACGAGCTCACTGAAAGAAACCTAAAGATTCGTGTACTCATTTGCGATTCTCTATTGAAACATAATGAAAGTGAACAATTTTTTGTAAATATTGTAAATGATGAAAAGTAGATCTCCTACGATAAGAACTTGCGAAAAAGCTCATTGTCAAAGGGTAGTCAAGCTCCAAAGACTGTAGCGAAACCCGAATAAACACGCAATAAAGTGATACTGTGTGGAAAGCATCGTTTATTATGAGCTTATACCGCCGAATCTCTACTGCCAACAACTAATGAGACTCAAGCAAGAAATTGGGAAACAACAGCCGGAATCCATCAATAGAAAATACCACTTCTTTCATTATGATAACGCCAGACCACACAAATTTAGCCTCTCAGCAAAAATTGAGAGAGCTTGGTTGGGAAGTGTCAATGCATCCACCATATGGTGTTGACCTTCCACCCTCAGATTTTCACCTGTTTCGGTCTCTTCAGAATTCTTTGGTTAGTTTAAGATTAATATCAAGAGAGTACTGTCAAAACATCTTGTCGCATTCTTTTGATCAATAATCCCAAGATTTCTACACCAACGGGATTATCTCATTAACTATACAAGATGGCAACAAGTTATCGAACAAAATGGCACATATATTTTATAATTAAATGTAATTAAGCTTCGAAAAAAAAATGTCTAGAATTTATATATAAAATAGGTACCAAGAAACTTTTTCCCCGACCTTATATGTAATTGAGTAACACGGCAATATTTATTTATATTAGTGGTCACCTGGTCCAAATTTGTTTATATGTTTATTTTGCTTGTCTATTAAGCAAAATTTATTTAATTTTCAATTGCACATTAATCTTTATATATCAAAATTACGCGTCACATTGTTTGTCCGCGATGAACTCCTAAACTACAAAACTGATTGCAATAAAATTTTGCACACTGTGTGCAGTTTGGTCCAACTTGAGAGATAGGTGAGTTTTTATCCCTATAAGTGACCCTCAATATATTTTATTATGAATTTAAGAATTTTTATAGGACACAGGGTCGTCGGAAGGGGCAGAACAACATCTGCCTGGCCAGCTAGTATAATATAAAACACAGATATCTAATCTAATATACTAAATATAAAATAAACGCGATTTGTCAAACACAAATCCATACAGTGTTGAAAAAGGAATATTTGATATCACACAAAATTCACAGCTTAAGGGGCTACTCCATGCGAACGACCTTGAGCATTTGGTGTGCCGGTCCCCGCGGACTCGCTACAATATAGGATCGCGTAAGAAATATGTAAGACGCCACCTACTGTACGGACGTAGTATGTTTTCAACATCAATAAACTATTTTATGGAAATGGAAGAGTTTGGAAAACGATAAATGTATTTTAATGTTTTATTCGGTATATTAGTTGTATATTAGAATTATGTATTTTCATATATTATCTAATTATGAAATACATATTAAAAATGAAGCATTGAAAATTGTTAGTTTAAAAGATACCTACTCACTATAGGTAAATAGATAGATAGCTCGCCTTTTGTACAAATATTCGGTGCAATAAAGAATAAACAAATAAATAGGATGTTTCGCAGAGTGAGAGTAATATAGAATGATAGTCGTGGAGGCAGTTTACAAACATAAATTGCACAAGGACAAACATCCAGACCCGGAACAATTATTTGTAGGCCTTACAAATATTTGTTCCGTGCGGGATTTGAACCCGCGGCCCCCAGCGCAACAACTGATTGCTAAGCCACTGCGCCACGGAGCCGTCGCCGAGTTATAGGTAAAGTGACCATACGTCCCGTTTTGAACGGGACTGTCCCTTTTCTCGGTCACCTGTCACGTTGTCCCCAAATAAAGCTCCGGGACACAAAGTTGTCCCGTAACTCGTTGGATTGAAGTATTTAAAGTCAACAATTTTCAACATAATTTTTTTAATCGAATATATTTTATGTCTACCTGGTACAAATGCTCAGGTAGAAAGAGTTTTTTTTTTATTTTGAATAAATTGTGGACGTCTGAAAGAAACACTTACGGTTCCAGTTCTAAAGGCGATGTTGTTAACAAAAATAACAACAAAAAAACTTGAGCAGAATTTTATTCTTATTTAAAATCATTAACAACTTTATTAAAGCAAATTTAATCCACTGACAAATGTAATTAATAATAAAAAAAAATAGTTTGCATTTAATAATTACCGTCTATATAATACCGAATATAATTTTATAGTGAACACTAATTGTATAAAGTTATAGTTTTAGAGTATAAATAAACCCATGTCCTGTTTTGAGTTAAAAAATAAATGGTCAGTTTAGTCTTTTTAGTTAAATTTAGTTTTAAAAAAATTTAGTTTATAGTAAAAAGTAGGTATATAAGTACCTACTTAAATACTTTTTACCGAATTATAAGTATAGAACACCTTATGTACTCAATTATTTTTTTAAAAAGAAGAAAAAACAAGCAATATATAATATACTATATTTTAGCAAACAACTATAACTTAGTAATACTAATTATAACTTAGAACATAAATGAAAAACTCATAACTGACTTTTTGGCCCGACCCAGGATTCGAACCCGGGACCTCATGATCAGCAGTCGCACTACTACAACCACTAGACCAACGAGGCAGTACTATACCTAATAAAATATTTTGGTTGGGTATCAGGATTATTTTTAACTGTATACTATACTGATAATATTGAATTAGTCTTTTATAGCGTAAATTGTAATATTTGTCGAAATGTTAATTATGGATTCGAACCTTACATGCTAATGGTGCTTCATTTTTTTATTTGCATTTACTTCGAAGAAAATACACGCAAAAAGCTTCATCGCGCAGTAAAAAACACAACAATAACGAAAATCAATACCACAACAAATGTATAACTAATACGAAAAATTATACCCAAAACAAACAAATAATACTACCTATAAATAACCCAATAAGTAATAATATTATCGACAGATAAGATGACGTGAGCGTGTGCGCTGGCAGACGCTCTAACGACAAGGGTGTCACCACAGAGTACATTAACGTCGAAGAGCTCAGCGCTCACTGACCGTGGCCAGTGAATTCGCCCAGATTTTAAAATAATTTCATAATAAAATCAAATTTTGGTCTTTTGAAAAAACTTTTACAATAGAAATGTTCATTAATAAATTGCCTATCCATTGGTGTAAATCGCAAAATAAAATAATACTTACTTTACGAGGAGATGCATGTTATCAATAATACATTACATACATTTATGTGGTTTCGTTGTAAGGAGATTATATTAATATTTATTCCTTTAAAAAAAATTGGATATAGCTCTTATGAAATCAAGATTATGTAGAAATATAATGTGTTTTTTATTTGTTGATATATCTTTTAAACAAAATGTAGATAGCTCCTAAAAACCGCACAAATAACGCCTAGCGCGACATTTTGCTCAACCTGCGCCTTAATCAATCAATCTGTTTGGAATTATTTGTTGGTAACTATTTAAAATTCTTTGAAGACAATTTCTACTCTGTGCTACTACTTGATCACAGACATTTATTTGAGAGTAATAACTTACATATTCTTGTACTAATTTCTTAGAGTTTGGAAAAATTACCATAATAGACGGCGCCTTTGAGTTTGTAGCGTCTTCGTTTTTTATTAATGTGCGCCGCTTAAGATGTAGGTGTGCGCGACTGGAGAAGTTACTATGTCATCTAGATTACGGATTAAGTAATATTGAAATTAATAAAATGTATTTTAATTGGTAATGGACTGTATAATATATAATTGCATATACAGTTAAATACAAATATAAAATACAAACAAAATATATATAAAATTGCTGAGATGGTCTAATTTAAAACTGAACTAAAACATGACAAATTAATATTACAGAAATAATAAAATCTAATACAGTGCAATAGAAAGAGTTCGCTTATTTAGAAATTATTTTCTTTTCCCCCGACTTCCAAAAAGGAGACGGTACTCAATTCGACTGTATGTTATTTTTATGTGTGCTACCTCATAACTTTGTACTAGGTAAACCGATTTCGATGATTCTTTTTTAAATGAAAGCTGATAGTTCTCGTGTGGTTCCATATGAATTCGATCCAGGTCAGACTAATAATTTTTAAGTTATTCTTAAATAACTTATATTGAAGTCGACTTTATAAAATTTTTAATTTTAAATTATTCTTTTATAGGATAGGGTGACTAACGAGCACACAGTCCACCTGATGGTAAGTGGTTGCTAAGGCCCATGGACATCTACATCTATCCTCGTTTGCGAATCAAAATTCAGATGCGTTGTCACCCGTGAGGACTAAGATAAAATGCCTCTTTACCAGTAAAAAGGGTCTCCGGTTCTCTACACTCACCATACAAAACACAGCATTGTTAAGCTACTATTTCACGCTGGTATCCTGTGAGAGCGTGATCCTTCCCCGCTCGAGCCGACCCATTTGTGCATCAATTATGACAGATTTTACAGTAGATGTGACAAAATATATTAAAAATATACATAATATAATGACTTTTTGTGTCAATAATCTTGACGCGAAAGCTTTTACCTAATATAAAATCGCTGGTATTCTATGAGAGGCGTGATACTTCCTCGCTCGAGCCGACCCATTCGTGCATGAATTATGACAGATTATACGGTAGATGTGACAAAATTTATTAAAAATATACATAAAAAAATGACTGTGTGTGTCAATAATCTTGACGCGGAAGCCTTTACCTAATATAAAATCTTTACTCACGCCAGGTTAAGATAGTATACTCGTTATATTAAACTAAGCAGCATTATTGGATATTGGTTTAAGAGAAAAATTGACTTTGTTTTGACCGACTAGTCGGTCATGGAACTGATACGATTTACACAGACAGTGCGGCGTTTTCAAACTTATATGAAAATCTTTTTTACTCGTAGCTAGGTTTCATGGAATAGACAAAAATATATTATCACCAGTATTAGATAGCAATTTCATCATTCACCATCATCATTACAGCCTTTCATAAGTTCACTGCTGAACATAGGCCTTCCTCAAGGAATGCCACAAAGCACGGTCCTGAGCCACCTGCATCCATCGACTTCCTGCATGTATTACCAGGTCGTTACTCCATCTCGTGGGGGGTCGCCCTACACCTCGCCTACCGGTACGAGGCTGCCACTCGAGAACCTTTCTTCAATAGGAAAGGAAAGTGCATACTTTAAACACTAGGAACAAACATAAGCTTGTAATACCAGTTACTAGACTCCACAAAATCAGTAATTCATTTATAGGGCAATATATACGCTTTTACAACAAAATCCCAGAACATATTCAAAGCTTATCACTAAACAAGTTTAAAAATTTTATTAAAGAAAAACTGTACAAAAAGGGTTCAATAATTATGATATCAAGGAATACATGAATGAAAATAACCCCTGGGAATAAGGTGATCGCCACCATGCTGGTTCTATTAAAAATCATTTAAAAATTGTATAAATGAAATTATTGTTAAGTGAAATATGTTTAAAAAAAAAGTCCCACTGGGTTTCTTGCTGGTCCTTCCCAGGACAGAGGTATTTTCCAAACCAGTGGTAATTAAAAATGACTTTCAATAAGAATTATGTTATAATCAATATTGAATAAAAAATTATTCTTTTCTATTCTAAGTTAAATTATAGCCCTTTCCATAGCTCGCTGAGCGACCTTGAGCTTCCTCATACGGACAGCAGTGAAGGACCACGTCTCAGATCCGTAAGTCATCACTGGCAACACGCACTATTTGTACAATTTCGTTTTAAGGTTTCGAGGTATGTCTGACGAGATGTGTCGTAGTTTCCCGAACGCTGCCCAGCCGAATAGAATCCGTCGATTGACCTCTCGGTCGAAGTTGGACTTAACTAGTCAGATTATTTGTCCCAGGTAAACATACTTGTCAACAACTTCGAGCTTAGTGCTTCCAACAACTACCGGCATAGGTGTGACTTGGATATTAAACATGATCTTTGTTTTGTCCATGTTCATCTTAAGACCTTTCCATTGGGAGACACTATTGAGGTCATTGAGCATGGTTCTTAGTTTTTTCAGTGATTCTGCCATAAGGACTATATCGTCGGCAAATCGAAGGTGCCACCACGAACCACGCATGGCTTATTTTATTTTATTAAATGTATTTGTAACACATA
This sequence comes from Parnassius glacialis, assembly GCA_033319125.1. Classification (NCBI taxonomy): domain Eukaryota; kingdom Metazoa; phylum Arthropoda; class Insecta; order Lepidoptera; family Papilionidae; genus Parnassius; species Parnassius glacialis. The sequence continues at coordinate 53,859,709 of JAVANC010000001.1, read as the reverse complement.
TTATATATAAATTTTAGCTTTCTGAACTCCTTCTCCATATAAACTTAAACTACATCAAATCTCATACTTTACTGTGCGCGTATGTTGTCTTATATTTAAAAAGGGAGAAAAAGTTATCCATTCACATATTAATGTAAGTATATAGATTTAGAAAACTAAATTACCTGATTTTTACTTAACACGTAGATTTTTTAGATATACACATAATGGGAAAGTATTTGCCATAGTTACCACGCTTGGCAGGAGGGTTAGCAAACGCAGTTTTTATTGTTATTAGGAGGACGATGCTGCCCATGTCCCGGTTTGTTTCCCTTTGTCGCTTCTTGCGACACCCACGGGATGACATGCGGTAATGGATATTCTCACACTGCTGCCACTACGCGGTCGTGTAATGTACGTAATATATAAATCTGTGAGAAGCGATAGGTGTGGCAGGAATCAGAAATAAGCAAAATGGAAGTCCTGAGTCTTTGTAACAGGTCTGAGACATAATTTAATATTTAAATATGTATCACACGATTAACTACCTGGTACATGGTAGAGCCATGCTGCGACTGTATTACGGCTAGAACAACAATGATCTTGCTCAATAATTTCCGTGCTCTCACACAATACTGGCATTAAATAGCAACATATAATATATAATACTGCTGTATCTCGTATAAAGAGTAACGATAACCAGAGACATATTGGTAACGAATCGTTTCGTCTTAGTCCTAACGTTGCAAGCTTGAAAGGCACATGCTTTGTGGCAGTGGCAGTGGACTGTGTGGTCGTTTGTCGCTTTTAATTGAATAAATAAATAAAAAACTCTTAATATTAGTTTTTCAAAAATGTCTCACGGAATCACAGCATCGACAACTGTGTAAATAAAATGCCATTGATCAAATTCATATGGGACCACACGAGAACTATCAGCTTTCATATAAAAAAAGAATCATCGAAATCGGTTTGCCCAGTACAATGTTATGAGGTAACACACGTAAATAAATGCAAAAAAAAAACATACACTCGAGTTGAGTACCGTCTCCTTTTTGGAAGTCGGCAGAAAACTGCCTTTACCGACCCGCTTACCATGTGCCAAATATGTATATAATATTATATAGCAAATATCAATCCCTTGAGCAAATCTATAATAGTAAACCATTGTTTTATGAACACCAGCCAATACAAACGGAAACTCGAATAATAATCATTTATTTCATAAAGGAATTCAATTTCTATTCTGTGGAATTAATAAGGGCGTGATCCATCGGCACAACTGTGGCGCAGGTGCTTTATATACAGGTTGTCCTATTATACAACATATTGTTAATAAAAAATGAATTTATACGGTATATGTCAGCAGAAAATATATATGATAATCTTGAATATATTTAAGTAAAGCTAACTTTTTTAAACTTATTTTATATTACTGACGTTTCGTGTACTTTACAGCAGCCATGGTTAAGGGGGTACTCGCACGAGGGGAAAATACTGAGTTGTATAAATATCGGAGAAATAGTGAGATGTCTAAAAAATCGAACGTTAAAGCTAATTAACTCATCTTGTTGTTGTCACCTTAAGGAAAACATATTTATCTTATTTTGAGAGTGTAACTGTACTTGTTGCGCAGATGGCTAGTCTCCGTTGAGACTGGCTGAAATTCAGTTTGGAGGATATTATTATTATGGTAGGTAGGTATTTAAATAGTTCTCTCGTCTGTTTGGGATGTCATTATTATTATTATTATTATATTATAACATAATTTTAAATTATAAAATAGACCAGTGATTTGCTGCGGAGGCATGACATGGAAAGGGCTCCGTCGCAGCAAACATTTTCCACTAAAAGTTAACCAACAAAAACAATTAAATCAATTTTACCTATTCACTGTGCAACTATGAACTTTACAAGAAGTTTGTGTAATAAAAGTCGTTAGGTATTTTAATTGACCGAAGCTTCATTTTGATATTCATGTTAATAACATAGTCAGTGTAGGTTTACAATTATACGGTTTCATGCGCAAATCTATTTTTTAAGCTACCCTCTTCTTACCCCTCTTCTTACCTTACACTTTACAAATCAATAATTAGACCCCAGTTAAAGTATGCCTAAACCTTTTGGAACCCCACCTATGCTAAATACATCGACAAGATAGAATCAGTTCAGTGAAAGTTTTTGCGAGTTATGAATTTCCGTTTCTTTCACTAACCTTTTAGTTAAATTAACTTTGCAAAACTTGAATATAGAAGAATGCTCTTAGATAATATGTTATTATTCAAAATCCATATATACTAGTATTTAAAAGATTTCCACCTATGTACTGACTCATCACGATATCTCTGGAACCATAAGACCCAGAGACTTGAAATTTGATAAAAATATTTTATCTGCCACGTAGAGGTCAGCTAAGAGCGAACTTTATGAAATTCTACTCGCAAGGGCATTATGGGGGCGTTAATTAAAAAAAAATGCCATTTTCAAACTATAGCTCTTAAAGGTAGGCTTGGCCAGAATACTCTTTTCGGCATACTAAAAATGACCAAGAACGGATTTTATGAAATTCCAACCATAAAGGGTATTACGAGGGTGGTAAAAATAATATATTATTATACAATTCTTCTGTCCGTGTGTATTTAACTGAATTCCCCTAAACGGCTGGACCGATTTCGATGAAAATTTGTGTATGTGATTAAGTTGATTCGATAACGGTTTAGATTCACTATTGAACCCGGTAGGTAACGTTCTTGTCAAGATCCAGAAATCACCCTTGCAAAGCCGGGGCGGATTGCTAGTTATTCATATTTATATTAATAAAAATCAACTAGTTACTAAATTGTTTTCTTCTTTCTTTCACATACCTTATCGCTCGCATTTCTTCCAAAACACACGTAAGCGATATTTATTTGCTCCAAAGATTTGTAAATCACAAGCTGGTGAGCGTCCTCCTTTATACAGAATAACTAAATTATATAATAGTAAATTTACCGATGTTGAACTCTTCGCAAATACAATTTATTAATTATGTCGCCGAGTAGCAGAACAAACTTGTGTCTGAAGTCGAGTCTTTGCTGAACAAAGTCTCGGGGCGTCTAAACCTAGTCCAGTTTAATCCTCAGAAGACAAAAATTTGCGCGTTTACCGCTAAAAAGGACCATTTTGACGTATCTCCTCAGTTTCAAAGCACTCCCCTTGTTGCCTCATCTAGTTGACTCAGCCAGAATTTCGCGGCGTCGACATATCGAGTGACGTGCAGTTTCGTGGTCACTTGGAAGAGAAGGCCAAATTGGCCTCAAAAAAGCTTGGCATGCACAGCACAGCGGGACAGTATTTAATGCCGGCACACCACCAGCAACTTTACAAGGCGCAGGTTCGGCCTCTTATAGAATAAATTGGGCTGAGGTCCCCAGTGTCAGCTCCTTCTACTTGATCATCTGAATCTCGTGCAGAGCAGATCGAATCGTCTACGACCGAGTCCTTTTCTATCGGCTCGATTCAATAGCGCTGCGAAAAGATGTTACATCTCTTTGCATATTTTATCGGACATACCACGGGAAGTGCACTGAGGAATTGTTCGGACTAATTCCAGCCGCTCAATTTTACCATCGCACATCGCGACAAAACTCGTGATACCATCCATACCATCTGGATCATTGGCGATCCACTACTGTCTAATTTAGAAGTTTTCTTATTCGCACAATTTCTTTGTGGAATATTTTCTACCAGCGATTTTTCCGGACCGATACGACTTAGGGACTTTCAAGAAAAGAGCCTACTCCTTTTTAAAAGGCAGGCAACGCATCTGCAATTCATGGGCGGCGGTAGTCACTTACCATCAGAAGAGCCGCATGCTCGTTTGCACCCTCTCCTATAAAAAAATTTGTTACAAAACTTAAGTGTTTTGCTATACAAATTTGCTCAAATAGTAATAAAATAACACGAACCATGTTTACTTTAAAGTTTTAGTTTAAGGAACATATTATTTTTTATTTCCTTAGTTTTCTAGTTTGCTCTTTGTTCTGTTTTGGTTTATATTCAGTAGTTTTTGTAAACGATTAACCAGAGACATATCCGCAATTAACGGAACTTTAAGTAATTTAGTTGTTTAATTTATAAGACAAGCCGTTAGTATAATTTTGTTTGTTGATTTAAAAAAGAGAAAAAGAACTATCATATTCTGTGAAGTGTTTATTATGTGAAGTGTGTGAGTTGTGTACATTCTGTGAAGGTTCTGCGAAGTGATCAAGATCAGGCAGTTATTAATTACAGGCTTTACCACGAAGTAATCTCAGCACAATATTTGATAGGGAAAACTTGCTCATAGCTATAGGAGTCTGACTAGGACCAGCGATTTTCAGTCCTTATTAATGCCCATGTGGTAGCGGCGTCAACGAGTTTTGACTCCTCTCACTTTCATGTGAGGTTGTCCTATCTTACTGTCACTTTTCACAGTGTCATGATTTTCTGAACAATGTTACCTGAAGAGCTCTTGTCTCTATAAATGTTTCCTTGATTTTAGAATTTTGTGGAATCTTTAGGAATAATAGCAGGAGACTCGGTCAATATGACTTCGGTCTCTTGAGAAAGACGTTAAACCCTATATGTGGGAGGCTTCGTGCGTAGACACTTTGGCAGACTCTCATATCACGGATATCTCGCTTAGAGACTCATTTAGGTTCGGCATCAGAGGTTGCTGAACTTAGTTAGTAACGAAAATGTTTGTGCTATTTGCTACAGAGACTTATCAGTCCGTGCGCGCTATGTGCGGTGAAGTTCCTAAAGGAACTGTGCCCACTGATTGCCATCACTGCTGTTGATAAGAGGGCTGATTATTTTCTCGCTCAAAGGCTATTACAGCCATTAAGCGAGGAAACATAGCTAGCGTTCTTTGCACTTTACCATGGGGAAGATATGTTTTTAGTTTTAGTTTTTTTTATTAGGTATGGTAATATATATTTATATTTAAATGATAATTATATAAATTTATTGCACTTTTAGATAATATATATTTTATAAAGTAATTATTCCGAAAGAAAAATGGAATAAATTCAGAAAATAAATAACAAACATCCTGTGAATCCGCGACATCGACAACCGGAGACAGTAATTGATCTTAGAATGAAATTGGTGCTGATCGAGTCGGATCGTGCGAAAACGTCGCGAAATCAAATCTCAAATGGAATTCAGGATAATTTATTCAAAAAGAGCTGGAGAATCCTTTATCGAATGAGTCCAAATGGAGCCATCTTTGTTATAGGTTCAATTACCTCTTATAAAATAATATGTAAAGTTCGTTAAAAATGCATGGCTATCCCAAATGCTAGCAAATAAATTTTATTTAAGTTAAATCCTACACCAACCAATATATTTTACGTTAATCCCTTATTTCTTATGAGATTATTAATGATAATGTTTTGTGTTTTTCCATATAGAAATTATGTTTACACACCTACGTTGTAAAGAATTGTTAAAAGCAGTGAAAAAGGAAAAAGTGGGTCCAAACATATCGAAAATCAAATTAGCGTAGCCTAACTACTACTAATACGGCAATGAGGTGTCTATTCATTATTCTTCATGTGATATTACCGTCTATATTCAAACTCTTATTGGGTTGTTTGCAGATCTTTATAGACTTTATAAAACGTTAAACATCAGGTCACAGCCTACGTCATGTTTTATTCGGTTGTCGGACAGTTTCAAATAAAAAATATTTAAGTTGCGACAAAAAGAAAACAATTTCGTAAACAAAATATATAATTATTATGGTGTAAAAAACATAGCGATTAAATGTATTATGTCACATATAAATAATAGAACGGTTGCTATTAATGGATGCAGTTCTTCCGGATTGGTAGTATCTATGGATGTTCCTCAGGGCTCAGTTCTGTAATATATTGTATAGTTTGTAGGGTAGGTGGATTTACTTATAAGAGAGATATGTCAAAGTTGTGTAGACGGTGAGGCAAGGCTTGTGAATAGACGTGGAACAATCGAGATTGTTTTATTCTACAGTGGCGACGAGGAAAATTAATCATAATAAGTGTATAAACTGAAAAAAGGTGTAAAACAATGGCAAATATCGGCAGGCTCGGAGACTTCAATGTGTCTCAGGGAAATTGGAAATCATATTGTGAACGATTGGATATGTACTTTTTGGTTAACGGTGTTAAGGAAGAATTGAAGTTACCCGCGTTAATATCCATTATTGGCGATAATGGACATGAACTAATGACTAACTTGTGCAGCCCAATCAAGCCCACTGATATGAAATATGAAGATGTAGTAAGAATAATGAGTGATTATTTGCAGCCTAAGCCATCGGTATTAGCGGAACGGTACAAATTTCGCCAATGTAGGCAGGAGGAAAATGAAACCGTATCACAATTCGTAACTGAATTTAAACGGTTGGCAAAATCGTGTGACTTCAAAAACTGTCTGGATGAAAATATGAGGGATCAATTTGTATGTGGTCTGCGTAGTGATTCAATGCGTCAAAGATTATTTGCTGAAGATTTTTTGAGTTGGGCATGCGCCGTGAAATTGGCTACAACAATGGAGGCGGCGCAGCGTGATTTTACCTGCGATAATTGTGGACAAGTTGGACATTTAAAACGAGTTTGTCTACTAAAGCTGGGTAACAGTAATAAAGGAAGGCGTGAGTGGAGTGCGGGTACGGGTACGGGTAGCACCCGCCGCTTGGCGTCTGGGCGGAGTGCGGAGTGTGGCGAGCGGCGCGCGCGCATCGGCGAGCGCAGCGCGAGTACCCTGCACATGGAGGAGGACGAGCAGGCGTCCCCGGCAGCCCCGCAGCCAATTAAAATGCAATTATTATAAGGTGCAATATAACGCAAATCTAAAAAACTTGATTTGTATGTAATAGAAAGAGGGACAACTGTGTTGCTAGGAAGACAATGGTTAGCGGAATTAGCTAGATATTCCGAAATTTCACAAAAACCGAAAAAATTGTGTACAATATTTTGATAAATTTAAAAATTTGAATATGTTACTCGACAGATTTAAACAATTATTTGATGGCGGTCTTGGGCGATTTACCGGCCGGCGAGCAACGCTTAGCGTGCGGACAGGCGCCGTGCCGGTATTCTGCCGCGCGCGGCCGGTGCCGTACGCGATGCGCGAGCGGGGCGATGCCGAGCTGGACGCCATGCTGCGGGCTGGTGTCATCGAGCCGGTTGACTCCTCCGACTGGGCCTCTCCACTGGTCTTAGTTAACAAACCTGATGGATCGCTTCGCATTTGTGCGGATTACAAGGTAACATTGAATCGTGTCTTATTAGTGGATAAATTCCCGGTTCCTAAGATCGAAGACTTATTAGCGAATCTTAGCGGTTGTACATGGTTCAGTAAGTTAGACTTATCTCAGGCCTATGACCAAGTAGAGTTAGATGAATCAAAAAATATACGGTAATAAATACACATAGGGGTCTTAATATGTATAATCGTCTTGTTTATGGATTGGCTTCGAGCCCTGGTATTTTTCAAAGAATTATGATAAACCTTCTCAAAGATATACGTAATACGGTAGTCTTCTTAGATGATATTTTAATTTTTAGTGTATCTGAAAAAGAACATATTGAGACATTGTAAAATGCACTTTCAAGGTTGAACGAATACGGATTTAAAATTAGGAAAGAAAAGTGTGTATTTTTTGCGAACGAGATAAAATATCTTAGTTATATTGTTAACAAAGATGGTATAAAGGTGGATTTATAAAATATTAAACCAATTTTATACATGCGAGAAACAACCGACGTATGCGAATTACGGTCATTTTTAGGAATTATTAATTTTTATTGCAGATTTGTGAAAAATTTGAGATTTTATTTAAATCAGTTATACACTCTTTTAAAAAAAAAGGTAGCCATTGATTTTGGGGAAAAGATCAGAAGCACGCTTTTCAAAATGTAAAAAACATGTTGAGTAACGCTGAAGTGTTAGATCACTACGACCCGCAGGTTCCAATCGTGGTGATGTGCGATGCCAGTGCTCACGGAGTGTGCGCAGTGCTGGCGCAGAGGCGGGGCAAGCGTGAGCGCTCTGTCGCGTATGCTTCACGAGCACTCACATCCGCCGAAATAAACTATAGTCAAATAGAAAAAGAGGCATTAGCAATTGTATTTGCAATCAAAAAGTTTCACCAATATCTGTATGGCCGCCCGTTTATACTGCGGATTGATCATAAGCCCTTAGTAAGCATTTTCTACCCGGTTCATAGTATTCCTAAATGACTGCTAGTAGATTGCAGCTATGGGCATTAATAGTGTCGTCATACAACTTTACAATTGAATTTATAAGTTCGGATCGCAATACAGCCGACGCGTTATCTCGTATGATAAAAACTTATAAAGAAACTGGTTTTTCTGAACAATGTGATGTGCCGGAACAAACATATTTGCATTTTGCATCTGAAGCATTGCTTTTAGCCTATTTTAAGCAGTCATAAGTAACATAAGAGATGGCTGGCCATCTGAAGTATTAAAGAATTAAAACCATATTTAACGAACGTTTACATGGTGGTCATAGACGCTTGCTCTAAATGGTTGGAAGTAATTAAAATGAATTCCACCAATTCCAAATCGGTGATTAAGGCATTAAGAGATTAAGAGAGAGAGAGAGAGAGAGAGAAGAGAAGAGAATTACGGTCTCGGTTTGGTTTACCAAAACAATTAGTTTCAGATAGTGGCCCACCCTTCACGAGTTCAGAATTTAAACAATTTTTAGTGACTAACGGGATAGAACACACGTATTCAGCGCCGTATCATCCTTCATCCAACGGAGCAGCTGAAAATGCAGTTAAAACCTGCAAAAACGTAATTAAAAAGGCTATATCACAGAACTTAGACATGGACGTTGCGCTTCTAAGATTTCTTTTGGTATATAGAAATACTGAACACTGTACCACGGGAGAGAATCCAGCAAAATTATTACAAGGCCGCGCGTTACGTATGCGATTTGACTGCTTAAAACCCGAACGAGCAGATCGCGTTCGCACCTCACAGAAACGTCAGCAGTTAGCATCAGGCGGTTTGCATCGGAGTTTTAAGGAAGGGGACACAATTTGGTACCGTAACTATGGCGCGGGAAGGAAATGGTTAGAGGGTAAAATTCAGTGTAAGTTAGGAAATACGGATTATGAAATTTTAGGTATCGACGGAATTGTACACCATAGATACGCAGACGAATTAAGACATGCATTTAATGTTGCTTTGAATGACACGCCCATACATAGTGGGAAATGCAGGCGCAGTTCATTTAACCCATTTCTAGATACAATGTCCAGGCAGAGCAATAAACCAGGCGAGGTCTCGGAGCAGTCAACAGGCTCGATGGAAGAGGGTGCAGGAGTCCAGCTGGGTACGACAACGCCAGATATTAATAACACCATACAACCACAAAGTTGTACGCTTAATGTATATTGTAATGTTATACTATAGGAAAAGTTGTTATTTTATTAAACTAAGGGGGAAGGTGTAATTATTGTATAGTTTGTAGAGTAGGTGGATTTACTTATAAGTGAGATATGTCAAAGTTGTGTAGACGGTAAGGCAAGGCTTGTGAATAGACGTGGAACAATCGAGTGTTTTATTCTACAAGTTCTTGGTCCCTTTCTGTTCTTAGTTTAGGGAATAACCATGATATAGTATTATTTGCTGATTATACTTCGTTGATTTTCCACCTAAAAAGGCAGTTATTGAAATATGACCAAGTGAATAACGCTATATCAAAAGTTGTTTAACGTTAATAAGTTGCTTTTGAACAGTAATAAACCGAAATGTATTAAATTTATTACACCTACTGTTAAACAGGTAATACCAATGTGCTTTTAAATGGGGAGGGGTTGGGCCATGTTAAATCCACTGTTTTTCTCGGAATTACAGTTGACGCGAAGCTTCAATGGGGCCCTCATATATCTAAACAAGCTAGCAAACTTAGTTCTACACATATGCTGTAATGCAGCATAGTTTTTATAACAAAGTCCCAGAAATTGTGCAGACATAATCTATCAAGAGCTTTAAATTATTTATTAAGCAAAAATTGCCTGGTAAGGGTTATTATACTACTAAAGAATGCATGACTGATAATAACTCCTGGGAATGAGGTGATCGCTACCACACTGTTTCTAAGTGTTTTCATAACAATTGTATAAAATGTTATATAGTAAATTATGCTATTTTAAAAAAAATCCCGTTGGGTTTCATGCTGTTTCTTCCCAGGACAGAGGTTTTCTTTTGCAAACCAGTGGTAATAGTAAAAAATGACTTTAAACAAGTATTATGTATTGTAATTTATATTTAATAAAAATGATTCTATTCTTTTCTATTCTATGAAGCCAGGTGAACTGATTACGCGTAATAAGCGTCCATCCTCATAATCAATATAATTATTTCATACTTTAAAAATTCTATTATTACACAATATACCTAGCAAATCAATTTTATTTATTTTAAGTCGTATTATTGAAATAGGATGACGATTGTGGGGCAATATATTGTGTAAAATAATATTATTAAATTAATTTAGGTATGAATTTTTATTCATAAATATTTACTACCGAACTAAGTTTGTAAAAGTTATCACAAAGGTAATAGAAACCTACCCGTTACTGTAACGAAAGGAAAGTGCAAGCTGCGTAAACTCGTGAACACTTTGTATTTTACCGGTGTATGTGCCGGGGAGTAAGGTGATCATAGAACCTTATCCCGGCCTACAAACATCAGAATAGCGTTTCGTACCAAAAAATCTCGTTTCCTAATTACGATTATTAAAATATTATGATTGATAAGATGATATATATATATATATATATATATATATATATATATATATATATATATAAAGATTAATACTTTATTGCAAAATCTTCGTAAATATAATATAACACTTGTTAAAAATTACATTGAATTGTGTATGAAATTAAATTCTTCTTTTTAACTTTCCCATACAATAAAATAACAAAATACCTGAATAAGTCACCTTTGTTTTTAGTATTTACTGTCTTTTTAATTTGTTGAATACAAAGCAGAAAGGACCATTAAAACAAACCTAAAAATTAAAAAAGAAAATTTCAGCAAAAATTCGCGGTGTACATCGAAATAAGGAATCGGCTGAAATAATTGCCTGCGCCTAATGTCGCGGTATTTTTTAGACGTATATTTAATTTTTTTTATTTCTAAAAATTTTCAAAAGTTAAATGTTTTTGAGTAAAAATATAATCCTTGAAATGGATTATCTCAAACAATTACGCATACAGCACTAAAGTAACCAGTACTTAAAAATCATGGTACTTACGTGCACGAGGTCCTAAATATATGACGCGTGGGTTCTAGTAGTTAGTCTAGTAGTTCTCTGGGACTAACCAATCATTTTAAAATGTATACACATTACTCCAGACTTTTGATGATATAACTACACAAAGTTATATTATCAATTGAATAAGAAATCTTGCAGCGAAAAAGAGCTTGTTTGCTCTTAACCGCAGTTTTTCTAAATACTTCGGAATATAATGCCAATTTTAGAACCCCTCGGATTAAGTTGCCTTAACCTTACCTACTTCTTTATTATTTATATCTCAGAGATTGGAAATTAAACATGAAAGGAATTAAATAGAAGTGAGGGCAGTGCTTGTAACCACCAGTTTGACCACTGTAAAGTTCGACATAGGTGCGTGTAGGCAACGTGCTTGGTAGTTCAGCCATTCAGTCATTTAACTGGTTTTTGTTGTGATTTTGTCTCTTATTGTTATTTGCTAGAATAATTATTAATTTATTAAATTAATTATAACTATAGAAGAGTACTCTGCGACGAAACTGACCACACCAGTCATTTTGATAAGCACTGTCGCTCTTGGTTCGCACATACTAAATCTATTTTGTGTTATCATGTGCCAAAGTTTCCGGGATTTATTCCGTTATGGTCGCATTGTGATTGCGCCACGATAAATGTGAAGAGTTAAACGCTGTTTTATTGCAGACTAGTGATCAATCCTGGATTTACTGGGTGGGATCCAATAATGTATCATTATTTTGATTTTTTTAGAATAGTTATTAATTACCATTTATTTTTCATTTCACAAAAAATCTCCATGTTTTTTGAGTAAAATATAGCTAATATCTTTCCTAAAATTTCTTTCTATCTATTCGAGAAGTTTCGTAACGATCGATGAAGCCATTTCTAAGATAAGCTTGTACAGACAGACAAAAATTTAACAAAATGATAAATTCTTCACGTATTATTGGCATGCAAACAACTTCCTGAGCTGGATAAAAGGCAGTTTATTTCGATATTGCAGACATACACTTCAATTTTATTTGCATGTTTATTTATTTATGTATTAGATGTGTAGACAAACATTAAATTCTTAATGACATGCAAATAACCCCCTGATTTCGATAACTGGCAGTTACTTTAATATTACGTAAGCAAGGAAACATGTTCAACAAGCGAAAGTTTCACATTATGTTATTTTAAACATTAAAATTTTAAATGTATTTATTTCCGATAAAATACCTAATAATTTATTACATTTACGCGATCGCAATCATCTGCATTATCTGTATAATGAATCTGTATTATGGTTGCAGCATATACCGTGCAACAGTGGTAGAGCCACGCGGCAGCTTTTGCTGACGCACGGATGGGCCGGCTCGAACCGGGGTGGTACCATGACCTCACAGAATACCAGCGTGAAGTAGAGGTTTACCTCTGCGTTTCGCTTTGTGAGTGCAGGTGGCTGGAGGCCCTTTTTACTGGAAATGAGGCATTCCCTCTTAGTCCTCACGGGTGACAACGCATCTACATTTTGATTTGTAATAGAGGATAGATGTAAATGTCTATGGGCCGCAGCAACCACTTACCATCAGGTGGACTGTGTGCTCGTTTGTCACCCTTATCCTATAAAATAAAACAGAACTCTAACCAAATACATACTTAAACAATTTTCAATATATTATGAAATTATCAGTTACATGACTCCACATAATCAGTAATTCATTCATGGGGCAATGAATACACTGTTATAACAAATTCTCGAAAATATAATGTCTCTCTATAACCAATTTAATATCTTTTTTAAATGAAGATTGTAATATAAATGTTATTATAAGATAAATGAATACATTGTTGATATTAACCAATGGAAATATAGTGATCACAAGTCTTGTGAGTAATCATATAACCTATATTTTTAAGTGTATGTGGTTACTATAAAAAAAATGTTCTGTTGTGTTCTTTGTTTTTTTCTACAACATGATATATCTTCCTTCATCTCATGGTAAATTTAGGGTCTCCGAACCAATAGTAAAAGAAATACTGGAAGGATTTTTTTAAAACTTATTTTCAATTAAAAAAATCAATTTCATCATCATAATATGACACATTTTATCGTAGAACCATGCTGCTGCTGTATAATAGCCAAAAAATGAATTGATTCACGAATAATCATAAAATAATAGGATAAAACAAGAGTACAAAGGTATTCTGTTTGGTAACGTGAGTGTCCAGAACTAGAAACGCTTTTTACTAGTGAATAATTATTGCATCGTAGTCCTGGAGGTTCACAATGCATCTGTAGTTTGATTCTTTATCCGAGGGTGTTTGTGTTTTGTGGGCCACGTCATCCACTCACACCTCTGAGGACTAAGATGGGATGCCTCGTTTCCAGTAGAAAGGGTCTCCGGCTCTCTACACTCACCATACGACACACAAGCTGCTATTGTGTTCTGTGAAATCGTGGTCCCTCCCCGGCTAAGCTGACCCATTCAAGCAAAGAGATTTAAAATATATATATATACTACTTAAATGTCTTTGCATTCAAGCAACAACCATAGTATAGGTGCAGCATTGCCACATGTACCACGACGTTTAATTGTGTGCAATAAAAGCAACGACTTCCCTACAATTGTGTATTTTTAAATTTGTGCATAATATCGTCTGGGTAATTAATTATTCAATAATGAATTCTCTTATTTACTTATTACAAGTACATTATGTAAGTACTTATTAAAACATTATGATCGACGTATGTAGGTAGCTATTAAAAGGTATTCACATATTATCATCATCATTACAGCTCTTTACAAGTCTACTGATGAACATAGGCCTCCCCCAAGGTCTGCCACACAACACAGTCCTGAGCCAACTGCATTCAACGACTTTCTTCCTATCTTACCAGGTCGTCCATCCACCTACCACCTACCAGTACGAGGCTACCACTTGAGAAAATTTCTTCCACATCGGTAGTTGGTGCCTGGAGTATTATTATTATTAGTAGTATTCATCTATAAAATATTCTTTCTAAAAAGATTTATAAAAATAATTCTTTGAAACCAGTACAGATGGCCCTGTGGACATCACTGAGTTTATTGCACGACTCCGCAATATTGACAAGACCTTGCAACCGGTACCAACAACTCGGCACAACACCGAGAAGACATTTGTTTTTAAGGATCTTAATTCTTGCGATTATGTTTTTCTTCGCGAAGGTGCTTTGCGAAGTTCTTTACAACCTGCTTACACCGGTTCACATAAAGTCCTCACACGCGGTAACAAAGTGTTTAAGCTTCTAGTCAAGGGTAAAGAAGTCACTGAATCGATAGACGGACTCAAACCGGCCTACATACTCACAGACAAATACACTCTATACACACCACATCACCCCCTTGCTCAGACCGGAGGTCGATAGTGCAGTCTAGATGTCGACGGATTTGCAAGTGCCAGGGGTTTCCTTGTAAGTCTGCGGTGAGTCGAGAAGAAGGCAAGTAATCTGCAAGAGTGCCGTGAAGTAGAGGCGAGCAGTAAGGCTCAGAGCCGTGCCGAACACTGTAGCGCAGAGAGTAGCTTGAAGGAACAGGAAGCAATATTATTCCAGTGCTGCGATGAACCTTTTTATAGCCAGATGGCTTGCAGAATGTGAAGACTGCAGACAATATCAGCTCGGGAGCGAATGAATGGGGTACTTGAGAACAATGAAGGTTTAGAAGGTGTAGTTTCCGAAGGTTTGTTGGTTGCGTGTTCATATCACGTCGGGTGGTCACCAATTTTGGCGGGTGGAAGGAAAACGGGGAGATTTCCCGCCGGGAAAGTTGTTCTGCCCGGGGAGCGGCCAACGCTCCGATTGGTAGTTCGGAGCTATTCTATATATGCTGCTTTAACTTCGGAACTTTGTTAGTGCGATTTAGGCTTCGATGTGTTTCACTTGTGGCGCGACGACAGCGCCGCCACAAAGGAAATTATAGGAAGTTCAGCTAAAAGGAGTCGCAGAATGAAGGATTGATTAGTGCTTGTTATAAACCACTAATACTATATATTCACTGCTGCTATTACATATTTTGATTATTACCAACTGGTTTCAAAAAAAAATTCAACATGTTTTCAACTGTTGAAACATAATTTTTGAGTTTCAATATATAAAATATATTTTTCACTTTATCTCTTTTGTTTGATAGCCATAATTTAAAATTTAATATTTTGTAAAACCGACTTCAATATAAGGTATTAAGAATAACTCAAAAATTATTGGTCAGACTTTGTTCAAATTTATATGGGACCACATGAGAAGCGCCAGCTTTCAAATAAAAAAATAATCATTGAAATCAATTCACCCAGAAAAATTTATGAGGTTACACATACAAAAAACACAAAAAAAAATTAAAAAATAACATACTGTCGAATTGACTACCGTCTCCTTTTTTAAGTCGATAGAAAATACAATCGATCAATTTGGACGAGTCATGACCTTTAATCGCAAGTGAAGCAGAGTTGTTATCGCGAGCCAGGTACGCAATTAGATTAAAATCATATTATCTACTTACTAAGAGCTTAAACACGTTATCTAATAATAATTCGTCCAAAGATAACAAGTTAACAAAAGTAGCGATTCATCGTGAGTTTTTATAATTTAAACGTATTTTTAATAATACTTTGTTTCAGCATTTGCATATGCTAGGGTCACCATGCATCCGGCCTTCCCCGGATTTATCCTACTTTGGAGAGCGTTCAGGTAAGCGTTCCGGAATGAATCTGGTCCCAGCAAAATCCAAAAATTTGAATTGACATTAAAACCACACTATATGTGTAATGTGTCCAAATGATAAAACTTTATTATCAATATACGTGCTCGTTAATTCAAACGTTTAGTTTACAGCAAATGCGGTGGCCCTCCAAAGTCGATTTTGCAATGTTAGGGGGACCAATTCGAAGCGACCGGTTTAGTAAAAAATCAGTCAACACCATTACGTCAATCAGCCGAAAACAACCGTTATCCGTGAATGTGTGCCAGAAAATACGAAGCAGTCAATTCCACGCTATGCACAAGAATTCGACCGTTCATAGACCTTAACTTGGCGGATTTTGAGTCGGGACCTAAACCTGCACCCATACAAGATCCAACTAATCTATGAATTTAAAGATAATTATTACAAACAACGCCATTTTTGGGCTTACTGGGCTTCAGAGCATGTGTTAAATGACCCCAATTTCTGCCCAAAAATCATCTTTAGTGATAAGGCGCATTTTCGGTTGAATGGCTCGTTAGAAAGCAAAACTGCCGTATATGAGGAGAAGCCAACCCACATGAGATTTACCATATTACAATACATCCACCAATAGTTAAAGTTTGGTGCGGATTATGGGCCAGTGACTTGATCGATTTGTACTTTTTTTTTGAAAACGATGTTGGTGAATAGGACGGTGCCATAACTGTCAACAGCGAGTGCTACAGTTCGATGATATACCAATTTCTTTTGACCCACACAAAACAGTTTGGACGTGGACGATCTATGGTTCCAGTAGGGTGACTGTATATGCCATACAGCATTCAATAACATGCAAATTCTGAATGAACTATTTGATGGTGGGGTTATCTCTCACAGAGATGACGTGAATTGGACACCAAGATCTTGCAATTTGACCCCGTCGCACTTTTTCTTTGGAGTTTTCTTAAATCCCAGGTCTATGCTAATAAGTTTTAATCGACTGATATTCTCAAATTCTATATGACTCAGGCAAGTACAGCCACATTTATGCGGCGGATTCATGGACATAATTGGACTTCACGAATCCGGTTCATAGTCAGAAGGCGCGGTGGACATCTAAACGATGTTATATTCCATGGTTATTGGCATTCATAGTTTTAAAAATAATCCGTTAATACCCAACACACTGCTTGTTTTATTCATATTCAAGATTGACCCGCTTCGATTGAAAAACAATTATAATATTTTTATTTTATACAATATTTTTATACAAAATAATAGAAGAGTTGAGATGTTGATGCGATAAGAGTGCTGCCACATCACACCCTGCTCAGTCCGGAATACTTAATTTTGGTGATTAATACATGTTAGTCCACAAGGGCAAGTGTAAAAAGTCGATGTGACCTCTCATATTGATGTGTCCGTTATGGCAGTTAATAATGCATAACACACTTACGAGTGCTTCCGATGAGAACGATGTCCAGCAGCAAGTGCCCTGTTGTAGTCTGTCTGCCTTTTAAATCTATGGTGAGGCGATATGAAAACAAGTTTGACTGGCAAAGCGGAGTAATCACTCTATAACCTTCTAAGAAATGAGAAGAGGCCTGTGCTTAGCTGTAATGGTAAGAACATAAGCTGCTTTAGCATGGATTGATTGCTGTAGCATGGATAAGTCGCTAAAAATCGTTCTTTCGGCAGGTCGCATCAAGTAAAGATTGGCACTAGGAATAAAACATGGCAAATATTCCTTACATTTCTGATTTATAACCTGAATAATCTTTTAACATTAAAATAACGATACACAGTTTTTACTGATAATTATTTTATATTTTAATAAAACACAATCCAGTGTGTAAGCACCTTAATAAACGCGATAACGAGTATGATACTGAAACACTCATGACAGCGAAAAAATGTACATATATAATGGGCTGAGATAATCGTTCGACGTATTAGCCTCCATTGTGCACTGAAGTGTTAGTGTTTTTTAAATAATCAAAAATGATTTTCAAGCTCGTAATTGTATTCGGAGCTCTTTGGGCAATCTATTATTTAAAAAGATTATATAATGAATTTTACTGGAAAAAACGTGGTGTGAAGTTTTATACAAAAGGTAAAGTCATTGGTCCTTTAGGAATATTCTTAACAACAAAACAGGCGTTATTTGAAATATTTATAGACATTTATAAAATGTATCCGAATGAACCAGCAGTTGGAGTTGGTTCAATATTAAATCCTGCTCTGTATGTTAAGGACCCAACAAATGTGCAGCATGTCTTAAGTTTAGATTTTAACTCATTTTATCACAGAGGTTTTGATGTGAATGAAAATGATCTACTTGCCAATAACATCCTTTTTTTTAATGGGAGTAAATGGAAATTGATGCGCCATACTATGACACCCCTTTTTACATCATCAAAACTAAAGAGTATGTATTACATAATAGATCGCAGTGCTCAAGATTTCGTTGAATATTTAAATAATAATCAAGAAAAATTAAAAGGTGATATGTTTAATACGTTATCTATATTTAGTAGTGCTGCTATTGGAGCTGCTGTGTTTGGAATTGGAACTGAGTCAATATTTAATTCACCCTTCCTCAAAATGGCTCAAAATGCTATGACAGCTACCGTTTCACAAAATATTAAGTTTGTGATATCCGGGTTTAATGGAACTTTATACAAACTTTTGGGAATTCAATTATATAAACAACACGAGGAATTTTTCATTGGTGCAGTAAAGCAAGTTATCCGCCAAAGAGAACAAGAAAAAACAAGGAGGCATGACTTTGCAGACCTATGCGTAAGTATACAAAGTAATGGTATCTTGAAAGACCCTGACAGTGGCTTGGAAATATATCCAACGGATGAAGTATTGGCAGCGCAAGCGTTCTTCTTCTTCATTGCTGGTGTTGAACCTAGTGCGGCCGCTATGCAAGCAACATTAATAGAATTAGGACGCAATCCTGATGCTCTAAAACGTGTTCATGATGAAATTGACAGCACGTTTAAGAAACACGACAACACAATAACATATGACGCTCTTCAAGAAATGGAATATCTTGAAATGTCATTAAATGAGTCAATGAGAATTCATCCCCCGGTTGGATATTTAACTAGAGAATGCGTTCGTGATACCGTATTACCAGTTGGAAATATCAAAGTTGAAAAAGGCACCAAAATATTTACTCCTCTTTATGAATATCATCACGATCCAAACATATTTCCAGATCCCGAAGTTTTTAAGCCGGAGAGATTTTCCCGCGAAAATCGTAGTACAATAGCAGACAATGTTTTTATGCCATTTGGTAAAGGCAACAGACTTTGTGTTGGTACAAGATATGCCACATTGCAAGTGAAAGCAGGGTTAGTTCACTTATTACGAAACTTCACGGTCAAGACAAAAATAGGCGAAGGAGGAATTAAGTACAATAAGCATCATACACAAGTAAGGCCATGCAATTTAAGGATCGAACTATTTCCTAGAAATAAGGAACGGACTGAATAGATTTCGAATTATATTTTTATAGTTTTAGGAAGTCAATAACAAAGGTTTAGAGGTGACTTGTAAAATCTTATTTATTTTATTATTTTCATGTATCATTCATTACTGTAATATAAAATGTTAATTTTTAAGGAAATAAACTTTTTTTAATTTATTTTCCTATAAAATAAGAAGTTTGTGGATAGATGAGAAGGAAGACGATAAAATAAAAACGTCAAAGGAAATATTTTAATTAATATTTTTTGTGTTTGTTTGTTTTTTTCTTTTCTTTATAATTAATTAATAAGCACGTTTTTCTGTGAGAGTATAAAGGTAAATTAAAGTTATAATCTCTCTACGTTCCACTGTTGGCCACAAGGCTCCACTCATTTCTAAATGTCTTATGAATCAGTTATTCCGCCATGCTGATGCTCTGCGTGTTGGTGCAATTTACACGACTCGAGTGCTATGAAATTAACGCTCAAGACAATAGGCTTTGAACAATATATTTTGTTGTATTTATATAAAAAGTGGAGTACTTAGCAGTCTTTATGTACGAGTATGTATGTTCTACTGCTTGGTACAAGATTCCATTCGTTTTCGAAAGGATAAACTTAAAATAATAAAAATAAATTTAAATTAAAAATTTACTTACTACTTAAATGAAAATAAACTCCAAGCATAGCCCTCTCCATAGCTCAGTGATCATAGGTGTGGGTCATGACTGTCTGGAATCTATAACGTGGACGTGGAGCGAAAAGCTAACTCAGCTATAAAAATCGCAAAATATATATCATTAAACTGAATTTTACCTGTTTAAATTCTTTTACCTGGATATTCAAAATTTGTTATTTTATTTGCGAACTAAAATAAAATAAAATTATTGATGACCACAAATGTCTAAACGAATAAAATTAACTTAAAATATCAGCCTGTTTGACGGCTCACTAGCGCGAAGGCTACGCTTTTGGTCGCTGCACTACAGGGCCAGTTTTGAATTCATAATCAAGTGTTCGTATTCATTATCATAGTCCATCTTAAAGTCCACCACAACACTACCAACATATCCCTCCCCATTGATTGCTTCATAGAGAGGGAGGGTATTTGCCATAATTATCACGTTTGGCAGGCGGGGTGGCAACCACAGTTTTTATTTATTGTTTTAAGTAGACGCTGCTGCCCAGTTCCTGGTTTGTTTCCCTCGGTCTCTTTTTACAACACTCCAGGGACTATATGGTGTCGTGGATGAATACACCGCAAGATTACGATAAGTGTTGGTGTTACCTACAAATAATTTCCCTGGTCTGGATATGTATCTTTGAGCAGTTTGGGTATGTAAGCCGCCTCCATAACTCGAGAGAAAATCGTAGTGTGGGCGTACGTAACGTCAAAAAATAAGAAAGTTGAAGATAAAGATATTACATATGTTTATATTTTTTATAAGAGACTATAAATAATGATGTAGTTTGTATATGCAAATTATATCTTTAAAACGCCTTCACGACGTAGAAGAAATTCTGCTGTGGGGTAAATTTTGTTTCTGTACATGATAAAACAGTAGAAGAAAGCCCAAGTTCTAAGAATAAACGAATTGGATAGAGATAATTTATTTTTAATTCTTTATATCTTGCCTAATTCGAGGATATTTAGATGAGTACGAGCTTATAAAAACCGTTAGCCAACAGGTCACGGCCTATTATTTATTTTTATTCTTTTTTTTGTTTTTCGCCAAATCTAGAATAATAATTTTTAGTCGCTACTATTTAAATACATTTATATACAATTTTACGTTTCGTTTAGCGTTACGAATTAAAAATTGTACTCTATTTTCTCTTCACAATACAAGTTGGAAATCAGATTAAATTTTAAAATGTAAATGGAGCCGAAGTCGATACAGCAATTTTATTGAGTTTGTTCAATGGATTTTATATAAATATTAAACTAGAAGTATTTTTAATAATGCTTAATTTATCCCAATGTAACACACTAAACAATTCAAGTTGGGATTTGACGAACTAGAAAGATTTATTATTTACCACTGGCTAAACAGAATGGTCCAAGCGCCTTGAACATTACTGTTCTAAATATTTTCAAGTCTGACATTTGTTAATCTGGTTACATTGCTAATTTTATCTTACTCGCAGAAATATAAATTTGAATTTATTTCTATTGGTACTGGAATCTTCTAGACAACCATTAAATGTTTGAATCTTTAAGATTGTTACTCATTCCATGTCATAGAAACCTATTATATATTCTTCTAACCTGACTTATATTATCTTTACTTATCTTACTTCAAATGCTGATTATCAGCGTAAACAACCTCACACAGTGTAAGTTTAATCAGCAGTGTGAATGTTTTGGAATTAATAAGATTGGGGTGAATTTTCCACCAGAATCTATGTATACCTTGCATTATATGACTCTTATTCATCAATTATTGTACCCCAAATTATGAACCCGCCTGTCAAGCGTGGCATCTATGGCAAATTTTTCCTTTTTTAAGAACTTTGAACAGGCGGTAACGGGAACAATATAAGTGAAATTGTTCTTTGAATCAAAAGTTGGTATATTTTTTCCTAAATAGTACACAATGCGTGATATCAGACATTCGCCAGATGGTCGCGTAAATGTTTTGTATACTATCTTCTATACATCTCTATTTTTTGGTGTTAATAATATTCTTAATCAAGGATAGTAGTGTATGGGTTATTTTCCTTTAAGTGAGTTGTGTACTTGATTGTCACTGTTACCATTTTTGAACAAACAGAATGTTAGCACTCCCCCACAATTGAGGGTTTTATATTTGTACATAATTGAGTTACCACATAAAAGTAAGTAAATTTTAGAATGTGATGAATGCCGTATAAATACTTGCAGGCGTCTGAATGACACTGCAACGCGTAACCACGCTCTTAACAAACTGTATTTTACACTGAACTTTCAAACGGTAGGTGTATAAATAAACAAAAAATGAAACTAACATTCAAAAATATAAATAAAATTTAAACTATATTTCTAAAAACTGAAAAAAAGAGGAAATACAAATAGAAATGCCCAATTTTGGCCATGAAACGCCAAAAAATTTACATATGTTATAAATATATATCATTTATTTATGGTAATTAATCGCGGTATCCAAAAAAGATTGCAATTTTTTTGCACAAAAAAAATACCAAAAAGATAAAAATGAAATTAAGGTAATCCGCACTGACCTCTATATGTAGTAATTCGCAATTCTTTACTTTGTGGATAATTTAAAAAGTGTTGCCAATTCAGATCTCGTTAAAAAATCGATTCTGTTTTTATGGTGTCATTATTATAATGCTAATATTATTTTTCGGTAATTATTATTATGTTATGGTAAAATAACAAGTGAATTGCTGGTTGATTTACCATGAACCCTTTAGAACATAACAAAACGCTAATGCACAATTGAACTGTTTTTCTTATCTGTACTTAAATTTAAATTTAAAATGGAAAAAAATTTTAAATGGAATTTAATTACATAAAACAAAACATATTTTAAAAGGTGTGCATAACTTGAAGCTCTATAAAAAAACCTTAAAGCGAATCAAAGATTATTCTTTTTTATGAAATTATAAATCGAATAAAAAAATCGATATTCATTTGTCGATTTTATGACTGTTAAAAGTGGCAACATCGTTTCTGACAGCTAGGCCCATGTCATAATTATTAAAACTAAATAGTTATAAATCGAATTCCTTTGCATTTTTGTTATTTTGTTTGTTTTCTCGCGGATTTGTTATCTAAGCAACAAATAAGCTTTCTAAATGGACTCCAATTCCAGTTCTTCTCACCCTATTGACCACGGCCTGAACATGGATCCCGCTCCCGATTCTGACGATAACCTCTGCACGAACTTGGAGTCGATATCCACTGTTAACGGTGACCCCAGCTTTCATATCGGCTCTCAGTGGTAACTCATTCAAGAGGACATTTAGGCTGTGGTTTAGGTGTGGTCATTTGTTGTTAAAAAACTGTTCTTGTGAAAATATAAACCCTTGCATCTTAAAACTCCGGACTTTTCTTAAACCAATACCCTAACCGTTTCATTATTTTAATTGCATTTTATCATTTCCTTATGCCTTTATATGTGTGCACCCATGGACGAAGTGTCTATGAATGGTGGGCATTCCCCTTTGTACACTTGTTTTGTTCTGTTTTATGAATATGACGGGACCAGCACCATTGCACGTGCGGCGCGGTAGCCGTCGGTGCAATTAGACAGAATTCTTGTAAATAACACGTGTACCGCACACCTGCGGCATTGCACCTGCGGTGCCGCCCGTCCTGCTTGTATAAAACGGACGGAGCGGCCACCGTTAAGGCAGTCTTGGCTCTGACGTGGAACGGTGCGCTTGTCATATTCCGTTACTAGTTTATCCTTGACTCGTTAAATAATTAATTCGTGTAAACGAATTAATATTATTCCTAACTACAAAATGAGTCTCTGTACTATACTCAATTACCCTTTCTACATCAGAAGTAGGATAAAGTCTCCATTTTCGCCCACATATAATCTTCGAATAAGGATTATCACATTTGTGGAAAACTGTAATGCATTCTTCATTGATGAATCTGTTTTTATGTTAAATACCGTAATGAAATTTGCTATGCTACTTAAGATATTTTCGTATCATTAAAGTGTAGAGAAAAGATAAAGTGAAATTATTTATGCCAAATTTTTTTTAATTTGTTCGATTTGTATTAAAAGTACCCGCAAATATTTTTATTATTTGCTATATTTTGAAGTTCAAAACTTTTAAAGGATGTACCAAAATAAAGGATTAACTTTAACACGCTGTGAATTAAAAATAATAAGTGACTTTTTTGTGTTTTAATGAGTTGATCAGTTTGTAGTTTGCTCCGAATATAGTGTCGTCGACAAGATTGGGGTTTGATGTCGAGGGATTCGTAGAAGTCTCTACAACAATGATCAATGACGACGATGTTTTAACGGCTAATCGAACATGGTCAGGTACGGCCGAGCGCTGGTAAGATTGATCCTACACCGCTACAGTCAGTAAGTTATCGGCTGATCTTACGGCAGGGCAATTCAAGTGGCCGCCGAACAAATGGTGCTTTGGCGCTGTAAATGGACTTCTGAGGTCGGCTTTCGTAGATTTTGCGCAGTTGCCTCCTTCCCTTTGAAATATATTGTGGTATTTGCCTCTACACATAGTTTCCATTTTTTGCAATGTTTTCAAACATACAGTTCAGACATACAGTTGCCGTTTCTTAAGAAAATATGTGATGAATTTTGGAAGCTCGGAATTCCATGGTTCGCAATACATTTATCTCTATTTCTTTTAATTTTGCAAAGCAGTGTGACGATTCGCTAGCGCTAATACAGCGCGACGGCTCGCTAGCGCGAATGTGGTACGAACGCAGCAGAACGGAAAGCTGGAGTGCGTTAGCCTGGAGGTAGCCATATTGGCACGTCCATGACTTAAATGAAGTCTGGGATGGTCGACCGTTGTAATATTTAACAAGAGTTAATATCTGTTAGCAGGTGGTGATAACTGATAGACCGTATGCTGTTCACTGTCAACCGCACGAGGACGTGCGACAGTCAGAGGTAGCCGTGTCTGTGCATCTAGAAAATACTAGAGACGTTGCAACACTCTAGCGAAGTAATTATTCTTGTGCAGGAAAGGAACATGGAGTTGCAGGAAGGCTGGTCTGTGCTGCACTGGGATGTGTCGTCTTGCTGTTGGTTTACATAATTAGGTGTTATCATGTCACTACGTCCCTCACGATACACTTTTGTGTGATTGTGACAGGTACATGTTTTCGGTATGGTTGGTCTGTACCTGTTCTATATTGAATTGAAAAAAAAGAGAGTAAGAAAAAAAAGTGGTTCTTACTATCATTGCAGGGCGTTTGCCGGTCCAATGATATAGCTACAGGGAATAGTGATTCCGGACTAGCAAATAGTACGTTAAAAGAAAAAAGAGAGTAAGAAAAAAAATAGTTCTTACTATCATTGCAGGGCTTTGTGCCGGTCCAATGATATGGCTATAGGGAAGTGATTCCGGACTAGCGAAAACAGTACTTGAAAAAAAGGAGGAAATAGAAAAGCTACAGACTAATCATTCCGATCTCGCATAAAGTTGATTAAAGTTTTGTGGGGCTTACTGCCGGAACAAAACTGACTGTCACCCAAGTCTGAAGGGTCAATATAGACCGGACCAGACGCTGTTATGTCAGGATAGTTGAACGATGTTTTTTTGTCTACAGATAACTAAAATTGTGATGGAGCGCGTGCGAGGACGCACGCATGTCAGTTTGGCCGTGACGGGACCAGCACCATTGCACGAGCGGCGCGGTAGCCGTCGGTGCAATTAGACATAATTCTTGTAAATAACACGTGTACCGCACACCTGCGGCATTGCACCTGCGGTGCCGCCCGTCCTGCTTGTATAAAACGGACGGAGCGGCCACCGTTAAGGCAGTCTTGGCTCTGACGTGGAACGGTGCGCTTGTCATATTCCGTTACTAGTTTATCCTTGACTCGTTAAATAATTAATTCGTGTAAACGAATTAATATTATTCCTAACTACAAAATGAGTCTCTGTACTATACTCAATTACCCTTTCTACAAATACATTGTGTAATTAGACATTGTATGTTTTCTTGCCAACACGCATTGGGGCAGCGCGGTGGACATTTCCTTGCCCTAAAACCCTCTCATAACTAAAAGGACGCCTGTGCCCAGCAGTGGGACGTAAATAGGCCGCAACTTTACCATGTCTTTTTGTCTTTATTATAATATTTTTATACTTATAATTTGTCTATTTGTGTTCTGAGTTCTTATTTCGAATAAATCTAAATGAATGCTATCAAATAGGCATTCGTTTTCTTGTATATTTAACAAAAATAACCAATTTACTATTACTAGTGGTCTGGTAATGATCGAAATTCGACCTCAATTTATATAATTTTTAAGTTTGTTTATATAGCAAGTTATATTTCACTTTCAACTGAAAACTATAATAACTAATACATATTAAATACTATATTAAAAATAAATGCTTTTTTTGCATTGACATAGGTACATTAAATAAAGTTTGTGATTGATGAGCAAAAAATAATATATTTTTAAATTTTATTTTATTAATTAAAAATGTTTACGAGACATCTGTGACTGCAAACACTTGGCCGCCGAGCTTCAGCACGTCAAGCAGGCTCTGCACGACAACATGCTTCGTGTTCCGCGTCTACGTCACAGTGACCGAGTGAAGCCGGTCACAGTCGAGCATGTGCCTGCTGTACTACCATATGTCAGAGGTGTCACAGACAAGATTAGCTACATCTTGAAGTGAGCTTCTATTAGAACATTATTCAAGCCACCGAAGAAGATTAGTCAGTTCTTACCATCCATCAAGTGGAATATTCCTCTACAAGATGCAGGAGTGTACAAGCTTGATTGCGAGTGTGGTCTGTCATATATATGGCAAACAAAATGATCAATAAAAACCCGCGTAAAAGAACACATAGCTGACGTGAAGCACAAACGTTCCGGGAAGTCTACAATTTGTGATCATATCCTAGACGGCCACCGCCATTACATTAGATTTGATAAACCACAAGTTCTCGTGAAAGAACATCTATTCCTGCCTAGGATGATACGTGAGGCTATTGAAATTTAAAAACATCCTAATTTCAATAGAGATGGAGGCTGGGTACTACCACCTGCTTGGGATCCTGTAATTAATAAAATTAAAACTAAACCCAAGCATACCACTACCAGACTTCAAGACACAGTTAGTTCATTCTTGTTAGATCGGACCAAAATAAATAATTAAAAATCTGAAGGTACTCCGGGTTAACTTTGACATGTGGATGTCAATCACCTCAGTCATCCGTGACCACGGTTGCTGGAAAGCAACCGAAACGTCGGGAATATAAAATAACTTAATTAGACGCGATAAAATCCGTAAAAGTAGTTCTATTCAATGTGAGGTACTATTTGAATAAATAAACTTTCCCCTAGGTACAAAGAATTTTTTAGATGGCAATATTTGTAGTTAAGACTTCTAGAAATCTTATTTATGGAATAAAAAGGCGAAAATGCTGGAATTAGGGGCATGACTGTTACGAGTACTAGGGGCAAAAAGTGTCATAGGTATTACTATACCTACCCCGTATAACTAATCACAATAGGTACCTATGTAGGTATGATTAGAGAAAAGGTACTTATCTAAATAGTTACCTACTTTTACTAAGTAAGTATTGATAACTACCCGGGCATCATTTTACAACCCAAAAACCCCTATAACTAAACTGACCATTTCTTTATTAACTCAAAACGGGATATGGGTTTATTTATACTCTAAACCTCAGATTAAAGAATAGACAGATGGAGCGCGTAGAACACGAGAGTGAAGCCACGAAATCAAATACAAATTCAGAAGCGAATACAATCTCGCGTCAGTACTAAACTACGCGTCGTACTGCTTACACGTCACAAGTAATTTATTATTTTATGTTAAAACATGCCGTCTTGTGTTTTTAAACATTGTAAAAGTTGTTCCCAAAAACAAAGAAAAGAAGATGGAGTATCTTTCCACAGGTAACTATTGCTTATTTTAATGGTTTGTTATTAATGTTCCCTCTAATATATTTGGCTCTCTCGGAACACAAAATATTGTCAACAATTGGTCTGTGTTGCCAGTTTACATCAAAATAGGTCTCACATTTTTAATTTGGAGTTGGGAAATTGGGAGTTTTTTCTCAATATCTGGTAACTTTACACACACATAGGTGCACGTGTCCCTACAATGCCGCTCCTAGCTGTCACGCACACTTTAATAATAAGTGGCTTCACATAGTTTGTTGCGCATGTTCTATCTGTCTATTTCTATAATCTGAGCTCTAAACACTATAAATTTATACAATTCACTGTTCACTTTAAACTAAAACAATGTTCAATATACAATTATATTCGGTATAGACGGTAATTATTAAATGCAACATATTTTTTTTAATTATTAATTATATTTGTCAGTGGAACAAATTTGCTTTAATATAGTTGGTGATGATTTTAAATAAGAATAAAATTCTGGGCAAGTCTTTTTTATTATTACCTTTGTTGACAACATCGCCTTTAGAACTGGAACCGTAAGTGTTTTTTCTCAGACGTCCACAAATTATCCAAAATAGAAAAATACTCTTTATACTGGAGAATTTGTACCAGGTAGACATAAAATATATTCGATTTAAAAAAATAATGTTGAAGATTGTTGAGTTTGCGAAAGACTTTGAATACTTCCATCCAACGAGTTATGGGACAATTTTATGTCCCGGAGATTTGTTTGGGGACAATGGGACAGGTGACCAAGAAAAGGGACAGTCCCGTTCAAAACGGGACGTATGATCACTTTACCTATTACCCTTATACTTCTTGTTGATTTTTATATTATCTATATTATAACCCTTATGTATAAACAAATATAATTACGTATGTAGAAATAAAATTGAATAAAAATAAAAATAGACATGTTTTTTTTCATCCTCATCAATCATTGGGGTGAGGATAATGTCAGGCAGCATAAGTAATAAGCAGGCTAAGTCACAAAGTGCTCAGTTAAAAAATTTGTAGGTAGGTATGTTACTTTTCAATATGGGACACGTAAAAATTAACAATAATCAAAAACACATTTGCGAAACATCATATTTATTGATTTATTCTTTATTACATCAAATATTTGTACAAAAGGCGAGCTATCAATCTATTTACCTATAGTGAGTAGGTATCTTTTAAATTCCCAATTTTCAATGCTTGATTTTTAATATAGGTATAACAAATATAAAATTTCATAATTAGATAATATATGAGAATACATAATTCTAATTTAATGCAACTACTGTTTTGTAACTTTGTGGTTTTTCCGTACAAAAAATGTGCATCAGAATTAGCTGAGAATATTTACGAAGGGTTGAAGGAGAACATTGACTTAATTTACGATAGGATTTTAAAATATAGTTTTTATGATGAAGTAGATAATATATTTTTCAAACATAAAGAAGTTTGATCTGCAACATCTTTAATTCCCGTAATGGACGGTTCTAAAGAAACGACAGAAAAAAATGTAGAGTTATACAACAATTTTATCAAGGATTATGAACAGAAAGGAATGTTAATTTCCTTTGTTTTGAAAACCAGGCTTACCAAGATTGCTAAATTAGAGTTAAAATGCGAAGATGGTGATGTAGTGAGCCTCGTACAAGATATAAAGACTTTATAGTTACGAAAAAAATCTGCAAATTCTAAACTTTGTCAATTGAATAACCTAAGTCGAAACAATACGTCGATCAGTGAATACGGATATGAATTATCGGAATTATTTATAGGCCTCACTATTGCGCAAGCTGACGGTAACGATATGCTTTATTAGGTATGTGATTGGCGCTAATAGATTATTCAATCATCTGTTTTGTATTGTAAACAAATCATAGATTGAGGGAACACCCATTCTAGACATGGCGTTATTGGTTAAATTGATTTATTTGTTAAAAATTATTTATTATAATTTTTTTAACAGATAAAATTAACAGTTAAAATATTACTTACTTTTGTATTGAATATTTATTTTTAAATTTTTGGTGTTAATATTATTGCTTAAATTTTACGTATGAAATTTTAATGCTATAAACATTTGTTCCTACTTTAATAGGTACAGGACTCTCTAGTATTTAAAAGTCTTATTAAGCTAAGCGTATTTAAAGTTTATTAATTGAATATTTAAATTATTTTTTAGGCATCGGGTCAACTCGTTTATTCATAACCTGCGCAGGAACTTTCTTTAAAAAAGTCAATAACCAACTAAAGTAAACAAATTAAAATATGTATTATGTAATACTTAAGAATAATCGACGCATTTAACACTGTCCCGCATGCACCGCCCCGCGCGGCCTTATGCAGTTCACCGCACCACAAGCACATGTCGTTGCATCGACGCACAGCGCACACCTTGCTACATTATTATTTATCTATGGCGCACACTCGCATCTCGCATGCAGTACACATCGGCAGATTGCAGTGTGCGATATGCGTACAATTAAAAGTTTGTCGATTGTTATTCGAATAATCATAGTAAGGAACTACTAAATCGACAGTCGTTGGTTTATTCTTACAATTTTATCGCTCAACGCTAGTTCTTATTACCGTGGAAATGATTTTTTTATAGAATTAGGGTGACAAACGAGCACATAGTCCACCTAAGTGGAAGTTAATGGTAAGTAGTTGCTGTGGCCCATAGACATCTACATCTATCCTTGATTATGATGCTAAATGCAGATGCGTTGTCACCCGTGAGGACTAAGATGGAATACCTCGTTTCCAGTAAAAAGGGGTCTCCGGTTCTCTACACTCACCATACGAAACACAGCAGCATTAAGCTGCTATTTGATGCTGGTATTCTGTGAGAGCGTGGTCCTTCCCCGGTCGAGCCGACCCATTCGTGCTACAACTATACTATTAATATAGCTGCAGCATGGCTCTTCCACGTACAAAAATATCAGAAGTTTAAAACTTTCAGCAGCAACTTTTCAATGGTTACCTGCATGGTCGATACACATAGGGAATAGGAATAGTTTCTATAAATTTAGGAAATAATTTTAAATTTTTTCAACTAGCAAAAGCTATATATAAGACAGTTATTATAATATTTTTTTTTATTTCAGACATAATACTAATTTAAAAAAGAAAATATTTCTGGTGCATCGTTGTCAACTATCAACGCATAACGACGACATACAATTTTTATCAATATGGAATAAATCTAGGGAAATAATGTGATAGTATTTCATTTATAGAACAAATTTCTTTTAGTCAGAAACTTGTGAAACCAAATTGATTTTATGAAGTAAATTATTTATATTAAAGAAATTTAACATTTGATCAAGAATAATTTTGTGAGTGTTGGTAGTACAGAAATAGGTCTAAAATTAGCGGGGTCTAATGTACTACCAAAATGCAACCTTTACAAATTTCTAAACAGACACTTTAGAAGCAATGACGTCATTTTCGAATGGCTCTACTGGCGGCATTGACGGCATTACACCTCAATATCTTAAAGGTCTTGTAAGCAATTTTGCCAGTGACGCTGGCAAAGTACGTCTTAATGACATTACAAAATTATGTAACTTTATACTTTCTGGTAATGTCAATCCAAATTTCATTCCATTCTACTCATATGGTTCAACATTTTGTGCCTTCAAAAAGAAGGATAACGGTATCCGTCCTATTGCCGTTAGTTCCACATTTCGACGCTTAACTTCAAAATTAGATTGCAGGCACATAATCTCTAAACTTAAGACAAAATTTCAGCTCACTCAACTAGGCTTTGGCACTAGAGGTGGCTGTGAGGCGTCGGTACATTCAGTGTGTACATTTTTAACAAACGATGATGCAGATATTCTTGTAAAGGTTGACCTGATTAATACTTTTAACTCCTTCGATACTATAACCCATATAACCCTGCTGAAAGGAGTGGCTGACAATACCCCCGAAATTTATCATTACATTTGGCAATGTTACATTCAAAATAATAACATGTTTTACGAAAACCATACTATCAATTCTGCTGTCGTATATTATTATATATATATGTATATTATCATTGCTAGTATATTATGTTGTGTAAATAAAAGAGAATATAATCTATGGTGAAAAAATGTTCTACGAAAGTTCTATAAAGAATTATCATAATCATTTTAAATGTTATAAGAGTAACCCTATTCTTGGTATTCAGCGTCAAATGTTGACAGCCAAATTGTGAAATAATTCCCAATCAGGAAACCAATAAACAGGAAAAAAAATACTAAATGAAGATCAGTTCTTAGTTTCTATAATGATATAATATTTTGAAGTGTAATATAAATGTTATGTACATTCATTTTAATATTAAAAATGCCAGTTTTTCATGGTTACTTGAAATCGGTGTGTTTCTTTACGCTGTTACTAAGAGATTAATATCGCAACAAGTTCGGTTTAAAGATCTTTATTTCTCAATAGGACAATCGTCACCTACATGAGAACAATAATTAGATAAACATAGTAATAAAAATTTGTAGTGCGGGTATAAATAAAACTCTGTTGTAACACGAAAATTTTAGCATATTTATATTATTACAGTCGATGAATAGACATCAGTGCGCCATCTAACGTCATTAGTCCGAAGTAACTAGAAACGTATATTGACGAATCGAGCTAGCTAATTGCATGCAATTGACCTTTCGTGTTAGTTCGAAATCCTACCACGGATCGACGGTGACGCGTAGCCCAAGGGAGGCCTAGTCTTTTTGAGCGAGCCGTTGTAATGATCGGACACGCACATATATAATTCTTGAATCGAAACGCCGGAACATGAATTTAAAGTGACGAGTACTTGGGCGTACGGCCCCTTAAACACAATTTCTACAGGCAGTTTAATGTGTTGAAACACATCATCCCATTAATTGTAAGTACTTAATGTTTTTGTCTTCTTAAAAGCACATGTGCTCTAATTAACGGTACATGGTATTTCATAGATTCTTTTGTCTTGTCATAGGGGTCCTTAGTCCTTACTTTGAGTATGGTCCATTATCAATTTTAACTATGTTAACGAGGCGAGGCAGCTTCAACTGGTGGCTATATTGGGACTGGGCGGTCTGGAAACCGCGACCGGAGTACACCTGGAGGACATCTGTTACCTCACTGCTTCGCGGGATTGACTATAAACAGTGTAATATTGTGTAATCCACCAGGTTAGTTAAAACCTCAGTTCCCAATGTATTTTAAAGTGACAACTTGATATTTGAGGCTATCCGTATGAACTTTAGAAGGAAATAAACTATTTTTTGTCTGTATATGTAACTTTGAATTTTCATTTAATAATCATCCAACAACAGGCGCCCTGGGATACTTTTATTTTGATACTCGAGTCTCTTAACTCTCCGATGATCGTAGCCGGTGAGTAACGCCCTACAAAGTGTTATAAAGTGGCTACCCAACGTTGAACCTTAAGTTGCTGGATGTTAGTAGATGAATTAACCTTAATTGTAACTATTTAAGCTGTTAAAAATCCATTTAATATGAAAACTTAGTGAAATTTAATGTTTACATTTTTTTGATGTAGGTAGATTTAAGTAAGCTTGAGAACAAAGAAAGTTTAACTTGAATGTGATTTATATGTACTTAAATGAATTAAAACTTAACATAATAAAAATATTTGTGCTATTTTAAGTAGATATTTTTAATATCAACCGATTTAAGACTTTTTTGTAACCGTCAGTACATTTTAACAAAATATCGATCCACAAGTATATAGACTCATTACATAAAGATGAAATCAGATATGAACTCGCCATTATTGGCGTTTCCACAGATGAAAATGTAACCACCGATGCAGTGTGGAAGCAGATCCGCCAGGTGTACAAACTCGCACGCCGTAGAAGCATGAAGTGTGAACCACTCCAGTCACCCAGTATAGCCTCTGAACTAGAGATCTGCACCCCAAAGGTCGAACTTCTGGAATCCCAGCTGCAGGCGGGTAAAGTAGATGATCGCAATTTGACTCTTAAACTGTCTCGTCGTGCAAATTATTTGATGGATAGGCTGGCTCGTAACTCTGAAAGTAGTTCGCATTTGTCAGATCTTCGTAGTCGTTTGATTCGCATTTTGAGTGCAATAGACGGTGAAGATAGCGACACGGATAGTGAATAAAAGGAAACCCAGGCACAGCCGTCTAACCAGAAAGTGGAAAGTAACGTGATCTATGTGAAAGATAAACCCTTGAACCTAAATACATTTAACTTTTGACGGAACCACGTGTGTTCGTGTATTTATTGAACGGCTTGAGGAACTTAAAGAGGCTCGCAACATTACTGAAGCTCGCATACTTTCAGCTTTTTCTGATCTTTTAGAAAACTCTGCTTTATGTTGGTTTAGAAGTAATAAGGATAATATCCACTCATATTCACAATTATTGAAATGCTTAAGGGACGACTTTGATATTCCCGATTTAGACTATAAACTATTAAATGAAATAAGGCAGCGTACACAGGCCAGACACGAAACGATAGTAGTCTATCTTTCCATTATGCAGGGAATGTTCTCGCGACTCACTCACCCGTTGTCAAGTAGACAACAACTTGAAATCTTGATGCATAACATTAGACCAGAGTACATGAAAGATTTAGCTTTACATGATATAACCTCTGTAGATAAACTTTATTGTAAACAGTTAGAAATTGCGCGATCGCGTGCGGAACAATTTAGTGAACCTAACTTGAATAACTTTAAAATTACAGCGGACTTAAATAAACAAACGCCGCGATCTCACAGTAAACAAGTCTCTGTGCTGAATGAAGCTGGCTCTTCGAGGCAATTGGATAGGAAATGCTTTAGGTGTGGATTAAACACTCATTTCACTAATCAATGCAATTCGAAAGAGTTAGTGTGTTTAAAGTGTGGATTAAAAGGTGTTAAGCGTACAGATTGTAGTAATTGCAATTCAAAAAACTAGTTAACACGGAACTATCCAACACCTTTAATAAAAATAGGTCTTATACGTCCAATAATGAAGAGGTAGTTCTGTTTAAAAAAATACTAGTGATATAAGACCATACTTAAAATTAAAAATATTGAACTTACAAGCTTTTGGCTTATTAGATTCGGGTGCAACTTGTAGCATTCTTGGAAATAATGCGCATTTGATCTTTTTAGAACACGGATTCCAACTCAACCGGTTTGACACTGAGCATTACGTAAGAACTGCTGATGGTACGAGATTGCATTGCTTAGGGTATATGTCCTTACCTATTGAATTTAACAATAATTTCAGAGTGATTAATTTATATGTTGTTGCACAAATAACTCCACCTATAATTCTAGGTGTTGATTTTTGGCAGGTGTTTGACTTAGGGAGTGACCTTGTATCCGAAGTACAGTTTGACCGAAAGTCGGAGTCACCAATAAGTAATAGCATAAATTCGGTTTCTCTTAATAAAGGCCTTGAAGAATACGAGGCTTTATCCATAGCACAAAAACAAATCATGGATAATTAAGTCCAACAATTTGATACAATTAACACAGTTAAAGTAGGTTTGGGACGTACCAATTTAATTCATCACGTCATAGACACAGGGGATAGTAAACCTATTAAGCAAAGGTACTATCCATTATCACCTGCTAAGCAACAAGCACTTGAAAAAGAATTGGATAGAATGCTTAGTTTGGGAGTTGGGTCACCTTCACAGTCAGCTTGGAACTCACCTGTAGTAATAGTTCAGAAGCCAAATGGGGACCTAAGGCTTTGTCTAGATTGTAGAAAATTAAATGCAGTTTCCAAACCCGATGCGTATCCTCTCCCGTATATAAGCAGCATATTGGATCAGCTCCGCGACGCGAAATATCTAACGTCAATAGATCTTTCCGCTGCGTATTGGCAAATACCCTATGATAGCGAGCAATCAGCTGATAAGACCGCGTTCACAGTGCCACGCCGGGGGTTATTTAGATTCAATGTAATGTCGTTTGGCCTTGTTTCCGCGTCAAGCACAATGCAGAGATTAATGGATAGGCTATTTGGTCCCGAATTTAACAACAAAGTATTCTGTTTCCAAGATGACATAATCATAATCTCCAGCACTTTCTCAGAACATGTGCAGCTCTTGCGTAAGGTCTACGCAAAACTCAGGGACGCAAACTTGACTATAAACATGGATAAGTCTGTCTTTTGCCGTAGAGAACTTAAGTACTTGGGATATTTAGTTGACAAACATGGACTTAGAACTGATCCGGGAAAGGTAGATATTATATTGAATTATCCAACTCCAACTTCCGCTAAAGAGGTTAAAAGGTTTCTAGGCATGGCAGGCTGGTACAGGAGGTTTATTAACAATTTTTCGAAAATTAGTAAACCGTTGAATAAATTAACTAGCAAAAATGTCCGCTTTGAATGGACTACGGAGGCAGATGAGTCATTTAACCACTTAAAAACCGCTTTAGTGTCTGCTCCGATACTTAAATGTCCAAACTTTGATTTGCCTTTTTCTATCCATTGTGACGCTTCCTCAGTGGCTGTGGGCGGAGTTTTAACCCAGACTTATGACGGGGTAGAACATCCCATAGCATACTGCAGTCGGTCTCTTGCCAAAAATGAAATTAATTTTTCCACATCGGAGAGAGAACTTATGGCCGTGATTTACGCATTAGAGCAATTTAGATCTTATGTAGAAGGTACAAAGTGTAAAATAATAAGCGACCACGCCTCGTTATTATGGTTTTATAAATTAAATAACCCATCAGGTCGCTTAGCCAGGTGGAGCATGCGATTGAGTCAATTTGATTTCGAAATAGAACACAGAAAAGGTAAATTAAATGTTATTCCAGACGCACTAAGTAGGATTTAAGTTGATGCAATCGCTACGCCGGCAACCAGTGATGCGTGGTATAGACATGTATATGAGGATTGTCAGGCCAACCCTCGCAAATATCCCCACTTCATGGTAAAAGACGATAGATTGCTTAGGTACTCTAAAAATAAATATGAGTTAACGAAGGAGTTTAATTGGAAGTTAGTGGTACCCGAGGAAGACAGGTTAGGTATTTTAAAGAAATGTCATGATGAACCAGTTAGTGCTCATTTGGGTGTCTTTAAAACCCACAAGCGTCTTAGTCTTAATTATTACTGGCCCAGCATGTACCAAGATGTGAAAGAATATGTTAAGAAATGCGACACGGCTAGACCTGGTTTAATGGGAAACCCGAAGGAGGTTAACAAACCCTGGGAGGCCATATGTTGCGATTTGCTAGGCCCATTTCCGGTTTCTCGCAATAGGAATATTCACTTAATTGCATGTACAGACTATTTTAGCAAGTATGTCATGTTGCATCCTATACGGACTGCAACAGGCGCTGCGGTCGCTAAGTTCATAGAAGAGAAAGTGTTCCTAGTACATGGCGTATGTAAGACTATCTATATTGACAATGGTCCACAGTATGTGTCTAATCAGTTTAAGCAACTGTTACATAAATATAACGTACCGAATATCTATTATAACCCGCGTTATCACCCACAGGTAAATCAAGCCGAAAGAGCGATTAGGAACGTAGTTAACGGTATATCATGTTATGTAGGTACCGAGCATAAACGATGGGACGAGAACATCCCACAGTTGCAATGCGCACTTAATTCAGCCGTGAATGATACCACTAAGTTTACTCCGTATTTTCTTGTGCATGGACGGGAATTCATAATAGATGGAATGTTACACAGCTTAGATAGCACTCAGCCAGTTCAAAGATCACAAGTAACTCTCGGTGAACCACAAGCATACAGTAAAAAATTAGCGGAATTAGACACCATATTTAAAAAGGTACAAAAGCATATTAAAAATGCTCATTTTAGAAATGAAAAGTACTATAACTTAAGAAAACGACATGTTGAGTTAAAAGTAGGTCAGATTGTATATAAACGTATTCATTACCTATCTAATGCCTCAAAGAGATTTACGGTTAAACTAGCACCAAAATTTCAAAAATGTGTCATAACAGCGAAATTATCACCTTTAGTGTATACCTTAGCCAGCATGGAAGGTAAGACACTAGGTAATTTTCACATAAAAGACATCCTTAAACATGATGACTAATAGTTTTGTAGAATGTGAGTGAAGAGTATGATTGAGTGAAAGAATGTAAGAATAATAAACATTTTTCAAAATTTATTTCCACCGGTGAACTTTCTGAGATAAATAAGCTGTGATTGTATTGATGAACGAGCGATACATAACTAGTAGGTCACCTTATGTTGTGAACATCGGCGCGAGTTAGATAAGAACTTGTTTTTTATGCCCGCACTCTGGACATTTTATAAGAAAATGCCTACCAGGCAGTGCGTAGCATTACTTAAGCCGTTTCTTTTAACTTAATATGATTAAGCGTTAATTCACTTAACTTAATGCGAGATAGATATTTAACTTAACTTAATACTTAATATGATTTGAAAATCACTTAACTACTCAACTTAATAAACAAGAACACGTTCGTTTTTCGACTACTTAGAGAAAAGGCAAGTCGAAACGTAAACATCGTGTGTAGGCTTAGTACACTGTAGGCTGTAGGTATTCGTTTCTGTCTCGTGATGTTACGTCACGCACCGCATGAATGGTAATTCCCCGAATTCTACGCGCGAATAGTCGCGCGTAGAATTCGGGAACGTAATTATTCATAGGTAGTTGTATTTTAATAGCAAAAAAAAACATGTAGGAATAAATGTAAATAAAGTTGCATGCCATTAGACTAATATAGGTATAACAATTAGTGTAGTATTTTCTAAATTACAACACAAGTAGGTAAATTTGTGGTAGTGTTTTTTTTGTGTCAACAACACAAGTAGGTAATTACATTTTGAGGTTAATTTGTTTAGTGGAATAAATGTTACTAGGTATACAGATACAGAAATGAAAATTAGGTAATAAGTAGAGTAATAATGAGCCTTGTGTAAGATTAAACGTCGTAATTAAGTGATTAAGAGCGTAGTCGGTCTGCGCGGGAATTGAGAAATAGGTATTTGAAGAAACTATTGCCGTCGCACTGCGCCCGAGCAACCGAGATATCAATATGTGAGTGAATACTCTGTATTTGTGTGCGTAGCTCAGTACCACGCATCTTCCGCGCGCACCATGTTTACGGACTTGATTCTTTGCTTCACTGTTTTGACTCGGCTTGTGGATTGGATTTGAATACCTATTTATTTTGTTCTAACGACTAGAGAAAAATCGTGAGTATTATTTTATTTGTAAATAAATTTTATCATTTTACCCCCTTCAAATCGACAAACAATTTAACAAAATACTGCTTGTAAGGCACAAGCAGTGCTTTGTTAAATTATTGAATTTTGTTTGATAAAATGTCAACTTACAAATATAATCATATCATAATAATTTTTGTTTCAGGTAAACCCTTTTTCGTTAATAATGGGTCGAAGAAAAGGGAATAAAACGCGTCTATTCTTGAGTCCTAAGAGAAAAAACCTTAATTTACGTATTTTACGATGATTTACGTATACTATATAACGGAAGATTCATTTTGAACTGTGTACAGTGCCATCCAATTAATTAAAATTTCATAGCTATTATGGTCAAAGGAGCGTGAGGTAGTCAATTTTGAATGGCATGGCTGGATTCTACTCGAGATGGTCCTTGTCATAAGGCGATAACTATATAAAAACAGCAACAATAATGCTTAGTATCTTTGTTTCGCACGTGGTTTATCCCATCTCGGCCTAATATGTTTTTATTATTAATACGTCTTTGATCTCAGCGGATAAAATACCACCTGTTGCAGACGCTCGTAATATGCATTCATGTCAAATTACAATACGCATTTAAGTAGGTATATATTGCCTATCTCTATGGCAATCAAATATAAAACTGTATACTTAATTGAAATTCACCTTCCGAGTGAGGTTGCCATCGCTGATAGGGCTTTTACTTGTTTTATAATTTTTAACTGACTTTCAAAAAAGGAGGGGGTTATATGTTCGACTGTATGTATTTTTTATGTATGTTCACCGATTTCTCCGTCAATTGTGGACTGATTTTCAATTTTTTTTTTATTCGAAAGCTTACTCTTGATGTGGTCCCATTGCCATCAAGTCAGAATATGATCCCAGGGAAATCGAGGGCAACCCTCAAACTTTATAGACACATTTAATGTTCTTTATATACTTTTTAACGCATTCATTTGTGCCTGGTAATCTTCATCTCATGTTGCTTAGATGATGATGGAAGGTATAAATTAGGATGGATGGGATTCCAAAAAATTAAGGGCAATACACACATTTAATGGGCATTGTTTGAACAACATACTTCTCATGTGATCCGATGATCATCATGTCAGGATCTAATGAAGGGATCATTGAGAAATCGAGGGAACTCTCCAATTTTATAGACACATAGAGGCATTATACCTGGTAATCATCATATCAAGTTGCTGAACTGATGATGAAAGTTATAAGTCAGGATCTGATGATGGGATCCCAGGACAATCAAGAGAAACCCTCAAATTGCATAGGCATTTAAATGTTTTTTTCATGCAACTTTCAGAGAGAGTCGAGAACCTTTTGAAGAAAACGCAAGCTTTTTTTCGTCGGGGTTGATCAGCTAGTGATCTTCTGGTCTACCTGACTCATAGATGGGCGGAGGTAGTAGAGTCCAAAGGGGAGGGGTCCTTGGCGTCGACATATCGAGTGACGTGCAGTTTCGTGTTCACTTGGAAGAGAAGGCCAAATTCGCCTCTAAAAAAATTGGCGTGCTCAGCAGAACGGAACAGTATTTCATGCCGGCACACCACTTGCAAGTTTACAAGGCGCAGGTTCGGCCTCACATGGAATACTGTTCCCATCTCTGGGCTGGGGCTCCCCAGTGCCAACTCCTTCCACTTGACCGCATCCAGCGCAGAGCAGCTCGAATCGTCGACGACCAGTCCTTTCTCGATTCATTGGCGCTCCGAGAGATGTTGCATCCCTTTGCATTTTCTTTCGCATTTACCACGGGGAGTGCTCTGAAGAACTGTACGGATTAATCCCAGCCGCCTTTCACGGACGCACATCTAGATGATTGGCGGTCCACCACTGTGCGATTTAGAAGATGTTTTCTTCCTCGCACAACTTCCTTGTGGAATCGATTACCATCAGCGATTTTTCCAGACCGATAAGACTTAGGCACCTTCAAGAAAAGAGTCTACTCCTTTTTAAAAGGCCGGCAACGCCTTTTTTTCACGAATTTTTTCCACGAATGCCTTCTCCCTGAAATAATTGACGGTCGGATACCACGAAATTTACCTGTAAGAGAAAGGATGGAAAGGACGACAGAAAAAATGTACATATTAATTATTATATGACTTATAGGTAAATGAAATTGCATACTTGGGGAGTGCTTTTAGCCGGGATGGAAAATGTGATTTAGATGTGGACAGGCGTGTCGCGGCTGGAAACAAAGTCAATGGTACCCTGACTGCGTTAGTCAAAAGGCAAGGCGTAGTGAAGAGTGCACGCCTTGCAATACATAACGCAGTGTTGGTACCGACTTTGTTATATGGCAGCGAAACCTGGGTATGCCAGAAGAAGCATAAAAGCAAGTTGAATGCAGTGGAGATGCGATCTCTTCGTAAAATGTGCGGCGTTACCATGGCCGACCGAAAGCGAAACGAAGAGATTCGCAATATGGCAGGTTTGAAAGATGACCTTATCACAAAAATTGATAAGGGCGTGCTTCGATGGTTTGGGCACGTTGAGCGAATGAGTGAAAACCGAATGATGAAGAAAATATATAGCGCGAAAGTTAATATTAAAAGGTGTCGAGGTAGACCGAGACTAACTTTCGAAGACCATGTGAGCAAACTGCTCGAAGAGGGGAGGGTCAAGAGTACTCAGATACCTAGACGTGCATGTATGAAGAAGATAATGAATCTGAAAGAAGCGAAAGAGGTATGTAAGGATCGTGACACTTGGCGATCTGTTCTCTCTGGCTACCCCGTCAGGAATTGTGCGTGAAGATAAGTTAAGTTAAGTTATATGACTTATTATATTATATTATATTAAATTATTCTTAACTTATGTAAAATACCCACAAGCACCTCTTCTGCCACATGAATATTAAGAATTTACTTGATAAGAGCAATCATTATTTTATAAAGTAAAGTAAGTAGAAAAAAAGTAAGTAAGCCCCAGTAAAGCTGGCAAATCAAGTAAGCAGAATTATTCACCAAGCAGTAGAATGCGAACATTAGTTACGTATTATTTCACTAAATTTCGCTAAAGGTCTTTTCAAATAATACTAAACGTAAACTCGCTGAATTGTTACTTCGTTGTCTTAATAATTTCACTGTTCTGTGTCGCCTGTAAATCAGTATAGTACGATACGTCGTTACGTCGATATCGACTGACATCACTATGATATCGATAAAAACTTTGACAGTTGTTACTTTCCTAATTCTTTACACTAATAAGTACTTATAAGTCTAACCACCCTTCACCTCCGGTCTCCCCCCGTAGAGTGCGATAGGGACAACTGCAGCTCAGAACGATTTCACCTACAAAAACCATGACCGATCGACATTTCGTATTCCCCTGATTTCTCCTCGAAAACTAAGCAGATTAAATTATTTTTAGTATCAAAATTTAAAGGAAGAATAGATCTATGCTCCTATCATTTTCTTTTATCTTAAAAACGTTTCAAATTTGTTTGGTAGTCGTCTGATTACGGAGGTAAAAACGGGACATTTTTTTTGGTTTTTGGAAAGTCATATTTATTTTTGTAATAATTTTTTGGAAAAAAATAAATGATAGGGGCATGCCTTCAATAGACCTTGATTTTTATAAACAAAACCGATTATCTAGAGGCATTATCCAGGAAGAAAATAGGGGAATACATTTGTATGGAAAAAATGCAGCCCGTCTACGCTCTTAAGTGATGGCTTGGTACTTGTTAGTTGTTGGTGCATGGGTGACTTGGAATTTACTATCCGTGCGAATATTTTTAGTCAGATTGGATTAGAGACACATTACAACTTCTTCACTGTATTTGGTATTCAGGCGTTGTTCTGCAGGTGGCACGAGATGTCTTCGGAATAAGTATCTTCATTACGAAGAACTTTTTAACCCAAGCAAAGGGGATGTGTAACACGAAAATTTTCGTGTACATTATTTAAGCATATTTATATTATTACAGTCGATGAATAGACATCAGTGCGCCATCTAACGTCATTAGTCCGAAGTAACTAGAAACGTATATTGACGAATCGAGCTAGCTAATTGCATGCAATTGACCTTTCGTGTTAGTTCGAAATCCTACCACGGATCGACGGTGGCGCGTAGCCCAAGGGAGGCCTAGTCTTTTTGAGCGAGCCGTTATAATGATCGGACACGCACATATATAATTTTTGAATCGAAACGCCGGAACATGAATTTAAAGTGACGAGTACTTGGGCGTACGGCCCCTTAAACACAATTTCTACAGGCAGTTTAATGTGTTGAAACACATCATCCCATAAATTGTAAGTACTTAATGTTTTTGTCTTCTTAAAAGCACATGTGCTCTAATTAACGGTACATGGTATTTCATAGATTCTTTTGTCTTGTCATAGGGGTCCTTAGTCCTTACTTTGAGTATGGTCCATTATCAATTTTAACTATGTGAACGAGGCGAGGCAGCTTCAACTGGTGGCTATATTGGGACTGGGCGGTCTGGAGACCGCGACCGGAGTACACCTGGAGGACATATGTTACCTCACTGCTTCGCGGGATTGACTATAAACAGTGTAATATTGTGTAATCCACCAGGTTAGTCAAAACCTCAGTTCCCAATGTATTTTAAAGTGACAACTTGATATTTGGGGCTATCCGTATGAACTTTAGAAGGAAATAAACTACTTTTTGTCTGTATATGTAACTTTGAATTTTCATTTACTAATCATCCAACAACAGGCGCCCTGGGATACTTTTATTTTGATACTCGAGTCTCTTAACTCTCCGATGATCGTAGCCGGTGAGTAACGCCCTACAAAGTGTTATACTGTTGGATGGCATTTTTAAGAAGCGAATATCTTTGTTGCTTACTCGAATTATAAGGTAGTGGTCCAAGTTAAATAATGTGTTTAGCTTTTATTTTAAAATGATATTTTGTGAGCATAGGTAGGCAAGTAACTTCTGTTTGAAAGCATTTAAAGATTTCACCTCCTTTACAAATTTAGGTAGTTTGTTGTATAACTGTGCTCCCTTATACGTTATATTATTTTTACCATAGTTTGTTCTTATAAATGGCAAAACAAAGTAACTAGCTCAGCGTGTTATGTATTTGTTTGTTTGTTAAAAATGTGAGTCCTGAGTGAATTAATTTATGTTTTATTTTGCATATTAGTATACATGTGCTATATGTATAAAGCTGAGTAACGTTCAAAAGTTTAGCTTCTTTATGTTATATTGTTTTAGTTGGTGTCAAAAAGTCGTAGCTATACAAAATTTTTATGATACGATTTTGTAGCACTTGGATAGGTTTAAGATTGGTTTTAGCGGCATTGCCCCATACCTCTACAAGGTAAAGTAAGTGAGGTTTTACTAAAGCATTATATATTAGGATTCGGGCTTTTTTCGGAA
Organism: Parnassius glacialis; assembly: GCA_033319125.1. NCBI lineage: Eukaryota > Metazoa > Arthropoda > Insecta > Lepidoptera > Papilionidae > Parnassius > Parnassius glacialis. Next base: position 53,815,086 of record JAVANC010000001.1, on the reverse strand, counting down.
TACATCGAACAATTTTGTGCAGGCGGCCAACGAGAGAGGAAAGTTTATTTTTAATGTGTGTGAGATGTGCATTCCAAGTTAAATTACTGTCGAGAATCAGTCCAAGGTATTTTTCTTGATTTTTTTCTTTGTAACATTTCTCCGTTTATTGACAAAGTGAGGTGGTTAGGGAGTTTCTTGTTGTTGGCGCTGAAAACTATATATAAGGTCTTGGCTATATTGATAGTTAAGAGATTATACTGAAACCATTGATGCAGTAAGTTTAAGTCTCCTTGAGCTAGTGTTATGATATGATCGATATTGTGTCCAAAATAGAATAAACACGTATTATCTGCGTAAAGGGATATTTGACTTGTAAGCCTGCTTGGTGTATGTTATTGAGGTACACAAGGAATAGCAATGGACCGAGTATAGAACCCTGAGGAACACCACACGTTAGAAGTCTGGGACTACTTTGAATGGACCCAATTTTTACAACTTGGTAACGATTGCTTAAATATGATTCCATCATTTTATATACCTTTCCCGTGATGCCAATACTTTCTAGTTTTTTGAGAAGCAAATTATGGCTCACAGTGTCGAAAGCCTTTTTTAGGTCAACAAATATTCCCAGTGCTACTTGTTTTTGATCAATTTTTGTTTTTATCGTAGTTACCAAGTCAATTGTTGTTCCCAGGGTACTAGATTTGGCTCGGAAACCAAACTGTTGGTCTTTTCTGTTCTATTATCTGGTCATCATAAGACCTTCAGAATGTGCCCATGCCCACGGATTTTTTTGGGTTCACCGTAGCTGGAGTGCAAGTTAGTATCAGTGGGGTGTCCCCGCTCTACAGATTTAATAAACAGATAAAAATAAATAACACATTTATTAAATGAATAATATTTACCATAATGAGTAAAATTATCATAATATCTGACCCATTTCTTAAAAGTGTCTTAATACTGACCTTATCATGAATAAAAATATCTTTTGAAGTGTTAATATGTAGGAAACGTTATTTATATACATAAATACATATATACGGAATGGATTTTATTTCTCGATCGATGAAGCCGCAGCTTTGTGCCTTTAGTTGACCTATCTATCCTATAACTTAAAAATATAATTTCCTTTCTATTAACTAGCTATTCCCCGCGACTTCGCCTGCATGTAATTTATTAAGATTGGATTTCATGGGTTTTAATTTTTTTGCACGGAACCCTAATTCTTTTTCTAAATTAAAATTAGCCTAAGTTAGTCCATACAATACCAGTTATCTGCCACTGAAAGTCACGTCAAAATCGGTTCAGCCGATTCGGAGATTAGCCGGAACAAACAGACAGACAAACAGACAGACAGAGAGAAAGATAGACAAAGATTTTAAAAATTGTGTTTTTGTTATAAGTACCGTATGTAGAGCTTATCTAAACTGAAATGACGCGCCCCACCACTTAATTAGTTGATTTCGATGTGTGAGTGCAAATATTAATAACGACGCTTCATCTGTGTTTGAGCGTCGATTGCTCCGCGAACTATGATCTGTATGCCTACGTGACGGTCGACTAGTCGCGCGGTAAATCCGACAACGCTCTCCTTAGGGAGCAGCGTTGGGGCATTGTATGAAACAAAACGTCCGCTCTCTGTCACCTTCAGGCAATTATGGCAAGTTGGACAAAAAATCCAAGAAAAGCCGCTTCTTAACAAATACGGTCTCACCGGCAACTGAATGACCAATTACAACGGCATTTGTATATGTATTGCGTCCATATTTTAAATTTGCTTGTGTGCGTTAATGCGATAGTGGGGCGCGTCATTTCAGCTTAGACGAGCTCTACTTACATATGCATTTAGTAAAAAACTGTTATTTTGACATTACAAATAGACACTTCAATTTTATTTATTTGTATAGATATATATATATTAATAGACAGGAAATGCTATTAAATAAGATTTAGGTATTATTAAATATCATTTAATTTATCTATATATATGATATTTTATAGGAGTCACGCAAACCAAACGCCCACGGCCACACCCCTCGTTTGAACTGGGACTGTTGATAAAATATCGATATATTGAAAAATCTATAATTTTTTTATTTAATTCTTTTTCCCGCATGGTGCGGGATGAAATAAACTGTAGATGAAATAACCTCAGTAGCTTCTGAAAGATGTCCAAGATCTGAATATTGACGTATAAAATCAGAATACATTAATTTTATATCTGGATTTTTTCTTAAACGTCTTTCTAACCCTAGGAGGCGCCTTTTAGCTAACTGATAAGAATCGCCTAAACAATCAGGTTCAGAAATAAGTGGTAATCGAACACAAAACCTACCATCGTCCATGCGACGAGTATTTTCTAAAAAGTGCTTCTCACATTCCATATTAAAATCTTATTAGCTCATATCCTCAACCTGCCAAAATTTAGTGATTTGCTCTTCAAGGGACCAGTGAGTACATAAAACACCATGAACATTAGTCTGTTAACAGACTTTGAAGAAATTAGGCCAAATAATATTTGGATATATATATATACCTATAGTCACAGATACAAGGTTTAGTTGGCTAAACCTTGTATCTGTGACTATAGGTTTGTTACAGCCTAGAGTGATCTGTTGGTCTAATATTAATTGCCAAAATACATCAGCTCCAATAAGCAGATCTACAGGAGCAGGCTGAAAGAAGTTAGGATCGGCAAGGTTAATATTCATAGGTAAGTTTAATTTAGATATATGAAATTGGACATGAGGTAGATCGCCAGATATTTTAGGAAGCACTAAGCAACATAAGGTAAGCGTGTAGTTAGTAGATATAGACTTAATGCGGACGGAGCAACGCTTGACGCCTGAGGTAAATTGTTTATCACCTACGCCTATTATATTTGTGTTTGTTTGTTCAGTGGGCAAGCAAAGTTTGCGTTTCAAATTTTCAGTTAGTATGGAAGCCTGACTGCCACTGTCTAATAAGGCGCGCGCTGGCTCATACTTGTTAGTAATGGGATTGTACACATCTACAAGGGCAGTAGATAGCAAGACGTGGATGTAATTGGAGACGGACTGTACCGATACATTGACTGTAGTGTCAATGACCTCAGGGGCTTCGTTTGCTGGCTCAGTCTCATTTGCAGTCATATTTACGGATGAATTGCTTGCTTGAGGAACCTCGCGGTGTAAAAGCGTATTGTGTCGCCGCTTACAAGTAAAACAAGGACCTAACCTGCATAGCCGCGTAGGGTGTCACTTGCGTAGGCAATTTAAGCATAATTTCAACCTGGCCGCCTCGGTAATACGCTCCTCGATAGATTTGGACAAGAAAAAAGAGCAGCCGTAGACGCGGTGCGGCCAGCCGCAGTATACGCACGACAATGACGCACCCGCCGCTCCGCTGGCAGCGCTCGTAGTAGATGACGAGACACCACACATAGACGAGTTGGGTTCCAATGAAATAGCATGAGATTTTATGGGTAATTTCTGTTGCTTAAAATTGTTGAATGTTTCGCCTTTTTCCTGTTTATTATTATTCACACTTTCGAGAATATCAGCTCGAACCTTCAAAAATTTAAAGAAATTATCTAACGAAGGTAAATCACAATTTAATGAAGATTTATATTCTTCCCACTTTAGTCTAGAATTGCTATCAAGCTTAGGGACAATCATATGAATGATTATTGGATCCCAATTAGTAGTGGGAACACCTAAAGTGTTAAGGGCTCTAAGATTTTTTGAAACATGATCCACCGTAATACGCAAAGACTTAGCTGTCTGAGAAATAGGAGGCATATGAAATAGTGCATTCATGTGTTGTGAGACCAGCTGTTTTTTATTGTCATATCTCTCGCAGAGGAGGGCCCAAGCCACATTGTAGTTACATTCAGTTACTTCCAAATTACTAATAACTTGGGCTGCCTCACCTTGCAGGTAAGATGAAAGATAGTAAAATTTATGTATAATATTTATAGTTTCATGTGTATTAAGGAGACATAAATTTCCTTAAATTCAAGCCATTTATAATAGCTGCCATCAAAATGGGCAATTGTAATTTCTGATAAGCGAAACCCTGGCTGAATCTTAAGATTAGGCTGGCCTGAGTCTGAAAAATGATGTCTATCTTTTTTAATGGATGATAATAAATCCTGAGCCAATGTCATAGGCGTATAAAAGCTACGTTCCATTTCCTCCCTTACTTCAAACTGGGAGGTATCTTGAACCACAATTTCCGTCTGCAAGTCATTAAAATATTCAAATAAACCTTCAAATTTTTCTAAACGTAAAGAGAGCTCAGTAATTTGACTTTGTGTAAGATTCTTAACTTCAATTAATTCACTGACAATTTTTTTAAATAACTTTGCTTTTTGCTCAACTTTAGCCCTTTTAGTCATGAGCTCATCCATATTTGTACCCTTTTTAGGCCTTGTGTAGAGAAATGAAGAAAACAAATTAAAAACCAAGATAAGTAAATGCTTAATCCGTAAAATTATTTGAATATATGTTAGTTAGTATAAAAAGTTGAAATTCCTAATAATTTGCTACGATGACTTGCAAATTAAAGGCATAAAATAAACGTAACTTGCGACTAAAGCGCGGCGCAGCAGCGTTCGACGGTCGCAGGACGTGAAGAGAAGAGGAATGCAGCAGCAGGAGACAGTCCCCTGCAGGAACAGGCGAGTAGTAGTAGTAGCTTAAGAAGTTATTAGGATTAGTTTTAAGTAGCTTAGTATGGAAAGAGTATTTAGGAGCCAAAAATTAAAAAAATAGAATATTATCTTATGAAATATTGATATAAATTATCCAAATTTTATGGTGATTTACAATTCTTTGCAAGGTACGCCACGTGTGCGTAAAGAAAGTTTAGGTAGATTTAGTTTTAGCTTATTAATTGTAGTAAGTAAAATTAATTGGCCTTGAACAATTTTGTTGTAATATACCGATGGAACTTTTATTTATGCCATGAACAGCCTTAGATAAATAAGACATGAAAATTAGGTTCACTGCGATATATAAAGAAATGGCCGGCCGGCAACCTAAAGTCAAGTTGTGAGAAGGACGCACAGGGTAAGTAGGTTATAAAAGTGTTATAGGAGTGGTCACTTCCCTGATTTTGTTGCTATGCAGCTGGCTCTCGTTGCAGGTTCTCTCGGCAATTACAATTTGTGTTGGCTTGTCCAAAGCTTACTTCTTCATATTACTTCTTCATTGGATAATCACGTCGCAGGGTCACCAATGTTCACGCTCAGAACGCGTGGTAGTTCAGATGCAGTTTTTAAATAAATATCTTCGTCTTCATATATATAAAATATAATATCGTACTTGGATAACAAAAATGAAGTGAAATACAATTTAAGAGAAAAAACGCTATATATACATTTACAGAAAACATTCTCTTGTTTCTTCAATATTCGTGACATGTCTTTTTTATTCTTTACAATTATTTAAAAAATTAACATAAAAACAAAACATATAATAACTTCTTGGACAATTTATATGTAATATAATCTTTCGCTCACTTAAAGTCGCCATCATTCAATAAAGTATATAAAAAAATCTATTAAGTTATGTTTGTCATAAATTCATTTGACACACGCAACCACGTGACCACAGCAACAACGTACCATCAGGTAGACTGTGAGCTCGTTTGTCATTGTCATTCTATAAAAAAAGAGAGTGATCCTGCCTCGGTTGGGCCAACTCATTCGTTCTGCAAGTATATTATAACTGCTGCGTGGCTAAACTAAGTAGCATATAAACTTGTACCTAAAATTTCCTGTATTAATATACGAAATTTATCAGTTTCGGCAGGCACATAGGCCAGACATAGTGGCAAATTGTACTCCTCGGACTTCTGTACAATTTGCCGAAGTGTATATATGTGGTCTATGGTGCTAAAGCCTTTTCGGATAACGGCATGTTCAGGAGGTTGGAAGTCATCAAGTCTGCACGCGAGACGATTCGTAATGACTCTCAAAATACCACGCAGACGCGGTCCAGAAGGAAAATCGGTCTGTTGTTCTTCAAGAGAGCGTTGTCGCTTATCTCGAAGAACAAGACCACCGCACTTCTGCTCCACGCCTCCGGAGTAGTGCCACTATGGAGGACGAAATTAAAAAGCTTCTGAAGGACTTCAAGTACCGGTTTAGCACCCGCTTTCAGAAGCTCCGCTGTAATTCTATCCTCGCCTGGGGTCTTGCCATTTTTAAGATGCCGAAGAGTCATTCTAATCTCGCTCAGACTTACGTCCGGAATATCATCGGAATAATGTCGGATAAGACTTACTCTTTGATCATTACTCACACTTGCGTTTGGCTCCAATGATGATGTGTAAAGCTGCCCACAGAACAATATCAATCAAAATCTCAGGTGTCCCGGAAACGACGCTGCCACACTCGGTCTTTAGCTTCGACAGTTGGCTCTTTCTGGCAGACAGATCTCTAGCAAAGACTTTGGAGCCCTAGTCCTGCTCAATCGTTTCTTAAATACGAGCAGTATTAAAGTTGCGTAAGTCCTGTTGAATGCACTTGGAGACCTGTCTGTTCAGTTGCCTGTATACTGTCAAATCTACTGGAGACTGCAGCTTCATTTCTCGTTTAACAGCCATGAGAATAAGAGTGTGATCGGAGAGTTTTTGTGTTTTTATGCGGCGGGTCTTGCAAAATTTAGCTTCGACCGCATGGATAGTTTCCACGAGCTTGTCAGTCATATCATTTACGGCATTGCAATCTTCTAGGCACTTAAAACGGTTTTGTAGCTCGAGCTGAAAGGTTTCGGAACATTGGATTAGATCACGAGGGGGACGGAGCGTTTAGGTTTAGTGTGCCTCTTACCATTCGGTGATCGCTGCCGGTTTCAATCCTCGCGATCACTGAGACATCACTGAACAGTTGTCGTCTGGTCGTCATAATGAAGTCAGTCTCATTTTTTACGTACCGTCGGGGCTTGACTAGGTCCACTTCCTGTGGGGCCGCTTCTGGAAGAAAGAGTTCATCATAAAGAGTCCCTCTTTCTTCATGGAGTCGGCCAGCTGCTTGCCCTTTGGGTTCTGTTGCCCTATTCCAAATTTCCCTACCTTCAGCTCACCCTTCCTGTTGTGCCTAATTTTGCGTTGAAGTCTCCCATTAACACCGTATAGTAGGTTTTGGAGGAATGCATGGCTTTATATCTTCATACATTTCCTCCACCTCCTTATCGGGATGTGCGGAGGTTGTCGCGTGATCCTATATGATCTTCAACATATACCGTTTGGCGATTCTCAGTATGAGGTACGCAACCGTCGTCGACACACTATCAATCTTTACAATGTTGTTAACGAGAGACTTGTGGACGATAAATCCGACACCTTCTTGGGATAGATGGTCACCCTATCGGTGATAGAACAAGTTACCAGATTCGAGGATTATTATTTCGTCCCCCTCTCTTCGGGCTTTAGATAATCCTATAATTCTCCAGCGCAAATTGTCTATCTCTTCTTCAAGCTACTGGATCTTCTCGTCAGTCCACAGGGTGCGTGCGTTGTACGTTGCCAGGTTGAGTCGTCTTAGGTGGCAACCGAACCTCCATCCAAATTTTGATTTGCAAACGAGGATAGATGTAGATGTCTATGGGCCACAGCAACCACTTACCATCAGGTGGAATGTGTGCTCGTTTGTCACCTTATCCTATACAAAAATATAAAGTTATGATGATAATATAAATGAAATTGAAGAGTATGTCTGAAATATGGAAACAACGGCCTTAAACTGAGCTGAGGGACATGCCATTAAGACAGGTCTCATTTCACTCTGTCTCTCTGCTTGTTTGGGCTAATCTTCGGAATGGGAACAAATAGAGAGCAATGACAAGTGTAATCTCGGCTATATATCATTTGAATTCGAAGATATTATTTTTGAAATAAAAAAATTATTAGAATTAAAATTCTTTTTTTTTTCTCATAGTTTTGAGTAATTAAAGAATTAAACCTAAAATTACAATTTCTACACTTACAACTCTACTAGAATATGATTTGTACCCATATAAAAAAAGGAACATTGTGTATTTAACATAATATATTGTTATTTTAAAAGATTGGGTTGGTAAATAAACAATAGTTTGTAATTTAATTACCTAACTCCCAAATGTAAAAGGCAAGAAGGTGCTCATTAACACAATGATCTCCTTTTTACATTTAACAAATTAATTGGTGATTATAAACAATGTCTAATTACATAAACACACTAACGAAATAAAATACATGTTAATTAGCATGAAATTTATTTGTGGGGTAAATTAATATATTCGGGTAAAATTATCTAATTTTAAGATGAAAAAAGAACCGGGGCCCTACAAACAGCAGTAATGGTAGAAAATGTATGAATTACTGAAATGTTGGTGCGAGAAGACCCACGAATCACATATACGGACATCGAAAAGATTGTATGCATTAGTTAAGGCAGCATTCATACCATCCTACATCAACATCTTGAAATGAGGAAGCTTTGTTGTCGATGGATCCCTCGTTTACTCTCCGAAAGCGAAAAACATACTCCTGTCGATTGGTGCCATGAAATGCGTCTACATTTTGAAAATGGGGCATCTAGGCGTGTTTCGGAAATCGTTACTGGTGACGAGACATGAATCTATCAATATGATCCGGAAAATAAAAGGCAATCATCGGTATAGGTCTACTCAGGAGGACAGTTACTGACAATACTGCAAAGACCTAGCAACATCGGCAAAAAAATGATGGCTAGTTTTTTTTTCGCGGAGCGGACATTTGTCGACGTCAATGCTAGAAAATTGTAGGTTAGTCAACTCTGAATGGTATACTACAGTTGCATTACCCAAAGCTTTTCAAGCTGTGTGGGAGAGAAGACCAAAGACTGAGCTTCGGAGAATCATGCATCACGATAACGCCTCTTCACATACCTCACTTAGAACAAAAGCATTTATTGAGGAATTTGGTGTTGAAGTCGTGGCTGCCTACGAAGGAGCGATTTCCGGCCTGTCAGATCAAGACTGACAAAAGTGTTTTCAGAGTTGACTTAGGCGAATGGAACTTTGTATAGAGCATGATGGAGGATATTCCGTTGGTACGGGGCGTGCAGAAGGATTTGTTTCATAATCTCCATAGTGACCTAGATAAGGCACGCCTTCTAGCTGTTTCGACTAAGGAATCTAGTCACTGGTTACACGCTTTACCATCAAGTAATCTCGGCACATTACTTGATGCGGAAAGCTTACGCATTGCCGTAGGAATCCGACTAGGAGCGGCGATTTGTCAACCCCATCAGTGTCCCTGTGGTAGCAGCGTCGACAAGTTTGGGCTCCACGGACTTTCATGTAAGAAAAGCGCTGGTAGATTTTCACGACACAGTTCTTTGAACGATGTCATCCGAAGGGCCCTTGTCTCTATAAATGTTCCCTCGATTTTAGAGCCTTGTGGAATATTTAGAGACGATGGCAGGAGACCCGACGGTATGACATTGGTCCCTTGGGAGAGAGGTAAAGCCCTAGTGTGGGATGCTACTTGCGTAGACACTCTGGCGGTCTCTCATCTCAGGGGTACCTCGTTTAGAGCCGGGGCGGCATCAGAGGCAGCTGAACTGAGTAAGTGGCGCAAAAATGAGTCTCTGAGAGATGACTACATATTTGTGCCATTTGCTGTAGAGACTATCGGTCCGTGGGGTCCACGTGCGGTGAAGTTCCTAAAGGAACTCCATCCGCGGCTGGTTGTTGCTGCTGGTGATAAGAGGGCTGGTTCTTTCCTCACTCAAAGGCTAAGTATAGCCATTCAGCGGGGAAACGCAGCCAGCATTCTTGGCACGATACCGCGGGGAGTAGGGCTATATGATATTTAAGTTTCTAGTTTTATTTTTTTTTAATTATTATTATAGTTTTTAGTATTGTAGATAAAATAAATTTTGAAAAGATGTAAAATAAATATTAATAATATCTAGAATACTTTTCGTTTATCTTAACACTTATTGAGTGTCCTACGTATTATTGTCCATTTTGAGATAAATAAGCAAAAACTATTAAAAACTTAACGTACACTAAAGGAGTCGTAAAATTTATGCAAGGAAGCTTATCTGGCAGCTGTCATTTGTATGACAAAATAATACAGATGGCCGACTATGAGCGCGTTTTCTGTTACAATCGCTGCGATCAGCCCGTTCTAGCGTGATTTCTTAGACAATGGGCACCTTTTTACGCGGTATAGAATGCAATGAGCGCGTTTTATCCTAAATTACAATTTTTTTCAATTCAATTTACACAAATTCAGCGCATTTTATCGTGTTTAAAATAACGTACTAATGTCGTGAAGCGACAATTAAAAAAAAACAAAAGAACCTAACCAAACAATAGAACAAAAAAAATAATTTATTTAAAATTTTAAAAAGATATTTACAATTTTATATAAAAAATGAAGTATGACGATGGTGATGGGTGACGTGAATTACAATTATATTAAAAAAAAAATAAAGATAGATGAATACTGAAACGGAGCCTGAAGATCAAAGTGGCACACCGCACTTGGCGGTGGTGGCACGCAGCGCCTGGTCTAGGCACACGCAGCTCCTGGAGTAGGCACACGCAGCGCTTGGAGAAGTCACACGTAGCACCCAGAGTAGGCACACGCTGCGCCTGGAGTAGGCACATGCAGCGCTTGGAGTAGGCATACGCAGCGTCCAGAGTAGGCACACGCTGCGCTTGGAGTAGGCACACGCAGCGCTTGGAGTAGGTACACGCTGCGCCTTGAGTAGGCGCTCTCAGCGCCTGGAGTAAACGCTCCCAGTGCCTGGAGCAAGCACGCACAGCGGCTAAAGATAGCGTGGGCACTAGTAGGTGGAGGCGTAGGCGTGGCTAGGCGACGGCTTCAGGTGAAGGCAGAGGCTTGCAGGATCCCGGAGCAGTGCGGCCCCGAGATAAGGCCTTTAGGAGATGCTTCCACTTTGAAAGCTGAAGCGAGACTGCCTTTATTGGCCGATTGTTCGGCTTTTATACCTTTTTAGAGAGCTCCGCGCTCGACGTCGGATCTGGGATAAGAACGGGAAATTATTTAAATTAAAAGCAAATTTTTGTAAATGGCCAAGAGGAAAAGAGTATTTTTGTGGAAGTATTGAAGTAAAAACATCAGACCGGTAACGAATTTGTATAAAAATTTTCATGATAAACAGATGAACAACGATGTCAAAACATGTCAAATTTTGGTTTCAGTCTCGTAATAGAGAAACGGCAAGATTTAAGTAAAAAATGAGATATTATTGATATAGAAAAAAAGGAAGCGCAACAGCGCGCACGAAACCCGAAATTGCACAGTTACGGAGAACTAAATAAAAGATCGAAAAAGGTAGACTCCATCGACACCGATTTAAAAAGTGCTGATAGCGTGAAAATACGAAGTGAAAATGATTTGTTATTTGTTCTTGTGGTCTAAAACGTTACAGGATCCTATGGAAATAAAGGTGATGCAAAATATCCAGTGAATGCAAAAAATCAAAAACAGAATGGAAAAATAAATTTAAAATAGTGTAAAATGATATGTAAGTAGCATAACACTACAAATGGTATAGTTCATTCCAAAAACGTAAAATTGTCAATGAGCTCCTTTTTTCCCTGTGCACTTCAATTATCGATATATTGAAAATCCGATATTTTAAAAATATCAACAGCCATAGTTTGAAATTATCAGTTGGAATGATGTCAGTTTAACTGACCGTGAGTGGGGACCATTAGACTGATTACAATGATTAATTGTCTAACGGCTCAGTTGATAACGCGAGCACTATAATATTAAAAAATTTTTTCGATATCGCAATTTTTAGATTGTAAATATTTTAATGTAGTGATTGGTTAGAAACTTTGTAGATTTTGTTATTTTTTTTGTATATTTCACTATTTGGCAATAAATCATTAAATTCAATTCTAATAACTCTACACCTTCTAGGTAGTACACTTTTTTCATTTTAAAAACCTGTAAAGTAGTAAATGATAACTTGTAAAAGAACATGTTTTATAAAATACTGTTAGTGTTCTACGTAAATAAATGCACTTATAGCATTCGTTAAAAAACAAAGGTATGACTTCGTTCTGTGCAGCTGAGAAACAATTACAAATGTCTTATGTGCATTTCTTTACGAAGAACACAAACAGTATTTATATATAATGTATTTAAACATTATTTTAAATTAGTGTGTCACTGATCTTTATTTAAAAGCTTTTTTTAAATCATATTAAGTATAATATCTGTTATTATAGTAATATTATGGTCACATTAATGTCTACAGAAAACGACATAACTAAAATATGTTGGAATTATGTTAAATATTTTATGATTACCTAAAAAGCGTTGTTTTAATTTCCTTATAGCATATTTTGAACTAATCTTAATACAGACTGTACAAATAAAGAAAATGCCGAAATTTTGTTAAACATAACATCTATGACAAGACAAGTATATCGACACAAATAATATGAATAAAATAAGAAATGCATTCATTTCATATAAATTAGTTTAGTGTAAAAAAACGTTACGCCTACCCTAAAATTTAATCATGCATTGTAGAGGTGGCTTACATACAAAAATTTCACAAGGAAAAACATACCGATCCAAAACAATAATTTGTAGACCATACATATACTTATTCCTTACGGGATTCAAAACTGTGGTCATCAGCGCCGCAAGTTATTTCTAACCCACTGGGCCACGAAGCTGTTAATTAACCACTTAGCCAAGAAAATACTTTTAAAACAACCATGTGCCCTTTTCTCATTACCGATATGGTAGTAGCAACTTGGTTTTTAGAAATGGAGCAACAAGTCAATTGCACTTGATTGTGGGTTTAAAATCTTTCTAAGATTCTCATACCTAGAAATAATAAAAGAGAAATGTTGCGGCTTTGCTAGATACAGGTCTATTTATATTTCAGATGGGGTATAAAAGCGATAAGCACACCAACGGTGTTCCAGTAAGTATTGGTAGACTTCATGTGGCCGCGAAATATTTTGTAGGAATACAGATTTCCTCACTAGTTTTTGCTTCGCCGCTAAGTACGGTAAATCAGCACATATTATTGTTAATAACAATTTCATTGGTGCCGGCGAGGAGCGAGATAATTTTGCTAGCTAAAGTGACATTCATGACTTGCCCCGGCTCCAGCTCCATGGTTAAGATCAAAATCTGCAGATACATAACTGGTCAATTAACATTATCAATTAACTTTACCTTAAAAAGTTGAAGACGTGAATTTTATAGTGTCAGTTCATTTGTAAACAAATAAATTGATTGAAATCATTATTTTGACGGAAGCTTTATTAAGTTTAAATATAAATCAATAATCTAAGAAAAAAGAAACACGACGAAAGTAGAGCATCCGCGTAAACTTCAAGCAAAAGTTTCGACTTTCAATTTTTTTACCAAATCATTAAATTCAACGTTTGTGTTAACCATTAAAGCGGCAATGACGTACTATATTCATTTGAAACCTCCAAATGAAACAGCTGAAGATCCCATTGTCAAAAATATAAGAGCCCTTTTTTACGATGCTGAAATCTACTGTGAACCCTATTGCTTGAAATACGTGCTTTATCAACATAAATTAAATGTATAACGCACCTCGAAATCGGACAAAAAAAATGACAGTCTTCAGTTATTAAAATATCTATTTAGTGTAATATCATGCTTTTGATTATGACAAAGATTAGCTAAAGTAACTTGAAGACTGAATAAATATGATATGATCATAATAATTTGTTACTTCTTCGCCGAGCGTCATAACTACTCCATTTATTTCCGTGGCTTAAGCAGGAGGTGACAGAAAAATCCAAATAATAAAAAAAAAACTGCGTTTACCTACCCGTCGACCAAGCGCGGCAACTATGGCAATTACTATGGCATCCATACCATAAGTATTATATCCCCATATCATCCCTTAGGTATCGTAAGAGACGACAGAGGGAACATACCAAGATATGGGCAGCAGTGTCTCCCTGATAACAAAATATTAAAATTAAAAAAGTATGTGTAATGAAAGAATATTAATTCTTTACCTATGAAATTGCCGTTATTTAGGAAAGAAGTTAACGTATTCTTTTCTATATTTTTTATTTCTGTTAATCAAGGTAATCACCCATGCAATTGATGCTTCTATGCCAGCGCAGTGGCAGTTGATTGATACTCTTTTTGAATAAATCAGCAGGACGGTAGGCAACAAATTCTTCAAAGGAATTTTGTACTGCCTCTCGCGTATTGAACTTTTTCCCCGCCAAAAAGTTATCCGAGTTCTGGAAAAGGTAGAAGTCTGTAGACACAAGTTATGGTAAGTATAGTTGATGACGGAGAGCTTCCAAGTCCAGCTCTTGTAACTAAGACCCTCTATTGTGCAGTATAAGTTCGCGCGTTGTTGTGCAGGAGCAGTGGGGACGAGCGATTAACCAAAGCTTGTTGGAGACGTGTGACCTTCTTCACCGTTGTGTTCAGTTTTTCACAGTACACATTTGCAGTAATATTCATCCCGTTTGGTAAGAAGCTGTGATGAATCACACCGGCGCTAGACCAACAAAAAGTGACCATCACTTTTCTAGGTGTATGTTTTTGTTTCGGAAATTGTTATGGTACTGAACCAGGATCCAACCAACTTGCTGAGCAATTACAATTATTATACAGCTTGCAATTCTCTGTTTTAGCTGTTAAGGCTCCTCTGATAATGAAATATTATCCGTAGACATTATTTAATAGCAGATTTACTTATGTACGTATTTAAAATGAATTATCTTCATCTGTAAGTAGCTACGGGTTTGAGCGCTGTCAAACACGTTTAGAAACGCAATTTTGGAGCTGAGCAAGAGTCAAAGTAGCAAATTATCCAATTTGAGAATTTTCAAACACATATACTCAAATTTGTATTTAAAAATGAAAATTCATACTGTATCGGGTTCACTTGAAATGTACGCAACGCTTCGACTATCTTTATTAATTATGTTCAGATATGAATAGTGATACAGATATTTCTACAGGGTGAGCCATCAAATGCGTGACAGAATATTCTAGAAATAGTTTGAAAAATCTAAAAGTGTACGCCTTATGAGCTTTTCATTTAATTTTGATGAAAAAAATATATTATTGACTTTATAGTATATTATTTACGTGTAATTAATTTAGCGCTTTATTATTTTAACAGATAGTGTTACCCACAGGGAAAAAATAGTAATGTTTACCAAAATAAATCGATTATACAAAGTATAAAATCGATATAGGCTGTATGATACATTCGTCTTATGTCTGTCAACTGCTAAAAAATATATGACAGCGCCTTTAATTTTTTTAATAGTAATAAAAAGAGACAGGGATTTCTGGGCCCAATTGTATTGAGTTGAAATATGGTTTAAAATAAGCGTTATAATATTCTATTTCAAAAAAAAAATGCCAAATTCACCATCTGGAAGACGAGAAATCTTGAAAAGAAGTTTATGTTACGAACAAAATAGGAAATCGATTACTATAATCGATTAATATGAATGATTTTAACAATTAAATATAAAAACATATTATATCAGATGATTGATTTAATGAAAGTAAATAGATACATTACAATATATTAAAAAAGCGTGAACAGTTAAAAAAATAAAATATCAACATAATAAAAACAAATCTTAAAATAAAAAAAACGTTTACAGTTAGATTTATTACTTGTGTTTTTCAACTGAATTTTTAATCTGTGCTGAGAGTGACAGCTCCTGTCTGACTCAACTCAATCTAATCTATGATCAGTCATCTCGTATCGTTTAGTACGTGTGTTTTATAAGTGATTTCCGTTGATTTATTGATCTTTATTGCTCGACCACTGCTTTCTTTCTACGGACTTCTGATCTTACTTAATTTTTATGACCCTTGCTAACATACCTACACAGTGCAAACAGTGCTAAACAGTGGTAGAGCCACGCGGCAGCTTTTGCTGTCGCACGGATGGGCCGGCTCGAACCGGGGTGGTACCACGACCTCACAGAAAACCAGCGTGAAGTAGAGGTTTAACTCTGCGTTTCGCTTGGTGAGTGCAGGTGGCCGGAGGCCCTTTTTACTGGAAATGAGGCATTCCATCTTAGTCCTCACGGGTGACAACGCATCTACATTATGATTTGTAATAGAGGATAGATGTAGATGTCTATGGGCCGCAGCAACCACTTACCATCAAGTGGACTGAGTGCTCGTTTGTCACCCTTATCCTATAAAAAAAAAACCGAACACCGATAATCTTTTTTACTCGTTTGACTTTAACTCGTTTTGTGAATTTTACGGCCTGTATTTTATCTATCAGATATTGATTCAATGGATCGCTGTGTGATTTATGGCATATCAATTAGTCGCTGTAATAGACTAGGCAGCTCCGCGATGTTAGCACCTCATGTGCGGAATTTCGATTAACCAATTATACCATCTGAAAGGTCAGTAATTGGTCATAAAAGTTCAGTTGATCTTATTAATTGGTCAACGTTAGAAACATTTTTATTAAGGTTTAAAGATTTTCAAGGTCATTCAGAAATTTTAGTACCTCAGTCGCAAAAAAAAAATTATGCGCAATCGAGAAGCATTCGCTGATAATTGGTCAGCTTATATAAATATTTGGTCAGTTTAATTTAATATTAAAAAAAAATTAGCTGGCATTGTTATAACGCGCATATTTTGGGACGGTTAATTGTAACTCAATCTATTTTTAAAACTTTTCATCTATCATGTGGGAAGTCATGGAATGTAAATGGCAGTTAAATTTTGTTTTGATTAGTTATGATAAATTTTTTCAATTATTATATATTGTTATTTAACTATTTTATACATATATTTATATATATATATATATATATCTTTATATATAAAAATTACGTGTCACGTTGTTTGTCCGCGATGGACTCCTAAACCACTGAACTGATTTCAATTAAATTTTGCACACTATGTGCATTTTGGTCTAACTTGAGAGATAGGATAGTTTTCATCCCGCTAAATGACCCTCAAAAATTTTTATTGCGAATTAAGGATTTTTATAGGAAGGGTCGTTGGAAAGGGCAGAACAACGTCTGCCTGGCGAGCTAGTATATATATATATATATATATATATATATATATATATATATATATATACACATACATACATACATATAATCACGCCTCTTTCCCGTAGGGGTAGACAGAGACCACTTCTTTCCACTTTCTACGATCCTTACATACTTGTTTCGCTTCGTTCACTTTCATTATTCCCTTCATACATGCTCTACGGTTTAGGGTACTCTTAACCTGGCCTTTTTTCAAGACGTCCCTAATTTGGTCTAGAAATGTCCGCCTAGGTCTACCCCTTCCAACACTTTCATTCACACTCGCCTTATACACTTTTTTCGTCAATCGTTCTTCATTCATTCTCTCGACGTGGCCAAACCATCTCAGCATACCTTTCTCAATTTTTGTCACTACATCTTCTTTCAGACCACAACGTTTCCTTATCTCACTATTTCTTATCCTGTCACTCAGTTTAACTCCTATAATACTTCTTAATGCTCTCATCTCAACTGCATTTATTCTGCTTTCATGTTTCTTCTGCCATACCCAATTTTCACTTCCGTACATGAGTGTCGGAACCAACACCCCCTCATGCACAGCCAATCGAGCCTTGTTAGACACCTTCCGACTGCTCATAAAGGAGTGCAAAGCTCCATTCACCATGTTTCCTGCATTCACTCTTCTTTCGATATCACTCTCACACTTTCCATCTCTTGTAAACTTTGACCCCAGATACACAAACTCTTTCACCTGTTCAATTTGTTCATCTTCAATCACGATATTGCAGTCTGTCACTGCCTCATCTTTTTCAAACACCATCACTTTCGTCTTCCTTACATTCATCTTCATTCCCTTTCTAACAAAAGCTCCACTCATAGCAGTTACCATCTCCTGCAACTCCTCGGCCGAAGACGCAAGTAATACTTGGTCCATCAGCATAGAGAAAACATTTGACGAGTAACTCATTCATTCTCAACCCACTTTCATTCTCTTTTAAATCTGTCAAACAATTGTCCATGAACAGATTAAACAGCCACGGTGACGCTACACATCCCTGTCTAACACCTTTTTCGATATTAAACCATTCAGTGTATGCCCCGTTTATCCTTACACAAGCACTAGAATCCCTATAAAGAGATTGTAATGCTCGTATGAGGATACTGCTCACACCGTTCATGGACAGTGCTGACCACAATTCATTCCTCACCACTCTATCATAGGCCTTTTCTAGATCTACGAAGGCGCAGTAGACTTTCTTGTTTTTAGCCAAACACTTTTCGGCTATGCACTGCAAGGAAAAGACCTGATCCGTACATCCCATTCCCTTTCTAAATCCCGCTTGTGCATCCCATACTTTCTCGTCTGTTTCATTCACAACCCTTTCAATCAACATTTTCGCATACAATTTACCGACAACGCTAAGAAGGCTTATACCACGGTAACTTATGCAGTCCTGCCGTGACCCTTTTCCCTTATACAATGGCACGATTACGGCTTTGCACCAGTCTCCCGGTACTTGCCCATTTCGCTAGCACAGATTGAAAAGGCGGTACAGCTGACTAGCCACCAGGCCCTGTCCAGCCCTTAGCATCTCGACGGTAATGCTGTCATACCCTGCAGCCTTACCTAGTCTCATACTTTCCAACGCTTTCACTAT
Organism: Parnassius glacialis; assembly: GCA_033319125.1. NCBI lineage: Eukaryota > Metazoa > Arthropoda > Insecta > Lepidoptera > Papilionidae > Parnassius > Parnassius glacialis. Next base: position 53,796,434 of record JAVANC010000001.1, on the reverse strand, counting down.
TTCATCCATGCTTATCTCATTTTCATCAACATTTATATTAGTTTCCGTGGAAGATGGCAGATGCTGTACCTGCACTTCCTCTCTTTCAAACAAACTTTCAAAATACTCTTTCCATCTCTTTAATACACATTCTTCTCCTTTTATAATGCTACCATCTTGACTCCTGATTGTACTCAGCTCCGAGTTAGAAGTTTTTCTTCTGGCTGTTTTGATGGTTTTTCAGAAAAACTTAATGTTTGACTGGAAATCTTCAGTGACCCTCCTATCGAAATCATCTTTTCGTTCTTCTTTCTTTCTAGACACAATTTCTTGCGCTGCTGTTTTCAATCTTTTTTACTTCGTTCTTGCTTCCTTTATTTCGTCATCCGTTGCCTTTTGAACTTTTTGGTTAGCTTTTGTTGCTAACCAATCCAACCACGCTTTCTTCTTTTCTTGCACAACCCTTTGTACATCTTTATCCATCCACGCGTTATCATTCTTACTCCCTTTCCTTCTTTTAGCTATCCCGCATACCTCAATTGCAACATTTACAACCCATTTCTTAAATGTCTCCCACAAATCTTCAATCACTCCTATCTCTTCTATCCCTTTAAAACTTTCTTTCAGTTTCTCTACATACTCGTCTTTCTTTTCTTTTTCTTGTAGATTTTCCACTTTTACTCTGTCCAAAACACTCGTAGGCTCGGCCCCTCGGTGTCGCCACCGTTTAAAGAGGCCACGCATTCGGGCTATGACCAGGAAGTGGTCTGTGTCGAGGCCTACACCGCGGTATGCCCGAGTGTCTAGCACTTTCTTCCTCAGTTTTTCATCCACAATTACAAAATCAATCATACTTCTAGACTCACCCTCATCTCTTGTATACAAATGGATCTTTTTGTGGTCAAACATTGTGTTGGCCACGCACAGATTCCATTCCAAGCATACTTCAAGCAGGCTTCTCCCATTGTCATTCACTCTCTCGTCCCCAAACATACCCAGAACTCCTTCATACCCATCACGCTTTACTCCAACCCATCCATTAAAGTCCCCTAACATCACGATCCGTTCATTTTCTCCGCATTTATTCAAGACCTCCCTCATGCTATCCCAAAATTCCTCTCTCTCTTGTTGTGATTTTAGTGACCCACCTCCACGCAGATCCGTCGGTGCATAGACCCCAAGGATAAATAAGCGAGTGAGTCCGACTTTTAAGCTAATCCAGAGGAGTCTTGGTCTTACACATTCATGTTCCATCACACATTCAACCATTCGAGATGAAAGAATCACACCAACTCCCTGACAGCCTCGGCTGGTTTGGGGGACTCCCGACCAGTATGCCGTGTAGGGGCCATGAACCGTGGTGTCACATCCTTTCCTCTTGGTTTCATTCACGCACAGAATATCAAGGCAACGTTCATCCATCATCTGACATACTTCATCTACCTTACCATCCATTCCTCCTCTTACATTCAACGTAGCGAAGCGGCTCTCCGTGGGCCGCTTTTCGCCCCCGCGAGAAACGAGACGTGATGGGTGGCGAACCACATCGCCGCCATTTTGGTTAATTTTATGGTTTTCCATTGCGTTCCCACGAATAGCGAAGGAAAGGTTTGTCCCCCCCCAGCAGAGCCCCGCATGCCAGGGTAAGGCTAGCCTAATTCTGGGGTCGCCCGGCCCCAGGGCAGTGTGGCACGCTAACGACTAGGCTCGCCCCTAGCCATGCATCCATCCGCGCGGCCGACTTTGGATTGGCGGAGGGTAGGAATAGGAAAACAGGAAGGATAGGTGGTGTGTAAAGGAAGAGTAGGGTAAGTTAGGGTAGGAAATAGGAAATGTAGGATATTACCGTCCATGAGGGCAAGGGATAGGACAGTAATAGCTAGGGAAGCCGGGGTCGCATACCCGTATACCATACCACAACTACCGGACAGGTAAATTGGGATGAGTATCCCTCGACTATTATATATATATATATATGTATAATATCTTAACACACACATATATATATATATATATATATATATATATATATATATATATATATATATATATATATATATATATATATATATATATATATATATGTGTAAAGAAAATATATTTTCTTTGGTTTAAATAAAGGCTGCGCTGCTAGCGCCAGCGAATATAGTCAGCCTTTTTTAGTTAGTCTGTGGTCGAATGAATGCCATTGTGAAAACTATTAACGTTAGGAATTGGTATTGTAATTAATAACATTAAATGTCGTTTCTTTTATTACAGGTAAGGTTTATAGTAAATAAAATATTATATTTTGTAATTAGTGCTAAACAAACATGTTAACTAACATAAAACTTTTATTACAGAGAAACTCAATTGTGTTTTGATTTACGGTATCACATCACCTAACTGTTGAACAAATACCATTATAAAACGACATTTCTTGTAATTATCAAGAAAATGGAGAAGCTAAAATTCGTATTCAGATCAAAAGCTACAAAAGATGGAAAAACAACCTATATCGCTATAACCTCAATCATTACACAAAATGATAAAGTTTTCCTGGTCCCTGAGGAGTATGAAGCAGCATCACTTCACAAATATGTTTACGCCTCTAAGGCTTATAATATAGTGCGAAATAAAATAAAGAAAAGACATCAAATAAGAAGTGTTTGGATAAAACTAACACCAGATATGCAAAAAACATACTTTGATGAAGATGAAAACATGATATTTGAGGACCAATACCTAGAGGAAGTTACTGAAGAACAATTGGCTACTATGAACAAAAACAATTCTGAAGATCACATGGTGAAAATTTTGGAAAAATTAGTTGAAACTCAACAAAGAAAGGAAAAACAAAGCGTAAAAAAATTAGCAGACAGATTTGTACTAGATAAATTTCATGGCAAGAATGTTAGTGCATGTCAGTGGATGGAAGTTTTCGAAAAGGAATGTACAAGATTTGATATAGTACAAGATGAAGAGAAAATTGAAATCCTCAGATTATTTCTAGAAAAATCATGCACTGATTGGTATACTTCCATGATGATTAAGCTAAGTTTGCAATCGGAATGGTCGAAATGGAAATCAAACTTTGTAGAAACCTATGCAAATAAGGGTTGGACTAGTAGTAAATATACCTCAGCTTTCAAGTATCAATCAGGATCTTTATTGGAATATTCCATTAAAAAGGAAAAAACTTTTACTTGAAGTAAGAAAGACAATTGATCAAGGGACCTTGATTGATCTAATCGCTGCTGGATTGCCAGACTTTATAACGGATAAGATCAACAAAGAAGAAATATTAGAAACAAAAGACTTATTCAATGAAGTCGATAAATTAGAACATTTGGCCATCAAGAAAAAGTTTATGAAAAAGAAGGATGATACTAAACCATCGAAAGAAAAGATGCAAAAATGTAGCATTTGCGAGAAGCTAAAGAAAGGAGTATGCTATCACTCAGAAGATTCATGCTGGTTTAAAACAAAAGACAATAAAGAAAATGAAAAGAAACAAATCAAACTTATTAATAATTCAGAATTGGAATGTGAACTGCAGTGTGAAGAACCAAAAAACTAATAGTACCGCCATTAATTAAAGTACGGTTAGTATTGAATAAAAACCTTGAAGTATTTGGAATCTATGATTCAGGCTCAAACGTGTCTTTGATAAATTCAAGATTACTGAAATTTAAACATAAAACATTAGGTCATTCCAACAATACTAATTTAGAAACAATTAATAGCGTTAAAAAGGCAAGTGGTATAATAACACTTGACGTAAACATTTTTAATGTAGAAAGAAAAATGGATGTCTTTGTAATAGATCAAGAAAATTTTGATCATGGTTTTTTGATTGGGCTAGACTGTATTAAAAAATTCTATTTGATTCAAAATGAAAACTTAGAAATCAGTCAAAAAGTTCCAATACAAAAAAAAATATATTAAAAATTCAGAGACAAACAACGTTTCTAAGGAAACAATAACAAAAAGGTTAGAGATTGACAATATTTCTAAAGAAATGAAAAATAAAGAGACGCAAAATGAAATAATTCGAAAGGAAATAAAATTTGAAAATTCTCAAAATGACAAAAAAAACCTTATAAACTTTAACGAATACTTCAGTAAAGAAAATTTCATTATTTGGATAAATCATTTAGACATTGACAAACAGGCAATAATTGATGACTTAATCAAACAATAAATCTGTTTTTGCAAAAGATAAATATGACATTTGCACAGTAAAGGATTATGAAGCACACATTGATTTATTAGTAGAAAAATATTGCAGTAAAAGACCGTATCGTTGCACAATCGAAGATCAAAATGAAATCGAACAACAAATTGCACAATTATTAAAGAGAAATTTGATCGAAGAATCATATAGTCCATTTGCGGCACCAGTAACATTAGCTTACAAAAAGAGGAAAACACACGATCGAGATTGTGTATAGATTTTCGAGACCTAAATAAAATTGTTGTGCCGCAATCACAACCATTTCCTCTTATTGAGGACCTAATGATAAAAACAAGAGATTGCAAATATTTCTCCACACTGGACATAAACTCAGCGTTTTGGTCAATACCTCTACGTATTACGGATAGACACAAAACTGCGTTCGTGACACAAGAAGGTCATTTCCAGTAGACGTGTTTGCCATTTGGCCTAAAAACTTCGCCAGCAATATTTCAGAGAATAATGTGTAACATAATAAGAAAACACAAACTTGCAGAGTTCACAATAACTTACATAGATGACATTTTAATATTCTCCAAATCTTTCTATGATCTTGTCAAGCATCTAACAAAGCTGTTCCAAGCAATTAAAAGTGAAGGATTTAGACTTAAATTCTCCAAATGCACATTTGCAGCTGACTCATTAAAATATCTGGGTCACATAATACAAAATAATTCAGTTAGACCTCTGAAAGACAACTTGATATCAATTAAGAATTTTCCAACATCAAAAACACAAAAAAATCTGAGACAATTCTTAGGAAAGATAAATTTTTATCATAAATATGTACCAAACATAGCAATAAAATTGGATCCATTGCATAACCTTTTGAGAAAAGGACAAGCCTTTAATTGGACCAAAGCATGTCAAGAATCATTTGATGAAATGAAACAAATATTATGTTCTCAACCGATATTAACGATTTATGATCCAAAATTGCCTATACATATATACACAGATGCTAGTATACTAGGAGTGGGGGCCGTCCTAAAACAGCTGCAAGAAAATAAGGAAGAAAAACCAGTAGCATACTTCGCAAAAAAATTGAATGTAGTACAAAAAAGGAAGAAGGCTATATATCTGGAATGCCTAGCAATAAAAGAATGTGTAAAGTATTAGCAACATCTGTTGATAGGCAGGAAATTCACTGTTTTCTCAGATCACAAACCGTTGGAGAATATGAACATAAAATCAAGAACTGATGAAGAACTAGGAGATTTAACATACTACCTATCACAATATGATTTTGAAATAAAATATTCCCCAGGAAGATACAACTTGGAAGCTGATTGCCTGAGCAGGAACCCAGTCTTAGATCCCACTGAAAATCTGGAGGAACAATTAAAAGTGGTAAACTTAATAAAACTAAAAGATATTTTAGAAGATCAAGAAATAAATAAATATATACAGTCCAGGAAAGAATAGCTAACAATATTTATTATAAAATAGTTAAGAAAAAAGATAAAATAATTCTCTCGGAAAAATTTAGCTGGGAATTCATTAAAAGAATTCATATGGACCTTGGTCACATAGGAATAAATCAAATGCAAAAAACAATAAGTTCACTGTATACAGCTGAAAACTTAACAAAGAACATAAAAAAAACCTGTAAAGACTGTACGGTATGTTTAAAAAACAAATCAAGGGGACAAAACAAATATGGAATGATGTCTCATTTGGGCCCGGCTACAAAACCCTTTGAGATATGTTCTATTGATACAATTGGAGGTTTTGGAGGTTCCAGGTCCACAAAAAAGTACTTGCATCTACTATTAGATCATTTCACGAGGTATGCATTTATTTTGACATCAAAAACTCAAAATGCAAATGATTTTATTATGCTAGTGAAGAACACCGCAGAAACTGACAATATTGGCATGATTCTCTCTGATCAATGTGCAGGTATTAATTCAAAGGAATTTAAACAATTTTAGAAGATCAACATATTCAACTAATTTTTACTGCAGTGAATTCACCGTTTTTCGAATGGTTTAAATGAGAGACTAAATCAAACATTGGTTAACAAAATTAGATGCAAGATTAACGAAAAAGATACTAAAGTAGCATGGACGACCATAGCACAAAATTGTGTACAAAAATATAATGAAACGGAGCATACTGTCACTAGATATGCTGCCACGTATCTATTAAATGGCACCGATGTTACTATTTTGCCTAATGAGCTAAAACCAAAGAAGACAGAGACCGATTGGATTCAAGACAGAAAAAAAGCTCTAGAAAATACACTTCAGTCACACAATTACAACAAGACACTTTATGACAAAAATCGTATACACTTCGACTTTAAAGTGGGTGATATGGTTTTTGTGGAAAATTGCAACATGCTAAATAGGAAAAAGCTTGATGAACTAAGAATCGGACAATACAGAATAATGGAAAAATAGTGTAACACGATTTACAGGATCAACTCTGGTTATAAAAAACCAGAGTCTAACTTTTTCCATATTTCAAAATTGGTTCCAGCTCCGACGCTTGACGAAGATGACTAAGAAGTGTAGAAAAGTCACAATAAGTTTTATTTAATGATAAACTTTCATAATATTTTGTATGTGTTATCTTTCCTAGAGGGGTGATGTAAAGAAAATATATTTTCTTTAGTTTAAATAAAGACCGCGCTGCTAGCGCCAGCGAATATAGTCAGCCTTTTTTAGTTAGTCTGTGGTCAAATGAATGCCATTGTGAAAACAATTGACGTTAGGAATTGGTATTGTAATTAATAACATTAAATGTCGTTTCTTTTATTACAGGTAAGGTTTATAGTAAATAGAATATTATATTTTGTAATTAGTGCTAAACAAACATGTTAACTAACATAAAACTTTTATTACAGAGAAACTCAGTTGTGTTTTGATTTACGGTATCACATCACCTAACTGTTGAACAAATACCATTATATATATATATATATATATATATATATATATATATATATATATATATAAGTTGCTATGGCTTTTGAGAAACATTTTACTGATGTTCCTTTTTTGACAACAAAATCATTAAATTCTTCTCCTACTGTCGCCGAATCATTGCTCAAACAAAATGTAAAGACTTGTTCAAATACTTTTAAATTCCATAGAGTACTGCCAAAAGATATCGTTAAATATTTTAAAACTATTGATGTTAAGAAAACGGCAGACTTATGGGGGATTTCCGTTAAAGTTATTTTATCTATAATAGATGTAATAGCACCTTATCTAGCCACTATATTTAATACAAGCGTCGAATCTGGTGTGTTTCCTGATTTAATGAAACTTAGTAAAGTCATACCTTTATTTAAATCTGGTAGTACATTAGACCCCGCCAATTTTAGACCAATTTCTGTACTACCAACATTTAGTAAAATTTTTGGAAAAATAATTTTAGATCAAATGTTAAGTTTCCTTAATACGAGGGTGGATTGAAAAGTACTCGGCCTAACCAAGAAAATAAACACATACTAAATCAGTTATATTTTTATTTTTCTACATAATCACCATCAAGTTCAATACACTTTTGCCACCTCCCCTTCCAAGCATTTAGACCGTTGAAAAAAATGATTCTTCCTTAGAGTCAAAATATGCGTCTACAGCTGCTTTGACCTCGTCGTTTGTCGAAAATCTTTGACCTCCCAAGTGCTTTTTTAGGTTAGGGAACAGAAAGAAGTCTGATGGTGCCAGATCAGGTGAATACGGCGGATGCGGTAACAGTTCAAAGCCACAGTTGTGAATTTCAGCCATTGACTGTACTGACGTGAGAACACGGGCGTTATCTTGATGAAACAGGACTTTTCTTCTGAGCATTCCTCGACGTTTTTTTTATTTCCTCTCGTAAACGACGTTGTAAGGTGCAGTAGTAATCAGAGTTTATAGTCTGACCCCTTTCAAGATAATCAATCATAATCACACCTTTCGAGTCCCAGAATACTGAAGCCATCACCTTATTTGCCGACAAAATCGACTTAGCCTTTTTAGGGGTTGGTGAACCAGGTCTTCTCCACTGTTGTGATGATTGTTGTTTTGTTTCCGGTGTACAGTAATGAACCCATGTTTCGTCTATAGTAACAAAATGATTCAAAAAATCATCTGAATCGGCTTCAAATAACTCCAAACAGTCGCGTGAAATAGTCAATCGCGTCCTTTTTTGTTCAACTGAAAGCAGTCGCGGAACCCACCTCGCAGACACCTTGTGGAAACCCAACTCGTTGACAATGATGTTTTGAGTTCGTTCATAAGAGATGCCTATAATCTCGGCTATCTCTCTAATTTTTAATCTGCGGTCTCCCATTATTAAATCAAGTACTTTTATAATATTTTCGTCAGTAGTTGACGTAGAAGGCCTTCCAGAGCGGGGTTCATCTTTCACACTCTCTCTACTACGCTTAAATTCTGCTATCCATTTTTAGACGGATGAATATGCCGTGTAGTGGCGGTCAAGAATATCCACTACACCATATCCTCCCGTGGGTGTCGTAAAAGGCGACAAAGGGAAACAGGCGGGAGATGGGCAGCAGCATCTTCCTGATAATAGCCAAAGTTACAATAAAAAAACTGCGGTTGCCAACCCGCTCGCCAAGCGTGGCAACTATGGCAAATACCCCCCAATGACGAGAGTAACAAAGAGACGGCCCCCAGTCCCCGGCGGCCCCGCTATTCCTGGCTACGGTGGCGACCATGGTAACGGCGGGGCAGGGGGTGCTAAGAATCTCCGGTGGAGGTTCGGTTGCCACCTACGACGACTCGACCTGGCAACGTACAACGCACGCACCCTGAGGACTGACGAGAAGATCGTGGAGCTGGAAGAAGAGATAGACAAGTTGCGCTGGCATATTATAGGATTATCCGAAGTCCGAAGAGAGGGGGAGGACACGGTAATCCTCGAATCCGGCAACTTGCTCTATCACCGGGAGGGCGACCATCTGTCCCAAGGAGGTGTCGGATTTATCGTCCACAAGTCTCTCGTTAACAACGTTGTAAAGATCGGGAGTGTGTCGACGAGGGTTGCGTACCTTATACTCAGAATCACCAAACGGTATTCGCTGAAGGTCATACAGGTTTACGCACCAACTTCGGCACACCCCGATGAGGAGGTGGAGGAAATGTATGAGGATATCTCTAGAGCCATGCATTCCTCCAAAACCCAATATACGGTGTTAATGGGAGACTTCAATGCAAAACTAGGCACAAGAGAGAACGGTGAGCTGAAAGTAGGGAAATTTGGAATAGGGCAACGGAACCCAAGGGGCCAGCAGCTGGCCGACTTCATGGAGAAAGAGGGACTCTTTATGATGAACTCTTTCTTCAAGAAGCGGCCCCACAGGAAGTGGACCTGGTCGAGCCCCGACGGTTCGACAAAAAATGAGATTGACTTCATTATGACGACCAGACGACAACTGTTCAGTGATGTCTCAGTGATCGCGAGGGTGAAAACCGGCAGCGATCACCGAATGGTTAGAGGCAAACTGAACCTAAATGTTAAGTTGGAGAGGTCTCGTCTGATGAAGTCAACGCTCCGTCCCCCTCGTGCTCTAATCCAAAGTTCCGAAACCTTTCAGCTCGAGTTACAAAACCGTTTTCAGTGCCTAGAAGACTGCAATGAAGTGGACGATATGAATGACAAGCTCGTGGAAACTGTCCATGCGGTCGGAGCTAAGTTCTGCAAGACCCGCCGCAGAAGAACACAAAAACTCTCCGATCACACTCTTAATCTCATGGCTGTTAGACGGGAGATGAGGCTACATTCTTCAACAGATTTGACAGCATACAGGCAACTGAACAGACAGATCTCCAAATGCATGCGGCGAGACTTACGCAACTTCAATACAGCTCGTGTTGAAGAAGCGATCGAGCGGAACCAATGCTCCAAAGTCTTTGCCAGAGATCTGTCTGCCAGAAAGAGCCAACTGTCAAAGCTGAAGACCGAATGTGGCAGCATCGTTTCCGGGGCACCTGAGATTTTGAGTGAGATTGAGAGGTTCTATGGGCAGCTGTACACGTCATCGTTGGAGCCACACGCAAGTGTGAGTAACGATCCAAGAGCGAGTCTTATTCGACACTATTCCGAAGATATCCCGGACGTCAGTCTGAGCGAGATTAGAATGGCTCTCCAGCACCTTAAAAACGGCAAGGCCCCAGGCGAGGATGGAATTACAGCGGAGCTTCTGAAAGCGGGTGGAAGACCGGTACTTGAAGTCCTTCAGAAGCTCTTTAATTCCGTCCTCCATGGTGGCATTACACCGGAGGCGTGGAGCAGAAGTGCGGTGGTCTTGTTCTTCAAGAAAGGTGACAACGCTTTCCTGAAGAACTACAGACCGATTTCCCTTCTGAGCCGCGTCTACGTGCTGTTTTCGAGAGTCATTACGAATCGTCTCGCGCGCAGACTTGACGACTTCCAGCCTCCCGAACAAGCCGGTTTCCGAAAGGGCTTTAGCACCATAGACCACATACATGCCCTTCGGCAAATTGTACAGAAGTCCGAAGAGTACAATTTGCCACTATGTCTGGCGTATGTGGACTATGAGAAAGCCTTTGATTCCGTCGAAATTTGGGCGGTGCTGCAGTCCCTTCAGCGGTGCCAAGTTGACTGTCGGTATATCGAAGTGCTGAAGTGTTTGTACAGTAGGGCTACGATGGCTATCCGAGTACAGAACCAGAATACGAAACCTATCCAATTGCAGAGAGGTGTAAGACAGGGTGATATTATATCCCCGAAACTCTTCAGCGCTGCATTGGAAGACGTTTTCAAGCTTCTGGACTGGAAAGGATACGGAATTAACATCAATGGCGAGTACATCACTCACCTTCGATTTGCCGACGATATAGTCCTCATGGCAGAATCGCTGGAGGAACTAAGCACTATGCTCAATGACCTCAATAGTGTCTCCCAACGGATAGGTCTTAAGATGAACATGGACAAAACAAAGATTATGTTTAATGTCCATGTCACACCTATGCCGGTAGTTGTTGGGAGCACTAAGCTCGAAGTTGTTGACGAGTATGTTTACCTGGGACGAATAGTCCGACTAGGTAAGTCCAACTTCGACCGAGAGGTCAATCGACGGATTCAACTCGGCTGGGCAGCGTTCGGGAAGCTACGACACATCTTCTCGTCAGAAATACCTCAAAACCTTAAAACAAAATTGTACAACCAGTGCGTGTTGCCAGTGATGACCTACGGAACTGAGACGTGGTCCTTCACTGCTGGCCGTATGAGGAAGCTCAAGGTCGAATAAAACTGTTTTTTACGGATTTTATCGCGTTTATTTTATTATTTTTATTCCCGACGTTTCGAGTGCTTTTCAGCAACCCATGGTCACGGGGGGGACTGAGATGTTTGACGTCCCAATGTCACAGTTAGCCCGGCTACCTTCAGTTTTTTAATATTAATTTTTGGTTCGATTTACGCAGAATGAACTTACAGTATCCGGAAGTCTTGCAGTGTTATGCTTGGGTTTGGATTTAATTTTGTTAATTATAGGATCCCAAGCAGATGGCAGCACCCATCCATCTTCTCTATTGAAATTAGGATGTTTTTTAATTTCAATAGCCTCGCGTATCATCCTTGGTAGGAATCGGTGTTCTTTTGCAAGGATTTGTGGTCTATCAAATCTGATGTAATGGCGGGGACGATCTTGAACATGTTCACAGACTGCAGACTTCCCAGAGCGTCGGTGCTTCACGTCAGCTATATGTTCTTTCACGCGGGTTTTAATGGATCTTTTTGTTTGTCCTATGTAAGAGAGACCACATTCGCAATCAAGCTTGTACACTCCTGCATCTTGTAGAGGGATATTACACTTGACGGATGGTAAAAATTGACTAATCTTCTCCGGCGGCTTGAAGTATGTTTTAATAGAAGCTCGCTTCAAGATGTAGCCAACCTTGTCTGTGACTCCTCTGACATAGGGTAGTACAGCAGGCACACGCTCGACTGTGGTCGGCTTCACTCGGTCACTGTGACGTAGGCGCGGGACCCGAAGCTTGTTGTCTTGCAATACTTGCTCGACGTACTGCAGCTCGGCGGCCAGATGTTTTCTGTCACAGATCCCTCGTGCTCTCTGAAACAAAGATTTTCCCACGGTAGCTAACTGTGATGGATGATGGTGCGATTCACCATTTAAATATCGGTTAGTATGGGTCTTTTTTCTATACACAGTATGACCAATAGTGTTATCAGGATTTCGGATGACTAAAACATCTAGGAAAGCTAAAGAATTGTTGGCCTCTAACTCCATTGTGAATTGTATTTTAGAGTTTATGGAATTAAGGTGGTCTAAAAATGCAGTTACTTTGTCAGATGGTAAAATTGTGAAAGTGTCGTCTACATACCGCTTGTAGAATCTTGGATTTACAGGAGCAGTAAGAAGGGCTTTCTCCTCAAAGTCCTCCATGAATATGTCGGCGACTATGGGAGATACAGGTGAGCCCATCGCCACTCCATCTACTTGCTTGTAAAACTCCTCCTTTCACAATAGATAGCCAGATGTAAGGCAGTGTTTGAGTAATACTGCATATTCTGTAGGCATGTTGTATTCTTCTAGCTTCCTGGTTACAATTGAGATGCAGTCTTCAATAGGTAAGCATGTAAATAGTGACTGAACATCAAAACTGACCATAGTTTCATTGTCAGCAAGATGTAGGTCTTTTATCTCACTAACAAAATGGTACGAATCCTTTGTGTGTGCTCTAGTTTGTCCTCTCAGTGGTGACAGAATTTTTGCCAGGTGTTGAGCCAACTTATAAGTTGGTGAATCGATTTGGCTCACTATGGGACGTAGTGGAGCGTTTGGTTTGTGTATTTTCGGTAACCCATATAACCTCGATGCTTTAGTACACGGTGGTATTATCGAGTTTACGTCGAGATTTAATTTTTCGGAGTAATTCTTTATTAGATCGCTAGTTGTTTTAAGCACATTGGTTGTAGGGTCTGTTTTGACCTTTTTGTACGTACTTTCGTCCGATAAAAGTTGTTGTATTTTCAAATTATAATCTGACGTATCCATTATTACCGTAGCATTTCCTTTATCTGCACGGAGAATCGTGAGCTCTGGTCTGTTGCGTAAGTTGTACAACGCTTTAAACTCGTCTTTGGGGAGATTTAGTTTCGGCACAGCACTTCGACGTAACAAGGACGAAATGTCTTGACGTATGGCCTCAACATCTTCCTTTCCCACATTGTTTTTAAACAGGCAATCCTCAACGTTGCATATAATTTCCTCATACGGAATTTCTTTCGGTGTTATTGCGAAATTCAGGCCCTTCGATAATACTTTTAATGTAGGTTCGTCCAGTGTTTGTTGTGACAGATTATAGACCGTGCGTTGTTTATTGTTTGTGTCTGTGGTCAACGGTTGTGTATCGTTTCTACGTTGACATGGATGTTTGGCATTTGATTTGATCGTTAATTTTTGGTATTTCTCTATTTGTTTATTTTTGCATTCATTATATTTAGCTTTTTCACGTTTGTTCAAAGTTTCTATGCAATTATTAAAATCAAATGTCGTTAAAACTGTCTTTAACTCACTGGACAAATTGTCTATGGTATTATTTATGAATTGTAAATCGAACCGTTTTTGCTGAATCACCGTTCGTAACAACTTTTTACTTGCCTTATTTAAGATCTTAGCGCTTCCTCGAATGTCCTTTTTAGTTGATATTTTGACACACGTAGGAATGAGACTGTGATCTCTACATCTCTTCAAGAAGTTCAAAGCTGTTATATATCTTGCGCGCTTTGTTTTAAGATCTTGTAATCGGCGAATTTTATTTGCAATTACCAGTCCGTACTGGTTTACATAATGATTTATATTATTTGATAAATTATTATTGAGATTACTCAAACACTGCCTTACATCTGGCTATCTATTGTGGAAGGAGGAGTTTTACAAGCAAGTAGATGGAGTGGCGATGGGCTCACCTGTATCTCCCATAGTCGCCGACATATTCATGGAGGACTTTGAGGAGAAAGCCCTTCTTACTGCTCCTGTAAATCCAAGATTCTACAAGCGGTATGTAGACGACACTTTCACAATTTTACCATCTGACAAAGTAACTGCATTTTTAGACCACCTTAATTCCATAAACTCTAAAATACAATTCACAATGGAGTTAGAGGCCAACAATTCTTTAGCTTTCCTAGATGTTTTAGTCATCCGAAATCCTGATAACACTATTGGTCATACTGTGTATAGAAAAAAGACCCATACTAACCGATATTTAAATGGTGAATCGCACCATCATCCATCACAGTTAGCTACCGTGGGAAAATCTTTGTTTCAGAGAGCACGAGGGATCTGTGACAGAAAACATCTGGCCGCCGAGCTGCAGTACGTCGAGCAAGTATTGCAAGACAACAAGCTTCGGGTCCCGCGCCTACGTCACAGTGACCGAGTGAAGCCGACCACAGTCGAGCGTGTGCCTGCTGGTACTACCCTATGTCAGAGGAGTCACAGACAAGGTTGGCTACATCTTGAAGCGAGCTTCTATTAAAACATACTTCAAACCGCCGAAGAAGATTAGTCAATTTTTACCATCCGTCAAGTGTAATATCCCTCTACAAGATGCAGGAGTGTACAAGCTTGATTGCGAATGTGGTCTCTCTTACATAGGACAAACAAAAAGATCCATTAAAACCCGCGTGAAAGAACATATAGCTGACGTGAAGCACCGACGCTCTGGGAAGTCTGCAGTCTGTGAACATGTTCAAGATCGTCCCCGCCATTACATCAGATTTGATAGACCACAAATCCTTGCAAAAGAACACCGATTCCTACCAAGGATGATACGCGAGGCTATTGAAATTAAAAAACATCCTAATTTCAATAGAGAAGATGGATGGGTGCTGCCATCTGCTTGGGATCCTATAATTAACAAAATTAAATCCAAACCCAAGCATAACACTGCAAGACTTCCGGATACTGTAAGTTCATTCTGCGTAAATCGAACCAAAAATTAATATTAAAAAACTGAAGGTAGCCGGGCTAACTGTGACATTGGGACGTCAAACATCTCAGTCCCCCCCGTGACCGTGGGTTGCTGAAAAGCACTCGAAACGTCGGGAATAAAAATAATAAAATAAACGCGATAAAATCCGTAAAAAACAGTTTTATTCAATGTGTAGTGTTCGCGTAAATATAAGAAATCATTAAGCTCAAGGTCGCTCAGCGAGCTATGGAGAGGGCTATGCTCGGAGTTTCTCTGCGTGATAAACTTAGGAATGAGGATATCCGCAGTAGAACCAGAGTAACCGACATAGCCCAACGGATTAGTAAGCTGAAGTGGCAGTGGGCCGGCCATATAGCTCGAAGAACCGACAACAGATGGGGAAGAAAGGTTCTCGAGTGGCAGCCTCGTACCGGTAGGCGAAGTGTAGGGCGTCCCCCTACAAGATGGAGTGACGAGCTGGTAAGACATGCAGGAAGTCGATGGATGCAGGTGGCTCGGGACCGTGCTTTGTGGCATTCCTTGGGGGAGGCCTATGTTCAGCAGTGGACTTGTGAAGGGTTGTAATGATGAAAATGATGAATATGACAGAGCACAATCGCCTTATGTACTGACCATGTCATCATGGATGGCTTTTGATGATAGCCCCTTCTTATGGAGGTACTTAATGACGGCACGCTGCTCGATTTGCTCCATTCGCGGAAATTATGTCCGATTACTTTGTTAATAAATTTATAAAATCACAACTAATTATCGCACACGTTTCGAACTTCACACAATGAACTAGTCTGAACTGAACTAAATAATGTGGGTAGATTTGATTTTCAAAATTGAATGGATCTGTGTTAGGCCGAGTACTTTTCAATCCACCCTCGTATTAATAAATTGCTACATAGAAATCAATTCGGTTTTACAAGGGGTCGCTCGACAACTGACGCTGGAGTTGAGCTTATAAAACATATTTTTTGTGCATGGGAGAATTCAGAGGATGCTTTGGGTATATTTTGTGACCTTTCCAAGGCCTTCGACTGTGTTCACCATGAGACATTTATCAGGAAGCTACAGTACTATGGTGTCGAGAACACAGCGCTTAAACTTATTATTTCATATTTAAGTAATAGAAAGCAGAAGGTTACTATCAATGGTAAAAGTTCTTCCGGGTCACCTGTACTAATAGTGTTCCTCAGGTCTCGATTCTCGGCCCATTCTTGTTTCTGGTGTATATTAATGACTTACCTCACCTTGTAGGGGATAGTCATGATAAAGTTTTATTTGCTGATGATACTTCCTTGATTTTTAAACTTAAACGTCAATCATTTAAATGTGACGAAGTGAATAATGCTATATCAAAATTAGTGCATTGATTTAACGTTAATAGTCTGCACTTGAACGGAAGTAAAACTAATTGTGTTAAATTTACAACAATGAATGTTAAAAATCTGAATAACAATGTGTTTTTAAATGGGGAGGAATTGAGCCCTGTTGTATCCACTGTTTTTCTTGGCATCACTCTTGACGCAAAGCTTCAGTGGGGCCCCCATATATCCAAATTAGCAAGCAGACGAAGTTCTGCAGCTTATGCTGTACAAAAGATTAGAGGTCTCACTAGTGTCGAGACAGCTAGATTAGTTTGTTTAAGTCATTTCCATAGCATAATATCTTATGGGATTTTGCTATGGGAAAATGCGGCTGATTCAGAAACTATTTTTGTTTTACAGAAAAGGGCCATTAGAACTATTTACAATCTAAAACCGCGAGAGTCTCTTAGAAACAAATTTAAAGAAATTAATATATTAACTTTGGCCTCTCAGTATATTTACGAAAATTTAATGTACGTTCACAAAAAGTTTAGGTTAGTTTTAGTAAAAAAAAGTGATATACATTCTGTAAACACTAGAAACAAACACAAGCTAGTGATGCCAGATTCTCGACTCTACAGGGTCAGTTATTCATTCTTGGGACAATGTATACGATATTACAACAAGGTCCCGGAAAGTGTACAGGTTCTCTCTATTACCAAGTTTAAATGTTTTATTAAGCTGAAACTGTATAGAAAGGGTTATTATAGTATAAATGAATACATGATTGATAATAACCCCTAGGAATGAGGTGGTCGCTTCCAAGCAGTTTCTAAAATAAATTTTGTAAATAGTTCGTAATCATTTATATTGTAAAATTTATTTAAAAAAAAAGTCCCGCTGGGTTTCTGGCTGGTTCTTCCCAGGACAGAGGGTTTTTATCGAACCAGTGGTAAAGTAAAAAATGAATTTCAGTAAGAATTACATATGTAATGTATATTGAATTAAAATTATTCTATTTTTATATATATATAAATTTTTTCCATATATATATATATATATATATATATATATATATATATATATATATATATATATATATATATATATATATAAATGGAGAAATTTTCGGTGTTTTAAGCAGCCTTGTACTAATAAATTTTAGAGTATTAATTTAAAGTAAGAGGTCAAAAATTAAATTATAATGAATGTATTTTAGAAATGAATATGTAACTAAAATATTTCTAATTAAAAAAACCTACCAAGTGCGAGTCAAACTCGAGCACCGAGGGTTCCGAACAAATCCGTAGCCATATAAGTTTAAAATTATTAAAAATATTTTTATTATATGATGTAACTAAAAAAATTATGCTGTTGGCAGTTTTTCCTTTATCTGTGCTATAAAACGTTGCTTTGTATTAAATTTCAAGATTCTCAGTTCACGGAAAGTACACTGTAGGTTTGATTCCCTTGCGAATGTCGAAAATTTGCATGACACGTGTCGTATTTTCGAGAGGGAGGGTGGGAGGTGCCCTTAAAGCTGGGCAGGACACATCATTTTCTTTCTTTACGCGGAATTAAGCAAATTAATTTATAACAACCCCATGACCAAATATTTATTTAAACTGACCAATTATCAGCGAAATGCTTCTCGATCGCGCATAGGTTAAATTTTTTTTTTTCGCGAATGAGGTGCTAAAATTTCTCAATGACCTTGAAAAACTTTAACCCTTAATAAAAAAAATCTAACGCTGACCAATTAATCAGACCGACTGACTTTTATGACCAATTTCTGACCTTTCAGATGGTATAATTGGTCACTCGAAATTCCGCACATGAGGTGCTGACATCGCGGAGCTAGACTAGGCCCACGATCCTTCCAAAATAGCAATCCCACTTCAAAAATCAGCTGTTTAATATTTGTTTTTGCTAACTTGTTTTATTATCCCACTTTTATTAAATCTCTTACAATTCTGCCCTCAGATTGGCAAAGTCCGCAAAATTTTCACTGATTTTTTGATAATATTTAAGTTATTAATTGACATGACTTTCATATTTTTACAATCTGGGCCCAAGAATGTATGATAGCGTATCAGTCTACTTTATGAAAGTTGAAAATCATTTTACTAACAAACTACGCGGACTAGGCTATGGATATGAAATAGGGAACCAGGTGATGTAATTATAAAGCTAATAAAAAAAACCCATCTCTATACCTAAATTTTTTTGGGAGTTATCGTGACCACGTATAAAATTAACATGCGGCCGTCCAATTAAAATTTTCGTCAAACGGTTTTTTTTTCAAAGTAGCAATATAAAATGATTTTTTTTTAGAAAATATAAGAGGGGTTAATTAAGGTGTTTTATTGTAATACGGTTACTCTTATTATCGTATAAGTTCAATATGGTCATGATAAAGGCATTTTAAGAACACAAAATTGCTTGACCTTAACGTGTCGAGGGTAGGACACACCTATAATGTTTTGCATTGTGAGGCGTGGAATACAAGAAAATCTGATCAACGACACACTGTGACATATCTCACAAGTTTATAAAGTAAAACCAGCACTTCTGCAAAATTATAAATTAATAAGAAAGAGAAACAGAATAATGCGTGCTCATTTTATTTCTTGTAAAATAAATTATAAATTGTATTACTATTTTTGTTGTTTACTTATAATGACTTGCTATATTACTGCGACAATATTATAGTCTAATGTTTATCTTATCCATCCACAAGGTAACAAGATAAGAAAATTTACGACTCATCGTGAGTGTTATAAATAAGAGCTATACCTAAAGTACAATAAATATTAAATAAGGTATCACGCATTTTGTAATGATAATAGTGTCGAAAATTTTATCTATAATAAATTGCGCAGTTATAAATTCTTTACAAGTTATCCAATCTAACGAATTAGACTTTAAGGTGAGATAAATATAACAATAACAGTAAATAAATATAATAATAACAGTGGTAGAGCTAAGCGGTAGCTTTTGCTGTCGCACGGATGGGCCAGCTCGAACCGGGGTGGTACCACGACCTCACAGAATACCAGCGTGAAGTAGAGGTTTACCTCTGCGTTGCGCTAGGTGAGTGCAGGTGGCCGGAGGCCCAATTTCCCCCCCCCCCCCCCCTATCAACATGGTAGTGGAATTAAAAAAAAGACTACCCCAGGAGGGTACCAGCACCCCTGAAAAATCCCTCGCTGAGCATCCACGACCAAACTACTCCACTCCTGGGCGTGGGTGCTCAGGCTGCCCCGCGTATTCTGGGGGGGGCGAAATTCCGCTCAAGACGAAACCTGCTCGGGGCAAGCGGAGCAAGAAGACAAGGGCAACCCCTGCCACGCTTACCGTGGATTTCTGCAATATCAGGGGACTTCATTCAAACCTTAACGCCGTCCACTACCATCTGGAGATAGCTAAGCCGGCCTTGCTCTTTCTAACCGAGACACAGGTGTCCTCTCCGGCTGATACTTCGTATCTCTCCTACCCGGGGTACAAATTAGAACACTCGTTTGTGCCCCGGGCTGGAGTTTGCGTGTATGTCAGAGAGGACATCTGTTTTCGACGCCTCGGCAGTCTTGAAGGTACGGACCTGTCCATCCTATGGCTGCGCGTAGACAGCGACGACCATCCCCGCGTCTACGGGTGCCACTATAGGTCCCATAGCGGTAATGCCGACACAGACCGACTCATCGACCACGTCCAAATGGCTGCAGACTCCGTGCTACAACAGGTCCCATCCGCAGAGATCGTGATACTCGGTGATTTCAACGCCCACCACGCTGAATGGCTTGGTTCTCGTTTAACCGATCATGCGGGTAGATCTGTCTATGACTTTGCTTTGGCATATGGTCTAACACAACTGGTTACTTCGCCTACGCGGATCCCAGATGTGGAAGACCATGTACCTTCCCTGTTGGACCTTCTGCTGACCTCTCATCCGGACGGATATCAGGTCTCCGTCGATGCCCCTCTGGGCTCTTCGGACCATTGTCTGATCCGGAGTACGGTGCCACTCACGCTCCAATCGCAGTTGCGATCTACAGCTTGCCGCCGTGTTTGGCACTATAGATCAGCTGATTGGGACGGGATGCGGTCTTTTTTTGCATCCTACCCTTGGGGGCGGGTTTGCTTCTCGCCGGAAGATCCCAGCGTTGTTGCCGATTCTGTTGCTGATGTGGTACTTCAGGGTATGGAACTTTTTATTCCATCCTCTGTGGTGCCCATCGGAGGCAGATCCCAGCCATGGTTTGGTCGCTCCTGCAAAATAGCATCACGCTATAAGCAGGAGTGCTACCAGGCCTGGGCTGACGCATCAACGTCTCGGGATGTAAACACCAGCGCACTTAAAAAGAAGTATAATTCCGCCTCCAGGTCCTTCAAAAGCGTCATTGCCAAGGCAAGCTCTGAGCACATCGGCAGAATTGGCGAGAAACTAGTACGCCTTCCTTCGGAAACCCGTGCATTCTGGTCTCTCGCCAAGGCTGTCCAAAGGAACTTCTGTCAGCCATCTCTTCCATCTCTGCACAGAGAGGACGACTCACTGGCCCATGCCGCAAAGGAGAAAGCCGATCTGTTGAGCTCTCTTTTTGCGTCCAACTTGACTCTAGATGACGGGGGGAACACACCGCCGACCATCCCGCGATGTGAGTGCTCCATGCCGGATGTGCGATTTACACAGCGCTCGGTCCGCAAAGCACTCTTCTCCCTAAACGTCAGCAAGTCGAGTGGGCCCGATGGAGTCCCTCCCATTGTGCTGAAGACGTGTGCTCCGGAGTTGGCACCGGTTTTAACGCGTCTTTTCCGGTACTCCTACTCCCAAGGCGTAGTCCCGAATTCATGGAAGACAGCTTTGGTGCACCCGATCCCTAAAAAAGGCGACCGCTCAGATCCGTCCAACTACAGGCCTATCGCCATCACCTCCTTGTTCTCCAAAATAATGGAAGCCATTATAAACTGCCAGCTCATGAGGTACCTTGAGGATCACCAGCTGTTTAGTGACCACCAGTACGGTTTTCGTCGGGGTCGATCAGCTGGTGATCTTCTAGTCTACTTAACTCATAGATGGGCGGAGGCAGAAGAGTCCAAGGGGGAGGCATTAGCCGTTAGTTCGGACGTAGCGAAGGCCTTTGATTGGGTCTGGCACAAAGCGCTTCTTTCAAAGCTTCCTTCCTATGGGCTTCCCGAGAAATTGTGCAAATGGATCACCAGTTTCCTTGCTGATCGGAGCATCAAGGTCGTAGTAGACGGTGCATGCTCTGATCTCAAGCCTATCAACGCTGGTGTTCCACAAGGCTGCGTGCTATCACCAACGCTGTTTCTCCTGCATATCAATGATATGTTGCTAACTGGTAGCATTCATTGCTATGCGGACGACAGCACTGTTGATGCCTTATATACCGGCTGTGCCAATATTTCTCGGGAAAACGTCGCCGAGTACCGGGACAAACTTGTGTCTGAAGTCGAGTCTTTGCTTAACAAAGTCTCGGATTGGGGCCGACTAAATCTAGTCCAGTTCAATCCCCAGAAGACACAAGTTTGCGCGTTTACCGCTAAAAAGAACCCCTTTGTCGTATCTCCTCAGTTTCAAGGCACTCCCCTTACTGCCTCAGCCAGTATCAGAATCCTTGGCGTCGACATATCGAATAGTGTGCAGTTTCGTGGTCACTTGGAAGGGAAGGTCAAATTGGCCTCTAAAAGGCTTGGCGTGCTCAGCAGAGCGAGACAGTATTTCATGCCGGCACATCGCTTGCAACTTTACAAAGCGCAAGTTCGGCCCCACATGGAATACTGTTCTCATCTCTGGGCCGGGGCACCCCAGTGCCAGCTCCTTCCACTTGACCGCATCCAGCGCAGAGCGGTTCGAATCGTCGACGACCGAGTTCTTTCTGATCGGCTCGATACACTGGCACTGCGTAGAGATGTTGCATCTCTTTGCGTATTTTATCGCATTTATCACGGGGCGTGCTCTGAGGATTTGTTCGGACTAATTACAGCCGCTCAATTTCACCATCGCACATCGCGACAAAACTCGCGTTACCATCCATACCATCTGGATGATTGGCGGTCCACCACTGTGTGATTTAGAAGAAGTTTTCTCCCTCGCACGACTTCCTTGTGGAATCAATTACCACCAGCGAATTTTCCGGACCGATACGACTTAGGAACCTTCAAGAAAAGAGCTTACACGTTTCTAAAAGGTCGGCAACGCATCTGCAATTCCCCTGGTGTTGCGGTTGCTCATGGGCGGCGGTAGTCACTTACCATCAGGTGAGCCGCATGCTCGTTTGCCCCCTATTCTATAAAAAAAAATTGTATAATTTAAGAATACACGAGCCTCCCTTTTATATTTGGTAGCTTTTGTCAGAATTTTTTAGTAGATTTAAGCATTTTTACTATATTTGACGGTTACCGTGATAAATCTACCAAAAAGCAAGAAAGGTGTATACAGTTTTAAATCAGACAAAATTTCTATCTCTGCATATTGTGTATAATATAACTAACAATTATTTTGAAGGTTGGGTGATTAACCTTGCAAAAGATGCGCCACGTAATGTAAATCACTTTGTCCTTATCTAAAACCAACTAACGCCTGTGATGCTGTTGAGTAATTTTTTTAATAATAAGTAGTGTAACTGAAATTTTAAAATAAAGAATGAAATTATGTTTTTTTTTCTTTTTTTTATAGGAGAAGAGACAAACGAGCATGCGGCTCACCTGATGGTAAGTGACTACCGCCGCCCATGAACAGCTACAACACCAGTGAGGGAATCGCAGATGCGTTGCCGGCCTTTTAAAAAGTAGTACGCTCTTTTCTTGAAGGTCCTTAAGTCGTATCGGTACGGAAAAACCGCTGATGGTAATCGATTCCAGATGGTGTGAATGGTATCGGGAGATCTGCTGCGATGTGCGTTCGTGAAATTTGGCGGCTGGGATTAATCCGAACAATTTCTCAGAACACTCCCCGTGGTAGATGCGAAAGAAAATGCAAAGGGATGCAACATGTCTTCGCAGTGCCAATGAATCGAGCCGATCGGAAAGGACTCGGTCGTCGACGATTCGAGCCGCTCTGCGCTGGATGCGGTCAAGTGGAAGGAACTGGCAGTGGGGAGCCCCTGCCCAGAGATGGGAACAGTATTCCATGTGAGGCCGCACCTGCGCCTTGTAAAGTTGCAGGCGGTGTGCCGGCATGAAATACTGTCCCGCTTTGCTGAGCACGCCAAGCTCTTTAGAGGCCCATTTGGCCTTCTCTTCCAAGTGACCACGAAACTGCACGTCACTCGATATGTCGACTCCAAGGATTCCGATACTGGCTGAGGCAAGAAGGGGAGTGCCTTGAAACTGAAGAGATACGACAAAGGGATTCTTTTTAGCGGTAAACGCGCAAAATTGTGTCTTCTGAGGATTAAACTGGACTAGATTTAGTCTCCCCCAATCCGAGACTTTGTTCAGCAAAGACTCGACTTCAGTCACAAGTTTGTTCCGCTACTCGGCGACGTGTTCGTAATCACAACACTATACAAATCAATAAAATCGAAATAAAGAAAAAATACCAGCATTGTTATTCTACCGCTAGCGATGGCGAAAATTCACTTGCAGTTATAATTAAAGGCATCAATACATTATTATTTAGATATGAGTAGGGATGGTAGATATGATAAGGATATGAACGACGAGTGAACGCAGAAAATAGAGTGAATGGGGCTCTACACTTTATTGTGGGAAGTCAGAATGTGTCCAAAAAGGTACGTATGGCAATTCACAATGCGATGTTAGTCTCTACTTTAAAGTATGGTAGTGATAGTTGGTTGTAGCAGAAGAAGCACAAGAGTAGAATAAATGCTGTAACAATACGGTCATTAAGATGTATGTTAGGGCTGAATCTGAATGATAGGTTGAGAAATTGTGTGATAAGAGAAGAGTGTGGTTTGCAATATGATGTTGTGACAAGGATTAAGAAAAGAATGCTGCGGTGGTTTGCTCATGTAGAAAAAATGAATGAGGAAAGTGTAAAAAAGCAAAGAAGCATGTCCAGTTTTGACCTGAAAATTTTCCAACGCGTCTAGTGATGCAAAATATCTTATGAAATTGCATTTTTTTTTTGCTTATTGCGTATCACATGATTGAATTTGAAAATAAAGCCAGGAAAAAGTTATGTTACTATGTTTATTATTCTGAATAGACTTTTGGAGACGGAACATGTTTAACAATGGCGTAAAAACCCAGAAGCCATTCCAAAAATATAGAAATAAAGAATGAAAAATTTTGCATATGGAATGTAGAGATCTTATAAGGGGCGAAAGTTGAAAAAGTGTCCTACTATTTACTGAAAATAGAAGTTCCAAAACATACCATAATAGCGCTGGCGTCTGAAAAACTACGATATGAAGATAGCTCTTGTGAATGGAGTGAAGTCAGCTGAATTAAAATATTTAAAAAAATTCATGATTAGAGTAGTTAGTATAATGCCAGTATACAAAATCTCAACTATTTACGTAGTACAACTCAAGCGGATTGGTCGGTCCTTGTTTATTTCTCCATCTTATTCAAAATAATTTTGACACTTTTTTTTTAATTTATCCTGTGCTACTGCAGTGCCACCCTTATTGGACACGGTTTTAGGGACACTTTTGATATATAGAGATGGTCCTCCTTCTCTCTACACTTCATAGTTTTGCAGTCGTTCGTTTGCTCTCGCTACGTAATACGTATTGTACTGTACTATTTTGGATTTTCAGATAACCTTACAACTTTTGCATTTTGACTTCGATATCTTTCACTTACTATTACTATGGCCTGTGTTATACGGATACCGGTTTAGCACTTTTTGATTAGGATCTAAGACGTTATCGCTCTTGTTGGAAAGAGTTATGGAGCCGTCTACGAGATTGCTGTGTGTAAACGGCAACATATGTGTTAATACGCTTCAGCGTTATCGGGCCTTTCAGTTTAATAGCAGAGTCATCTCGCAAATTAGCACTTGGATACTTGGAGACTTGGTACCTAACGATTTAGTATCCAGATAACAGACGTATATGTAAAAATCTACCTTTTTAATACGTGGTTTTAGGTGATGGAGCCATGCTGCAGCTTTATTAGAAGTATAGTTGTAGCACGAATTGTTCGGGTTGACTGGGGAGGACCACGGTCTCACAGAATACCAGCATAAAATAACATCTAAGAATTGTTTTGTTTCGTATGGTGAGAGTAGAGAACCGGAGAACCATTTTACTGGAAAAGAGGCATTCCAACTTAGTCCTCACGGTTGACAACGCATCTGCATTTTGATTATCTATTGAGTATAGATGTAGATGTCTATGGACTACCTCAACCACTTACCATCATGTGGACTGTGTGCTCGCTTGTCAGACTATACTACAAAAAAATTTATCTACCTATCTAGTAAACAGACGAACAGATGCTTGTTTTATAGAAATGATTAATATTCACAGAAGGGTGTTATATTTTTTCAAATTAAATTAAAGAATGTCGAGGCACATCAGACTCCAAGAGAAGGTTGGACAGACAGGGGTATTTTGACATCAGACTCTAGGAGTGGAATAAACTGACAGATGGTAGAAATAGGTGAATGTGTTAATTATTTAAAAATTTTCCCCATGTTTAGCTAAAGTGTTCTTTTAGACAGCTAAATAAAAACATGTAAAAATATAGATTAAATATATTTATTTCTATTTTATGCTTTAAAATCTCATAATTGATTTGTTTTTCAGATAACGGAAGAAGATTATATTTGTGAAGCGGGCTGTGATGTATCCATGCTGACTATTAATGCTCAGATTCTTGGAAAAAATTAAGTGTGATCCATCTGCTGGTTCATCTCGCCGTGGTCATACTCAATGGACGAGAAGGCATTATAGAGTTATTGCTGCAACTGCATCGTAGAATGTCGCACTGTATGTTGTTGTGTACATGTTGTGACGTTGGTGTTGTACTTAGGTTGGCCAGGCAAAAAATCAACATTGTGCCTCCAGCAGCATTTTTAGATGAAATGGTTGTACGAGAAGACATTGAATAAATAATAATAAATCAAATCCTGTGTTTAATTTAATTTCCCTGTCCTTCCCAAAAAAAACATGTAGACCTACCTACTACTACTAGTTCTTTTCGTCATCTATTTATGTCGTCACGGCCCAGAAGTTACATCTCTGTGAGTTCAAATCCGGGCAACTACCAATGTGTGTTTTTCAATGCGTAGGTATAATCAATAAAAGTCTGAAATCGCCAACCCATCTTGACCAAGCATGGTGATTAATGATCATGCCTTCTGCTATATGACAAGAGGCCTTTGCACAGCAGTGGGGCAGTGTTACGGCCTACAGCTGCTCCTGCAAAGGTTCAATATCCGGGGCTCATGAGCGGAGATTCAACATGCAGCCGCAGGTTCGAGCTCGAGTGGCTATATGGAAGGATTTTCTATAATACTAAGCTATATAGAAAATGTTTTGTCCTACTACAATTTAATGGGGAGGCTAATCAAATAGATATCACTTACCTGTATATGAGGCGACTGCTGTCTCAGGGCTCGGTCAGGCCGGAGGTGTATATGTGTTGAGTGTAGTGGTGTTTTTGTAGTGTTGGTTATGATAGACGTAACGGGATCTTTGAAGTCGGCAGTAGCCCAGACTTCGGCGCCGCTCCAATTTGTGGTAATCTCCAGCGGCGTCACCCACAGTCACTTTCTTCCTTCTTCACTTTGACAGTCTATTAACTATACCGTACAATTAACTAACTTACAGACGCCACTAACACTCGTTTATTATAAAGCGTTAAACATAACACGAATACCGAATGTTCGGATCGGAGGTCACTTCCGTTCGCGTGGCAACAATTATTTCTAAAACAGTTCATACGTTGTTCGCAATCAATGTTAACTTCCTAACAATTTGTTAGCCCGGCTTCTAATTCTAGACTTAACAAAAAACCCTCGTCGTGGCAACAATTTGCTAACAAAACCGACTCTAAAAGTGGAGGTTTGCCGGGCGGCTTTAAGACGTGCTCTTGACAGCACGGTATTCTAGCAACTGAACCCGCCGCCGGTAGGAACGTGCAATCTCCGGACGTGGCAAGTTGGCAACGAAAACTCCCGTTAACCGCCCACACTTCTACCGGCTATGAACGCGCCGTATCGAGCCGAGCGCCCTCCGGCGTCAAGTCTTGAAACCAACGTTTGGACGCGAACAAACCCCCGTCCCGGACATAAGAGTTTATGTCCACGAGCAACCGGCAAGCGGGACAGGGTCGCGACGACAAGTTGCAAGACCGAACCTACAACCAAACTAGGCCACCTTAGGAACCCCATCAGATCTTGCAACCCTAACCACCGCCTCAAATCTACAGCCCCAACGTGGGCAAGCAGCAGGGTTGAGCCTCAACTGGCTGTCCTTCCTGGACATCGCAGCACATAAATAAGTCCTATTCCTGGACAGAAGTACGACGACCTCCTTCAAACAACTATCTGCCCCCTTATGATTCGCTCCGCAATCCGACCGGATCAGGTCCGCAAACAGCGACGCGATAAGAAGCGGCCCAGCGCGGCCTCCTTAGCTTCAGTGCAGAGCGCACCCACAAATCCCACATGAACGTCGTCTGTGGAGAGCCAAACGAAACGCGCACATAATTCTTAGTATAGATTTTCAAACAGTAGGCATAATCATGTCATCTACTATATAACTATTTACTTAATTGTGCAGTAGCTGATTTCAATCTGATAATCTCTTACCTTGCAAGCCTTTTAGATATGTACTCCTATGCTTATATTTCAACCAAATTTCAAAAGCATTAATACTCAATCTACTATGAAGATCTTGAAAACAAACTATAATAAATTTAATTCTTGAGGTGCATAGATCAAAAAAGACAAACTAGGCAAAACAACAAACATAAGAGATAGCCAAAGAAGTTTTTTTTTTTTCAAAATAAATATCTTCGACAATGCCAACAAAAATATGAAAACAAAGAGAGGATTGATTTTTATTTCCTTCGGCACAGATAGTGTTACTCAATTTAATTTTTTTTTAACAAAGAAAACCTAATGATCAAATATATTTACAAAAACCTATGCACACGTATTCAATGAGTATATTAAATTCAACCCTTTTAATCACAACCGCCATAATATGAAACATTTCGCGGAAAACCGAAAAGCATTTTTATTTTAAATTTAAAGAAATTTTAACCAAGTGCTCGACCAAAACCAAATCTTATAGTCCCTGACAGCGTGATTCAACGCTCCAGGGGAGCCCTAATCTTCCCACCACCAAGTGGAGGCCACACCGCGTGAATCCGAGACCAATAGAGCGCAAACCGCTAACAGTCGCCACTTGGATTGTACGCCTTCACTGAGGCCGTCGGCAACAGAACAGTTTGACCAGTGGACTGTTGACGGCTCAAGGCTCAGTTGAGGCGGCCATGGTGGGAGCTAAGGCGGCAGCTAGCTAGGGCTGCCTCCATCAAATGGGGAACGGTGGTACACCAGTCGCGGCCACTCAGCTAACGGGGGTGAGAAGGGTCTAGCGGACTGCTGAGTGACCGTGAATTTCCTCTCCACCCGCTGAGGGGGGGCAATGATACCCCCGCCCCTGGGGGAATTACCCCCCGACTGGTCGGGGGAGGGACCCCTTTTAAGCCTAGGGGCCTGGTGGCCGGCCGGTGAGCGCCGAGCGTCACCCGTCAGAGGGCGTGGCTGAGCGCCCCCGCCCGTGGGGGTCGAGCTTCGGGCAGAGCCCCGAGAGAAGACGTCGTTTGCACTCAGGCACAAAACTGCATGGTGACCACCCCGGCAATGCGCACAGGGCCGCTGGTGCGGACAGTTTCGTTGGAGGTGCCCTTTCAGACACGAGTAGCACCAGCGGCGCTCCCTGGCGATAGTTCGCCTCGCCGGAACCGGCTTACCTAATAATGTCGGGCACGACGTTACCCGGTGTTCAGATGCTCGACAATAGGAGCAGGGGGGAGCCTCCCTGGCCACTAAGCCACTGTAATATGGTAGGGAGAGACGCCCTCCCGCGGGAGCTCCGATAGGTCTGGGGGGGTTGACGACAACTTGCCCGACGGATCCCGCCTCTCACTAGGCACGGCTCGTAAGTCGTCAAATGTGCCCGCCGCGTTCTCAATCTGCCGGCACTGCTCCTCTAAGAACCGCGGCAGATTACTGAAGGGCGGAATATAGGAGGCCACGTCCCCGCCGTACCTCTACTCAAAATGTATTCAAAGGTCGAGAGGTAGACGGGACAGCACGATGTGGAGCAACAAAAAGTACCATTCGTCCACTGGTAAATTCAGCCTTCTCAACGCATTACAGGCCACCAAGACTGGATTCACCAGGTCCGGACGTAGTCTGGCCCGGTCACTAAGCAGCGGGAGGCTTAGTAGCTGCTTAACATGTTCGTCCGCAATTCGCCGAACGTTGGCGTATCTTCTGGCTAGGAGGTCCCGAGCAGTCTGGTAGGCGTCGTCTGACAATCTCAAGTAGCCGACGACGCCTAGGGCCTCCCCCTCCAGTGAGGCCAGGAGGTACGCCATCTTCTGGTTCGGGGCCAAGTCCCTCCGAGCGTCCACTAGGCTGTCGAAAAGACCAACGAAGGTCAGCCATTCGGAAAGAACCCCGGAGAACCTTGGCAGGTCCACTCGGACAGGTCCCTCAACCGAGCTTCACGTGCTTCATTAGCATACTTGGCCCCCACCTCGATCAAATCGTCCGACAGCGAAAAAAAATTCTCGTAGTCCGCGAGGCAGGAGTCTAGGACTTCCTGTTCCGCATTTGAGGCCAAAAGCTCTGTGCAAGCCTCCTCCACTACAGCCCTACGGGCATCGATCTGCTCGAGCCGCTTCCCTAAACTATAAACCCGATCAGGTCGATCTATCAAAATATGGGCGTTTGCGGCCCAGCGCAGCTCCGCTTGCAGGCGGAGCGCCGGTTGCTTGTGCGACGGCATCACTAATAAAAACAAAGTAATGCCCAAAAAAAACACAAATCAAATTAACAAATAACAAATACTAGTACGATCAACTCAAGTTAAATACAAATTACTATTTATTAAATTAAATACAAGTTAGCACAAAAAAGAAACACGAATCAAATTAACAAGTAACAAACACCAATACGATCAACAAATTATCCGATTACGTGACAACCTTATCTACCTAGTCCAACGACCTCGCCTTAACAAACTACGGTAAGTACCTAGCCTTAACAAAACTTCCGCTTGCTCAAACTACGGGCGCGGCTTTCCGATATACCCACTAACGAACAAAAAAAAACAAGTAACAAAGGTAAATAATTTTATTATTATCAAACCAACGCTCCCTGCTACCAAAAATTGTTACGGCATACAGCTGCTCCTGCAAAGGTTCAATATCCAGGGCTCATGAGCGGAGATTCAACATGCAGCCGCAGGTTCGAGCCCGAGTGGCTATATGGAAGTATTTTCTACAGTACTAAGCTATATAGAAAATGTTTTATACTACTACAATTTAATGGGGAGGCTAGTCAAATAGATATTACTTACCTGTATATTAGGCGACTGCTATCTCAGGGCTCGGTCAGGCCGGAGGTGTGTATGTGTTGAGTGTAGTGGTGCTTTTGTAGTGTTGGTTGTGATAGACCTGACGGGACC
This sequence comes from Parnassius glacialis, assembly GCA_033319125.1. NCBI lineage: Eukaryota > Metazoa > Arthropoda > Insecta > Lepidoptera > Papilionidae > Parnassius > Parnassius glacialis. Next base: position 53,765,356 of record JAVANC010000001.1, on the reverse strand, counting down.
TTTGAAGTCGGCAGCAGCCCGGACTTTGGCGCCGCTCTAATTTGCGGCCACTAAAACTCGTTTATTATAGAGCGTAAAACATAACACGAATACCGAATGTTCGGATCAGAGGTCACTTCCGTTCGCGTGGCAACAATTATTTCTAAAACAGTTCAGACGTTGCTCGCAATCAATGTTAACTTCCTAACAATTTGTTTGCCCGGCTTCTAATTCTAGACTTAACAAAAAACCCTCGTCGTGGCAACAATTTGCTAACAAAACCGACTCTAAAAATGGAGGTTTGCCGGGCGGCTTTAAGACGTGCTCTCGTCAGCACGGTATTCTAGCAACTGAACCCGCCGCCGGTAGGAACGTGCAATCTCCGGACGTGGCAAGTTGGCAACGAAAACTCCCGTTAACCGCCCACACTTCTACCGGCTATGAACGCGCCGTATCGAGCCGAGCGCCCTCCGGCGTCAAGTCTTGAAACCAACGTTTGGACGCGAACAAACCCCCGTCCCGGACATAAGAGTTTATGTCCACGAGCAACCGGCAAGCGGGACAGGGTCGCGACGACAAGTTGCAAGACCGAACCTACAACCAAACTAGGCCACCTTAGGAACCCCATCAGATCTTGCAACCCTAACCACCGCCTCAAATCTACAGCCCCAACGTGGGCAAGCAGCAGGGTTGAGCCTCAACTGGCTGTCCTTCCTGGACATCGCAGCACATAAATAAGTCCTATTCCTGGACAGAAGTACGACGACCTCCTTCAAACAACTATCTGCCCCCTTATGATTCGCTCCGCAATCCGACCGGATCAGGTCCGCAAACAGCGACGCGATAAGAAGCGGCCCAGCGCGGCCTCCTTAGCTTCAGTGCAGAGCGCACCCACAAATCCCACATGAACGTCGTCTGTGGAGAGCCAAACGAAACGCGCACATAATTCTTAGTATAGATTTTCAAACAGTAGGCATAATCATGTCATCTACTATATAACTATTTACTTAATTGTGCAGTAGCTGATTTCAATCTGATAATCTCTTACCTTGCAAGCCTTTTAGATATGTACTCCTATGCTTATATTTCAACCAAATTTCAAAAGCATTAATACTCAATCTACTATGAAGATCTTGAAAACAAACTATAATAAATTTAATTCTTGAGGTGCATAGATCAAAAAAGACAAACTAGGCAAAACAACAAACATAAGAGATAGCCAAAGAAGTTTTTTTTTTTCAAAATAAATATCTTCGACAATGCCAACAAAAATATGAAAACAAAGAGAGGATTGATTTTTATTTCCTTCGGCACAGATAGTGTTACTCAATTTAATTTTTTTTTAACAAAGAAAACCTAATGATCAAATATATTTACAAAAACCTATGCACACGTATTCAATGAGTATATTAAATTCAACCCTTTTAATCACAACCGCCATAATATGAAACATTTCGCGGAAAACCGAAAAGCATTTTTATTTTAAATTTAAAGAAATTTTAACCAAGTGCTCGACCAAAACCAAATCTTATAGTCCCTGACAGCGTGATTCAACGCTCCAGGGGAGCCCTAATCTTCCCACCACCAAGTGGAGGCCACACCGCGTGAATCCGAGACCAATAGAGCGCAAACCGCTAACAGTCGCCACTTGGATTGTACGCCTTCACTGAGGCCGTCGGCAACAGAACAGTTTGACCAGTGGACTGTTGACGGCTCAAGGCTCAGTTGAGGCGGCCATGGTGGGAGCTAAGGCGGCAGCTAGCTAGGGCTGCCTCCATCAAATGGGGAACGGTGGTACACCAGTCGCGGCCACTCAGCTAACGGGGGTGAGAAGGGTCTAGCGGACTGCTGAGTGACCGTGAATTTCCTCTCCACCCGCTGAGGGGGGGCAATGATACCCCCGCCCCTGGGGGAATTACCCCCCGACTGGTCGGGGGAGGGACCCCTTTTAAGCCTAGGGGCCTGGTGGCCGGCCGGTGAGCGCCGAGCGTCACCCGTCAGAGGGCGTGGCTGAGCGCCCCCGCCCGTGGGGGTCGAGCTTCGGGCAGAGCCCCGAGAGAAGACGTCGTTTGCACTCAGGCACAAAACTGCATGGTGACCACCCCGGCAATGCGCACAGGGCCGCTGGTGCGGACAGTTTCGTTGGAGGTGCCCTTTCAGACACGAGTAGCACCAGCGGCGCTCCCTGGCGATAGTTCGCCTCGCCGGAACCGGCTTACCTAATAATGTCGGGCACGACGTTACCCGGTGTTCAGATGCTCGACAATAGGAGCAGGGGGGAGCCTCCCTGGCCACTAAGCCACTGTAATATGGTAGGGAGAGACGCCCTCCCGCGGGAGCTCCGATAGGTCTGGGGGGGTTGACGACAACTTGCCCGACGGATCCCGCCTCTCACTAGGCACGGCTCGTAAGTCGTCAAATGTGCCCGCCGCGTTCTCAATCTGCCGGCACTGCTCCTCTAAGAACCGCGGCAGATTACTGAAGGGCGGAATATAGGAGGCCACGTCCCCGCCGTACCTCTACTCAAAATGTATTCAAAGGTCGAGAGGTAGACGGGACAGCACGATGTGGAGCAACAAAAAGTACCATTCGTCCACTGGTAAATTCAGCCTCCTCAACGCATTACAGGCCACCAAGACTGGATTCACCAGGTCCGGACGTAGTCTGGCCCGGTCACTAAGCAGCGGGAGGCTTAGTAGCTGCTTAACATGTTCGTCCGCAATTCGCCGAACGTTGGCGTATCTTCTGGCTAGGAGGTCCCGAGCAGTCTGGTAGGCGTCGTCTGACAATCTCAAGTAGCCGACGACGCCTAGGGCCTCCCCCTCCAGTGAGGCCAGGAGGTACGCCATCTTCTGGTTCGGGGCCAAGTCCCTCCGAGCGTCCACTAGGCTGTCGAAAAGACCAACGAAGGTCAGCCATTCGGAAAGAACCCCGGAGAACCTTGGCAGGTCCACTCGGACAGGTCCCTCAACCGAGCTTCACGTGCTTCATTAGCATACTTGGCCCCCACCTCGATCAAATCGTCCGACAGCGAAAAAAAATTCTCGTAGTCCGCGAGGCAGGAGTCTAGGACTTCCTGTTCCGCATTTGAGGCCAAAAGCTCTGTGCAAGCCTCCTCCACTACAGCCCTACGGGCATCGATCTGCTCGAGCCGCTTCCCTAAACTATAAACCCGATCAGGTCGATCTATCAAAATATGGGCGTTTGCGGCCCAGCGCAGCTCCGCTTGCAGGCGGAGCGCCGGTTGCTTGTGCGACGGCATCACTAATAAAAACAAAGTAATGCCCAAAAAAAACACAAATCAAATTAACAAATAACAAATACTAGTACGATCAACTCAAGTTAAATACAAATTACTATTTATTAAATTAAATACAAGTTAGCACAAAAAAGAAACACGAATCAAATTAACAAGTAACAAACACCAATACGATCAACAAATTATCCGATTACGTGACAACCTTATCTACCTAGTCCAACGACCTCGCCTTAACAAACTACGGTAAGTACCTAGCCTTAACAAAACTTCCGCTTGCTCAAACTACGGGCGCGGCTTTCCGATATACCCACTAACGAACAAAAAAAAACAAGTAACAAAGGTAAATAATTTTATTATTATCAAACCAACGCTCCCTGCTACCAAAAATTGTTACGGCATACAGCTGCTCCTGCAAAGGTTCAATATCCAGGGCTCATGAGCGGAGATTCAACATGCAGCCGCAGGTTCGAGCCCGAGTGGCTATATGGAAGTATTTTCTACAGTACTAAGCTATATAGAAAATGTTTTATACTACTACAATTTAATGGGGAGGCTAGTCAAATAGATATTACTTACCTGTATATTAGGCGACTGCTATCTCAGGGCTCGGTCAGGCCGGAGGTGTGTATGTGTTGAGTGTAGTGGTGCTTTTGTAGTGTTGGTTGTGATAGACCTGACGGGACCTTTGAAGTCGGCAGCAGCCCGGACTTTGGCGCCGCTCTAATTTGCGGCCACTAAAACTCGTTTATTATAGAGCGTAAAACATAACACGAATACCGAATGTTCGGATCAGAGGTCACTTCCGTTCGCGTGGCAACAATTATTTCTAAAACAGTTCAGACGTTGCTCGCAATCAATGTTAACTTCCTAACAATTTGTTTGCCCGGCTTCTAATTCTAGACTTAACAAAAAACCCTCGTCGTGGCAACAATTTGCTAACAAAACCGACTCTAAAAATGGAGGTTTGCCGGGCGGCTTTAAGACGTGCTCTCGTCAGCACGGTATTCTAGCAACTGAACCCGCCGCCGGTAGGAACGTGCAATCTCCGGACGTGGCCAGCTGGCAACGAAAACTCCCTTTAACCGCCCACACTTCTACCGGTTATGAACGCGCTGTATAGAGGCGAGCGCCCTCCGGCGTCAAGTCTTGAAACCAACGTTTGTGCGCGAACAGGCAGTATTATGCTGATATTAGGTGTTATTTACTCGTTCTTGTCTGTTTATCAGACAGAGTTCGATGGTTAAAAGCGTCGAATGTCAAGCCGACTCCTGGAGTCTCGTCCGTATAGACGACAGATTTTGAACGATAATTTAATGAACTATACGATTTTATGATGATATTTCATTGAAGAGGGATTTATTTCTGAGTGGTTTTAAATCTCTCGACGATTAAAAAACAATTTTATTTTAATTATCGTGTAGGTTTTGAGCTTATGACAGCTGTCATAACCCCAAAACTTATTTACTTAATTGCATTTTTTCCTGGCCTTTAAACAAAAAGATGATAAGTTATTATATTATTATAAATAATAATTGTTATTATATTATATATATTTATACAACACTAGTTGTAGGTAGACGCGAGCTGTAAAACGAATCAAGTGACAGGTCAATCAATGTATGGAAAGTGGGCATGATTCTTTATGTTGCAGAGGTGAACGGCACAGTTGGGAAGGGACGCCCTAGGTGAAAGTTCATCGACCAAATTGGCGATATATTGAAAATGGGCCAAACTAAGAGTACCTTTAACCGACGAGCGTAGGTATATGGAAGTGGAGGAAGCGAGAGAGGTGTATCAGGATCGTGCCAAATGGAAGTCCATAGTCTCTGCCTACCCCCTTGGGTGACAGACGGGAGTGTTTATGTGTGTATGTACATACCTATTTAAATTTTAACACTGGCTTATAATAAAAACTTTCTTACCAAACAGAAATTTTATAAAGAGTATAAAAAGGATAAAACTAAAATAATTGTTTACATAAAAGTACATACTCGATATTTAACAATTTTATATAACACTCAATCTTATTTTTAAAATACATAACAACAAAGTTAATAAAAAACGACTATATGCCTATATTAATTCCAAGTCATCATCATCAATAGCCTTCTGAACAAAAAAAACATAACGCCTCCCTCAAAAATTGCCTCATAGATATGATGGATAATGTGATGGATATTGTGATGGATGGATTTTTGCCATAGTCCCCACATTTAGGAAATAGCTTGGCAACTGCCAACTGTTATTTTCTATTTGAGTACCAGAAACGATTTCCCTAGTACATCTGTATTATGTTATATAATTGAAATTATGGTGTCTTCTCTAGTATTCAAATTACTTATGTTAAGCTCAAGTGCTTATTACGCTGTCAAATTACCATTATTAAAATATTTGTTTGTTTGTCTGTCTATCTGTCTGTTCCACTGATCCGGGCTAGTTGTCCAAAAATTTGAATCGATTGTGATAAAACTTCACAAACAGATAGTGAATGCCAGGAATGATCTAGGCTATATTTTATACAAAAAATATCTGAAAAAATAAATGAAATAGACAGTTTTGTGCATTTCCTCATAAACTAAGTAACTGTTATAGATTTTAAAAAAACTTATAAGCAAAAATGTTTTGGCTTGCAATTTTACACATGTCCTTACATTTTGTCTTCCACCGTTTAAAGTTTTAATGCAAAACTGAATTTAAACATTTTTTTTTAAATTCAAGTAATTAGACCTATTTTAACTTAAAATAGATAGAAAAATAAATCCTAACATTCTTCCATATTGCGCAAAATATTTTGGGACAGTCCCAAAAAAGTCAATTTAAAACGATTTTATGATAATTGAACTACTTAGTCAAAACCACTATACCAATTGTTATCAATTGTTCTCAATAACTTCTAAAACATGTTCCAATTTATTGAGTCAATTTCTATTAGCCGAAAGCCTTTCCATTGAGTGTCAAATAAATATCAATTCCGATTGTTTAAAACAAGTTTATTTTTAGAACAATGTAATTTTTTAAGACAGATATAAATTGTTTACAAACAAACTTATAAAACGTTATTCCTTTTACAAAATACTAGTGGCTGTCCCGGCTTCGTCTGTTAAGGATCTATTTATAAAGCGTTATTCATATATAAGATAATCAAAGACCATTTAAAATATATTTTTTTTATTTCAAAAATAATATCTTCGAATTCAAATGATATATAGCCGAGATTACACTTGTCATTGCTCTCTATTTGTTCCCATTCCGAAGATTAGCCCAAACAAGCAGAGAGACAGAGTGAAATGAGACCTGTCTTAATGGCATGTCCCTCAGCTCAGTTTAAGGCCGTTGTTTCCATATTTCAGACATACTCTTCAATTTCATTTATATTATCATCATAACTTTATATTTTTGTATAGGATAAGGTGACAAACGAGCACACATTCCACCTGATGGTAAGTGGTTGCTGTGGCCCATAGACATCTACATCTATCCTCGTTTGCAAATCAAAATTTGGATGGAGGTTCGGTTGCCACCTAAGACGACTCAACCTGGCAACGTACAACGCACGCACCCTGTGGACTGACGAGAAGATCCAGTAGCTTGAAGAAGAGATAGACAATTTGCGCTGGAGTATTATAGGATTATCTAAAGCCCGAAGAGAGGGGGACGAAATAATAATCCTCGAATCTGGTAACTTGTTCTATCACCGATAGGGTGACCATCTATCCCAAGAAGGTGTCGGATTTATCGTCCACAAGTCTCTCGTTAACAACATTGTAAAGATTGATAGTGTGTCGACGACGGTTGCGTACCTCATACTGAGAATCGCCAAACGGTATATGTTGAAGATCATATAGGATCACGCGACAACCTCCGCACATCCCGATAAGGAGGTGGAGGAAAGGTATGAAGATATAAAGCCATGCATTCCTCCAAAACCTACTATACGGTGTTAATGGGAGACTTCAACGCAAAATTAGGCACAACAGGAAGGGTGAGCTGAAGGTAGGGAAATTTGGAATAGGGCAACAGAACCCAAAGGGCAAGCAGTTGGCCGACTCCATGAAGAAAGAGGGACTCTTTATGATGAACTCTTTCTTCCAGAAGCGGCCCCACAGGAAGTGGACCTAGTCAAGCCCCGACGGTACGTAAAAAATGAGACTGACTTCATTATGACGACCAGACGACAACTGTTCAGTGATGTCTCAGTGATCGCGAGGATTGAAACCGGCAGCGATCACCGAATGGTAAGAGGCACACTAAACCTAAACGCTCCGTCCCCCTCGTGATCTAATCCAATGTTCCGAAACCTTTCAGCTCGAGCTACAAAACCGTTTTAAGTGCCTAGAAGATTGCAATGCCGTGAATGATATGAATGACAAGCTCGTGGAAACTATCCATGCGGTCGAAGCTAAATTTTGCAAGACCCGCCGCATAAAAACACAAAAACTCTCCGATCACACTCTTATTCTCATGGCTGTTAAACGGGAAATGAAGCTGCAGTCTCCAGTAGATTTGACAGTATACAGGCAACTGAACAGACAGGTCTCCAAGTGCATTCAACAGGACTTACGCAACTTTAATACTGCTCGTATTTAAGAAACGATCGAGCAGGACTAGGGCTCCAAAGTCTTTGCTAGAGATCTGTCTGCCAGAAAGAGCCAACTGTCGAAGCTAAAGACCGAGTGTGGCAGCGTCGTTTCCGGGACACCTGAGATTTTGATTGATATTGTTCTGTGGGCAGCTGTACACATCATCATTGGAGCCAAACGCAAGTGTGAGTAACGATCAAAGAGTAAGTCTTATCCGACATTATTCCGATGATATTCCGGACGTAAGTCTGAGCGAGATTAGAATGACTCTTCGGCATCTTAAAAATGGCAAGACCCCAGGCGAGGATAGAATTACAGCGGAGCTTCTGAAAGCGGGTGCTATACCGGTACTTGAAGTCCTTCAGAAGCTTTTTAATTTCGTCCTCCATAGTGGCACTACTCCGGAGGCGTGGAGCAGAAGTGCGGTGGTCTTGTTCTTCGAGATAAGCGACAACGCTCTCTTGAAGAACAACAGACCGATTTTCCTTCTGGACCGCGTCTGCGTGCTATTTTGAGAGTCATTACGAATCGTCTCGCGTGCAGACTTGATGACTTCCAACCTCCTGAACATGCCGTTATCCGAAAAGGCTTTAGCACCATAGACCACATATATACACTTCGGCAAATTGTACAGAAGTCCGAGGAGTACAATTTGCCACTATGTCTGGCCTATGTGCCTGCCGAAACTGATAAATTTCGTATATAAATACAGGAAATTTTAGGTACAAGTTTATATGCTACTTAGTTTAGCCACGCAGCAGTTATAATATACTTGCAGAACGAATGAGTTGGCCCGAGGCAGGATCACTCTTTTTTTATAGAATGACAATGACAAACGAGCTCACAGTCTACCTGATGGTACGTTGTTGCTGTGGTCACGTGGTTGCGTGTGACAAATGAATTTATGACAAACATAACTTAATAGATTTTTTTATATACTTTATTGAATGATGGCGACTTTAAGTGAGCGAAAGATTATATTACATATAAATTGTCCAAGAAGTTTTTATATGTTTTGTTTTTATGTTATTTTTTTAAATAATTGTAAAGAATAAAAAAGACATGTCACGAATATTGAAAAAACGAGAGAATGTTTTCTGTAAATGTATATATAGCGTTTTTTCTCTTAAATTGTATTTCACTTCATTTTTGTTATCCAAGTACGATATTATATTTTATATATATGAAGACGAAGATATTTATTTAAAAACTGCATCCGAACTACCACGCGTTCTGAGCGTGAACATTGGTGACCCTGCGACGTGATTATCCAATGAAGAAGTAATATGAAGAAGTAAGCTTTGGACAAGCCAACACAAATTGTAATTGCCGAGAGAACCTGCAACGTGAGCCAGCTGCATAGCAACAAAATCAGGGAAGTGACCACTCCTATAACACTTTTATAACCTACTTACCCTGTGCGTCCTTCTCACAACTTGACTTTAGGTTGCCGGCCGGCCATTTCTTTATATATCGCAGTGAACCTAATTTTCATGTCTTATTTATCTAAGGCTGTTCATGGCATAAATAAAAGTTCCATCGGTATATTACAACAAAATTGTTCAAGGCCAATTAATTTTACTTACTACAATTAATAAGCTAAAACTAAATGTACCTAAACTTTCTTTACGCACACGTGGCGTACCTTGCAAAGAATTGTAAATCACCATAAAATTTGGATAATTTATATCAATATTTCATAAGATAATATTCTATTTTTTTAATTTTTGGCTCCTAAATACTCTTTCCATACTAAGCTACTTAAAACTAATCCTAATAACTTCTTAAGCTACTACTACTACTCGCCTGTTCCTGCAGGGGACTGTCTCCTGCTGCTGCATTCCTCTTCTCTTCACGTCCTGCGACCGTCGAACGCTGCTGCGCCGCGCTTTAGTCGCAAGTTACGTTTATTTTATGCCTTTAATTTGCAAGTCATCGTAGCAAATTATTAGGAATTTCAACTTTTTATACTAACTAACATATATTCAAATAATTTTACGGATTAAGCATTTACTTATCTTGGTTTTTAATTTGTTTTCTTCATTTCTCTACACAAGGCCTAAAAAGGGTACAAATATGGATGAGCTCATGACTAAAAGGGCTAAAGTTGAGCAAAAAGCAAAGTTATTTAAAAAAATTGTCAGTGAATTAATTGAAGTTAAGAATCTTACACAAAGTCAAATTACTGAGCTCTCTTTACGTTTAGAAAAATTTGAAGGTTTATTTGAATATTTTAATGACTTGCAGACGGAAATTGTGGTTCAAGATACCTCCCAGTTTGAAGTAAGGGAGGAAATGGAACGTAGCTTTTATACGCCTATGACATTGGCTCAGGATTTATTATCATCCATTAAAAAAGATAGACATCATTTTTCAGACTCAGGCCAGCCTAATCTTAAGATTCAGCCAGGGTTTCGCTTATCAGAAATTACAATTGCCCATTTTGATGGCAGCTATTATAAATGGCTTGAATTTAAGGAAATTTATGTCTCCTTAATACACATGAAACTATAAATATTATACATAAATTTTACTATCTTTCATCTTACCTGCAAGGTGAGGCAGCCCAAGTTATTAGTAATTTGGAAGTAACTGAATGTAACTACAATGTGGCTTGGGCCCTCCTCTGCGAGAGATATGACAATAAAAAACAGCTGGTCTCACAACACATGAATGCACTATTTCATATGCCTCCTATTTCTCAGACAGCTAAGTCTTTGCGTATTACGGTGGATCATGTTTCAAAAAATCTTAGAGCCCTTAACACTTTAGGTGTTCCCACTACTAATTGGGATCCAATAATCATTCATATGATTGTCCCTAAGCTTGATAGCAATTCTAGACTGAAGTGGGAAGAATATAAATCTTCATTAAATTGTGATTTACCTTCGTTAGATAATTTCTTTAAATTTTTGAAGGTTCGAGCTGATATTCTCGAAAGTGTGAATAATAATAAACAGGAAAAAGGCGAAACATTCAACAATTTTAAGCAACAGAAATTACCCATAAAATCTCATGCTATTTCATTGGAACCCAACTCGTCTATGTGTGGTGTCTCGTCATCTACTACGAGCGCTGCCAGCGGAGCGGCGGGTGCGTCATTGTCGTGCGTATACTGCGGCAGGCCGCACCGCGTCTACGGCTGCTCTTTTTTCTTGTCCAAATCTATCGAGGAGCGTATTACCGAGGCGGCCAGGTTGAAATTATGCTTAAATTGCCTACGCAAGGGACACCCTACGCGGCTATGCAGGTTAGGTCCTTGTTTTACTTGTAAGCGGCGACACAATACGCTTTTACACCGCGAGGTTCCTCAAGCAAGCAATTCATCCGTAAATATGACTGCAAATGAGACTGAGCCAGCAAACAAAGCCCCTGAGGTCATTGACACTACAGCCAATGTATCGGTACAGTCCGTCTCCAATTACAACCACGTCTTGCTATCTACTGCCCTTGTAGATGTGTACAATCCCATTACTAACAAGTATGAGCCAGCGCGCGCCTTATTAGACAGTGGCAGTCAGGCTTCGATACTAACTGAAAATTTGAAACGCAAACTTTGCTTGCCCACTGAACAAACAAACACAAATATAATAGGCGTAGGTGATAAACAATTTACCTCAGGCGTCAAGCGTTGCTCCGTCCGCATTAAGTCTATATCTACTAACTACACGCTTACCTTATGTTGCTTAGTGCTTCCTAAAATATCTGGCGATCTACCTCATGTCCAATTTCATATATCTAAATTAAACTTACCTATGAATATTAACCTTGCCGATCCTAACTTCTTTCAGCCTGCTCCTGTAGATCTGCTTATTGGAGCTGATGTATTTTGGCAATTAATATTAGACCAACAGATCACTCTAGGCTGTAACAAACCTATAGTCACAGATACAAGGTTTAGTTGGATATTATTTGGCCTAATTTCTTCAAAGTCTGTTAACAAGACTAATGTTCATGGTGTTTTATGTACTCACTGGTCCCTTGAAGAGCAAATCACTAAATTTTGGCAGGTTGAGGATATCCCTGAAGCTAATAAGATTTTAATATGGAATGTGAGAAGCACTTTTTAGAAAATACTCGTCGCATGGACGACGGTAGGTTTTGTGTTCGATTACCACTTATTTCTGAACCTGATTGTTTAGGCGATTCTTATCAGTTAGCTAAAAGGCGCCTCCTAGGGTTAGAAAGACGTTTAAGAAAAAATCCAGATATAAAATTAATGTATTCTGATTTTATACGTCAATATTCAGATCTTGGACATCTTTCAGAAGCTACTGAGGTTATTTCATCTACAGTTTATTTCATCCCGCACCATGCGCTGATAAAACCAGACAGCGAGTCGACAAAACTTCGCGTTGTCTTTGACGGCAGCGCCCCCTCTACCTCAGGCTTCTCTATTAATGACCTCCAAATGGTGGGGCCTCCTATTCAGGATTCCTTATTTAATATTATACTCAGATTTCATCTTTATAAATATGTACTCTCCGGAGACCAACAAATTTTAATTGATTTCGACTCTTACTCATCTCTTAATAAACTACAACGCATTTTCGTTTATGTCTTACGTTTCATAACCTGTTGTAAAAATAGAATTAAACTTACCGATGTGCTGCAGTCTGTGGAACTTACTCGATCATTTGAATAACTAGCATATCTCTCTCAGCGTGAATCTTTTCCTAACGAATTAAAATTATTACAAAATAATAAGCCGTTACACTCTAAAAATAGTATTTTACCTTTAAGTCCGTTTCTACGCGATGGTTTAATCCGTGTGGGGGGGCCGCCTCAATGAATCCTCCTACTCGTTCGAAAAATGACATCCTATCTTAGTCTACAGCAAGCATCGCTTCACTCGGCTGTTGTTCGAGCGTGAGCATCTGCGCCTGCTGCATGCTGCGCCGCTGCTGCTGCTGTCGTCCGTACGTCGCACTGTGTGTCCCGTCGCTGGCAGAGATGTCGCTCGTTCTGTCTATCATCAGTGTGTCAGATGCCGTAGATTTGCTGCTAAACCAGTAACCCCTAAAATGGGAAACTTACCTTCCGTTCGCGTAGACGCTGGATTTCCTTTTATTAGTACTGGTGTAGACTTTGCGGGACCATTTTCTATAGTTAATCGTAAAGGTAGAGGCTGTAAAATCGTAACTAAATGCTATTTATGGGTGAGTGATCTCAGCAAAGATGCGTTTGTACTAGCTTTACGTCGGTTTATATCTCGCAGAGGAAATCCGTCAGATATATATTGTGACAAAGGCACGAATTTTGTGGCAGCCTCGAAAAAACTAGGCAATTTTTTAAACACGAATTCGCGTTCCATTTCCGATTTGCTTCGAACGAAGGTATAAAATTTCATTTCTCCCCGGCTTATGCGCCCACTTTGGCGGTCTATAGGAGACGAGCGTAAAATCTGCTAAATTTCATATTAAACGAACCCTTGGTTCTACACATTTAACTTTTGAAGAGCTGGCAACTTTATTTAGTCAAGTTGAATCCGTCCTGAACAGTCGCCCTCTATATCCTATGTCGTCCTCTCCTAATGATTTCCATCCACTCACTCCCGGTCATTTCCTCATCGGACTTGCTCTAGATACGATACCATCACCTAATCATACTTCAACGAGTTTCAACCGGCTTAACAGATTTAAACTACTAGAAAAATACCGTCAGCATTTTTGGAATAAATGGAAGCTGGATTATATATCTGAATTGCAACAGCGACATAAATGGCGAGTACCAGCTCGAGAATTACGGATTGGAGAATTGGTTTTACTCAAAGATGACAACGCACCTCCAATACAATGGAAACTCGGACGTACCATACAGTTTTACCCCGGACCAGATGAAATAAACCGTGTGGCAGACGTTCTGACGTCCACCGGAGTCCTCAAACGTGGTATTAAATACCTGTGTCCTCTACTGGATCCCCAATACGAAGACTAAAAGCCGAAGCTTCCAGCGGGGCGGAGTATGTCCAAGGAGTTTTTATATGTTTTGTTTTATTTTAATTTTTTAAATAATTGTAAAGAATAAAAAAGACAGATGTAACGAATATTGAAGAAACAAGAGAATGTTTTCTGTAAATGTATATATAGCGTTTTTTCTCTTAAATTGTATTTCACTTCATTTTTGTTATCCAAGTACGAAATTATGATTTATATATTATGAAGACGAAGATATTTATTTAAAAACTGCATCCGAACTACCACGCGTTCTGCGCGTGAACATTAATATTACTTGGATTGGAGTTGACTTTTGACGGTGTAACCGGCGAATAGAAAGTGCAAAATTAGATTTACGGTAAATTTGTATATGATTTCTATCAAAAAATTGCCGCGCCAGCAAAAAATGAAATAATATAAGGACAGAATACTTAATATGGTAAGTAAATATTGATCTTATAGGTTAGAATCATTGAGTTATATGTACTACGTACTAGAGAAGCCCTTCCGAACATTGACTATGTTCAACTGAACTGTAGTGCAGTCCCTGCAGTCCATAAAAACTAAATATTGTGTAAATTGAAGATTTGTGAATTCCATAAAATAATTATTATTACATTTTATTTAGAAATATGTTTGTTTAGATTAAATTAAGACATTTTATATTAAAATTTATATCAAATTAAAGTCTTCGCTCATGCGCGACGCGACTACTACTCCTGCGCATGCGCGAAGACATAGAGTAGGACACAATTTTTGTTTGGAATGGCTTCTCTAGTACGTAGTACATATAACTCGATGGTTAGAATAAGGAAATAATTAAATAAGTGAATATGAATGCAAATTGGGGCACAGTGATCATTAGTCGAACTAAAAATAATAATTTAAGCTAAAATAATGTCTTATATTCCGAAATTTACAATATAAATTATGTTTTTATAGGTCCTAAAATGGCGACAATTTGCTAAACAGCCTAAAGGATATTTCGAGGGTCTTATAGTCTTAGTAGCTGTACTATGTATGTTATGGATTCTATTATACAGCCATTAGTTTTTAATTAGCTGTATAATATAACATTTTGATTACTAACGCTGTATAGTAGTTTTAAAACATCATTGATAATTGTCTTTAGAGATATGTATAAAAGATGAAAACACTTTGTCTTAGAAACAACAGTTTTATCACTTCTTCACTTTGTCTCATTTAAATAATAATATTTTAAGATGTTACCGTGTTTAAGTAATGGTGTTGTTTTATTTTATGGACAAGGACAAAAAAGTGCTTACTTCTCTCACTTATTTTAAGACAGAGACTACATAAAGCCACACAGATAATGTTAATAAATTGAAAAAATATTTTTTTATTTTTGTACCAACCTAAAACCATCGATTTAATCTAAACAATTGTATTTATTAGCAATAAATTACTACCCCTTTGATTCAGTTAAATTCACAAACCAAACTAAAAATATGAATACCTTCAGCAAATAAAGATTAGCTATACATCTTTTCTTTCTAATGTTAAAAAGTGGAGTAAAGAATTAAAGCTATCTCTTTCTTTGCCAAACAATATTAAGGAAGGCATATTTTATGACAGAATATTTTATCTCGCTCAGCAGTACGGTGCCAGTAAGAGCATGCTGTTTATTTTGTTATTGTGTTTAGTTGATAGGTAACTCCTTGCAAGCGCATACGCATATCGTTTTCTACTCATATTCTTACGTCACGTAGGTACGGCAAAACCAAAAGAGTTAGCTATTTTATTTGATACATAATTTAACTTTTGTGAAGTAATTTGACTGTGTTGTGTATCTTATATTGGTTTTATTTTACTTTTTAAGAAAATATGCCGTTAAAAATTTTGGAAACCCTATGGTCTCTATAGAAAGGGAAAAATTGCATTTTCATTGAACCAAGTTTGTGGGAATCATAAGGCGTTTTTAGATGGCCAAAAAAGCGATTAGATGCTAAAATATCTAGCTAATAATATCTATAATTTGCAATTGTAGCTAAATCGTTTAAAGCTACTTAAGATATATTTCTTTCTGTGGCCCAATTCTTCAATTTGCTGGCAAAATAAATAGATTTTTTGAAAATTTGCTGTTTTATCATTTGAACTACTTGTGCTGCTGCATGATAAATCATCATAATATATATCATCATCATATCATCATCATAGTGCCGAAAACTAAGTTACATTTGACATAACTGTGATCACGATTAACACTGTATAATGTTTTTTTTTACGAAACCCTCTTTGTTATCCGTCGATGGGATTGACGCTTGACTGTAGCTTGTCTGATTTATTTAAGTATTTCTATATTCTTCAGTATCTCTATTAATTCGTTGATAATTTGTAATATTTAAATATTCCCTTTCAATCCTTCTTCTAACTGCACCAAATCTTTTTCTTTTTTTACACATTTTGATAACACATTAATTTGTTCACTCTAACACAACATATTAAACACGCAATTACACATTCAAAATGGCGATATTCTATCACTTACACAGACTTAACCTGTACTATAGCTGTTATTTACTTTTTAAATTTTATATCACTCTCATAAACACAAGTTATAAAACTACTGTATTTACAAGAGAGTACAATTACGCCATAAGAATAAGTTTTAGAAGGGAGTTCACATACACCATTGTACAGAAATAATATTTGAATGTTACTGTTATAACACTTAAAGCTGTAATAAACAAGTGACAGCATGCAAAAAGCAACTTCTATACAGCTTTAATGATTAAACCAGATTGAAGTGTAACAAAATACTTAAATCTGTATAGTAGAGTTTTCGTATTTTCATTAAGAACCCTAAGCTTACTTAGTCCCATAATACAGACTTATATTATTATAGACTATATCATTATACAACTTGAGCTGTAAAATGACTTATAAGCCACTCTTATAAGTATATAATCTCTTTTCGACACTCTTATACGTTTCTAAAAGAACTCTAAGTTCTATATGGGCTAGTAGATTTATGTTCATAACGCTTGTGTGCTGGTTGGGTTGCTGTCTAGCTAAACACTAGCAAATGTGCAGTAATCTATTGTTTTTTTATTGAAATAAAGGAAACCCAATACTATAGAAACAACTTCATCGAATGCTTTAAAAAGATAACAACCATTTAACATTCGGCGGATGGCGTGTTAATTTTTTACCATTATTTGTATAAAAAAATCACGACGATGGTGATAGTATCCAAATTTAATAAAATACAATATAATCCCATAAAATCTTAAACCTGTACTAGCTGTCATGCCATTCCTACACAAACTATTTTCTAGACACGCTCGAATGGTTGACGTGAAGACATTTCAGTAGAATCGGTAGTTTCAAAGGATAATGATTCGCATTATCCTTTGAAACTACCCGTACTATTAGAAAAACACGATATATTTATCGGCGTTTTTCTTGTTTTACATTTTATGCGTACGTACAGACTCACTATATTTAAAGTCCGCCCCGGATATATAAAATATATCCTAGATCACTCTAAATTTTATTTTATTTTATTTATTTATTTAAACTTCATACAATATCATATATTTTTTCTCTATCTGTTCGTGAACTTTCATCACGATTGGTCAATCAATTCCTAAGAGTAGCCCGGACGAACAAACAGACAGACAAAAACTTTAAAAATGGTTATTCACGTCTTAATTGCATGGAAATAACCCCCGCTCACTAAAGGAAGTTATTTTTATATTACAGTAAGGCACTTCAATTTTATTTATATATATATATAATATATATATATATATATATATATATATATATATATATATATATATATAGATTGATAAGTTAATATAGGTGGTTACGAGATCGTAGGACTATTTTAAGGAGTACCGACTCCCGGGTTGGTACTCACCACAGTTAAATCTATTTCTACTGCCAAATATTAGTTTTATACGTGGTAGATACATGCTGTACGAATGGGTCGGCTCGACCGGGGAAGGACCACGCTCTCACAGAATACCAGCGTAAAATAGCAGCTTAATGCTCCTGTGTTTTGTATGGTGAGTGTAGAGAACCGGAGACGCTTTTTACTGGAAAAGGGGCATTCCATTTTAGTCCTCACGGGTGACAACGCATCTGCATTTTGATTCGCAAAGGAGGATAAATGTAGATGTCTACGAGCCACAGCAACCACTTACTTTCAGGTGGACTGTGTGCTCGTTTGTCACCCTTATTATAAAAAAAATTAATGCTTGTGCTATTGTATTTCGGTCTAAAATTACAGAGTGTGAGGCATTCCATAATAATTCTCAGAGGTGACAACGCATTTGTAGCTACCTTATATTGAAGTTGGCTTTACGTGTCTATAGACTGCAACAGCCACTTATCATCAGGTGGATTGTAAGTTCGTTTGTCATTTAAACTCGTTATCCAAAGAACCAGATTAACCCACTTGGACCAACGAATCCGTTAGCTGAAGTGGCAATGGAACGGCAACATAGCTCGAAGAACCGACAATCGGTGGGGAAGAAAAGTTTTTGAGCGGTAGCATTGTACAGGTAAACAAAGTGTAGGGCCGCCCCCTAGATTAAGTTAAAAAATGGTTAGACATGCAGAAAGTTATGGATGGAGGTTGGTCAGACTTTGTTCAGCAGAGAGCTTATGATTGGCTCTATTAGTGATGATGACGTTGATAAAACTAGTTCATCTTTTCCGCAAATTGAAGAGTATCTTATCTAAAATTACACTGGATTTAAGTGAATTGATGGAAATTATATTCTCTGAATTAAAACTGTGTTATACTGTAAATCCGCAAATCCTCTGCTCACTCGATATAGGAAAAAGCGAAAGCTTTTAAATTAGATTTTTTGATATGAGGAAAGTGGATTGTAAAAGAGAATATCTCTTGTGACACTCCTTGTGCAAACTTTAAACGAGCAGCATGTATGTTGATGTAAGTAACTACTGTCGTTCATAAAAAACTACCACATCCGTGGTATTGCCGTTGATGAGTCGACCTTTTAATTATTAAATTTTAATAAAAAATATAATTAAGAGCTGACTTCAAAGAACTACTTAAAATAAAAAAAATATTTACATTCTGAAGTTAGTTGTTAGACATAGCTAGTGCATAGAAGAATTAAAACCCTGACTTCAGAATGTGAAATAATTTTATTCTTTCTGGTTCTTCGAGTTGGCGCTTACTTTTTTTAAAGTTATTTCTTTTACCTTTTGAGTAGATAAAGGACCGTGTATTGGCGGTGTAGGAATATCCACTACCCCATATCATTCCATAGGTGTATCCTTAACAGAGGGACGTACATAATTGGCTGTAACTCTACAACTTTATCTGCAGGCGTTGTAACTTGCTGGTTGATGGAAGAATCTCTGGTAATCAATACAGAATACAGAACCGAACCTGCATCATCATTGCAAAGGTATTCGCTCTGCCCTCTTTAACCCGTTTTCCTAGCCTGTTGAGTATAGGTAAATCTTCTGAGTGAAGCTTAAAAGACCTATTGAGTCTTTCAAATGTACACTGTTACTGTTTGTTAGGACTCCCCCTATACTGTGCCATATTTTCCAGTTGCCAGGCTTAGCAGGCGGGTTGGTAAACGTGGTTTTTATTTATTATTACTAGGAAGATTATAGGACTAGAAGTTCGAAAGGTATAGAGAGCCATCATAATTACAGGTTTCATTTGTTTGAAGTCGTTCACCTACAACCGACTTCAGTAGTCATTGTACTGCAAACAGCACATTATTTAATTATTTAATAATTGTTTACGTGATAGAGCCATGCTGCAGCTATATTAGTAGTACAGTTGTAGCACGAGTGGGTCTGCTCGGCCAGGGATGGACCACGCTCTCACAGAATACCAGCGTAAAATAGCAGCTTAACGCTACTGTGTTTCGTATTGTGAGTATAGAGAACCGGAACCCTTTTACTGGAAATGAGGCATTCCATCTTAGTCCTCACGGGTGACAACGCATCTGAAATTTGTTTCATGTAGATGTCTATGGGCTGCAGCAATCACTCCCCATGAGGTGGATTGCGTGCTCGTTTGTCACCTTTATCTTATAAAAATATATGTAGAAAGGGTAATTAAGTATAGTACAGAGAATAATTTTGTAGTTAGGAATAATAATTAATTCGTTTACACGAATTAATTATCCAACGAGTCGAGGATAAACAAGTATTGGAATACGACAAGCGCACCGTTCCACGTCAGAGCCAAGACTGTCTTAACGGCGGCCGCGCCGTCCGTTTTATACAAGCAAAACGAACGCCACTGCAGGTGCAATGGTGCAGGTGTGCGGAACACGCGTTATTTACAAGAATTCTGTCTAACTGCACCGACGGCTACCGCGCCACACTTGCAATGGTGCTGCTCCCGTCACGGCCATACTGACATGCGTGCGGCCTCGCACGCGCTCCATCACAATTTTAGTTATCTGTAGAAAAAAAAACATCGTTCGACTATCCTGACATAACAGCGTCTGGTCTGGTCTATATTGAACCTTCAGACTTGGGTGACAATCAGTTTTGTTCCGGCAGTAAGCCCCACAAAACTTTTAATCAACTTTATGCGAGATCGGAATGATTAGTCTGTAGCTTTTCTATTTTCTCTTTTATTTTTCAAGTACTGTTTTCTCTTGTCCGGAATCACTATTCCCTATAGCCATATCACTGGACCGGCACAAAGCCCTGCAATGATAGTAAGAACTATTTTTTCTTACTTTTTTTTTTCAAGTACTATTTGCTAGTCCGGAATCACTATTCCCTGTAGCTATATCATTGGACCGGCAAACGCCCTACAACGATAGTAAGAACCACTTTTTTTTCTTACTCTCTTTTTTTTTCAATTCAATATAGAACAGGTACAGACCAACCATACCGCAAACATGTACCTGTCACAATCACACAAAAGTGTATCGTGAGGGACGTAGTGACATGATAACACCTAAGTATGTAAACCAACAGCAAGACGACACATCCCAGTGCAGCACAGACCAGCCTTCCTGCAACTCCATGTTCCTTTCCTGCACGTGTGTTGCAACGTCTCTAGTATTTTCTAGATGCACAGACACGGCTACCTCTGACTGTCGCACGTCCTCGTGCGGTTGACAGTGAACAGCATACGGTTAATCAGTTATCAACACCTGCTAACATATATTAACTCTTGTTAAATATTACAACGGTCGACCATCCCAGACTTCATTTAAGTCATGAACGCGCCGATATGGCTACCTCTAGGCAAACGCACTCCAGCCTTCCGTTCTGCTGCGTTCGTGCCACATTCGCGCCAGTGAGCCGTCGAGCCATACTAGCGCTAGCGAATCGTCGTACTGCTTTGCAAAATTAAAAGAAATAGAGATAAATGTATTGCAAACCATGGAATTCCGAGCTTCCAAAATTCATCACATATTCTCTTATAAAACTGCAACTGTATGACATTTGAAAACATTGCAAAAAACGGAAACTATGTGTAGAGACAGATACCTCAACATATTTCGAAGGGAAGGAGGCAACTGCGCAAAATCTACGAAAGCCGACCAAGCCTCAGACGTCCATTTACAGCGCCAAAGCACCATTTGTTCGGCGGCCGCTTGAATTGCCTTACCGTAAGATCAGCCGATAAGTTACCGGCTGTAGCGGTGTAGGCTCAATCTTACCAGCGCTCGGCCGTACCTGACCATGTTTGATTAGCCGTCACAACATCTTCCTCAATGATCATTGTTGTAGAGACTTCTACGAATCCCTTGACATCAAACCCCAATCTTGTTGACGACACAATATTCGGAGCAAACTGCAAATCTGATTAACACATTAGATCACAAAAATGTCACTTATTATTTTCAATTCATAGCGTGTTAAAGTTAGTCCTTTTTAGAACATCCCTTAAACGTTTTGAACTTCAAAATAAAGCAAATGATAATCATGTTTCGCGTGAACTATCAAATTACAACATAACTTTAATAAGTTAATTAGAAAGCCTCCAACTTCTTTCGACATTTGTTAACATATTTAGGTACATCAAGAAATAATGAAAATACTTGCGGGGGCGGGGGGTACTTTTAATACAAATCAAACCAATTAAAAAAAATTTTCTTAAATAATTTCACTTTATCTTTTCTCTACACTTTAATGATACGAAAATATCGTAAGTAGCATAGCAAATTTCATTACGGTTTTTAACATAAAAACAGATTCATTAATGCGGAATGCATTACAGTCTTCCACAAATGTAATAATCCTCATACTATTCGAAGATTAAATGTGGGCAAAAATGGGGACTTTATCCTACTTCTGATGTAGAAAGTGTAATTGAGTATAGTACAGAGACTAATTTTGTAGTTAGGAATAATAATTAATTCGTGTAAACGAATCGAGGAAAAACAAGTAACGGAATACGACAAGCGTACCGTTCCACGTCAGAGCCAAGACTGTCCTAACGGCGGCCGCGCCGTCCGTTTTATACAAGCAAAACGAGCGCCACTGCAGGTGCAATGGTGCAGGTGTGCGGAACACGCGTTATTTACAAGAATTCTGTCTAACTGCACCGACGGCTACCGCGCCGCACTTGCAATGGTGCTGCTCCCGTCATATACTAAACATTAATTTAAAACAATTTTGATGTAAACATAAACGCATTTGTGTTTTTCTGTATACTGGTGCTGTTGAAATTAGGTAAACACTGTAATAATCTATGGGTACTTACATCATTATCACATACCTAGTCACGTTAAAAATGTTATGCTATTGTAAATTTTTTAATTGACTCGTTTGTTTAATGGCCTCATGATTAGCAACCTTTACCGTTTTATTTTTTTGTTACTACCGGTTTAGTTAACCGTTTACGGGGTTGCTAATCATAAGGCCCCGGGTTCGAATCCCGGGTCGGGTCAATATCAGTTATTGGGTTTTCTGCCAATAAATTTTCAGTATTAGCCCATAGCCAGGAAGTTGGCGGTGGTTTAACCATGCGTATCGGAAAACACGTATAGACGTTGGTCGTGCGCTTGATCTCTCCGGTCTTTTTGGTTAGCCGTACCATCGGACTATGAGAGAGAGGGAGCAGCGAGTGCCCCTGTGCTTGCGCATACACTGGGAACTATAATGCTATCCTGCGAGGCCCTAGATTGGCTAGTGTCCATTGAGACTGGCCGCCGTGATCAATATTTGGTCTTGAGGATATTTTTGTACATTTATGTGTACATTAGTACAATTCTCGCTTTGTGATCCTCCTATATATTATTTCTTATATCAATTTTTCTTTTCGCCTATGGTAAAATGTCTTGCCCCCTCTCTAGTATTCTATTATCTGTGTGACGTATTGAACTGGTACTCGGCTAAAGTTATATGTATGTGGTTTTATTTTGACGGACCACTACAAATTCAGCCTATGTCGGGAGGCGTTTACGAATGCCCATACCCCGTGGAGCCGAGCAGTGCTATTACGACCTCATCTCATAGAATTTTCTTACTAGACATTTTCACTTAAATATTTGCAATGAACAATTTCATCGGTGACATCATATATCAAACTTTATGGTGGATATCTTTACGTGTTATAGCTATGCTGCAGATATATAATAAGGAGATTACTGTGTTTCGTATGGTGGGTGTAGATAACTCATAAAGAACTCCCTTTTTTAAAGGAAACGAGGCACTCCATCTTAGCCATCAGGGGTGATAACGTATCTGAATTTTGAGTTGATAAGGTGGATGACGTGTTCATTTGTCAACCTTATTCTATAAAGAAATCAAACTCCTTTGCTGGGTTGCTATGATATTGAAAGGCGGACGCTTATCCCCTGAACTACCACGGAGTCTTGGAGCAGATTAATATATTATTATTTATATTGCTCTTAAAAATAAATATAACACGCAAAAAGAATAATTATAGTGTGATAAGGAGCACGGCTAAAGGAAAATAACTTACTGTGTAGCAATCGCAGCTCCGATACTTTGTAACACTCTGCGAACGTGCTAAACAATCAGCAGAAATATATTTTTACGTTTTGAACTTCTTTATTATAGTTATAACTTTTGAGTTAGTACGATAATATTGCATTGTTAAAGCAATCATAAAATAGAATATAATGGAATTATTTCTATTCAATATAGATTACAACGAGCCGTGTTAGCTCAGATCTGGTTAGCGCTCGCTGTAAGCTTCACAGTACACCAGCAACCCGGGTTCGCTCCCCGCCGGCACCAGTGAAATTGTTAATTGCAGTTTGAAGTGCTGATTTACCACGTGCTCGGCGGGGAAGGAAAACATCGTAAGGAAACCTGCATTTTTGAGAAAAAAGGAAAAAATATTTCAAAGACATGTGAAGTTCGCCAACACACATTAGGGCAGCGCGGCGGACATTTCCTAGACCTAAAACCCTCTCAGAAATGAGAGGAGGCCTGTGCCCAGTAGTGGGATGTAAATAGGCTGCAACTTTATTTTACTTTTATAGATTACAAAATGAGTTATTGAAAGTGATTTAAGCTTTATCTATCGCTCGGAAAAAACCTTCGTCTTTGCAAAAGCCGACAAGAAACCCAGCGGGACTTTTTCTGAAATAAAAAAAATATTCTAAATTAATTTACATTGTGTTATTTTAAACAATTATTATAAAAATATTTAGAAACATGGTAGCGATCACCTTATTCCCAGGAGTCATGTACTCTTCAGTAGTATAATAACCCATACTAAACGATTTTTGCTTAATAATTTTTTTAAACTTTTTGATAGATATAGACCCGCATATTTTCTGGGATTATGTTGTAAAAGTTTATACATTGCCCTATGAAGGCATTACTAACTATTTTGAGGGAAGTTATTGGAATAATAAACTTGTGCTTAGATTTGCTGAGTTACTCCTTGTAGTCTTAGTTTATTTACCTTTACTCTGAGACATTTTTAATTACCCTGAAGGTTGGTTGGTGGTCGGCTCTACCGTGATAAACCGCGCATTCCTACAAAATACTTAATGTAAAATATGATGATATGTTTTTTTTAATTAAGTAAAGTGAATCAAAGATCTGTTTACGAATACGTAAGGGTTGGTAACCCTTCTGCATTTACTTGAATTTATCGAGTCGAATTCTTTTAATAAATGCCAAGAAAAAAATCGAAGCCATCAATTGGCCACGGGAGGGAAAGGGATGGATGTTGTTACGTTGTCACCACACGGAATGACGTTGGTATCTATTAATTAAAATATCTTCTGACCCATTTCACTTTATTTCTACAAATGCGCAAACTGATGGATGAAGAAGAAAAATAAAAATACTTCATTTGCAAGTTTTAACGGTACTTTAACCATAAAAATCTTGCAGTAAAGTTTATTACGAACTGAGTAAAAACTTCTTAAATAAAATTTGCATTTAACGAAACATTGACAAACATCTCCGTTGAACGATAAATTGTGTTATAAAATTTTAAGAAGGACACCTAATTAGATACGCTTAAATTTTACCGATTTCAGTATGTGACGAATTATAAGCCATGACGGTTTTGAAACCGTTTCGAGATTGTTCATTAGCAAAATTAATTTTGCTATTTTTATAGAATAAGGGTGACAAACCCTTTCTCATGATAAGATGTTAAGTGGATGCTGTGGCCCATAAAAATCTACATCGACAACGCAATTGCATTTTGATTAAGAATCAAAGTGCAGATGTGTTGTCACCCCTGAGAACTAAGATGGAATGCATCGTTTTCATTAAATAGTGTTCTCTACAATCATAATACGAAACACAGCAGCATTGTGTTGCTACTTTACGCTGATATCCTGTGATAGCGTGGTCCTTCCCGGTCGAGCCGAGCCATTCGTGCTACAAACACAATATAGGTGCAGCGGGGTTTAACCACATTTATAATTATGCTATTTAGAGATATTTCTATTGAGCTAGAAAACTTCAGCCTATATAAAATAAAAATAAATAAAAATAAACTTTTATTATTTTCTCCCACAAATTGTACAATTGCATATTTTATCTTTTAAATACATATATATTTTTTATAAACAAAACAAAGAGGTACATAAATTTGTGGGAGACGGGAGTCCAAACTAGGATACCCTGTGCTATGGATCTCCCGGCTCCCCATTTAGAATGATCAACTAGATGTTTTCTTTTTTTATTATAATATGTATATAGCAGAGACTTTTTTCCGTTTGCGAGATAGCATACGCGCAAGCGGTTTATCTTATTGTTTGTGTGTGTGTGTGTGTGTGTGTGTGTGTGTGTGTGTGTGTGTGTGTGTGTGTGTGTGTTAACTCGTACGTGGTATGTTAAGATGCGATTTGCTGTAATTGTTCTGTTTTTTCATAATCAAGTTTAAGCAGCCAATCTGAAATTTTCTTTTTACATTCAAATTTTGTTAGGTTAATGATACGGTGTAATTTGTTTGCTTTGTTAAATAATCTACTACCTTTAAAACTGAAAAACTTTTGAGCAAAATATGTTTTTACCGGAATAATTTCACAGACTTCATAATCTTTCCTTGTACCAGAGTTCCTTATATTATCCAACAAATCAAAACAACTATGTTTTTTTTAGATTATTGATAATATGTAAATTTTTCGAACCGTTAACACATTGGCTTCTGCGTATAATTTCGTAGTCGGATACGCCCTAGGTTTTTTTCAAGGCAATTTTTAATATCATCCTTTGTACCTTTTCAACTTCCATCATTAATGTTTTAGTAGAGCCTCCTCATACAGAAATGCCATTGGACAGGATAGATTTACCTAACGATTCATATACAGTTTTAATTAAATTCCAATTTGCGATATGTCTTAAATTTTTAAATATGTAGATAAGCTTTCTAATTTTTTGAACTAAATAGTTTATATGTTCTTTGAAAGTTAGATTCTTGTCTATTATTATGCCGAGGTACTTTATGTTATTTGTATTTTCAATATCAAGACATTTACAATTTGAAATAGAGGTCATATTACATGAATGTGCTATGATTTTAAATTTATTTGTAATACAGGTTGAATTTCGGATGGAAAACATTACATATTTGGTTTTATCGGTATTTCAAGTGAGACTATTTAGAGCAAGCCAGTGGCACACTATATTGAAACCATCCTGTGCAATTTTGAAAACTTCTTCCCAAGAGTCACCGTAGATCGAGAGGGTTGTGTCGTCAGCATATGAGATTATTTTTACAATTTGGGATGTTTAATTGACAAAGATCGTTTATGTAGCAAAGGAAGAGAGTTGGGCCGAGAATATTTCCTTGTGGTACTCCGTAATTGATTGGTCTTTCATCACTAAAAATCTCTCCTATCCTAACTCGTTGTGAGCGATTTTGTAGGTAATCTCTATAAAGTTGTAATTGTACATTTCTAATACCCATTTTTTCAAGTTTCTCGATCAGTTTAGAAGATGAAATAGTGTCAAAAGCTTTTTGCAGATCAATAAATATTGTGATACATTTTTTATTGGAATCTAATTTTAGCACAATAAATTCTGTAAAAATATGTATAGCGTCCGTAGTTGATTTACTCTTTCGAAAACCGAATTGAGCATTTGAGAGAATTTCATTATCTTCTAAATATTTTATAAGTCTAGTGTTTATTATTCTTTCAAGGAGCTTAGATATAGACGGGAGTAACGACATTGGACGATAGTTAGTGATGATGTCACGCTTTCCGTTTTTCAAAATTGGTATTGTGATGGATCTTTTTAAAACTGTTGGTAAAAATACCTTCTACTAGACACCTATTAAAGCTATGATTAAGTGGGGGGTGATAAATAAAAGGCGTGCGTCGAGTACAGGCATTTATTTGAACTGGCAACGGAAATACAATGCGCGCTTACCGGCTAAAAACTACCCACTACATATCATAATATGCAACACCTCCACCCTTATTTTGTACTATACATAATGACTAAGAACATAAGTTATACTTAAACATAATTATTTTATACTGTTACAAATATTCTGCCTAAGAAAATAATATATATGAACCTACTACTCAAATAAATATTACATACAATTTCTCTCTTTCAATTTTTTAATTATTACTTGTAACAATCATCTATACCATATCGTCTGACTGGTTTACATACACGGCGAACACCACGCGATTCATTAGTGACATTGTTGTTCGAGCCATGATTATCTATTTTCCGCACATTGGGCACGTTAGACGTTGGAAAGTTGCCGTTAATACAGTGTCAGTGTCGTCGGTTGGGTTTGGCGATGCGCCCTCCGGTACGGCCGCGCTTGGCCTGTTAACTGGCGCGTCGGACTGTTTGTCGTTGTTTACTGGAAACATTAGCGAAGGGCGGAGTCGTTTTACAGGTGATTCGCGTATTGTGTGACTGTTACGATTGTTATTATTATTACGTGTTAAGTTTACTATTTTGGTTACATCGTTTGACACTCTTCGCTTTAGTTGGTCGATATGTCTGTGTTCCTCGGTTCCAGTAATAGATCTGACTTTGTAATCCGTATAACCTGTCCTCTCTATTATTGTCCCTTCCGTCCACTTATCAACGCCGCGATAGTCTCTAAACCAGACCTTCTAACCTGCCGCAAATTGTCTAATCGCTCCCTCAGCTGATGTTTCTGCTCGTTTCTGTCGCGCTTTTACTAATTCTTTATGATCAGGTTTCAAACAATCTAAACGCATGCGTAAATTACGCCCTATGCACATTTTTGCGGGACTTTCACCGGTTGTGTAGTGTGGTGTATTTCTATAAGCTAATAGGAATCTACATAAAGACGTGTGTATGTCTGTTCTACACCTAATTGCTTTTTTAATATTACGTTTACACATTTTAACGGCATTTTCCGCCGCCCCATTCGAAGCCGGGTGATATGGGGCTGAAAAAATTTGTTCAATTCCATTGGAACTTAAAAATTGTCTGAACTCGTTACTGAAAAATGGAGGACCGTTATCACTAACCACTTATTTCGGTAAAACGAATCTCGCCCACATTTCTCGCAACTCCTTTATAACAGCTTTCGCTGTGTGCTATTAATTTTAATTGCCTCTGTCCACTTTGAATGAGCATCAACTACAATAAGGAAAGTTTGTCCCGCTATCGGCCCCAAAAAATCTATGTGTATCCTGGTCCATGGGCGGTCTGGCCATGGCCATGAGCGCGGTGTGTGCGCCGGAGGGGCGTCAGCTACCGCTGCGCACACGGTGCAGGCACGGCACACTGCTTCTACAGCCTCGTCTATGCCCGGCCACCACACATAGCTCCGAGCCAGCGCCTTCGTTTTTACTACCCCCATATGCCCCTCATGAAGCTCCGTAATAACTTTATCCCTGCAAGATTCTGGAATAACGACCCTATGTCCCCACATTACACAACCTAGTTCCACGTACAACTCATTTTTTCTGTTAATATATGGTTTTAATTCTCTCATTTCGACGTCATTCGGCCAACCGTCATTAATATATCTGACTACTCTGCTTAATATAATATCCGAGGCCGTTTCTTTTTTAATTTATGTGATTCCAATAGTAACGCATCTGAAGCAAAATGTAAATATGTTTGTTCTGGGGTGTCTAATTCTTCCTTAGAAGCCCCTTGCTTATGCTCACTAATCAACCTAGACAAAACATCTGCTTTATTTTTGTCCGTGCGAATGTACTCTATATTAAAATCATAAGCGGATAACTTAATAGCCCAGCGTTGTAGTCGACTAGCCGCCGTGTTGGGAATACCCGCCTGCGGTCCAAAGATTGTGACTAACGGTTTATGATCCGTACGTAAAGGGAACTTTCTACCAAATAAATATTGATGGAATTTGTCCATTGCAAATACTATCGCGAGGGCTTCTTTATGAATCTGACTATAGTGTTGTTCAGCGGAGGTGAGCGCGCGCGACGCATACGCCACCACCCGCTCGCCACCGCTGGCGGGCGCGCGCTGCGCCAGCACCGCGCCGAGCCCACGCGAGCTGGCATCGCATGTTACTATGCTCTCCAACGACATATCAAAATGTGTCAACACTTCCGCACTACACAAAAGCTTTTTAATTTTATTAAAACACTTTGTATGTGACATTGTCCATCTCCAATGTTTACCCTTTTTTAATAAGTCATAAAGAGGGGTAATATGAGTACTTAAATTTTTTATAAATTTCCCATAGAAATTAACCATGCCTAAAAACGGTTTTAATTCCGATATATTAGTTGGATGAGGCATACCTAAAATAGGCTTTAACTTTTCCGGGTTGACTCGAACACCCTTGTTATCTATTATGAATCCTAAATATTTTACTTGGGGAGCCATAAATTCACATTTTTCTTTTTTTATTTTCAATCCGTTAGTTTCCAAGATACTAAATATTTGTTCTATACTTTTTAAGTGCGAATTCCACGATTTACTTTTTATTAGTATGTCGTCGTAAAACACAACCACGTCCGGCACATTTTTAAAGAGATTTATCATTATCTTTTGAAAAATTCCGGGACTAGAAGCGAGACCATACACTAGGCGGTTGTATTTAAACAGTCCTCTATGCGTATTAATAACAGTGTAGTTTCTAGACGTTTCATTTAAAAGTAACTGATTATATGCTTGTGAAAGATCTAGCTTGGTGAAGTAACGATTACCACTCAAACCACTAAATAAATCTTCTACTTTTGGAACCGGGTACCTATCGACCAACAAAGCTTTGTTCAGTGTCACCTTATAATCCGCGCACAGCCGTATTCCGCCGTCCGCCTTCCTCGCTATAACCAACGGCGTGGCCCAGTCCGAGCGGTCCACCGGCTCGGCGACGCCTGCACGCAGCATCGCGTCCAACTCTGCATCCACCCGCGGGAGTAGCGCGTACGGCACGGGTCGCGCGCGGTAATAAATCGGCTGCGTTCCCTCGCGCACGTGCAGCTTGACCTCTTCACCAGTATACCTGCCCAATGTGCCGTCAAATAGACTCTCATGTCTGGAAATAATATCATTAAGCGAGTTATTTTTACCTGGTACCATATTATGTATTTCTGTACACTTACTTAGCTTAGGTATTTCTATACGCAATTCAGACAGCCACTGTCTCCCTAATAAACTAGTGCTACCCTTATTTATTACATATAAATCTAACTGTTTTACATTATTATTATACTCAACATTTGTCTCCAAGTACCCTATCGGATAAATAGCTGAACCATCGTAAAATTTTAAATTTAATTTACACGTTTTTAAAGGTAACTCCTTACATAATTTAATGTATGTTGAATAACTTATACAAGATAATGCCGAGCCTGTATCGACTTCCATTTTTAAGGGTTTATTATTTATAATTATGTTCATACACACCGGTCTATACTTCGCTAAAGATATCTGATACATCGGTTCCTCGCCATCATCAGACGCGTTCTGATCATCCTCAGAGACGTCACCCGTCGCCGGCCCGCTCAACCAGTGCGCTGCACCGGCCGTAGTGTAGGTGCCCGCGCTAGCGCTCGCTCGAGCAGGCATCCGCATACCGTGTGCCGCCGCCGGCCCCGCCCCGCGGCGCTGCTTCCCGCCGTCCGCGCTGTGGCCGAGCGCGCGACCTCTGCGTGACCTTCCTCGCGCACCGTTTGAATTTGAATTATCCGATGTCATACGACGATCGAATTCCTTCTTCATGCATACTCTTCGCAAATGGCCTTTTTTCCACAGTAACTGCATTCAAAATTTTTATACCTGCAATTTTGTGAGCTATGTTCGTCGCCACCGCACGCTGAACAATTTCTGTTTCCTAACTTATGTATCTTCTTGCTAAGTTCCCGGTCCGGATCTTGTTCCCGCAAGCCCTCCACAGCTCCCGCATCCCGCTCGGCTGCCTCTAGGGTATTAGCTAACTGTAGCGCTTTTTTATAATCAAGATCATTTTCTGCAAATAACCTCTGTCGAATAAAATCACTCCGCAGACCGCACACAAACTGATCTCGTAGGTTTTCCTCTAAGTTAGTTTTAAACTCGCAATATCTACCCATCTTTTTGAAGTCTGCCACGTAGTTCGCTATCGATTCGCCTGCTACTTGCCGTCTTTGACGAAATCTGTACCGTTCTGCCAGGATTGATGGTGTCGGTTGTAGATGTGCACGCAGTAGATCCACCGCGACCGCATACGATAGACTTGACGGTTTCTTAGGACTCGCCAACGTAGACAACAATTCGTATGTTTCTTTCTTCACCGATGAGCGCGATTAAAGTTGGTAACTTTAAATCGTCCGTTATTTTGTTAACCACAAAATACATTTCTAACCGATCCACATATGCTGACCAGTTGCCGGTTTTCACATCAAAGTCCTTGATTTTGCCTACAGACATTGTTGCGACTATTGTCTACGACACGGTCAAATAAAATTATTCCCACCGAACCACGTTTTATCCTCGTCGCCACTGATAAATAAAAGGCGTGCGTCGAGTACAGGCATTTATTTGAACTGGCAACGGAAATACAATGCGCGCTTACCGGCTAAAAACTACCCACTACATATCATAATATGCAACAGGGGGATTATAAATTATTTAATACATTTTAAAATTTTTGGGGTAATACCATCTCAGCCAGCACCACAATCAGTCTTAGGATTAAGAATGAGACGTTCGAGTTCTTCTTCACTTGTTTTAAGTAGGACAAAAAACTTACTTTTGACTGTTACAGGATTTACAGTGGTAGGAAGAGGCGGAAGATCTGTTTTAAGTTTATTTGACAAGTCATAATCAGTGGTAGAGCCACGCGGCAGCTTTTGCTGTCGCACGGATGGGCCGGCTCGAACCGGGGTGGTACCACGACCTCACAGAAAACCAGCGTGAACTAGAGGTTTACCTCTGTATTTCGCTTGGTGAGTGCAGGTGGCCGGAGGCCCTTTTTACTGGAAATGAGGCATTCCATCTTTATCCTCACGGGTGACAACGCATCTACATTTTGGTTTGTAATAGAGGATAGATATAGATGTCTATGGGCCGCAGCAACCACTTACCATCAGGTGGACTGTGTGCTCGTTTGTCACCCTTACCCTATAAAAAAAATTAGAGCCTATATTTGCAAAAAGAGTATTTATAAAGTTGACGGAACTAAGCGGGTTATTTTCAATCTTGAGAAGTTCAGCTTGTGGCTCTTTTGGTTTATTTAAGTTATTTATATTTTTAACAACATTCCAAATTTTTTCATCATCATTTCCAGCAGCTTTCAATTCATTTCTTTCATAATGATTCTTTTGTTTTTTTTTAAATATATCATTACAAAAATATCTGTATCGCTTATAAGTACATTTTAAAATTTCAATTTTAAGGATCTTTATTTAATTTATAATGCATTCTATCTCTGGTTCTTATACATCTTAATAAACTAACAGTTATCTAGGGTTTTATTGTGATTTTGCTTCGGGGTATTCTAATTTAAATTGAAATATTAACAATATTTTTTTGTATGTGTTCAATAATAAAGAGTATAGATTGATTTGGATTAATTTCATTATTATATATCTTATTAAAATTTAGGTTTTTACAATCTTCATATAGATTATCGAAATTTAATTTATTAATGATATTATTTTATTGTTAATATTTTGTTTTATGGATTTAATGCAGAAAAGAACCGGTTCGTGGTCAGTAATGGACGTAAATAAAATAAAATTATAATATGTGAGATATTTCGTCTTTAGAATTACATGGTCAAGGCAGCTATTACCCCTAGTGGGATGATAATATGCCGGTATCATTCCATAGAAAGCCAGAACTTTTAAGTAATTGGATGACAGCGAATTAAGCTCAGCAATGTTAATATTTAAATATCCCATCAGGAAAGTATTTTTAAAAGAAGATAGAGAGAGTTCCGATAAAGTGTTTTGTAACGATAGTAGGAATTTATCCAGCGATAGGTAGCTAGGGTATCTATATAAAGCAATTATAGCTGTCTCGTTATTAATTTTCATTAATAGGGAGTTCGCTCCAGATATATTAGGTTCCTCTACTTCAAATTTTAATTCTTTCTTTATCATAACGACAAGACCTTCGTTTTGATTATTATTCATCATTCATTTTAATTTTATTTTAATTAATGGATAAGCTGTTATTGTCTTTATTTAAGGTTGGTTTCCTGTAAGAGGAGAAAATCGGCTTCGCGATCTTTAAGGAAGAGCTTAAGCTCTGGGAGGTTATTTCGCAATCCGCGAATGTTAAATGAAACAAGCGATAACCCTTTAGGCTTTATACGACCGCGACTGATAGGCAGAGCAGAAGGCTCTGTCATTGTTAAGTTAAGTTAATTAAGTTAACTTAACTTACAACGAACGCAATAGATTACTGTCCTCTACGAGCGCAAGGAGTCGGTCCTGAGGGGACCGTGCAGGACGTAGTTTACGCGCTAATACTGCGATTTCGTTTACGTCGATGTTCCTTATCGCGGCGTAAACCGTGTTAAGGTCATCGGCCATTGAAGGCTGATTCTGTTGCGGAGCAGAGGTTGCCGGCGGTGGTTTAACCTTTTTAGGGCCCCAGGGAAATACTGGGGCCTGAGAAGCCCGGAGGTGGCCTAAGAGATGCCTGCTGTGGTCTCGGGGGACCATGAGGGTGTCGTGCGAAGCCCTGAGACGGCTGAGATACGCCCTGACGGGGCTTCCTAACGTATAACGCCGGGAATGAAAGGTCATTGACCGGCGATGGGACCTGCCTATTTATGCGAGGACGAGGAGCGCGCGAGCATCCTCTGTAACTTGCCGGGTGGCCTGTCTGTTGACACAGGACGCACGCGGGCGGGGATACGGCATCTTTATGCCGGGGACACTCTTTGGTGATATGTGGGTCTAGGCACTTAACGCACCTGGGTGGGGCGGAGCAATTGGCCGCCGCGTAACCATAAAGTTGGCAGCGGTGGCACTGCACCGGGAAACCGCGCCTATGCGGTGTCTCAGCTTAAACTCCCGATAAGCCGCACACAGTACGTACTTGCCGGAAGATAGCTTTCGCTTCCGGAACGTTGGATAAAATGACTAAAACTATCAGGTATCTCAACCCGGTCCTACTGTGCATTTTATGAACAGCTTCAACGGGGAATCCTTGTGACTTAAGGTCATCAAGGATGACGTCGGATGACGGCCCTAAATTTACGCTCTTCCGGAAGAGCGTATGTGTGGTACGATACACGTTCGTTTGTAAAAAGCCTAGTGAGGCGCCGAAAATCGTCTATCGAGTTTGGTATTATTTTAATTGCTACGCCCATGTTGGTAGCAAGATCGTATTTAATACCCGAGTCGTAGCAGATCTTGCTAAGTCGGGTAAATTCTGCCTTGTCTCTCAAAAAGACAGGGGGCGGGACTTGTTTTTTACGGAGCGCAACGCGTGGCCGGTTTCGTTGGCGCTGCGATGTCTAACGACATAAGGGGGGACGGGGCAGCGACGAGGGCTGCGGAGGAAGACGCGGCAGCTAGGGCTGTGGGGGCTGAGGCAGCGGCGGGGGATGCGGGGGTGGGGGGAGCGGCACGGGCCGCTGCGGCGGGGGGCGAACGGTTTTTCGTGGCGCGCTCCGCTGCGCGCTTGGATGACACCGTCGTATAGGATGATTCGTTCGATTCGTACGAGACACCGGTGTAATCGGAGTCAGAGGACTCCGATGTCCTGGTGCCGGATTCAGTGGCGGACCTCTTCCGAGAGGCAGATACTGCGGACGTTGACGCGGAGTCGGAATGAGAGCACTCCATATCAATCTCCAACGGGGCGAATGAGTTCCGGGACTTTAAGTGGGCCGCTATCACGGGCGGCGGGATGTTTGCCTTAAGGGCGGGAGAAGCCAAACAGGCCAGGGCAGCGGCTAGCGCCTGCGGGTCGTCCATCCTACTGATGGCTTCTAACAAGGTACCTTTCAAGTACTGAGTGGACATTTTTAAGGGATTTCAAACTAAAAAAAAACTATTTAAACTATACGTAAGGGCGTGGGGGTCACTGTACTCAATAGTACATGACGTTCAATATTTTGAAACAGTCCCCTCTTCTCAAAAGAACAGGGTCTTGCTCTGAAGAGCAAGTAACGTTTTCTAAGAAACACAGATACACGATTTACATAATACACAAATAATTATAATAAACTAATAACTTATAAATTAACTAGTATCTACTATATATATAAAGAAGCGGTCAGTCAGACCTTACCGACCGAGGGCGAGGGGTAAGGACTGAGAGTTAACGAGTAGTCACTTACCGAGCTTCAGCGCGTTATAGCGCTAACACTGAGGAGCGCGGGGCGCGGAACGGGCACTAACGTAGGGACGTTAGCGCGCGCGGACTACCTGAACACGACCGCTCGAGAGCGATGCCACAGGCGAGATGACGACCGATCTGTGGTAAAACATAACAATTTATGTTGATCGTAAAGTTACCGCAGTACGATTGGATAGTAAGATCACATGACTCTGATGTACTAGAAGACCGTTTATTAATACCTGAGACTGTAGAGTTTGTTGCACGTCTTACCAGACTCAGCTTTCCACACAGGCTCTGCGTTATAAAGTTCGAAGTGCTGCCATTATCAAGAAGCAAACGAGCAGTGTGTAGGTGACCATGAATATCCTTCATATTCGCTAGTGTTGTGGATAGCAAGACATGGCGTTGATTAGTATTTATGTTTGCTGAAACAATGTCTGTGGAAAGGGCAACGTTGTTCTCAAAGGCAGAAGATGATACATTTTCTGCGTCAGGTTCCTTATGTAGCAAGGTATTGTGCTTAATATTGCAATACTTACAATGAGATAAACGGCAAACTTTCTGGGTATGACCTGGGCGCAAACAGCTAAGGCATACATGAGCAGCTGTAGCTTGTTTTATACGTGAATCAACGCTTAAGCTTCTGAAAGAGGGACATAAGTATAAATAATGTTTATTACTACACATGGGACAGCTAATCTCATTAATTGCATTTCTTTTGTTTGTGTGATCTGTAGTGATATTGAAGCTCTTAGACAGTTCAGGTGTTTTGTGTTTTTGTATATTATGTTTGTTATTATTAAACAATGTTTCAATTAAGTCTGTTCTATTGTTAAAAAAATTTAAAAATTGTTGTAATGTTGGAAAACCAGTAAGACTATTACGATACTCCTTCCATTCGCGACACGATATACTATCTAACTTGCGAGACATCATAAAAATAATAAGCGTATCCCAATGGTATATAGGCTCACCCAGGGTAGCAAGGGCTCTCAAGTTTTTGTTGGTGACGTCAATCATGTTTCTTAAACACACGCTAGATTCTTTTTGTAAAGGCTCAAAATCAAAAAGGGCTTGTATGTGGTTGTTTACGAGCAATCGTGGATTATCATACCTGTCTGATAGAAGTTGCCACGCAATATATAGTTATCAGATCTAAGTTCTAAACTGTGCACAATTAAAGCTGTACTACCTTTTAAAGCAGCGCGCAAATAATGTAATTTGTTTATGTCACTTAAGCTATTGTTATTGTGTATAAGTGAAAGATACGTATCTCGAAACGTAAGCCAGCGCTGATAGTCGCCGTCAAAGTGCGGCAGGTCGATTTTGGGCAACCGCACAAAGTTGTGTCTGCAATTAGTGGAACCCTGACTTATCACGGACTCTTCACCGAGTCGCGAAGGTGGCTGCAGCGTAGGGGCTAGCAAAGTACGCGCCAGCGACACGGCGCTATAATATTGTATAACGCATCAATTCGACTTAAACGACACTCCAATTCAGATGTTTGCAACTCACTTGATTTCGTACAGCTTTTGCATACATTCAAAACATTCACAAATTGAGTCAGCTTAGCTTTAAAAAGTGGCACGTTTTTTTACTAGCTCTTTTAGTTTTGCATCAGCCATGATTATTAGACTAAATTTACAAATAAAAAATTCAGGAAACGAACATGAATTCACTAGAAACAACGTAATTTTAATAGGGTTATAAGATTTAACTGTTATGCAGTGAAGTGCGTTACTC
This sequence comes from Parnassius glacialis, assembly GCA_033319125.1. Classification (NCBI taxonomy): domain Eukaryota; kingdom Metazoa; phylum Arthropoda; class Insecta; order Lepidoptera; family Papilionidae; genus Parnassius; species Parnassius glacialis. Next base: position 53,727,716 of record JAVANC010000001.1, on the reverse strand, counting down.
ACTAATTACTACAGATGCAATGTTGACCTAGCCGGCCGAACGAAGGACAAGCGGAGTAACTTGAATAAAACTATGTCACTAGTCACAACTCACAGCTGTGTTAAACGATTCAAAGTTAATGTGTTTAGGTAAATAAACAAGAAAGAAATAATTTCAACGCGGTAAATGTTTATCAAGTATGGGACGGATGAACAATGTAGCAGTTTGAATTATTAACTGAATTAGATTATTAAGAAATGCAATTATTTAAATTTAACTATGATATAAGTAAGTATATCAAGTTGCTTGACACTTTTAAAGCTGTTTAAATTATAGGAAATGGGAATTATAGAAACATGGAAAATGTATAACTATTGGAACGGACTCACTCAGTTGATATTAATGCTCTTCTAACGGTTTCGGGCTTCGAATTAAGTGCGGTCTGGAACAAAGTCTGCTTGCAAAAATAGGAATCGCTGCTGAGTATGGAAGGCTCGTAGGTGACGACTTCCTAATTTTGCGCCTTAGATCTGAAGACCTGGATTGCTCATAATTCTTGAAATTCAATTGGCTGGTTGTCTTATAGAGGATCGAAGGACCATATGTTAGCCCAAGATCCTGTTCTTGGATGCGGCAGGAGCTCTTGGGTGATGTATATAACAAATTGATGTAGTCGAATTCCCAAAATAAAAATCTTGACTTTAATTGTATTAATTGCGTATAATTCACGAACTACAGAATGAAAACAGGACTTCTATATTGAAAGATAATTACAAATGTACGTAAAAGGTCAGCTACTGTGTTAAGTTAACTATGCTATCGTGCTTTGAAGAAGTCTAGAACCGTTACTTTAATTCGTATTTTTGATTAGGCAGAGCTATTTGTCATTGTTGCGTTTCGATTTACGTTATAACGCATCAATTATATACATTATATTTCAAAATCACAAAAAACCTTTTATCTATTCAATAAAATATGCCTATTTTACAACATATGTACTAAGTTAGAATTCTTAAATATCTAACATATAAGGTTGGAACAATGTTCGTTATTTGAAAATACAAATATCTTAACTAATACAAGAGTTTAATACACATTTTCTCACACGTTTTACTGTTTTAAACACTTTTTAAATTTCTTATACAAAACTATCATTATTTCACTATTTTAAGGGAACATGTATACAAAACTATCACAGAAATCACCTATTTTGCTCATACAATCATCCTGAAACATTTTACAAGTCAATTTTACATAAATTCAAATTTCCATTTATTAGGCCTCCTAAATTGCAAATTAGCACGCGGCTTTTATCTAGTGCTAGGTGAACAACTAATTCTCACACGACTCCCAACAAGTCTGTAAGCTATATGCAAATTAGCGTGCGGCTTTTATCCGACGCTATGTAAACAACTAATTCTCACACGACCCCCACCAGGTCTGTAAGAGGCCAGTGAAATCCTTGGTCAGATAACACCCATCTATGTCTTATAAGACACCAAGGTTCACAAACAATGTTCTTATCAGTTATCATGTTTCTTATCAGATAACATAAACAAAATATTTTTATGAATTAAACATTGAAAATAGACATTTTATTTTTCATACAAAACGTACTCAACTTACATAAACAATTATTATGCAATACTACTTTACATTAATTCCAAAATACACAAAGTGATCATTTCGGCCGGGGAATGAACCCTGATCCAAATTTATTTTAATATTTCTTTATTTCGATAAGAAAGCAATGGAAAGTAATGCAACCAGGGAACTGAACCCGGAATCATGAATTAAATCTTAAAAATTCTCTCTATGAATTTATTAAGAAAATATTGCTAAGAAAACGACAAACCAGTCCGACCTGGGAATCGAACCCAAGACTTTCAAATCATTAATTCGATATGTCTTTAAGATTTAACTAATCGTTTTCTTATAAGACAATTATTGCCTGACAATTTATCTTTAGAAGCTATTCGTAATCGGTAAACTAATAAATTCAAATATTCTTTATAGGCGCGTCGCCAACAACCTTCCCACTGTGCGTAAGCACCATCATTTGATAGGCGTCGCAGGTACCAGGACTATTATTCTGGATGTAGGTCTCCTCAAGATACCTGTGCTAGTAATGACGTCGACCACTCTAGTGTGACTGTCTTGTCCCGGTAGCGTTCTATGAATCTTGCCTCTCGGCCACGTATTTCGTGGCAACGAATGATCTATTATCAAGACAATATCGCCCTCTTTCGGTTCTATGAACTTTCCGTTATCACCCGTTCGAGGTACAAAGCTATCCATTCACAAATTAATGTAAGTATATAGATTTAGAAAACTAAATTACCTGATTTTTATTAAACACGCAGTTTTTTTTAGATATACACTTAATGGGGAAATATTTGCCATAGTTACCACGCTTGGCAGGAGGGTTAGCAAACGTAACTTTTATTATTATTAGGAAGACGATGCTGCTGGTTTGTTTCCCTTTGTCGCTTCTTACGACACCCACGGGATGACATGCGGTAATGGATATTCTCACACTGCTGCCACTACGCGGTCATGTAATGTACGTAATATATAGATTTATGAGAAGCGATAGGTGTGGCAGGAATCAGAAACAAATAAAATGGAAGTTCTGAGTCTTTGTAACAGGTCTGAGACATAATGTAATATTTAAATATCTATCACACGATTAACTACCTGGTACATGGTAGAGCCATGCTGTGATTGTATTACCGCTAAAACAACAATGATCTTGCTCAATAACTCCCGTGCTCTCACACAATTCTGTCATTAAATAGCAACATATAATATATAATACTGCTGTATCTCGTATAAAGAGTAACGATAACCAGAGACATATTGATAACGAATCATTTCGTCTTAGTCCTAACATTGCAAGCTTGCAAGGCACATGCTTTGTGGCAGTGACAGTAGACTGTGTAGTCGTTTGTCGCTTTTAATTGAATAAATTAAAAAAAAAACTCCCAATATTAGTTTTTCAAAAATATTCCTTGGAATCACAGATGTGGAAATAAAATCAGAAAAAGAACGAGACAAAAAAGAATAAGATCGAATTAAATCATGCGACAAAATGGCGTAATCTAAGCACTATTGGAATTAATAATAATTCATTTACTGCTTCTTTTACAATTATTTTTAAATAATCTATTAAGATTATAATGACGGTTGCAAGGATAACAAAATATTTGCTGTGAACGTAAGATTTACTCTAGCCAATTGGATATTATAGTAGAAAAACTGGAATTATCTAAAATGGAGTTTTAAAAAAATTAGAGGTTTCAAGAACTGTAAAAAAACCCTGCTAGATTTCTCAACGGTACTTCCCAATACAGAAGTAGTCACAAAATCTATGGTCTAATATGAATTTTAATAGGTATAGTGTAAAATCTTTATCGAATAAAAATATTAGCACCGTGTAGTGGCAGCAAAAAATTCCACTACTCAGTATTATTTTAAGAGTGTCATAAGAGCCGACTTTCCACAAAAACACTCTTGTTTCCTTTTAATTTTGGACAAATTAAAGCCTAGTAGAAGAAGGTGATTGTACGTTAATTTTTCGTGACTACGTTATGGGTGATTAAGATGTGTTGTTTTGTTTCAAAGAAGTTATAAACATGTCGATACCTGTATAAAATATTACCGATAAAATGCCGTGTTGATAGTACAGAGGCTCCCTTCCCAAAGTATTGCGTTTTGTCGTGTAATTTTAATAACGTTTTTTTATTGATTATCACTGTAGATGTTATTTGTTATTACTTATTTATACATTGGTCTAGTGTTTGAAGCAGCCATTGCTGATCATGAGGTCACAGGTTAAAATCCCGGGTCGGAACAAAATCATTTTATTGGGTGTTTTCTGTTAAAAAATCTTCTGTGAGGAAAGCACGTAAAGCCGATGTTTTTGCACTTGTTCCCTCCCTGATCGTATCGGATCACCACTCCATCGGAATAGGAGTGTGAGACAATAGAGAGTGCACCTGGGTCGGCGCATACACTGGGGCACTACAATCCTGTTTAGCGCAGATTGCTAGTTTTCGTTGAGACTGGGCACCGTGACCGAAATTCGATCTGGAGGATTCTTGTTATCACGATGAATACAAATAGCCATGCGTGGAAAACCCTAAATCTTGCTGACATTCTTAATTAAAGAAATTATTCGAGAATAATCAAATGACTTGCAGTCTCTGTCGAGCAAAAGTAATTCCTAATCATGATTTTTCACTTATTTTATTTACCTGAACCCGAACTTTATCATACGAATTTTATCAAAATTATTTTAATAATAATAATGTTTATCATGATAACGTATCTTTCGAAGATAATAAACTTCGCTACATCTTTACATATTAAATAAATGAAACTTTATATTCTTTTCAAGCGTATTGCGTGCACGGAGGAATGTAATGCTTGTCATGGTTAAATTCTTTACGGAGAAGTGCTAAAAATTATTTAATAAAAAAATCATTGTTTCTTCTCATACTTCCCACTTCAAATACATATTAGTTTGTGGTCAAACAGTTACACAGTTTAAATATTATCGCCAAAGAATTTTGTAAAATGTTGCCAACAAATAATTATTAAGAGCCGTGAATTATGTTTGTTTTCAGATGTTCCTTCTTCTTTTGTCTTCTTTTAGTCTGTGAGGTGTATGTCGTGGTAAACGAGTGTTTACGTACCCTGTGTTTTTATATTAATATGCAGTTGAAAGCATTGATAATACATATTATATAATAATTTCTTATATTTACGCGAACACTACACATTGAATAAAACTACTTTTACGAATTTAACTCGTTCAATTCTAATTGATTTTCCTGACGTTTCGGGTGCTTTACAGAACCCATGGGCATGGGGAATTGAGGTAATTGAAGTCCCGATGTCAGAGTTAACCCGGAGTACTTTCAGACTTTTAATTATTACTTTTGGTCCGATCTACACAGAATGAACGTACTGAAGTCTTGCAGTGGTATGCTGGAGTTTAGTTTTAATTTTATCTAGCCTCCTTCTATATTGAAATAGGAATGTTTTCTTTTAATTTCAGCAACCTCGCGTATCATCAGTGGTAAGAATCGATATTCTTTCGCGAGGATTCATGACTTATGTTCCATTAAGTCTGATGTAAAGACGGGAACCGTCTGGAATATGATCACAAACTGCAGACTTCCCGGCGCATTGGTGTTTAGCGTTAGCTACATGTTCTTTTACGCGGGTTTTCAAAGATATTTTTGTTTGCCCTACAAAAGAGAGGCTACATTTAAAACCAAGCTTGTACACTCTTGCATCTTGAGATACTACACTTGACGGATGGTAAGAACTCACTAATCTCTTTTAGCTGCTTTTACAATATTTAACATATTTAACAAACTTTAAAATGGCTTGTAGATAATTGTTTCAGGTCTGAATGTTTGTATTTATGCAATCTATGCGTGTGAACTGCCTCCACAATAAAGGAGTAAGTCCTAGTGTGGTGGTAACATTTTTTTAATAATCACAAAAATAAATAAAAAAAGCATAGTCCGTATGTAATTTTTAATGCAAATTAGATCTTCTTTATCAGCCTTCAACAGTTGACAGGTAAACATCGTCCTCTCTAGATCATAGTATCACGAGGGCGAAGGTGTCGTCAGCACTGCGCTCACTAACACACCTGCACAGCGTAGAGGTAATTCTACCCTATGCCGTATGCTTTCAAGTGTGTTTTTGAAAAAGCCTAGCGGTGAAATAAAAAGTCATTTGACAATGAAAATGATTGATGGTATCAACTAGGCTCTATATTTTGTTATTCTAGACATTAATTAAACGAACGGTAGAGCTAAACTGCACCTGTGTTATAGCTGCAGCTAAATCGGTCAGCTTGACCGGGAAAGTATTTTGGTTTAACGAAGTATTTTATATTGGGTGACAATGACAGCGCATCGGCATTTTGATTTTCAATCGATAATTACAGGTTTTTATGTGCCACAGCATTGATTTATTGACAAATAAAGTAAGTTCAAAATATAGATGCTCACATTTTTTCTAACATTCTCAGTGCCTACACTCTAATATCAAATGTAGTTGCCATAGGTAGGCGGTACAGCGTCAAAAGCACAGGGATAATTAAAACACAGCTAGACTTGAGACTAACAATTTGTTTTTTTTTTGTTTTCAATTTCAACACAAAATTGTCTTGTTCGCACTGCCTTATATACAGGGATTGCCACAGGAAAATAATTTAAGACATAATTTAAATATACAAATGCATAATTTAATATGTAATAATAATTTAAATTTGACATATAATTGTAATGATAATAAACATAAATTTCATGTAATTGACATAAATAATTTAATAAAAAAGTTTTGGCAAAAGATAGGTATTACCTATCCAAATATAATTTAAAATTGATAGCAAATGTGCTATCTTATTATTTACTTTTTAACTCAGCCAAGGTTTTTGGCTACTAAGACTGCTTTCATTGAGCATAATCATTTGACATTTAATTTGGAATCAGTTCCAACTAATTTAAATTAGTGAATGTGACAATAGGGACAATCTCTAGCAATAATAAGAGTTTAATTAATTTTGAATACAGCCCACAAATAAGTAATAAAAATTGTTTACACCTAGTGCATCAAAATATACAAGGCATGTGGGCAAAGAATTGGGAGTTGAATTGTTTTTAAATAGTAACAATATACACATCCTTTGTATTACTAAACATTGGCTAAAAGATTATAATTTCATGTTTAATTTCAGAAATCAACAGGTGGTCAGTTCCTTCAATAGAGAAAAAAGTTTACGTGGTGGCTCCTTAATATTAGCAGATAAGGCATTATTATATAAAGAACGTAAGAATATTGTGAGCCTCTCTGTTGAACGAGCTGTAGAAATGGCTTGTGTCGAGCTCGAGCACCTCATTGTTGTAAGTGTTTACAGACCCCATGTGCTACTTATGACCATTTTGAAAGGATTGTGGAAGAAGTTTTACTCAAACTTAGTAAACAGAAGAAGTCTGTTGTAATATGTGGAGACTTTAATATCAATCTCCTTAAAACTTCTTCCATTAGTATTAAGTTTAGGTCATTGTTTAAATCGTATAATCTTGTAAATTTATTCTTAGAACCAACACGTATTGCTGGGCTTAGTGCGACCTGTATAGATAACATTTTTAAATGTTAATTATTTTTAAAATGTTTAGCCCTTGCATAAATCAATTATTCAAAATTTAAGTTCAGATCACTGTGGACAGTTGGTATCACTACCTTAGATACACAAAAAACAGAAAAATAAGAAAGTTGTGTTTGTTCCAATAAATGGACATCGCTTGGAGAGGTTTAGAAGTAATATAATAAAATGACTTCCATCACTTTCGTTTAAAAATAGTGCTAATTATTTGTATGCTACATTATTTAAAATTATAAGTTGTGAATAAAAAATATTTCTTCTGCGCCGTTGACAACTGTCAAAGCGTAACAACTACATACAATTTTGTAACGCCGGCGGAGTACTTCTTAAAGACATTACAAAATTATGTAACTTTATGCTTTCTGGTAATGTTAATCCAAATTTCATTCCATTCTTATATGGGACAAGATTATGTGCCTTCAAAAAAAAGGATAACGGTATCGGTCCTATTGCCGTTGGTTCCACATTTCGACGCTTAACTTCAAAATTAGCTTGCAGGCACATCATCTCTAACCTTAAGATCAAATTTCAGCCGACTCAACTAGGTTTTGACACTAGAGGTGGCTGTGAGGCGGCGGTACATTCAGTGCGTACATTTTTAACAAACTCTGATGCAGATGTTCTTGTGAAGGTTGACCTAAGGAATGCTTTTAACTCTATCGATAGGGTAACCTTGCTCAAAGAAGTGGCTAATAATACCCCCGAAATTTATCATTACGTTTGGCAATGTTATAGTCAAAATACTAAATTGTTTTACGAAAACCATGTTATCGATTCTGCTGCCTGTGTTCAGCAGGGTGACCCACTGGGTCCAGCACTTTTCAGTTTGGGAATTCAACCAATTATTTCAAATTTGAAATTTAAGCTGAATGTCTGGTACCTAGACGACGGTACACTGGGAGGTGGAGCAGATGAAGTCCTCAGTGATCTTACTCATATTTTTCAAAATTTTAAAAATATTGGTCTTGAACCAAATAGCAATAAATGTGAAATATTTTTTTTCAATAATTTATCTACTTCTCATAAAAACACTTTAATTCAAAATTTTTCATATTTGTCCAGGAATAAAAACTGTCAGTACGGAATCACTATACTTGCTAGGTGCCCCGTTGTTTTTCGATAGTATTAAACCTATTTTAAAAACAAAATTTGATCAGTTTTTAAACCACGTTGATGAATTGTCTAAATTAAACCCCCACATAGCTCTTACTATTTTTAAATATTGTCTTCTGGTACCTAGATTTACATACTTACTCCGCTCGAGTCCAGTCTGGAAATGTTCGGATATTTTACAAGATACTGATAACAGTCTTAAAATAGCTATAGAAAAAATTCTAAATTTAACTTTAAATACAACAGCCTGGACTCAAGCTATTTTACCTATAAAATTTGGTGGCATTGGTGTGAAAAATCTTTCTAGCGTTGCATTGCCTGCTTTCCTTGCTCTCGTACATAGTGTCAGTGACTTATGTAATATAATTTTAAATAATAAAGTAGACCTATCCTTTGCTACAGAGGCAGAGCAGACATGGCAAACGTTCTGTCCTGGTGAAAATGTTCCACTGGAAGTTAACCAACAAAAACAGTGGGATATTCCGTTGGTACAGGGCGTGCAGAAGGATCTGTTTCATAATCTCCATAGTGACCTAGATAAGGCACGCCTTCTAGCTGTTTCGACTAAGGAATCTAGTCACTGGTTACACGTTTTACCATCAAGTAATCTCGGTACATTACTTGATGGGGAAAGCTTGCGCATTGCCGTAGGAATCCGACTAGGAGCGGCGATTTGTCAACCCCATCAGTGTCCCTGTGGTAGCAGCGTCGACAAGTTTGGGCTCCACGGACTTTCATGTAAGAAAAGCGCTGGTAGATTTTCACGACACAATTCTTTGAACGATGTCATCCGAAGGGGTCTTGTCTCAATAAATGTTCCCTCGGTTTTAGAGCCTTGTGGAATATTTAGAGACGATGGCAAGAGACCCGACGGTATGACATTGGTCCCTTGGGAGAGAAGTAAAGCCCTAGTGTGGGATGCTACTTGCGTAGACACTCTGGCGGTCTCTCATCTCAGGGGTACCTCGTTTAGAGCCGGGGCGGCATTAGAGGCAGCTGAACTGAGTAAGTGGCGCAAATATGAGTCTCTGAGAGATGACTTTATATGTGTGCCATTTGCTGTAGAGACTATCGGTCCGTGGGGTCCACGTTCGGTGAGGTTCCTAAAGGAATTCCATCCGCGGCTGGTCGTTGCTGCTGGTGATAAGAGGGCTGGTTCTTTCCTCGCTCAAAGGCTAAGTATAGCCATTCAGCGGTAAAACACAGCCAGCGTTCATGGCACAATACCGCGGGGAGTAGGACTATATGATATTTAAGTTTCTAGTTTTAGTTTTTTTTAATTGTTATTATAGCTTTTACTATTGTAGATAAAAATAAGTATTATGTAATCTCTTTAATTCATTTAAATAAAACATTTAACTGTAAGTTGTGAATTTAGTAAAATATTAACTTCTAAAATTATCTCTTTTTACAGTAGCAAATCATTTAATGAATGGGCGAACGTAGGAATTTATAAAAGTAGGCGAAGGTTATAAGAGCTTTATGATGAAAGATCATATAAAAGTAGTGTTATATTTAGAGATTATGTAAAAACATATACTAAAATTTTAAAAAAAGTGTGCTCCACTGCTAAGGCATTTAAGAAACAAAATTAAAACTGCATCCGACAAAATTAAAATGACCTGAAACGAAACGGGCAAGGTCAAACCGCGCAACTCTGGTTTTCAATTGAATATTAACAATAATTTAACGCGATCTGATCAAGAAGTTGCTATAGCTTTTGAGAAACATTTTACTGATGTTCCTTTTTTGACAACAAAATCATTAAATTCTTCTCCTACTGTCGCCGAATCATTGCTCAAACAAAATGTAAAGGCTTGTTCAAATACTTTTAAATTCTATAGAGTACTGCGAAAAGATCGTTTGACATTCGTTTCGGATTAAGATCGTTAAATATTTTAAAACTATTGATGTTAAGAAAACGGCAGACTTATGGGCGATTTCCTTTAAAGTTATTTTATCTATAATAGATATATTAGCACCTTATCTAGCCACTATATTTAATATTAGCGTCGAATCTGGTGTGTTTCCTGATTTAATGAAATATAGTAAGGTCAAACCTATATTTAAATTTGGTAGTACATTAGACCCCGCCAATTTTAGACCAATTTCTGTACTACCAACATTAAGTAAAATTTTTGAAAAAATTATTTTAGATCAGATGTTAAGTTTCTTTAATATTAATAAATTGCTACATAAAAATCAATTCGGTTTTACAAGGGGTCGCTCGACAACTGACTCTGGAGTTGAGCTTATTAAACATATTTTTTGTGCATGGGAGAATTCAGAGGATGCCTTGGGTATATTTTGTGACCTTTCCAAGGCCTTCGACTGTGTTCACCATGAGACATTAATCAGGAAGCTACAGTACTATGGTGTCAAGAACACAGCGCTTAAACTTATTATTTCATATTTAAGTAATAGAAAGTAGAAGGTTGTTATCAATGGTAAAAGTTCTTCCGGGTCACCTGTACTAATGGGTGTTCCTCATGGCTCGTTTCTCTGCCCATTCCTGTTTCTGGTTTATATTAATGACTTACCTCACCTTGTAGGGGATAGTCATGATATAGTATTATTTGCTGATGATACTTCCTTGATTTTTAAACTTAAACGTCAATCATTTAAATGTGACGAATAATGCTATATCAAAATAAGTGCATTGGTTTAACGTTAATAATCTGCATTTGAACGAAAATAAAACTAATTGTGTTAAATTTGCAACAACGAATGTTAAAAATCTGAATAACAATGTGTTTTAAATGGAGAGGAATTGAGCCCTGTTGTATTCTCTGTTTTTCTTGGCATCACCCTTGACGCAAAGCTTCAGTGGGGCCCCCATATATCCAAATTATCAAGCAGACTAAGTTCTGCAGTCAATGCTGTAAAAAAGATTAGAGGTCTCACTAGTGTCGAGACAGCTAGATTAGTTTATTTTAGTTATTTCCATAACATAATGTCTTATGGGATTTTGCTATGGAGAAATGCGGCTGATTCAGAAACTATTTTTGTTTTACAGAAGAGGGCTATTAGTGCTATTTACAATCTAAAACCGCGAGAGTCTCTTAGAGACAAATTTAAAGTAATTAATATATTTACTTTGGCCTCTCAGTATATTAACGAAAATTTAATATATGTTCACAAAAACAAAGATAGTTTTAGTAAAAAAAGTGATATACATTCTGTAAACACTAGCAACAAACACAAGCTAGTGATGCCAGTTTCTCGACTCCACAGAGTCAGTTATTCATTCTTGGGGCAATGTATACGCTATTACAACAAGGTTCCAAAAAGTGTTCAGGTTCTCTCTATTACCAAGTTAAAATGTTTTATTAAGCTGAAACTGTATAAAAAGGGTTTCTACAGTTTAAATGAATACATGGTTGATAATAACCCCTGGGAATGAGGTGGTCGCTTCCAAGCAGTTTCTAAAATAAATTTTGTAAATTGTTCTTAATCATTTATATTGTAAAATTTATTTTAAAAAAAAGTTCCGCTGGGTTTCTTGCTGGTTCTTCCCAGGACAGACGGTTTTTTTTTCGATGTAAAAAACCCTCTGTCCAGTGGTAAAGTAAAAAATGACTTTCAATAAGAATTACACATGTAATGTATATTGAATAAAATTATTCTATTCTATTCTATTTGTTTTTGTTGGTTGGGATTTTAGTAGACGTGGCTTGGTTAACCACAGTGAAAAAAGGGAGAAACCTTATGGCTGAGCCGAGGTGGCCGCTTCGAATGAACTAGGCGAATCCACTTCGGATGCGTTTTACGCGTAAGTTCACTGCGGCAGGCGAAAGGGGTGACCAGTTCACCTGTCCGCTGCAGCCTAGACAGAGTCGCAGGGGAAGAGAATTCTGTTGGAATACACTATTGGCTTTATGTTTTGCGTATCTGATGATGCGGTGTGGGTAGGGCCGTGCTAGGGGAAGAGTGTTGTTAACACGCTGCACCGAAATTCCTACCCTCCGCGACCATAACGTGGTCAGCGGTGGAGCCATAGATCAGCTGCTGCTGCTTGCTGACATGTGACATGATGATGAAGGTGAAATATATAGGGTTTTAGTCAATGCGAGTCTAACATAACCTACCATTTCTCACGCACGGTAGGCTTGTAGACGTTATCTCATGAAAAAAAGATTGAAATTCAAACTCAACATCCGCAGTGTAGTTGTCGGAAGTATCCAACTGTACCACACCCTCAATCTTAATACAGTGTACTGTATCTACACCTTTTATTTGCTTTAAGATAAAGATGTTTGCGTAAAATTTTGTGACTTCTTATTTAATGTTCTACACCTTTTTCTGGCGCCTTTTCATGATATAAAATTTAATTGTTTTTCTTATAAATTTGTTAAGATAATTATTACTAAACAGAGTACGAAAGAACTTTCTATTGTAGCTAATAAAATTACTTTCAAAATCCACAACACAATTTTTTAGCCATTGTTCACTTTTCTATTCTATATACTACAATTTTCATCAAACGTAATACAAATCACGACCGACAGCTACCAAAGGCTTTAGCAGAATTGTTCTAAGATATATCTTCTTACGGCGCTACCACCTTTTGTTAGTCTTGACAATTAAAATCAAGATTTATAGTCTGTGTTGCGTGTATTTCCTTTAATTGTAGTCTACATGTCTGAGGCTAAAAATCGCACATCAACTAACTTGAGTAGAAATGTCGAAGCAGGAAGAGACCATAATAACTTCCGATTAAACATCTATGTGTTTATGCAATGTTTAATAGTTATTTTGAAGTTGTATGACATAGGAGTAGAAAACAGATCAAAGTTAATGGCAACGGAAATTACCATTTCCATAGAAGGAACATCTAAAAAAATATATTTAAAAGGTTGTGCTAGGGATCACTTAAATAACATAAAATCTAAACAATGTTTGTGTACAGTATAAATTTAAGTGACATTAATTAAAATAAAAGGAGAAATAATACATTTATTCATTACACTACAATAACATAACTTACACAAAATGTATAAAATGTATTAAACGCCTAATACAATTCAACTTAATATAATTATATTATATATTATATATATATATATATATATATATATATATATATATATATATATATATATATATATATATATATATTTATATATATATATTTATACACATGTACACATAAAGAGGATAGAAAGGACGTTTTTAATGAATAAGAAACCTTCCTTGATAGATTTTCTTTGTCGTCAGTGACAGAGGCTTTTTAATAGCGGTAGGTTTATTGTTCCCAAATTTTCGCGGAAAATCGAAAGCCACGTCTAAAAGCAGCTATATGAGATAAGAATAACTCAATATTTATAATTTTCATTGCTTTGGTAGTATTTCCATTTTTATACTTACAGTGAAGACTTTTACCAAGTGATGAGGAATACCGGAACATAGTTTTGAATACTTGAGTAAATAACTTCCATTACAGCCTATAAATGTCATAACAACATAGGCTTCCTCCATATATTGCCTAGTTGGGGGGGGGGGGGGACAATATGTGCTACGATTGGCTAGAGGGTTATCTACCGCAGTTTTTGATTATTTCAAATTGTTGTCAAGAAGATGCTAAGCCCATCACCTGATTCAGTTTGCTCTGTCACCTGTTATACACATATTTATTGTGCTTCATTAATATTCCATAATATATATTATGGGTACTGAAAACAAAGTTAATTAGTCATATTTCAAAGTGGATAATATCAAAATCTCATGCAGAAGTTGTGTATCCTTTGTATGCCTTTTTTGTTTTAAAATACAAGCAAGGGCCCTATGCTACGTTATAATAGTCTAGATACAAAAGGAAAAGGGACTCCAGTAAGAATGTGTGTACATTATTTAAAACAATCAAGTATATTGTGTAAAATGTATATTTAAGTAGAATTAAACTATGACAATCGTATTACTGGTAAGGATTTAGTATGTTTTATTGTTCATTCAATCATTTATCAATGAACGGATGAACTTTCCGTTAAAATGTTTCTCTTTATTGACATAATTACAGCTTAAAAAAGAATTTGAGTTACACAAAAGCAATATACGAGCGCAACTGAAATAAAATACGTTTTATGTGTGCGCACTAGCGGCATTCGGCGGTGCGTGTGCATATGCATATGCACACATGCATATGCATGTGAGTGCGGTGATAAGTTCAGGCGTGCAAAGGACATATTGCGCCAGCAGCATTGAGATTTCTGTGTATAGAATTTATTCGGTAATCCGACAAAAAAAACTTGCACAACAGTAAGCTAAACACGGCCCATATCATCATCATCATTACAGCCCTTTACAAGTCCACCGCTGAACAGAGGCCTCCCCCAAGGAATACCACAAAGCACGGTCCCGAGCCCCCTGTATCCATCGACTTCCTGCACATCTTACCAGGTCGTCACTCCACCTAGTGGGGGACGCCCTACATTTCGCATTTCGCCTGCCGGTACAAGGCTGCCACTCGAGAACCTTTTTTCCCCATCAGTTGTCGATCCTTCGAGCTATATGGCCAGTCCATTGCCACTTCAGCTTACTAATCCGTTGGGATATGTCGGTCACTCTGGTTCTACTGCAGATATCCTCATTTCTAAGTTTATCATGCAGAGAAACACCGAGCATAGCCCTATTCATCACTCGCTGAGTGACCTTGAGCTTCCTAATCCGGCCAGCAGTGAAAGACTACGTCTCAGTTCCATATGTCATCACTGGAAACACGCACTGGTTATACAGTCTCCTTTTCAAGTTTTGAGGTATACCTGACGAGAAGATGTGCCGTAATTTCTCGAACGCTGCCCAACCGAGTTAAATCCGTCGATTGACCTCTCGTTCGAAGTTGGACTTACCTAGTCGGACTATTTGTCCCAGGTAAACATACTAGTCAACAACTTCGAACTTAGTGCTCCCAACAACTACCGGCATAGGTGTGACATGGACATTAAACATGATCTTTGTTTTGTCCATGTTCATCTTAAGACCTATCCATTGGGAGACACTATTGAGGTCATTGAGAATGGTGCTTAGATCCTCCAGCGATTTCGCCATAAGGACTATATCGTCGGCAAATCGAAGGTGAGTAATGTACTCGCCATTGATGTTGATACCGTATCCTTTCCAGTCCAAAAACCTGAAAACGTCTTCCAATGCAGCGGTGAAGAGTTTCGGGGATATGACGTCACCCTGTCTTACACCTCTCTGCAATTGGATATGTTTCGTACTCTCGTTCTGTACTAGGTTAGCCATCGTAGCCCTACTGTACAAGCACTTCAACACTTCGATTTACCGACAGTCAACTTGGCACCGCTGAAGGGACTGCAGCACCGCCCAAATTTCGACGGAATCAAAGGCTCTCTCATATTACACATACACCAGAAATAGTGGGAAATTGTACTCCTCGGACTTCTGTACAACTTGCCGAAGGGTATGTATGTGGTCTATGGTGCTAAAGCCCTTTCGAAAACCGGCTTGTTCGGGAGGCTGGAAGTCGTCAAGTCTGCGCTCGAGATGATTCGTAATGTCTCTCGAAAACAGCAAGTAGACGCGGCTCAGAAGGGAAATCGGTCTGTAGTTCTTTAAGAGAGCATTGTCGCCTTTCTTGAAGAACAAGACCACCGCACTTCTGCTGCACGCCTCCGGTATAATGCCACCATGGAGGACGAAATTAAAGAGCTTCTGGAGGACTTCAAGTACCGGTTTTCCACCCGCTTTCAGAAGCTCCGCTGTAATTCTATCCTCGCCTGGGGCCTTGCCGTTTTTAAAGTGCTGGAGAGCCATTGTTATCTCGCTCAGACTGACGTCCAGGATATCATCGTAATAATGTCGGATAAGACTGTCTCTTGGATCGTTACTCACACTTGCGTGTGGCTCCAACGATGATAGCTGCCCATAGAACCTCTCTACTCACTCAAAATCTCAGATGTCCCGGAAATGACGCTGCCACACTCGGTCATTATATTCGACAGTTGGCTCTTTCTGGCAGACCGATCTCTAGCAAAGACTTTGGAGCCCTGGTTCCGCTCGATCGCTTCTTCAATACGAGCAGTATTAAAGTTGCGTAAGTCCCGCTGCATGCATTTGGAGATCTGTCTGTTCAGTTGCCTGTATTCTGTCGAATCTACTGAAGACTGCAGTCTCATATCCCGTCCAACAACCATGAGATTAAGTGTGATTGGAGAGTTTTTGTGTTTTTCTGCGGCGGTCTTGCAAAACTTAGCTCCGACCGCATGGACAGTTTCCACGAGCTTGTCATCCATATCGTCCATTGCATTGCAATCTTCTAGGCACTGAAATAATCAAAAATCCACTATCATACAATAATCGTTATAAAAAATCTCACCGTGGATCATATATCTTATCTTTCGAATTTCAATGTGCTGACTCAGTTATGAATAATGCAACCTCATCAAACATTGCAAATTTTTTATCAATAAATTAAATATTTTTCGATAACATGTTACTCGAGTTAAGCAGAATAACTTATATCCCGAATATAAGCCAACGACAGAATAATAGTGCTTTGACTGGAAATACTGCTACAACGTAATGATGAGTTTCTGTTGCTACAACTCAAAGTAGTAGCGGTGTAAAAATATACACTACCTAATAATATTGTCCCACGGGTTTTGTAAAAGGTGACAGAGAAGAAATAGCAACTAAAAATTAGTAAAAAAAACTGCGTTTACCGACTCGCTTGCCAAGTGGCAAATATTATGTATATAATATTATATAGCAAATATCCATCGTCTGAGCAAATCTATAATGGTAAACCATTGTTTTATGAACACCAGCCAATACAAACGGAAATTCGAATAATAATAATTTATTTCATAAAGAAATTCAATTTCTATTCTGTGGAATTATTAAGGGCGTGATCCATCGGCATATTTGTGGCGCATGTGCTTTATATACAGGTTGTCCTATTATACAACATCTTGTTAATAAAAATGATTTTATACGGTTTATGGCAGTAGAAAATATATATGATAATCTTCAACACATTTAAGTGACGCTAGTTTTTACGGATTTTATCGCATATAATAATTACCGATGTTTCGAGTACTTTACATTTTCTAACATGGCTCCAGGGCCTTTGTGTCATACAGTGACATTCTCAGAAGGGCTATAACCCAGAGCCGTAAAGCCAGTAAAAAAAAAATTATTGACATTTTGTTTTAGCTAGTGTTGCCATAACAAAACATAACAAATTGAATTGTTACATATTACTATGATTGAGATAATGTTTTATTGTAGGAAGTTCTTTATAAGAGACTTCTTTACAACCATATCACTTTTATTATTATTGTTACTTATAGTTTAATTATTACCAAGAATAACTTAATATAAAAATATTTTGTGTTTGTGTTTTGTGTTGGTAGTCTTACAAAGTGTATACGAAAATAGTATGAATATAGTAAACGGCAACATTTGAATAGAGTAAACTGATTTAAGCCATTTGATATTCCCAAAAATGATTTTTTTTTCTGTGGCTTTAATTAAAATACATTTTTATTTAAAAATCATAGAAAAATAATAAAAATCATTTTATATATAACTTATTTCAAGACGCAATAATTTTTGCCAACTATTTTTCTGCCATTGTTCTTTACTTACCGATTTATATTAGATTTATTATAGCCTGGAAGGTAAAAATTCGTGTGATTCGGTTCGTGAATTCATGACTACATACATAGTCTACAAAAATACTTTGATCAATAAATTATAATTTAGTTTATTTTCCTGTGGCCACGTTTAATTGTTATAACTTTATGCACATTTATGTTATTGAGATATTCAACATATTTTAATAATTGATTCTTGTACATATTGCCTCTTCTCCCAACAAAGATTATTAATATACTATTAAAGCTAAATTTAACAGTGGCAACTTTATTCATATTATCACTGAATGATTTTTTTTATAGAATAAGGGTGACAAACGAGCACACAGTCCACCTGATGGTAAGTGGTTGCTGTGGCCCATAGATATCTACATCTATCTTCGATTACGAATCAAAATTCAAATGCGTTGTCACCCGTGAAAACTAAGATGGAATGCCTCGTTTCCAGTTAAAAGGGTCTCCGGTTCTCTTCATTAACCATACGAAACACAGCAGCGTTAAACTGCTATTTTACGCTGGTATTCTGTAAGAGTGTGGTCCTTCCCCGGTCGAGCCGACCCATTTGTGCTACAGCCATAATATAGCTGCAGCATCTATCTACCCCTGGTCTTTTACACAGTTGTTTAATGATATTCCTATGCAACATTTGTGCGGGAATGTGCGTGTTATTGGCTAATAAAATACTAGTTACTTATGTTCCTATTGGTTCCAGTAATTAAAATCTCTTTTTCTCTTTCTCTTTTAATTCCTCCCCTGCTGTCGTCGAGTCATTACTCAAACATAATGTAAATGTCTGTAAAAATAATTTGCATTTCGTAGAATTTTATCATATTGTAAAATATTTCATTAATATTGATATTAAGAAAACAGCAGATCTATAAGGGATTTCTGTTAAAGTTATTGCGTCTATAATAGATACGATCTGTTATACGGGGCTTCACGAAATGTCTTTTAAAAAAAACTATTTAGGAATTACAACTGGATTTATTATAGAATGACACAATTTTGGAATTGAAATTGAGAGGCGAGTATTTCGGATGAGAGTGAATGACGGACTGCGCGGTATTCCTAGTGTTGAAATAAGAAAGCGCCGAAGCTACTAAGAGAGTGCTGACTGTGTGCTTTGTGTCAGCGGATCCCTAGTAAAAGGGAATCTATAACAACCCCCCCGTTGAGAGGAACGGCTACTCTATGCGTAGCTGTGGTTGATCGGCGTGATGATGATCTTCTGTATTTTCCTTGTTAAAATTAAAATACTCTCTGAAATACTTTCCTCTCTTACAAATTATATAGGTTATAATAGATATGCAAAGTGTTACAGATATAAGACTTATTATAGAGAAACTAACATTATACAAATTTGGACTTTCTAGGGTGTCTAGTCATTTGATAATCTGATCGGAATCAGTGTTGTAAGATTTTAAATTTTCTAAATTCAAAGTTTTTACATTTATAGAAGACGTAAGGTTAACTGAAAATTTGTTTAGGTTACTTAACTTACAACAACTATCATTAATTATATTAAAATCCGAATATATTCCGGGAACATTTATACTAGGGTAGAGCTTAGTTTCTAGTTTCAGATTCTTATGGAAAGCTACGCAATCAGGTGGAATTGTGAGTATGCCTTTCCCGGATAGAGTGTATAAGGTTAAATTGTTACTACATTCCAACGATAACTTAGTGGATTTGGTTTGAACAAAAAACCATTTATTGTTGTATAGTTTATGCCAAATATCCAGATCATCGGAAATTAGTCTAAATGGACAGTTATCTGGGATTGATGTCAAGGCTTTCGTCATAATTTCTATTTCACAGGGTACATTATTGGATACTGTAGCTACATCACAAAGGTAGGTATTTGTCGGGATATTTTTACAATTATTCATGTCTTGTAAATAAACATAACTTGTTTTATCTTTGCTTAGCGCTACAAACTTTTCAGAAGGGATGATCATGGCAAAAGAGTTCGCTCTATCTTGAGCATGTGGAGTTGGCAAGGGTAAGTTCTTATATATATTATTATATTCTAATAAACTAACTAAAGGTAATTTTATGATATAATTTAAAATTAAAAATTTTGTACAGTCGACTTCAATATAAGTGACTTCAATATAGGTTATTTAAGAATAACTCAATAACCATTGGTCTGACCTTGATCAAATTGATATGGGACCACACGAGAACTATCAGCTTTCATATAAAAAAAGAATCATCGAAATCGGTTCGCCCAGTACAAAGTTATGAGGTAACACACATAAAAAAAAACATACACCTGAATTGAGTACCGTCTCCTTTTTGGAAGTCGGCAGAAAAATAAGCTTATTGTCTAAATAATAACATGCTAAATCGGCAATGTTAATTAAAGTATGAATGTTGCTTAATTCTAGAGATATTGGAAAATCTTTGTATTTTGGCATAATTCTTAGGTTACTAATTATATCATTATACATTTGAGTTGGGCTTAGTATAGATGGATGTAAGGTGTTGGTTTTTACAAATAAAATTGAGTTTAACAAATCTTCGACTTTGAAGGACATTGTAAGTAAATTAGATAGCAAGGTATTTAAAACATTGGATAGTTTCGTTTGAAAACTGAGTATAATCTATGTTGGCACTCTCACGACACTGAAATTGGATTATTTTAAATACTCGTACTTCATGAATGTTTTTCAAATGGTGTCGGATTGGATGTACGTTTACCGGAACAACGATGTGAAATTGATCATTAATTATCCTCAATGTACCAACAGGGTCGAAGAATATACCAGGGCTCTTGTCGATGCGTTCAATATATTGACCATTGCCGGTTGCAAGGATAATAGCACAAACTACGGTCATGGTTCTGTAAATAATAATTAAGAGCTTAATAAGTCTAGATTGTATAATAACGTGTATTTAATGTAAAAGAAAAGTGTATAAATAAATTGTAAATGTTAAAATATATGTCTTAAAACGAATGTAATTTTGATATTTAAGAACTTATGTCATGAGCGTGTTTCACTTCATCAAAGTGGTGTTTAACATGGCGTCTGTTAATGAGGAGAGTAAGGGTATTATTACTGTGGACCTTGACAACTTTGTAAGGCGAAGGGCAAATGGGGGAGAGGGCTTTGCGAAGACGAAGATGATTTTTGATGTAGACGTAATCTCCTATTTTATATTTGACCGTGCGAGAGTTTCTGTCGTAGTATGTTTTAGACTTTTCTTTTGAAATTTGTATATTTTGTTGGGCTTTCTCTCGAGAAATCTTTAATCGATGCTGAAGCATTTTAATGTAATCAGGATAGGTAACGTTACTTTTTGATTCGAAAATAGCATCGGGAATATACGGCTAATGACCAAAAAGAAGTTCGTAAGGAGTGAACTGAGTTGTTGTATGGACGTTACTGTTGTAGGCTAACATCGCTGTATAGACGTATTTGAGCCAATCAGTTTGGTTTTCTTTCACGAAGGACTTAAGATACTCTTTCAAGGTGGCATGGCTCCTTTCGAGAGCACCTTGAGTCTGGGGATGATACGGAGAGGACCATATCTGTCTTATTTTTAAAAATTCACATGTACGTTTGAAAAGGTCAGCCGTGAAATTTGTTCCTTAATCGGTAATTATGGATTTAGGGATCCTAAATTGCGAAATGAAATGAACTAGAGCTTCGCATGTTTCTTCTGCGGTGACGTTGGAAATTGGATAGGCTGTAGAAAATTTGGTTAGATCATCTTGGAGAGTGAGTATAAATCGGAGTTTGTGAAAACCCGCTTCGGGTAAGGGGCCTACTATGTCTAGGCTTATTTTCTGAAATGGGCGAGTAGAAGTGGTTGTGATTTGCATAGGAGACCGGTTAATCTTGCGTAACGGTTTATTTGTTTGGCAAAGTTTGCAATTTTGTCGGCCAGTCTCCACCCTTTCGTTTTGGCCAGTCTCCACTCTTTCGTTGTTGACTTACCACGCATTCGAACCAAACGGTTCGCCACGTCGTTCATCATGCGTACAGCAAAGGAGTGGAATAAGTTGCCAGCATCTGTCTTTCCATCCGATTACAGTGTGGGTGTCTTCAAGGCAAGAGTGAATAGGCTTTTGTTAAGTCAGTGCGCTGCACTATCTTAGGCTACATCACCACTTACCATCAGGTGGGATCGTAGATGAGCGCTGGCTTAGTAGAAAAAAAAAATTGTATATACCTCTCAATATCTGCGCGCATGTTTTTTCAATAATAACGTTCTTTAATTCTATTATACATTTGTTTGATCCTAAGTGACCGGCTATTGGTATATCGTGATTTTCTTTCAGAATATTCGATATCTCTGTTGGTACAGGGTATATTATGGAGTTATGATGTATATTTATTGTTATATTTGTATTGTTATATAAATACATAAGCATGCCATATATTTTGACAAACGAATATTGTTCGAACAGGTTCTTAAAATCAGAAATTGCGATTTCACTAATATCACCTGAAAGTATAATGTCGTCCCTGGCGGCTTTTAAGGTTTTAAAGATTTCGGGATAGGAGCAGTCATCAAAATAATATACTTTTGTGAAGAGAAGATAATAAATTTTGCCCTTTGACTCTATCTTTTTAAATGAGTAAAGTTCTCGTTCTTCGTTTAAGACCTTTGTGTTACTTAAACCGGAAAGAATATCCTCAAGGTAGGGATTTGATTCGTCAAAATCGATAGATGCGGGAACTAGGATTGTTTTGCAGTTGCTTTTTAAAAAGCTCTCATTATATTCTTTTATGTAAGTATTAAATGTCTCATCCTTTTTAGAAAATGTTTTAAGGAATGTAGAGTAATCGTTGTTGCAATGGGCCAGGTTACTTTCAGAGTCTTTATCTGATTCGTTACAGGAATGTTGTGGGGAATTTGCGTCTAATGGAATTGAATCAGCGTGTTCGGAATTCAACAGTTCTGATGGACTGAGGTTCAAGTCACCCAGTTCAATGAGTTCTTCGAGAATGTCTGAAGGAAGTTCAGGATCTTGAGTAGTTTGAGGTTCTTTGTGGGAGGTGGAAGGTTGCGGATCTGAGATAGTATCATTTTGTACAACCGGATTAACAGTGAAACGAGATAATGCGTCTGCGTTACTGTTAATTTTGCCCATTTTGTATTCGACCTCGTAGTCGAACTCTTCTAATTTTAGCCTCCATCTTACTAGTTTTGACCCCGGGTCTTTGCAGTTAAATAACCACTTAAGTGGGCGGTGGTCGGTAATAATTTTAAAATGACGGCCATATAGGTATGGCCTAAATACTTTAGTACCGAAAAGAATTGCTAAGCATTCCTTTTCTGTTATACTGTAGTTACACTCGGCTTTATTTAAAGTTCTTGAAGCATAAGCGACAGGTCTATCATTTCCTATGGGACCTTGTGATAATATGCCCGAAATAGCAAAATTTGACGCATCACAAGTCAACACGAAAGGCTTTGTGAAGTCTGGGTAGGCTAATATTGGAGCAGTAGTCAAACAATTTTTTAGTGTTTCGAAGGCTAGTTCTTGCTCATTTTGACAATCGAAAGGAACATTTTTCTTCAGAAGGTTTGTAAGAGGTTTTGCAATTTTGGATAGATTTGGTATAAATCTTCGATAGTATGACACTAATCCTATGAAAGATTTGATATCTTTTGGACATCGAGGTTGGGGAAATTGTTGAACAGCTTTGGTTTTCTCTGGATTTGGCTTTACCCCCTCGTTGGTAATGATATGACCAAGATATGATACTTCCTTTCGGAGAAATTCGCACTTATCTGGTTGGAGCTTAAGATTGAAGTGTCGGAGTCTGTCAAAGACGTTGGAAAGATTATTTATGTGTGTTTGGAGGTCACATGAGTAAATAACGATATCATCTAGGTAGACGAAGCACTGGAGTCCTTGTAGGCCAGATAGGGCAGTGTTCATCAACCTTTGGACTGTTGAAGGGGCGTTCTTTAGGCCAAAAGGCATCCTTGTGAATTCAAAGTGTCCTTGCGGGACAGAGAAGGCAGTTTTAGAAGCGTCCTTTTCAGACATTCTTATCTGGTGGAAACCGGAAGCAAGATCTAAAGTGCTAAAGTATTTACATTTCCCTAATTGATCAAGAATTACTGTTATGTTGTGTATCGGATAGGAATCTCCTATAGTGATGTCGTTTAGACGGCGGTAATCTATGACTACGCGCCATTTACGTTGCCCGGACGCATCGATTTTCTTTGGAACTATCCAAATTGGTGACGACCAGGGTGATGTCGAGGGTTTGATGATGCCATCGTGAAGCATTTTATTTATTTGGCGTTCTACTTCTGGTTTATGAATGTCAGGGAAGCGGTAAGACTTAGTGTTGATTGGTATGGAAGACGAAGTAGGAATTTCGTGTTGCAAGACGTTTGTGTTAGTTAATTTGTCGCCAGGCAGATGAAAGATATCGGAGTAAGTACAGCAAAGATCGCATAATGCTTCTTTCTCTTCTCTGTTTAGGTGTGACAATCTTAAGAGATTTAAAGTTTGATCGGTGCGAGTAAGGACGTTATTTTGTGAACCGACTGAAGAAGTATAAAAGATTTGATGATTATATTTATTTTCCAAAGTTTGTAGCGTTAGTTTTAGATCGGAATCGACGATTAATTCGCTTTCGGAAGTATTTACAACGGAGAGTTTCACATCGAAGTGCAATAGTATAGACTGGCTTAGTGAAACAAAGCTCTATTTCATCTTTATTTACTTTTAAGGTGTTGTTATCATAATTAATTTTGCAATTTAATTTGATAAGGAAGTCGCTACCGATTATTCCATCATTCGGCAAATCAAACGCTGGAAGTACGTAGAAGTTATGTTGGTAGGAACAAAATTCAATTGGGATGTGACCAAGGGATGTAACAGAGTCATTTCCTATACCAGTAATTTCTATAGAATTGTTGTTTATTTCAGGCATCTTTTCTACAGCGGAATCTTTAATAATACTGATAGCTGCGCCGGTATCGACGAGCAAGGATAAAGATTTCGACGAGACAGAAGTTTGAACTTTTATAAAAGGTAAGTATTTTTTTGATGGATTTGTAGAGATCTTATATATTTTAATATTGTTTTCTTTCTTTTTAGATGTAGGAGACGCAGTACTCTTCGATATGACGCCGTTGATAGGCTGTTTGGTAATTGAAGTAGAATTATTAACTTTCAATCTGTCGGTTTGGGGCTGGATACCCTGTCGGTTAGATTGAGTTGGAACGGGAATATATGCAGGAGACGAAATTCTCTTTCATATGACGCCGTTGATAGGCTGTTTGGTAATTGAAGTAGCATTATTGACTTTCAATCTGTCAGTTTGGGGCTGGATACCCTGTTGGTTAGATTGAGTTGGAATGGGAATAGATGCAGGAGACGAAATACTCTTCGATATGACGCCGTTGATAGGCTAGTTGATAATTGAAGTAGCATTATAAGCTTTCAATCTGTCGGTTTTGGGGCTGGATACCCTGTCGGTTAGATTGAGTTAGAACGGGAATAGAAAATGAGTGAAACGCTGTGTTATGATTGGCAATGGTGTAAGTATCGGCTTTGCTATTTAGTCTTCCAGTGCGATGCTGGACGGGAAATCCTCCGCGTTTAAATGATGGTTGGTGTTATCGATATTTTGATCGTCTGCAATAGCAGCATTGATATACTGGTTACGATTTGGGAAAATGTGAGGCGGTGGACCATTATTATTGTAGTTATTGCGATTAACATTATTATTACTATAATTGTTTTGAACGTTACCAAATCGTCGTCGATTATTAGCCTCGCGTTTGCGGCATGTTTCTAATGTATGACCGGGTATTTTACAGTATCGGCACACTGGGTAATCAGTTCTGGACATAGAGGAAGGCCCAGCTGAATTATTAAATGGCCTCTCTCGCGTGGTTGTTTGGTTTTGTTGGAAATTACGACTAGTAAAGCGTCTTTGGTTTGAATACTGGGTATTCGTTTGAATAAGGTGGCGTCGAGTCACCTGGAATATTTTTTCTTCAGACACGGTAAAATTAATAGCATCATTGAGTGTATCAGGATCGCGGCATCGAACTACTGTTGATAGACGAGGATTTAGGCCAACCACGAAAGTGTGTAACGCTAAGTCCTGCATTGCCGCGAGACGGCCTGCCAGTTCACCCTTTTTTCTTGTAGGTATTGATATATTTATTTCCGTTAACAATTTAGACAAACACGTCTCTATTCGCAGGGCATACTGGTTGACCGTTTCGTTATTGGATTGACGACATTCTTGTAGGTCTGAGAGCAGTGCAGCGTAATGTTTTCTGTCACCGAATTGGGATTTAAGAAAGTCTTCTAACTGTGATCAAGATTCAAATATTTTAATCGAGCAAGCACTTTCAGCGCGTCCTTCTAATTGACTAAGTATGTATTTTTAAAGGATATCCCGTTGTTGATCTGACGCAAGGTTCATAGCATTACTACAGTTATTAATAAATGGCATTAATTTTTCTCGGTTGCCATCAAACTTACTTCTAAATTTACAAAGAATATTAAGATCGATGCTTGGTGTCGAAATAACTGGTGTAGGTTCGTCTTTAGGCATTGTGACGGACGAGGATTAGTCAAAACAAAGATAAGCTACTCGGCGTTTCGCGTGGGAGTGGTAGCGATAAGGCGTTGCACTGGTCTCGAATACGAGCAATAGAACACAATTAAAATATAATGTTTAAAAGACACTTGACATACAATTGATTATGTTAAAATGAATGAATGAGAGTATAACTGAAATATGAATTAATTTGTATTTATATTTTTTTTGATTGTTTAAATAAATTAGGTTATATATTTTGTAAGGTTTATAAAACATTCAGTATTATTCACAAAATTTAAGACTGTATCATTATAATATTCCTATAAACCTGAAGTGGACTTACGGGAACATGTCGGGTTTATGTACTTGTATTTTGGATCAGGATTCAGGAACACGGTGACAGCGTATAAAACAGCGGAAGTGCGCAGCACTGTTGACTTCGTAGACTCGGTTTGCGGATGATGAGCAGATGTTGGGTGGTATTCTTCTTCTACTCTCTTTTCTTCTTTTTTCTTTCAGTTGTATGACTTCTAGCATAAATTTTTCATGTGGCCAGGCGGGTATCGTTTTCTGAAGTTCAGCGAAGAAACGAGTTTTAAGCAGTAAGTATTTATAGGGATTACAACACAGAACGTTCTAGTAATTGCACAATTGAGTCCTCAGAGGCACCAAGGATCTTTTATAGATCCCTTCATCGTTGCCACCAATTTTATACGGGGCTTCACGAAATGTCTTTTAAAAAAACTATTTAGGAATTACAACTGGATTTATTATAGAATGACACAATTTTGGAATTGAAATTGAGAGGCGAGTATTTCGGATGAGAGTGAATGACGGACTGCGCGGTATTACTAGTGTTGAAATAAGAAAGCACCGAAGCTATTAAGAGAGTGCTGACTGTGTACTTTGTGTCAGCGGATCCCTAGTAAAAGGGAATCTATAACAGATCGCACCCCAACTTGCTATTATTTTCAATGCTAGTATAAAATCTGGTGTGGTTCCTGATTTAATGAAACATAGTAAAGTTATACCTTTATTTAAATCTGGCAGTACATTGGACCCCACTAATTTTAGAACTATTTCTGTAATGCCTATGCTCAGTAAAGTTTTTGAAAAAACGTATTCTAGATCAGATATTAAGTTTTTTTTTAATGTAAATAAATTACTCATTAACAATCAGTTTAGATTTACAACGTGTCGCTTGACAACTGATGCCGGTTTTGAGCTAATCAAACATATTTTCTGTGCATGGGAAAATTCAGAAGATGAGTTGGGTATATTTTGTGATATTTCCAAGGTTTTAACTGTGTTCACCTTGATACTTTGTTCATAAAGCTACATCATTATGGTGTAAAAAACAGAGCGATTTAATTTATTATGTCATATCTAAATAATAGAACGCAAACGGTTGTTATTAATGGATGTAGTTCTTCCAGATTGGTAGTATCTATGGATGTTCCTCAGGGATCAGTTCTTGGTCCCTTTCTGTTCTTAGTTTATATTAATGACTTACCTTATTTGGTAGGAAATATTTTTTTTCTTTTTTTATAGGATAGGGTGACAAACGAGCATACAGTCCACCTAATGGTGAGTGGTTGCTGTGGCCCATAGACATCTACATCTATCATCGCTTGCGAATCAACATGCAGATGCGTTGTCACCCGTGAAGACTAAGATGGAATGCCTCTTTTCCAGTAAAATGGGTCTCCGGTTCTCTACACTCACCATACGAAACAGCAGTTTTAAGCTGCTATTTTACGCTGGTATTCTGTGAGAGCGTGGTCCTTCCCCGGTCGAGCCGACCCATTCGTGCTACAACTATACTACTAATATAGCTGCAGCATGGCTCTACCACGTATAACCATAACCATGATATAGTATTAATTGCTGATTATACTTCGTTGATTTTCCGACTGAAGTAAATTATTGAAATTTGACCAAGTGAATAATGCTATATCAAAAATAAGAATAATTCTATATCAAAAGTAGTATACTGGTTTAACGTTAATAATTTGCTTTTAAACGGTAATACAACATTATATATACAACAGGTAACACCAATGTGTTTTTAAATGGGGAGGGGCTGGTCTTTGTTAAATCCACTGTTTTTTTATTTCGGAATTACAGTTGACGCGAAGCTTTAATGGAGCCCTCATATATCTAAACTAGCTAGCATATTTAGTTCTGCAGCATATGCTGTAAATGTAGCATAGTTTTTACAAAAAAGTCTCAGAAAAGGTGCAGACATTTTCTGAGACTTTATCAAGAGCTTTAAATTATTTGTTAAGCAAAAATTGCCTAGTATAGGTTATACTACTAAAGAATGCATGGCTGATAATAACCCCTGGTAATGAGGTGGTCGCTACCACGATGTTTTTAAGTGTTCTCATAACAATGGTATAAAATATTCTATTGTAAATTGTGTTTTTTTTTAAAAAAAGGTCTCGCTGGGTTTCTTGCTGTTTCTTTCCAGGACAGAGGTTTTCTTTTGCGAACCAGTGGTAAAGGAAAAAATAACTTTCAATAAGTATTACGTATTGTAATTTATATTTAATAAAAATGATTCTATTCTATGGGATCGGATGAACTGACTACGCGTAATAAGCATTCATCCTCATAATCAATATAAATATTTCATAATTTCAAAGTTCTATTATTACATAATATACCTAGCTAATCAATTTTATTTATTTTAAGTCGTATTATTGAAATAGGACGACGATTGTGGGGCAATATATTGTGTAAAATTATATTATTAAATTAATATAGGGATGAACTTTTATCCATAAATATTTACAATTTCGTACCTACCTAAGTTTGTGAAAGTTATCATAAAAGAAATAAGAACCTACGCGTTATTGTAACGAAAGGAAAGTGCATAGCAAGCTGCGTAAACTTGTGAACACTTTGTATTTTACCGGTGTATATGCCGCGGAGTAAGGTCATCATAGTACCTTATCCAGGCCTGCTAAGCATCGGAATAGCGTTTCGAACCAAAAAATCTCGTTTCCTAATTACGATTATTAAAATATTATGATTGATAACATGATATAGTATATAGATTAATACTTTATTGCAAAATCTTCGTATATATAATATAACATATCAAATTAGAAAATATTGGCATAAGGGATAAAACCTTGACATTGTTTAAAAGTTACTTATTAAACCGTACACAAAAAGTTAAAATAGATCAGTTTATTAGTGAGGACACATATACTACCTACGGTATACCACAAGGCAGTATTTTAGGCCCAACTTTGTTTTTAATTTATACCAATGATCTTTGTAATCTGAAAATTGATGGTGCCCGAGTGTTCACATATGCCGATGATACTGCTGTAGTTTTTACTGGAACATCATGGGATGACATCCGTAAAGGTACAGAATCTGGCCTCACTAAAATTGCAAGCTGGCTTCAATCTAATTTTCTGACTATTAATGCACTTAAAACTAATTATATATGTTTTACTATTAAAAATAGTACCCAACCGGGAAATTACTTCAACATAAAGATTCACACTTGCAGCATTGACAAATCTCAAAACTGTAACTGCTCTGTCATTACGAAAGTTTCTTCAACCAAGTACCTAGGAATCATTATAGATCAACGTTTAACTTGGCATGAACATATTGATATAATAACATGTAGATTTAGAAAATTAACCTGGATTTTTAAAATGCTTAGACATATTACTTCAGATAATCTAATTAACAAAATTTATGTAGCTTTAGCCCAATCGTTATTAACTTACTGCCTTCCGATATGGGGTGGAGCAACAAAAACAAAATTATTGCAATTGGAAAGAGCTCAGCGTGCCTTAGTAAAGACAATGTACTTTTTGCCTTATAAATTCTCAACAGAGAGCCTATATTTAAAATCTGATGTACTAAGTGTAAGAAAATTATATATTTTACACACAATATTAAAAAAGCATAAAGATTTGTTTTATGACCCAAATATTTTGCATAAAAGAAGAAAAGACATTGTACTTAACTCTTTTCGTGTTAAAACTGCATTTGCTAGACGTCAGTTCATTAACCAATCTATCTATCTGTATAATTCTGTCAACAAAAGTCTTAATATTTACTTTAGAAATACCAAAGACTGCAAGTTATTAATTATAAATTGGCTGAAAACCCTGTCTTACGAAAGCACAGAAAAACTTTTATGTTTCAACACATAAGGTGAAAATAATATTTCCCAAAAAAAACACACATACACACATAAATACACACACACATATACACACATACACACAAACACACACACACACACACTCACATACACACACACACATTTATTGTTGAATAATTTTAAACTACTTTTTTTCTTTTAGTTTTTTTTTTGTATAATATGTAATTATATGTTTCTAGAAAGTTTTGTATAGCTATGGAAGAGCGGGAGTCTCTGACACAAGTGCCTTAAGGTGCTTAAAAGACCCTCCCTACCTTATGCAAATTGTGAAATGCTTAGTGAAATTAAAGAGATTATTATTATTATTATTATAACACTTGTTAAAAATTACAATGAATTGTGTATGAACATAAATATTTCTTCTTAACTTTCTCATACAATAATTTAACAAAATACCTGAATTGATCATCTTTGTTATTCTATAATTAGTAAATGAAACGCAATAGTATTCCTCAGAAATAGATTACAGTATTTATTGTCTTTTTAGTTTGTTGAATCCAAAGCGTATCATTAAAACAAACCTGAAAATTAAAAAAGAAAATTTCAGCATAAATTCGCGGTGTACATCGGAATAAAGAATTGGCTGAAATAATTGGCACCTAATGTCGCGGTATTTTTACATTTTTTTTTAATAAATTTATAAGTTAAATGTTTTAGAGTAAAAATATAATCCTTGAAATCGTTTAACTCAAAGAATTACACATACAGCACAAAAATAAACAAAATAACCACTATTTCAAAATGATAGTACTTACGTGCACAAGGTCCAAAATATATGACGCGTGGGTTCGGACCTGCTGCTGACGCAAAAACTAGCCAATCATTTTAAAATGTATACACATTACTCCGGACCTTTGATGATATAACTACACAAAATTATATTTTTAATTGAATAAGAGATCTTGAAGCAAAAAAGAGCTTGTTCGCTCTTAATCGCAGTTTTTCAAAGTACCTCGGAATATAATGCCAATTTTAGAACCCCTCGGATTAAGTTGCCTTTAACTTACTTACTTCCTTATTATTTATATCTCAGAGATTGGGAATAAAAGATGAAAGGAACCAAACAGAAGTGAAGGTAGTGCTTGTAACCACCAGTTTGACCACTGTAAAGTTCGACGTCGGTGCGTGTAGGCAACGTGCTTGGCTTGCAGTCGTTTAACTGGTTATTGTTGTAATTTTGTCTCTTATTGTTATTTGCTAGAATAATTATAGAAGAGAATTCTGCGTCGAAACTGACCACACCAGTCATTGTGATAAGTACTGTCGCTTTTGGTTCGCACATACTAAATCTATTTTGGTGTTATCATGTGCCGAAATTTCCGGAATTTATTCCGTAATGGTCGCATTGTGATTACGCCACGATAAATATGAAGAGTGTAACGCTTTTTTATTGCTGACAAGCGATCAACCCTGGCTTTGCTGGATGAGATTTATTATTTTATCTTCATTTTGATTTTTTTAAGATTAATTAATAATTACCATTTATTTTGTGATTTTTTCAATTTTACGAAAAAATCTCCATGCTTTTTGATATAGCTAAGATCCTAGCATTGCTCTCTATCTATTCGAGAAGTTTCGTAACGATCGATCTATATTTTACAGACATACACTTCAATTTTATTTGTATGTTTATGTATTAGATGCGTAGACAAATATTTAATTCCTAATGACATGCAAATGACAACCCCCTGACTTCGATAAATGGCAGTTATTTTAATATTACGTTAGCAAAGAAACATTTTGAACAAGCGAAAGTTACATCTTATTTTAATTTAAACATTAAAATTTTAAATGTATTTATTTATTTGTTGTATTTATTACATTTACGCGATCCCGATTATCTGCACTATCTCCATAATGAATCTGTTTTATGGTTGCAGCATATACCCTGCTACAGAATTATAACCAAATACATACATAAACAATTTTCAATATATTATCAAATTATCAGTTACTTGACTCCACATAATCAGTAATTCATTCATGAGGCAATGACTGTTATAACAAATTCCAGAAAATATAATGTCTCTCTATAACCAATTTTATTTTTTTTATAAAATGAAGATTGTATTATAAGTGTTTTTATAAGATAAATGAATACATTGTTGATAATAAGCAACGGAAATATCGTGATCACTTTCTAGATGCTTCTTAAATGATTCTTGTGAGTAATCATACAACTTATATTTTTTAAGTATTAATTATTTAAAATTAAAAATTTTGTACAACCGACTTCAATATAATTTATTAAGAATAACTCAAAAACTATTGGTCTGACCACCAACCACACGAGAAGTACCAGCTTTCAAATAAAAAAGAATCATCGAAATCGGTTCACCCAGTTAAAAGTTATCAGGTAACACACAAAAAAACATACAGTCGAATTGAGTACCGTTTTCTTTTTGAAAATCGGCAGAAAAATGTCCTGTTGGGTTCTTTGTTTTTTTCTATAACATGATGTATCTCCCTTCATCTCATGGTAAATTTAGGGTCTCCGAACCAATAGTAAAAAATTTACTGGAAGGATTTTTCAAACTTATGTTAAATTAAATAATCAATTTCATCATCATGACATGAGACATTGTATCGTAGAACCATGCTGCTGCTGTATAATATCCAAAAAATGAATGGATTCACGAATATCCATAAAATAATAGGATAAAACAAGAGTACAAAGGTATTATGTTTGGTAAAGTGAGTGTCAAGAACCGGAAACGCTTTATACTAGTGAATAATAATTGCATCGTAGTCCTCGAGGATGACAATGCATCTGTATTTTAATTCTTTATACGAGGATGTAAGTGTTTTGTGGGCCTCGTTATCCACTTACACCTCTGACGGCTAAGATGGAATGCCTCGTTTCTAGTAGAAAGGGTCTCCGGCACTCTACAATCACCATACGACACACAAGCTGCTATTGTATTCTGTGAGATCATGGTCCCTCCCCGGCTAAGCCCCATTCGAGACCCATTCGAGCAACAACCATAGTATAGGTGCAGCATTGCCACATGTACCACAATGTTAAATTCTGTCCAACAAAAGCAACGACTTCCCTACGATTGTGGATTTTTACATTAATGCACAATAATATCGTCTGGATAATTAATTATTCATTAATGAATTATTTTATTTACTTATTACAAATACATTATCTAAGTACTTATTAAAAACTTTATGATCGGCGCATGTAGGTAGCTATTAAAAGGTATTCACATATTATCATCATCATTACAGTTCTTTACAAGCCTACTGATGAACATAGGCCGCCCCCAACGTCTGCCACAAAGTACGGTCCTGAGCCATCTGCATTTAACGACTTCCTGCCTTTCTTACCAGGTCGTCCATCCATCTAGTGGGGGGCCGCCCTACACTTCACCTACCAGTACGAGGCTACCACTCGAGAAAATTTCTACATCATCGGTAGTTGGTGCCCGGAGTATTATTATTATTAGTAGTATTCGTCTATAAAAATACATTTTCGTCTGGCAAAGAAAATTAAAATAAGGAAACGTGAGCAAGTTTAGCTAAAAGGAGTCGCAGAATGAAGGATGGATTAGTGCTTGTTATAAATCACTAATACTACAGATTCACTGCTGCTATTACATATTTTGATTATTGCTAAATAGTTTCAATAAAAAAATTCAACGTATTTTCAACTGTTGAAACATCATTTTTTAGTTTCAATATATAAAATATATTTTTCACATTATCTCTTTTGTTTGACAGTCATAATTTAAAATTTTGTACAACCGACTTAAATATAAATTATTAAGAATAACTCAAAAACTATTGGTCAGACCTTGATGAAATTTATATGGGACCACATGAGAAGCGCCAGCTTTCAAATAAAGAATAATCATTGAAATCGATTCACCCAGAAAAAGTTATGAGGAAACACACATAAATAAAATAGAAAAATATACAAAAAAACATACTGTCGAATTGACTACCGTCGTCTTTTTTAAGTCGGTAGAAAATACAATCGATCAATTTGGACGAATCAGGAACGTTAATCGCAAGTGAAGCAGAATTGCTATCGCGAGTGAGGTACGCAATTAGATTAAAATCATATTGTCCACTTAGTAAGAGCTTAAACACGTTATCTAATAATAATTCATCCAAAGATAACAATTTAACAAAAGTAGCGATTCATCGTGAGTTTTTATAATTTTAATTTATTTTTAATAATACTTTGTTTCACCATTTGCATATGCTAGGGTCACCATGTATCCGGCCTTCCCCGGATTTATCCTACTTTGAAGAGCGTTCAGGTAAGCGTTCCGGAATGGATCTGATCCAAGCACAATCCAAAAAATTGAATGGACATTAAAACTACACTATAACAACTTTCACAGTTTCCTCTTAAAAAAGAAAACATTTTAGCAAAAAATAAGGAGAGAAAAATAATTACAATTAGATTTTAGATTTTTCTTACTACAACTTACAACTGTTAAGCAAACCTGTATAATTCCTTAAAAATTTACAATATTTTAAGCAATTTTACAGGTATTAATCTGTACGCCCCTAAGTGGGCCAACATAATAAAGTTCTTATACTTTTTAATGCGAGAAAATGTCTGTTTCGATATTAAATACTAAAACTTGTTCTTTTACAATTTAAAATTAAAATTTTTGTATAGCCAACTTCAATACAAGTTATTAAGAATAACTCTAAAACTGATAGTCTGACCTTGATCAAATTCATATGGGACCACACAAGAAGTACCAGCTTTTAAATAAAAAAGAATCGTCGAAATCGGTTCACCCAGTAAAAAGTTATGAGGTAACACACATAAAAAAAAACATACAGTCCAATTAAGTACCGTCTCCTTTTTGGGAGTCGGCGGAAAAGAAAATTCATCACCGTTTTCGTACCTAACAGGTGACCATGGGATATACCAAAATAGTCCTATGGCTTTGGTAGTGTCACGATTACACATAAATCATGTTAAGCCGGTTATGAAATACCTTGACCAGCAAGAGGAATCAGTGAAATATATGTGACATGTGTGTTGCTGCAATCGTCATTCCGCTTGCCAAGCGTGACTATGAAACAAAACGTCCTTACAATAAGAGAGGTCCATGTTAAGCAGCGAAATCAGGTTGATGGGGTAGAAGAAGAAGTATTTAAATATTAATACAGATACCTTTATTTTACATAATAAGAAAATAAGGCAGGATTTGCCTTTTTATTGAAATCCTTTATTTCGGGCTTAACTAAAAATCAAAATAAAGGCCAACAGGAACTGGTCGATTTTCACAGGCTGTGGCGGCCATGTTGTTTTGACAACATTTATTAAATCTATTGGTTATTATTTCATTACTGATGCCATATTATCATGGCAACTTACACGATTGAGCAATGTGTCCAAATGATAAAACTTTATTATCAATATGAGTGCTCGTTAATTCAAACGTTTAGTTTAGAGCAGATGCGGTGGCCATCCAAAGTCGATTCTGCAACGTTAGGTGGACCAATTCGAAGCGATCGGCTTAGTAAAAAATCAGTCAACACCAGTACGTCAATGATAATGATAGTGATAAGGCGCAGTTTTGGTTAAATAGCTACGTTAAAAAGCAAAACTGCCGTATATAAGGAAAAGCCAACCTACATGAGATTTACCACATTACAATACATACACCAAGAGTTAAATTTTGGTGCAGATTATGGGCTAGTGGCTTCATTGATTCGTACTTTTTCGAAAACGACGTTGGTGAATACGACGGTGCCATAACTGTCAACGCCGAGCGCTACAGATCGATGATATACCAATTTCTTTTGACGAGCACTTAACATTTTGGACGTGGACAATCTGTGGTTCCAGCAGAGCGACACTACATGCCATACATTGTTCGAAAAAATGGAAATTCTGCATGAAATATTTGAGTTATCTTTCACAGAGATGACGTGAATTGGACACCGAGATCGTGCAATTTGACCCCGTCGGACTTTTTATTGGGGGTTTTCTGAAATCCCAGATCTATACTAATAAGTCTTAATCGACTGATGTCCTCAAATTCTACATAACCCAGGCCATCGCTAAAGTTCAGCCAGATTTATGCGGTGGATTCATCGATAATAATTAGACCTCACGAATCCTGTTCACATTGAGAAGCCGCGGTGGATATATAAACAATGATATATTCCATGGTTATTGGCATTCAAGGAGTTTAACAACAATTCGTTTATACCCCACACACTTTTTGTTTTATTCCTATTCAACATCAACCCACTCTGGTTGGAAAATAATTATAATATTTTTATACTAAATAATAGAAGAGTTGAGATGGTGATGATGTTGATGACGATAACAATGCCTTGTTATTCGGTCCATTTACGTAGTGACGCGATAAGAGTGCTGCCACATCACACTCTGCTCAGTCGGGAATATTTAGTTCCGGCGATTAATGTATGCTAGTCCCCAAAGACAAGTGTAAAAAGTCGATGTGACGTCTCATATCGCTGTGTCCGTTATGGTAGTTAATAATGCATAACACTGAGTGATTCCGATGAGAACGATGTCCCGCAGCAAGTGCCCTGTTGTAGTCTGTCTGCCTTTTAAATCTGCGGTGAGGCGATATGAAAACAAGCTTGACTGGTGAAGCGGAGTAATCACTTTATAACCCTCTAGGAAATGAGAAGAGGCCTGTGCTTAGCTGTAATGGTAAGTAAATAAGCTGCTTATTGCTTCAGCATGGATAAGTCGCTAAAAATCTTTCTTTCGGCATATCGCATCAAGTCAAGATTGGCACTAGAAATAAAACATGGCAAATATTACTTACATTTCTGATTTCTAACCTGAATGATCTTTATACAATGAAATTAACAATACACAGTTTTAACTGATAATTATTTTATATTATAATAAAACACAATTCAGTGTGTAAGCACCTTAATAAAAGTGATAACGAGTATGATACTGAAACTCTCATGATAGCGAAAAAATTTACATATATAATGGGCTGAGACTATCTTTCGGCGTATTAGTCTTCATTGTGTACTGAAGTGTTAGTTTTTTAAATAATCAAAAATGATTTTCAAGCTCGTAATTGTATTCGGAGCTCTTTGTGCAATCTATTATTTAAAAAGATTATATAATGAATTTTACTGGAAAAAACGTGGTGTGAAGTTATATACAAAAGGTAAAGTCGTTGGTCCTTTGGGTATATTCTTAACAACAAAACAGGCGTTATTTGAAATATTTATAGACATTTATAAAATGTATCCGAATGAGCCAGCAGTTGGAATTGGTTCAGTATTAAATCCTGCTCTTTATGTTAAGGACCCAACAAATGTGCAGCATGTCTTAAGTTTAGATTTTAACTCATTTTATCACAGAGGTGTTGATATGAATGAAAATGATATACTTGCCAATAACATTCTTTTTTTGAATGGGAGTAAATGGAAATTGTTGCGCCATGCTATGACACCCCTTTTTACGTCATCAAAACTAAAGAGTATGTATTACATAATAGATCGCAGTGCTCAAGATTTCGTTGAATATTTAAATAATAATCAAGAAAAATTAAAAGGTGATATGTTTAATACGTTATCTATATTCAGTAGTGCTGCTATTGGAGCTGCTGTGTTTGGAATTGGAACTGAGTCAATATTTAATTCACCCTTCCTTAAAATGGCTCAAAATACAATGAAATCTACGGTTTCCCAAAATATTAAGTTTGTGATATCCGCGTTCAATGGAACTTTATACAAACTTTTGGGTCTTCAATTATATAAAAAACACGAAGAATTTTTCATCGGTGCTATAAAGCAAGTCATCCGTCAAAGAGAACAAGAAAAAATAAAGAGGCATGACTTTGCAGATCTATGCGTAAATATACAAAATAATGGTGTCTTAAAAGACCCTGACAGCGGCTTGGAAATATATCCAACGGATGAAGTATTGGCAGCGCAAGCGTTCTTCTTCTTCCTTGCTGGTGTTGAACCCAGTGCGTCCGCTATGCAAGCAACATTGATAGAATTAGGACGCAATCCTGATGCTCTAAAACGTGTTCACGATGAAATTGACAGCGCGTTTAAGAAATACAACAACACAATAACATATGACGCTCTTCAAGAAATGGAATATCTTGATATGTCATTAAATGAGTCAATGAGAATTCATCCATCGGTTGGATATTTAACTAGAGAATGCGTTCGTGATACCGTATTACCAGTTGGAAATATCAAAGTTGAAAAAGGTACCAAAATATTTACTCCTCTTTATGAATATCATCACGATCCAAACATATTTCCAGATCCCGAAGTTTTTAAGCCGGAGAGATTTTCCCGCGAAAATCGTACTACATTAGTAGACAATGTTTTTATGCCATTTGGTAAAGGCAACAGACTTTGTGTTGGTATAAGATATGCCACATTGCAAGTGAAAGCAGGGTTAGTTCACTTGTTACGAAACTTCACGGTCAAAACAACAATAGGCGAAGGAGGAATTAAGTACAATAAGCATCATACACAAGTAAGGCCATGCAATTTAACGATCGAACTTTTTCCTAGAAATAAGGAACGGAATGAATAGATCTAGAATTATATTTTTATAGTTTTAGGTAGTCAATAACAAAGGTTTAGAGGTGACTTGTAAAATCTTATTTATTTTATTATTTTCATGTATCATTCATAACTGTAATATAAAATGTTAATTTTTAAGGAAATGAACTTTTTTTAATTTATTTTCCTATAAAATAAGAAGTTTGTGGATAGATGAGAAGGAAGACGATAAAATAAAAACGTCAAAGGAAATATTTTAATTAATATTTTTTGTGTTTGTTTGTTTTTTTCTTTTCTTTATAATTAATTAATAAGCATGTTTTTCTGTGAAAGTATAAAGGTAAATTAAAGTTATAATCTCTCTACGTTCCACTGTTGGCCACAAGGCTCCACTCATTTCTAAATGTCTTATGAAGCAGTTATTACGCCATGCTGATGCTCTGCGTATTGGTGCAATTTACACGACTCGAGTGCTATGAAATTGACGCGCTAGACAATAGGCTTTGACCAATATATTTTGTTGTATTTATATAAAAAGTGAAGAACTTAGCAGTCTTTATGTACTAGTATGTATGTTCTACTGCTTAGTACAAGATTCTATTCGTTTTCGAAAGGATAAATTTAAAATAATTAAAAAAAAAATTTACTTACTACTTAAATGAAAATAAACTCCAAGCATAGCCCTCTCCATAGCTCGCTGATCATACGATCTCATCATAGGTGTGGGTCATGACTGTCTGGAATCTATAACGTGGACGTGGAGCGAAAAGCTATCTAAGCTATAAAAATCGCAAAATAAATTTTATTAAACTGAATTTTACCTGTTTAAAATCTTTTACCTGGATATTCAAAATTTGTTATTTTACTTGAGGACTAAAATAAGATAAAATTATTGATCACCACAAATGTCTAAACGAATAAAATTCACTTTAAATATATCAGCCTGTTTGAAGCCGGCTGATATATTTAAAGTGTAAGTGTAAGTAGCTTACAGCCGGTTAAATCGAGAGAAAATAGTAGTGTGGGCGTAACGTCCAAAAAAAAGGAAGTTGAAGATACAAATACGAGTATAACATATGTTCATATTTCTTATCGGAGACTATAAATGATGATATGGTGTCTACATGGTAATTATATTTTTAAAATGCCTTCACGACGTAAATGAAATTCTGCTGTGGGGTAAATTTTGTTTCTGTACATGATAAACAGTAGAAGAAAGCCCAAGTTCTAGGAATAAACGAATAGGATAGAGATAATTTATTTTTAATTCTTTATATCTTGACTAATTCGAGAATATTTAGATGAATACAAGCTTATAAAAACCGCTAGCAAACCGGTCACGGTCTATTAGTTATTTTTATTGTTTTTTGTTTTTCACCAAAACTCGAATAATGATTTTTAGTCGCTACAATTTAAATACATTTATAAACATCATTACGTTTCTTTTAGCGTTACGAAGTAAAAATTGTACACTATTTTCTCTTCACAACACAAATTGGAAATCAGATTAAATATTAAAACGTAAATGGAGCCGAAATCAATACAGCAATTTTATTGAGTCTGTTCAATGGATTTTATATAAATAAACTAGAAGTATTTTAATAATGCTTAATTTATCCCAATGTAACACACTAAACAATTCAAGTTGGGATTTGACGAACTAGAAAGATTTATTATTTACCACTGGCTAAACAGAATGGTCCAAGCGCCTTGAACTTTACTGTTCTAAATATTTTCAAGTCTGACATTTGTTAATCTGGTTACATTGCTAATTTTATCTTACTCGCAGAAATATAAATTTGAATTTATTTCTATTGGTATTGGAATCTTCTAGACAACCATTAAATATTTGAATCTTTAAGATCTTTTCTCATTTCATGTCATTGAAACCTATTATTTATTTTTCTAACCTAATTTGCATTAACTTTACTTACGAGGGTGGATTGAAAAGTACTCGGCCTAACCAAGAAAATAAACACATACTAAATCAGTTATATTTTTATTTTTCTACATAATCACCATCAAGTTCAATACACTTTTGCCACCTCCCCTTACAAGCACTTAGACCGTTGAAAAAAAATGATTCGTCCTTAGAGTCAAAATATGCGTCTACAGCTGCTTTGACCTCGTCGTTTGTCGAAAATCTTTGAGCTCCCAAGTGCTTTTTAGGTTAGGGAACAGAAAGAAGTCTGATGGTGCCAGATCAGGTGAATACGGCGGATGCGGTAACAGTTCAAAGCCACAGTTGTGAATTTCAGCCATTGACTGTACTGACGTGTGAACACGGGCGTTATCTTGATGAAACAGGACTTTTCTTCTGAGCATTCCTCGACGTTTTTCTTTTATTTCCTCTCGTAAACGACGTAGTAAGGTGCAGTAGTAATCAGAGTTTATAGTCTGACCCCTTTCAAGATAATCAATCATAATCACACCTTTCGAGTCCCAGAATACTGAAGCCATCACCTTATTTGCCGACAAAATCGACTTAGCCTTTTTAGGGGGTGGTGAACCAGGTCTTCTCCACTGTTTTGATTGTTGTTTTGTTTCCGGTGTACAGTAATGAACCCATGTTTCGTCTATAGTAACAAAACGATTCAAAAAATCATCTGCATCGGCTTCAAATAA
This sequence comes from Parnassius glacialis, assembly GCA_033319125.1. NCBI lineage: Eukaryota > Metazoa > Arthropoda > Insecta > Lepidoptera > Papilionidae > Parnassius > Parnassius glacialis. The sequence continues at coordinate 53,685,953 of JAVANC010000001.1, read as the reverse complement.
CTCCAAACAGTCGCGTGAAATAGTCAATCGCGTCCTTTTTTGTTCAACTGAAAGCAGTCGCGGAACCCACCTCGCAGTCACCTTGTGGAAACCCAACTCGTTGACAATTATGTTTTGAGTTCGTTCATAAGAGATGCCTATAATCTCGGCTATCTCTCTAATTTTTAATCTGCGGTCTCCCATTATTAAATCAAGTACTTTTTTAATATTTTCGTCAGTAGTTGACGTCGAAGGCCTTCCAGAGCGGGGTTCATCTTTCACACTCTCTCTACCACGTTTAAATTCTGCTATCCATTTTTTGACGGATGAATATGACAGAGCACAATCGCCTAATGTACTGACCATGTCATCATGGATGGCTTTTGATGATAGCCCCTTCTTATGGAGGTACTTAATGACGGCACGCTGCTCGATTTGCTCCATTCGCGGAAAATATGTCGAAATACTTTGTTAATCTTTATATATAAAAAGTACGTGTCACGTTGTTTGTCCGCGATGGACTCCTAAACTACTGAACTGATTTCACTGAAATTCTGCACATTGTATGCATTTTGGTCCAACTTGAGAGATAGGATAGTTTTTATCCCGATAAATGAGCCTCAAATATTTTTTTTGTGACTTTAAGGATTTTTATAGGAGGGGTCATCGGAAAGGGCAGAACAACGTCTGCCTGGCGAGCTAGTAAATTTATAAAATCACAACTAATTATCGCACACGTTTCGAACTTCACACAATGAACTAGTCTGAACTGAACTAAATAATGTGGGTAGATTTGATTTTTAGAATTGAATGGATCTGTGTTAGGCCGAGTACTTTTTAATCCACCCTCGTATCTTACTTCAAATGCTGATTATCAGCGTAAACAACCTCACACAGTGTAAGTTTGATCAGCAGTGTGCATATTTTGGAATTAATAAAAATTGCGTGAATTTTCTACTATCACCCATGTATACCTTGCGTTATATATGACTCTTGTTCATCAACTATTGTAGCACAAATAATGAAACCGCCTGCAAAGCATGGCATCTATAGCAAATTTCCCCTTTTATAAGAACTTTGAACAGACGGTTATGGGAACAATATAAGTGAAATTAATGATTTCATATATTTACGCGAACACATCACATTTAAATAAAACTAATTTTGCGGATTTTATCGCGTAAAGGTATTAACTTATTTTATATTTCCGACATTTCGAGCACTTTCCAGCACCCATGGTCACGGGGGGGGGGGGGGGGGGGCTGAAGTGTATGACGTCCCAATGTCATAGTTAACCACGGCTACCTCCAGATTAAAAATTATTAATTTTTGTTCCTATCTACGCAGTATGAACTTACAGTATCATGAAGACTTGCAGTTGTATGCTTGGGTTGGGATTTAATTTTATTAATTATGGGATACCAAGCAGATGGTAGCACCCAGCCATCTTCTCTATTGAAATTAGGATGTTTTTTTTTATTTCAATAGAATCGCGAATCATCCTTGGAAGGATTCGGTGTTCTTTAGCGAGGATTTGTGGTCTATCAAATCTAATGTAGTGACGGGGGTGATCCTGCACGTGTTCGCAGACTGCAGACTTTCCCGAGCGTCGCATCTTCACATCAGCTATGCGTTCTTTAACGCGGGTTTTTATGGATCTTTTAGTTTGTCCTATATAAAAGAGACCACATTTACAATCAAGCTTGTACACTCCTGCATCTTGCAGAGGAATATTACACTTGACTAGTGGTAAAAACTGACTAATCTTCTTCGGCGGCTTGAAGTATGTTTTAATGGGAGCACGCTTCAAGATGTAGCCAATCTTGTCAGAGACACCTCTGACACATGGCAGTACATCAGGCTCTCGCTGGAATGTGGCCGGCTTCACTCGTTCACTGTTACGTAGGCGCGGGACCCGAAGCTTATTGTTGTGCAAATCTTGCTTAACGTGTTGGAGCTCAGCGGCCAGGTGTTTACTGTCACAGATCCCTCGTGCTCTCTGAAACAAAGATTTACCCACGGTAGTTAACTGTGAAGGATGGTGGTGAGAATCACCGTTTAAATATCTCTCTGTGTGGATCTTTTTTCTATACACAGTGTGGCTCAAGGTGGTATCAGGATCCCGAATTACTAACACATCTAGAAAAGCTAAAGAATTGTTTACCTCTAACTCCATAGTGAACTGAATTTTAGAATTTAAAGAGTTTAGATGATCTAAAAATGCAGTTACTTTATCTAAAGGTAGAATTGTGAAAGTGTCGTCTACGTACCGCTTGTAGAATTTTGGGTTCACAGGAAAAGTAAGCAGGGCTTTCTCTTCAAAATCCTCCATGAATATATCGGCGACAATGGGAGATACAGGTGAGCCCATCGCCACTCCATCTACATGCTTGTAGAACTTTTCCTTCCACAATAGGTAGCCAGATGTAAGGCAGTGTCTGAGTAATACTACTACTATATTTTTCGGGCATACTGTTTTGCTCTAGCCTTCTAGTAACAATCGAGATTCAGTCTTCAACAGGTAAGCATGTGAATAAAGACTGCACATCAAAACTGACCATAGTTTCATTGTCTATTGTCAATTGTCAATTCAATGTACTATTGTCTTCCAGATGTAGGTCTTTAATCTCGCTGACAAAATGGTATGAATCCTTTGTGTGTGCTCTTGTATGCCCCATGAGCGGTGAGAGTACATTCACTAAGTTTTGAGCCAATCTGTAAGTTGGTGAATCGATTTGGCTCACTATGGGACGTAGTGGAGCATTAGGCTTTTGTATTTTTGGTAACCCATTTGGCACACGTAGGTATTATCGATTTTGCGTCTAGATTTAATTTTTCGGAGTGTTTTTTTATGAGATCACTGGTTGTTTTGAGTGTGTTATTTGTTGGGTAATTTTTAACATTTTTATAATACTTACGTCCGACAAAAGTTCTTGTATTTTAGAAATATAATCCAACGTATCAATGACTACCGTAGCATTTCCCTTATCTTCGCGGAGAATCGTGAGTTTTAGTTTATTGCGTAGGTTATTCAACGCTTTAAATTCGTCTTTAGGTAGGTTCGTTCGACGTTACATAGACAGATCGTGACCATGGGTGCTGGAAAGTGCTCGCAACGACGGAAATATAAAATATGTTAATATACGCGATAAAATCCGCAAACTTAGTTTTATTTAAATAAGTGAAATTGTTCCTCAAATCAAAAGTTGGTATATTTTTCCCAAATAGTACACAATGCGTGATACCAGACATCCGCCAGATGGTCGCGTAAATTTTTCTAATACTCTCTTCGACTCTATTAAGGCAGCAATTTTTTGGCGTTAATAATATTCTTAATCAAGGATAGTAGTGTTTATGGGTTATTTTCCTTTAAATGAGGTGTGTACTTGATTTTCACTGTTAGTGTTTTTTACTAAACAAAATATTAGCACTCCCCCACAATTGAGGGTTTTATATTTGTACATAATTAAGTTACCACATAAAAGTAAGTAAATTTTGGAATGTGATGAATGTCATCTGCGAATAAAATACGGGATGAATTATTTAAGACGCCTTCCGTTACTTTTGACTCAACTACTTTTTTTAATCAGATTTAGGACAAGTTAAAGATAAAGGAATATTAATTGGGTAATCTAAATTTCTAAAAGATGTATCTTTTGGTTAAGACGTGATTGATTTATTTATTGTTTTATTAAAGTGAAGCGTCATATTGACTTGACATGTGCTGTACCCCGCATCTTTCCCTGAGATATAATTATTTGCGGCCTAATTAAAATAATTTTGCCCTATAAATGAAATATTATCACATTACATCCCTTGAATTATTCCATATTGATAAAAATTGTATGTCGTATTTATGCTTTGACAGTTGGCAACGAAGCACCAGAAATATTTTCTTTTATATTTACTGATTTTTTGGTGAAATTTGTAAGCCAGATTTGGCCTCTAAATAAAAAAATAAAATAAGTTGAATATACCTACGTAGCTTTTGACAATTGAAATATTTTAAAATTATTTTCAAAACTTAGAAAACCTATTGCCTCTTCCTTATGTGTATCAACCATGGGGGTTACCATTGAAACTTTACTGCTGAAAGTTATTAAACTACTGACCTGCATCATCATTTCCACGGTAATAAGTACCTTGATTTGAATAATAAAATAATTATAATTATCCGGCCTCCTCTTTTAGAAATGTTATAAAATCTATTGTTTGACATTCTTCTTGCACTGAAGATACTGTAAGACTTTGAGAGTTGTGCCAGCTCCTCGTCTTTAGCTGCATGCACTGCATCTTTAAGCTCATAATAGTTTCTTACTTTTCAGAATTTTGAATAGTACATTACAAATGTACGTCCATGCTACGTCAATTTTTTAATCCATCAGAGAATTTTTGGTAGCCAGTTTCTCATTTATAGGTCTCAATATCTCACATGCTATTTCGTTACCGTCAGCTTGCGCAATAGTGAGGCCTATAAATAATTCCGATAATTCATATCCACATTCACTGATCGACATATTGTTTTGACTTAAGTAATTCAATTAATTATTATTCAATTGACAAAGTATAGAATCGGCAGAATTTTTCGTAACTAAATAAGTCTTTATTTAGTTACAAAATAGTCGCATTTTAACTATAATTTAGCGATTTTAGTAAGCCTGGTTTTTAAAACAAAGGAAATTATCATATTTTTCTCCGATCACAATCTTTGAGATCTACAAAGTCTGTATTTTTTTCTGTCGTTTCTTCAGAACCGTTATGGGAATTAATGATGTTGCAGTATTTATATCAAACTTCTTCATGTTTGAGAAATTATTTTCAGCTAATTCTAACGTGCATTTTTGTTCGGAAAAACCACAAATAATAGTTTTGTAAGAAGAATATTATATATATACAACAAAATCAAAAGGACGCATCTCCTCGGTTGCATCAAATTTATTATCCCGTACAGATATCCCCGATATCCAATTCGCAAACTATTTAGCATACCTAGCCACAAAACAAATTTAGGTGCGCATTATCCCCTAGCCAGAAAATGTAACACATGCAATGAAATTATGACCAAGGTACCGGACATTGACATTTTCAACGACTCTGCCCGATGTTTCAAAAAAATTGACCAATTTCTTTTCACCCTCTTAGCACACACTCATTTCTTAGTTAGTTTTTTTCTTAATGTAAGTTATTTTGTATTAAGTACCATTAGAATATAATAAGCTACACATTACGGTAAATGTTGTTTATAACAGTAATTGGCAAACATATTTAACCATATACTTGTAGAAAGGGTAATTGAGTATAGTACAGAGACTAATTTTGTAGTTAGGAATAAAATTAATTCATTTACACGAATTAATTATCCAACGAGTCGAGGATAAACTAGTAACGGAATACGACAAGCGCACCGTTCCACGTCAGAGCCAAGACTGTCTTAACGGCGGCCGCGCCGTCCGTTTAATACAAGCAAAACGGGCGCCACCGCAGGTGCAATGGTGCAGGTGTGCGGAACACGTGTTATTTACAAGAATTCTGTCTAACTGCACCGACGGCTACCGAGCCGCACATGCAATGGTGCTGGTCCCGTCACGGCCATACTGACATGCGTGCGTCCTCGCACGCGCTCCATCACAATTTTAGTTATCTGTAGACAAAAAAACATCGTTCGACTATCCTGACATAACAGCGTCTGGTCCGGTCTATATTGACCCTTCAGACTTGGGTGACAATCAGTTTTGATCCGGCAGTAAGCCCTACAAAACTTTAATCAACTTTATGCGTGATCGGAATGATTAGTCTGTAGCTTTTCTATTTCCTCTTTTTTTTCAAGTACTGTTTTCGCTAGTCCGGAATCACTATTCCCTATAGCCATATTATTGGACCGGCACAAAGCCCTGCAATGATAGTAAGAACTATTTTTTTTCTTACTCTCTTTTTTTTTCAAGTACTATTTGCTAGTCCGGTATCACTATTCCCTGTAGCTATATCATTGGACCGGCAAACGCCCTGCAATGATAGTAAGAACCACTTTTTTTTCTTACTCTCTTTTCTTTTCAATTCAATATAGAACAGGTACAGACCAACCATACCGCAAACATGTACCTGTTACAATCACACAAAAGTGTATCGTGAGGTACGTAGTCACATGATAACACCTAATATGTAAACCAACAGCAACACGTCACATCCCAGTGCAGCACAGAACAGCCTTCCTGCAACTCCATGTTCCTTTCCTGCACAAGAATAATTACTTTGCTAGAGTGTTGCAACGTCTCTAGTATTTTCTAGATGCACAGACACGGCTACCTCAGACTGTCGCACGTCCTCGTGCGGTTGATAGTGAACAGCATACGGTCTATCAGTTATCACCACCTGCTAACAGATATTAACTCTTGTTAAATATTACAACGGTCGACCATACCAGACTTCATTTAAGTCATGGACGCACCAATATGGCTACCTCCAGGCAAACGCACTTCAGCTTTCAGTTCTGCTGCGTTTGTGCCACATTCGAGCCAGCGAGCCATCGCGCCATACTAACGCTAGCGAATTGTAGCACTGCTTTGCAAAATTAAAAATTAAAGGAAATGGAGACAAATGTATTGCGAACCATGGAATTCCGAGCTTCCAAAGTTCATCACATATTCTCTTAAGAAACAGCAACTGCATGACAATTGAAAACATTGCAAAAAAACTGAAACTATGTGTAGAGACAGATACCACAACAAATTTCGTAGGGAAGGAAGCAACTGCGCAAAATTTACGGAAACCGACCAAGCCTCAGACGTCCATTTACAGCGCCAAAACACCATTTGTTCGGCGGCCGCTTGAATTGCATTGCCGTAAGATCAGCTGATAAGTTACCGACTGTAGCGGTGTAGGCTCAATCTTACCAGCGCTCGGCCGTACCTGACCATGTTCGATTAGCCGTCACAACATCTCCCTCATTGATCATTGTTGTAGAGACTTCTACGAATCCCTCGACATCTAACTCCAATCTTGTCGACGACACAATATTCGGAGCAAACTGCAACACTGATCAACACATTAGAACACAAAAATGTCACTTATTATTTTCAATTCATAGCGTGTTAAAGTTAATCCTTTATTTTGGTACATCCCTTAAACGTTTTGAACTTCAAAATATAGCAAATGATAATCATGTTTCGCGTGAACTATCAAATTACAACATAACTTGAATAAGTTGATTAGAAAGCCTCCAACTTCTTTCGACATTTATTAACATATTTAGGTACATCAAGAAATAATGAAAATACTTGCGGGGTACTTTTAATACAACTAGAACAAATTAAAAAAATGGCTTAAATAATTTCACTTTATCTTTTCTCTACACTTTAATGATACGAAAATATCGTAAGTAGAATAGCAAATTTCATTACGGTATTTAACATAAAAACAGATTCATCAATGCGGAATGCATTACAGTCTTCCACAAATGTAATAATCCTCATACTATTCGAAGATTAAATGTGGGCAAAAATGGAGATTTTATCCCACTTCTGATGTAGAAAGGGTAATTGAGTATAGTACAGAGACTAATTTTGTAGTTAGGAATAAAATAAATTCATTTACACGAATTAATTATCCAACGAGTCGAGGATAAACTAGTAACGGAATACGACAAGCGCACCGTTCCACGTCAGAGCCAAGACTGTCTTAACGGCGGCCGCGCCGTCCGTTTTATACAAGCAAAACGGGCGCCACCGCAGGTGCAATGGTGCAGGTGTGCGGAACACGTGTTATTTACAAGAATTCTGTCTTACTGCACCGACGGCTACCGAGCCGCACATGCAATGGTGCTGGTCCCGTCATACTTTTATTATCGTGTTGTTGTTAATGTTTCATGTGTTTTGCTGTTGGTGTATCTTATAAATAAATAAATAAATATCTCTTTAGCTTTTATTATTTTTTCACTGACGAGAAGATCCTGGAGCTGGAAGAAGAGATAGACAAGTTGCGCTGGCATATTATAGGATTATCCGAAGTCCGAAGAGAGGGGGAGGACACGGTAATCCTCGAATCCGGCAACTTGCTCTATCACCGGGAGGGCGACCATCTGTCCCAAGGAGGTGTCGGATTTATCGTCCACAGGTCTCTCGTTAACAACGTTGTAAAGATCGGGAGTGTGTCGACGAGGGTTGCGTACCTTATACTCAGAATCCCCAAACGGTATTCGCTGAAGGTCATACAGGTTTACGCAGCAACCTCAGCACACCTCGATGAGAAGGTGAAGGAAATGTATGAGGATATCTCTAGAGCCATGCATTCCTCCAAAACCCACTATACGGTGTTAATAGAAGACTTCAACGCAAAACTAGGCACAAGAGAGAACGGTGAGCTGAAAAAAGGGAATTTCGGAATAGGGCAGCGGAACCCAAGGGGCCAGCAGCTGGCCGACTTCGTGGAGAAAGAGGGATTCTTTATGATGAGCTCTTTCTTCCAGAAGCGATCCCACAGGAAGTGGACCTGGTCGAGCCCCGACGTTTCGACAAAAAATGAGACCTGCGGCCTCATCTGACCAGCTGTCGAAGGCTAAGAGATCCGCTAGACATAAAAAATAATCCTCATTGTTGTATGCATACTTTCTGTGTAGTTTATATTCACTTCCAACAATTCGCACTTCATGTTGTCACTGTTCATTACATATTTCCTTAAAGGTACTTTTGTTTGTGGATCTATAGGTATGTGAATTTCTTTCTGTGGTGGGTACCTTTATAATTTTCTTGAATGTTTTTATTTAAAAATGTTACTTTTGCTAACATAGTTCAGTATGTTATAATGTCAACAATATTCAGGGCACATATCTGACACTGAGATATTGTCAGTGTCATGATATGTAAGCTGTGAGAGATAAGCAAAGATTGCACGACCATACAGCTTTTTTTTATTGTATTACTTTAGTTAGCTTATTCCTCACTGTCATTCAGTTATTGCATTGGATTTTGTTTTAGCCATATCAATAATTTTCTGGCCATTTTTAGTTAATTTTCTTTTTAATTTTATTTTTAGTTTGTTTTCGAATATTGTTTTTAATGTGTTTCTCCTAAGTTTTTATTTAGTAAGTAATAAGTTATTTATGTTTAGGATATCGTACTAAAGTTTCACTAAATAATTACTAATTTGTAATAATCGCTTGCTTGATTTCACTATCTGAGTTTTTAATACTTATGTTGTTGATTTGTTATTTGTGATTAATGATGTCCAGATTTCTTTCTTTTTTTTTGCACTAATTGAAAATAAAATAATGTTGTTTAAATATTCTGTTATGGTTAACCGGCGGGATTGGTAGTAGACATAATATTGCCTTTTTTATTTTATTTTTTTATTATAATATATACGTGTTATTTTGATATTTACTTATATTTTATATTGTACTTATTTATGTATATTTGTTTATAATGTCCGATGATGAATCATTCTATTCTGCTAACGATTCTTCAACAAGCTTTGACTCTTTCGATGAGCCGGAAACTCTCCGCAACGTGCTTGCTAAATCTTTAGAACATCTCCCCTCTTCTTTTAAAGTCTGCCATTTGAATGCAGAGCATACCCTCTCATTACTCCGACCTTTTAGATACTTTCACTTCTGCCTCTTCAAATGTGCAGGCCATTCTAATTTCTGAAAGCTGGCTGAAGCCCTCTCTTTCAAATGTTTCTTACAGCTTACCAGGCTTTGCCTTGATTAGAAATGATAGATTAGGCAAGGGTGGGGGAGGTGTTGCAATTTATCTACGGTCCGACTTACGTTATTCTGTAATTGCATCCTCACCTTCACAATACTCTGCTTCGGCTGAATATTTATTCTTGGAAATTCAGGCGGGGCGTTCCAAATTAGCACTTGGGGTTGTTTACTGTCCTCCTTCTGTTGATTATTTCTCCAGCCCAGAAACGGTCTTAGAATCTGTATGTGCAGACTATACACATCACATTATTATGGGCGACTTCAATACTGACCTCCTCAAAACTTCTTTGCAATCAAGTAAGCTTATAAATATCTTGTCTTCAGTAAATTTATCCATCCTTCCCTGCTCTCCTACTCACCATAACCTTGACTCCCCGGATACCTGGCTAGATCTAATAATCACGTCCTGTCCTGATCTAGTCAATAAATATGGTCAGTTGTCAGCTTCCGGTTTTTCGCGTCATGATTTGCTTTACCTTGCATACAGTTTGAAGTTTGCAAAAGTTGAACCCGAGATACTTTTGGTTCGTTGTTACAATAAAGTTAACCCAACGAAGCTTCTGATTGATGCAAAGGCCATCGACTTCTCACCTGTGTATTGTGCGTCATCAGTTGACGATAAAGTATCTATTTTCACTAAATTAACACTGAAACTGTTTGATGCGCATGCACCGGTGAGATATATTAGGGCTAAGCGGCCTCCAGCTCCGTGGATAACGAAGGGAGTGCGCATGGCGATGACTCGACGTAACCGAGCTTTCAGAAGGTTTAAGTGTGGACAGAAGCAATGAGAATTGGGACTTGTACAAAATTGCTCGCAATCGTTGCAACCAAATGGTAAGGGCGGTAAAGTGTCGTTACTTCTTTGACAATATATCTAGCGCTTCTCCGGCAGATACTTGGAAATTTCTTAATTCTCTTGGCCTATGTAAATCCTCCACTATGAAACATAATATCCCGTTCCCTCTAAATGACTTAAATTCCTATTTTTCAACAGGTTCTTCACTCTCTCCAGTTATTAAGTCCCAGTCAATCTTAGAAATTAATTCCAAGGCCAAACCTTTACAAATACCCTTCTTATTCTCGCTTGTCTCTGTTAACGATGTTCGTAAAACATTTGCTTCTATTAAATCAAAAGCAGTGGGTTGTGACAATGTGAGTCGTGCTATGATCTCTTTAGTTCTCGAACTCTTTCTTCCAGTCATTACTCACATCATTAATTTTTCTCTGTTGTCAGGGGTATTTCCTTCTTTGTGGTGTAAAGCCTATATAATTCCGCTTCCTAAAATTTCAAACCCCTTGCAACTCAATAATTATAGACCTATTTCTATTCTTCCATTCTTTTCAAAGATCCTGGAGTCTATAGTTCACCAGCAAGTATCAGGTTTTATATATAATAATATCTTGCTCACTCAATTTCAGTCGGGCTTTCGTCCCGGACATAGCACCACCACTGCACTTCTTAAAGTTACAGAGATCATTCGGAAAGGCTTGGAGAATAGAAAGGTCACTGTGCTTGTTCTCGTGGACTTTTCTAATGCCTTCAACATGGTTGACCATGATATTCTCCTCGCTATGCTCGGTAATCTAAACTTCTCCTCCATTGCTTTAAATTGGTTCTCTTCCTACCTTTGTGGTCGCCAACAAGCTGTTCGAGTTGGTAATCATTTGTCTGACTGGTATCAACTTGTATCTGGCGTGCCACAGGGTGGAATATTATCTCCTTTATTGTTCTCTATTTTTATTAACTTCCTTTCCTCTCATCTTTGCTGTTCTTACCACTTCTACGCCGACGATTTGCAAATTTATACTCAGACTGATGTTGATCACATTAATAATGCTGTTATCAATACAGATTTATTAAATTTAAGCAATTGGGCTAGCAAATTTGGCATCCAAGTGAATCCTAACAAATGCCAAGCAATTTTAATAGGAAGTGCTCGTCAGTTATCTAAACTTGATATTTGTTCTGTCGCTCCTGTCATGTTTGATGGATCATGCATCCCTTATTCCAGCACTGTGAAAAACCTAGGCCTCTGTTTGGACTCAGCTCTCAATTGGTCCACTCACTTTCAAACAATAAGTGCTTCAGTTATTGATAAGTTGAGTGCCCTAAATCGCCTTAGAAACTACCTTCCGGTCAAGGTAAAGATAACTCTGGTGCAGTCCCTTATTTTGCCCATTATTGATTATGCTGATGTGTGTTGTACTGATCTTAATGAGAACCTTCTAGATAAGCTGGATCGTCTCGTAAATAACTGTGTCCGATTCATCTTCTGTCTTCCCAAGTTTGACCATGTTTCCTCCTTTAGATTTCAGCTAAATTGGCTTCCCATTCGCCAACGGAGGCAAGTCAGGACACTTCTCACACTTTTTTCTATTTTATTCGACAATCATTGTCCCGACTATTTTAAACGTAAGTTTCAATTTCTATCTGATACGCATAAAAGATCTCTACGTTCTTCAGAGACTCTTACGCTCTCCATTCCACTTCACCGTTCCGGTTTCTCTTCTTTCTCGTATACTGTACGAGCTGCGCGACTTTGGAATGCACTGCCTAAAACATTGAGACAACGCTCCAACAAAGTAACATTTAAAAAGTATGTTAAAGAACATTTTTTTGAAAGTCGTAAAGAATTCCTAAGTTGGCGTCATCATCTTAGATAATCTGTGTTAGTAGCTAATTTCATCATCATATGTTTTTTACGTATATATGTATTTTTGTGTGTATATATGTATTTATATGTGTATATGTGTATATATATATATATGTGTGTATGTGGTATATATATATATATATATATATATATATATATATATATATATATATATATATATATATGTATGGTATATGTATTTTTTTACCTTTATTTTTATATGCTATATTTTCTAAATTCATTATATTTCTTATTCTTTACTGTTATGTATTATAATAACCGCCTTCGATGTTTTTCCACTCCTCAAGGTTGACAGGCGGAGAATGCTTTAAGCATTATGTCCGCCTTTTGTACTTATATATTTTATAAGGTTCAAAAAAGTTAAATAAATAAAAAAATAAATAAATAAATTGATTTCATTATGATGACCAGACGACAACTGTTCAGTGATGTCTCAGTGATCGCGAGGGTGAAAACGGCAGCGATCACCGAGTGGTGAGAGGCACACTGAACCTAAACGTTAAGTTGGACAGGTCACGTCTAATAAAGTTAACGCTACGTCCCCCTCGTGCTCTAATCCAAAGTCCTAAAACTTTTCAGCTCGAGCTAACAAACCGTTTTCAGTACCTAGAAGCTTGCAATGCAGTAGACGATATGAATGACAAGCTCGTGGAAACTGTCCATGCGGTCGGAGCTAAGTTCGGCAAGACCAGCCGCAGAAGAACACTTTCCGATCACACTCTTAATCTTATGGCTGTTAGACGGGTAATGTAAACCTACAGTCTTTAGTAGATTTGAAAGCATTCAGGCAACTGAACAGACAGATCTCCAAATGCATGCTGTGGGACTTAGGCAACTTCAATACTGCTCGTATTGAAGAAGCGATCGAGCGGAACCAGGGCTCCAAAGTCTTTGCTAGAGATCGGTCTGCCAGAAAGAGCCAACTGTCGAAGCTGAAGACCGAGTGTGGCAGCCTTGTTTCCGGGACACCTGAGATTTTGAGTGAGATTGAGAGGTTCTATGGGCAACTGTAAACATCATAGTTGGAGCCATACGTAAGTGTGAGTAACGATCCAAGAGCGAGTTTTATCCGACACTACTCCGATGATATCCCGGACATTAGTCTGAGCGAGATTAGAATGGCTCTCCAGCACCATAAAAACGGCAAGGCCCCAGGCGAGGATGGAATTACAGCGGAGCTTCTGAAAGTGGGTGGAAAACCGGTACTTGAAGACCTTCAGAGGCTCCTTAACTCCGTCGTCCATGTTGGCACTACTCCGGAGGCGTGGAGCAGAAATGCGGTAGTCTTTTTCATCAAGAAAAGCGACAAAGCTCTCTTGAATAACCACAGAACGATTTCTCTTTTGAACCGTGTCTGCATGATGTTTTCAAGAGTCATTTCGAATCGTCTCGCGCGCAGACTTGACGACTTCCAGCCTCCCAAACAAGCCGGTTCCCGAAAAGGCTTTAGTACCATAGACCACATACATACCCTTTAGCAAATTGTACAAAAGTCGGAGGAGTACAATTTGCCACTATGTCTGGCGTATGTGGACTATGATAAAGCCTTTGATTCCGTCGAAATTTGGGTGGTGCTGCAGTCCCTTCAGTGGTGCCAAGTTGTCTGTCGGTATATCGAAGTGCTGAAGTGTTTGTACAGTAGAGCAACGATGGCTATCCGAGTACAGAATCAGAGTACGAGACCTATCCAACTGCAGAAAGGGTAACGTTATATCCCCGAAACTCTTCAACGCTGCATTGGAAGACGTTTTCAAGCTACTGGACTGGAAAAGATGCGGTATTAACATCAATGGCGAATACATCACTCAATTTTGATTTCCCGGCGATATAGTCCATATGGCAGAATCGCTGGAGGACCAAAGCACTATGCTCAATGGCCTCAATAGTGTCTCCCAACGGATAGGTTTTAAAATGAACATGGACAAAACAAAGATCATGTTTAATGTCCATATCACACCAATACCGGTAGATGTTGGGGACACTAAGCTCAAAGTTGTTGACGAGTATGTTTACCTGGGACAAATAGTCCGACTAGAAAAGTCCAACTTCGACCGAGAGGTCAATCGGCGGATTCAACACGGTTGGGCAGCTTTCGGGAAATTACGGCACATCTTTTCGTCAGTTATACCTCAAAACTTGAAAACGAGACTGTACAGGACAGACGTATTTTTCGAACCAGTGGTAAATAAAAAATGACTTTCAATGAGTATTATGTAATAATCAATTTTACTGGAAATAATTAATTTTAATGGAAATGAGGCATTTCATCTTAGACCTCACGGGTGACAACGCATCTACATTTTGATTTGTAATAGAGGATAGATGTAGATGTCTATGGGCCGCAGCAACCACTTACCATCAGGTGGACTGTGTGCTCGTTTGTCACCCTTATCCTATAAAAAAATTGAATAAAAAATTATTCTATTCTATTTTAGGCTATCATTTTCAACCACAAATGCGGCGTAAAATATAAGATAAATTTTTTAATTTTGTAGCAAATAAATGTTGAAATTCTTTCACTAAATTTAAGTTTACATAAGTTCTAAATACAACAAAAAGACGATTAGATTTTGACGAAAGAGATTCTAACCCACAACTTTTTGAGTTCGAGGTCTACACTGTTTTCTTTCTCATTACTTCGCAGGTTCAATCCTATAGCTATATATATATATATATATATATACGTGATCTTAAAGACGTGCCCTTAAGTGATCTTAAAAACATGTGGTTCGAAAATGATGGTTGCCCAGCACATTATGCCCGTCCTGTGCGAGAATATTTAAATCAAGAGTATCCAGGGCGTTGGATCGGGCGACTTGGTCCTATCTTATGGCCACCCCGTTCACCCGATTTGAACCCCCTGGACTTCTTCTATTGGGGTTGTCTTAAAAACAGGGTCTCCTTAAAACCCATTGTGACATTGGACGAGATTCGTCGAAATATCACTCAGGCTGCTGATTACATTAATAGCAGAAGATATGCAAGACAAATAAAACGATCATTTTTAAGGCGATGTCGTGCATGTATTAATGCTGGTGGCAAACAGTTCGAACATTTGCTATAATGTTATTAACTTAATAAATTACACGTGAAACTGTTTGTACCATTTGTTTAGAAATAATAGGCCCATATTTTTTAAAACTTGTTTTCCTAGAGTATTATACCATTTTTGAATGTTGGCTAGTTGCGTCAATTTTAAAAAAAACTTGCCTAGTATGGCAAGTTTTTTTGTTCATACTTTTTTTTTTCACCACGATAAGTTAAATTTGGTTAAAAGTAATGGTCTTCAAAAAAATTAGAGAATAAAATAAGTTTCATTAATTTTCGTGATAAAACAAGAGTTATTCTGGAGTTTTTAAGAATTGTGGTAGATAGCAGTACTCTTCAGTTTGCCTATATAAAAAAAAGAAAAAAATATTTAAAAAATTGTGGTCATGGTAGTGAAAAATATCATAAACGGTCTCAATTTCTGAAGAATTTAATTTTTTTATATAACTTAAAATATAATTGGGATATATATTTTTTCTTTTTTTCCCCGATTAGTCCGGGGCAGGTCTATCCTCCGGTGTTGGCTTATCGTTGAATTTTGGGACATGTTGTATATATATATTTGTGTCTTTTTAGTAGTACAGTGCAGGATATGGATTTGCCTTGATCCTCACCCTTGGCAGACAGAAGGCGATCGCAGTACCAGACGCTCCGCACTTTTGACTTTGCCCGCGTCGCTAACCAAGGACTTAAGGCTCGATGTAAACAAGATTACCGTATAGTGGCGGTGTTAGAATCTACAACCCCATATTATCCCGTGGGTGTAATAACAGGGAAACAAATGAGGAGATGGGCAGCAGCGTCTTGTCAATAATGACGAAAAATAAAAAAAACTGCAGTTTCCACCCCGCTTCCTTTTGTTTATTAATTTATTTATTTCATTCTTTAATTTAAATAGTGTACCTAATAATTTAAATAGGTAATAAATATGTCTATCAAATGTACAAAAAATTGATATAGCTTTGTTTTTTATTTACAAATTCTAATTATTGTTTGTCAACCTCAAAATAAAAGCATATTAGAATCACGAATTCTTTTGTTGGAATAATTACTCCCACAGCAATATTTGTACTCAGGATTAATTTGATTACTGTGGTCATTTATAATGTCACGTTATTTGATTATTAATAATAATTAAATAAAGGACTATACTAAACTAGATAAACTATACTAGACTAAATAAATAGATTGACTTGGCATATTATTATATTAAATTAGATTGTTTAGTGCGATTGCCAAGTCGATTTATTTATTCAAAATATAAAAGATTTTAATATTAATATGGTTGCTATAAGATGTTGTTAGGTTAGCTTATTACGTAATAACAAGCCAGAAGGATCCTTAAGTAGGGACTGAATAAATTAACCGACTTGGTATTACATGGATCTCACGACTTTTTACGGTAGAAGAACAGAGTTGCGAGACTTGGTTTTTTTAAAAGTTATGTTTTTGATGGCATCTCATTTTTTTTGTAGATAGTTATATGTAGGTACCTATCTACACCTATTAATCCATTATATTATACATAATAAATAGGTACACTGATTCATTCACTGCAAATGTAACTTTGTAATCCTATATATTTATATAGGATTACAAAGTTATTTTTGCAGTTGATGTATCTCGAAAACTGGACCGAAATTGCAAAATATTTTAATATTTACTTAATTTGTATACTAAACAGTATATGTGTTTCAAATTTGAAGCTTCTATGTCTGCTAGAAATGCCTTATACTTTTGATGATCGGTCAGTGAGTGAGTGACAAAATTAAGAAGCTTTGACTAGTTATAATTCTTAAAATACTGGTTCAAATTTAATAAAGTTTGAAATATATCGAATTTATATTTAATTATATTTTAATGAGTACTTAGTGAAAATTCAGACTTCTAGTTTTATCCACAACGAAGTTATAGGGTTTCGAAAATGGCCTGAACTGCTTTGAGAAAAGGATGGTACGGCCTTGCCGCTTTTTGCTCGACTTTACGGAGGCACTACCGTGCCCTCAGATACAGCAGCGCAAGAAAATTACAACAAAGCTCAGCTGCAATATGCGGTGGCTGAGCTTAGCGGTCAGCCACCTCACAGTACTTCACCTGAGGATGCCTCGTGTAAAGGCGAAACACGTGTCGTTTTGTCATCTTTGATGTTTTTACTAGTATAGTGGTTGGTGTTTGGTAGTGGTGATGCTGGGATTAGTTGTGCTGGCTTTAGTGGTGGTGGGAATAGTGCAAACAATTAAGGGCGGGTGGAAGATTCTCTTCACACTAAGTAAGACACAACATTTTATTTCCTTGAGCGGATGTAGGCAAAGTAATTTTTTTGATCCAGTCCAACAAAAACTTAACATTTTTATTTTTCTAATTTTCAATAAGGATAATTATCGATGTAGATTATGTATGTAAATCTATATATACATATAATAAAAAAATAATGAAGTGATTATATTTGGACAGTAATTGATCGTAAATTGGTTACTATGTTGTATGATGATGCCATTACAACGTCCATTGGAACATTGTTATTTTAAGCCAGCGCTTAACTACAATCCCACCTGATGGTGAGTGGTAATGTAGCTTAAAATGTTTAAGCGCACTGACTTAACTACCTATTCAATGTTGCATGAAGACACGTACATTGTAAGTCAACAACAAAAGGGTGGACCCTGGATGAACTTCTGGTTGTCCGAAGGTGGAAGGGAGCGTTAAAGTTAAAGTTACAGCCTATATAATATGTACGTCCCACTGCTGTCTAAATAGTATGAAATCCTAAAGAGCACGCCTCGTGAGCGTTTCATTTAATTTTGATGAAAAAAATGTATTATTGACTTTTAAAGTATATTATTTACCTGTAAATAATTTAGCGCTCTATTATTTTAACATATAGTGTTACCCACAGGGAAAAAATAGTAATATTTACCAAAATAAATCGATTATACACACAATGAAATCGATATATTATGTATGGTAAATTTTTCCTTTGTCTGTCAACTGCTAAAAAATATATGACAGCGCCTTTAAATTTTAATAGCAATTAAATTTATGAAAGAAATCATTTTATTAACAAACTAAGCTATGGATTTCAAATAGGAAACCAGTTGATGTAATTTTGAAGCTAGTATAAAAACCCGGTCTAGATACGTCAATTTTTTCGGGAGTTATCATGACCACGTACAAAATCAACATCCGGACATGTAATTAAAATTTTTGTCAGATCGTTTTTTTTTTTCAAAATAGCAATATATAATTTAAAATTAAAAATTTTGTACAGCCGACTTCAATATAAGCGACTTCAAGACAGGTTATTTAAGAATAACTCAATAACCATTGGTCTGACCTTGATCAAATTCATATGGGACCACACGAGAACTATCAGCTTTCATATAAAAAAAGAATCATCGAAATCGGTTCGCCCAGTACAAAGTTATGAGGTAACACACATAAAAAAAAAAAAAACATACACTCGAATTGAGTACCGTCTCCTTTTTGGAAGTCGGCAGAAAATGATTTTTTAGAAAATATAAGACGGATTTATTGTAGTGTTTTTTTGTTACAAGGCTACTCATATAATCGTATAAGTGCAATATGGTTATGGAACATTGCTTAACTCTGACGTGTCGAGTTTAGAACGCACCTAAAACGCTTTGCGTTGTGAGGCGTGCAATATAAGAGAATCTGATCAGTTACACACTGTGACATATCTCAAAAGTTTATAAAGTAAACACTTTATAAACTTTTAAGATATAGTATAGTATATAGATGAATAAAATTAATAAGAAAGAGAAAAAACTATTGCGTGCTCTTTTGATTTCTTGTTAAATAAATTATAAATTGTATTGTTAGTTTTGTTGTTTACTTGCAATATTACTGTGATAATATTATAGTCTAATGTTTATCTTATCCATCCGTGGTAACAACATGAGCAAATTTACGACTCATCGTGAGTGTTATAAATAAGAGCTATACCTAAAGCACAATAAAAATTAAATAAGGCATCATACATTGTGTTATGATAATAGTGTCGAAAATTTTATCTACAATAAATTGCGCAGACATAAATTCTTAAGAAGTTATGCTATCTAACGAATTAGACATTTAGGTGAGTACATATAATTTAAGAATGCACGAGCCTCCCTTTTATATTCGATAGATTTTGTCAGATTTATTTTAGTAGATTTAATCATTTTTACTTTTAGAGATTTCTGGTTAATTTCCCTCTCTTGCTTCTTATGACACCCAATGTACTAGTGGACATTCTTACACCGCTACTACACGGCCATTTTTTCGAAGTTATTAAAATTGTTTCGTATATATCAGTATATTATCTTTCTTTGTTGGTCTGAAATGAACAGATATACGGATATTTTTATTGTGTTAGCCATCAAATGCGGTAACAGAATATTCTAGAATAATGTAATGGGCTGATCAGCGTCACACTGCCATACTTCTCGAAATTTTTTGTTTTTCTTCTGGCAAAACTTAAAATAGTAAGAAAAAAAATCGTATGATTATAATGAAATACCACCTAATCTTTTGAGTTATTGTAAAAACAATTAGAAATTGTATTTTTTTTTATTTCCAATCAGAACAACTTGCAACATTGATGTGATAACTGGTGATAACTGATAATGTAATCTAATATTTATTTTTTAAATATCCATCCAACGTAATAAAATGACAAAAGTTGCAACTCATCGTGAGTGTTATAAATACGTATTATACCTAAATGAAAATGAAAACTATATTTCGTGTTAAATATTTCGTTAATATAACAGTGTAGAAAATATTATCAACTATAAATTGCCAATCCAACAAGTAATATTGTTAAGGTAAAATCGTATAATTTAAGACTATACGCACCTCCCATTGCTTGTATTTTTCATATTAAGTATAATGAAATATAAATACGAGCCTTTTTATTATGGTCTTAGCATTTTTACTAAATTTGGAATTATAAAATTGTAAAACCTGCCAAAATACAAGGGTACAATACAGTTTTAAATTAGACAACATCTATCTCCACATATTGTTCATTTAAGTATGGCAATGTAGGCAATGGTTGGCCATGTTAGTAATGTAGAAAATTAGTAAATAGCACCACAGACGTTAGTTGTTTTTAAATAAAGGCTAGGCACTTTGTTTAAAACCCACTAACGTCTGAGGTGGTATTTAGTAATTTTCTAAATAGCACCAAGTATGTAACTGATAATTTGGAAAGAAAGAAATAATATTTCTTCGTAGCCACAAAACAATACATAACGATAAATTTAATACATAAATAAAATCATTCGCAGCATTTTTATTCTGCCGTTTGCTTTGCCGAAAATTCACGAGCATTCAAAAGGCATCCATACTTAGCTACTCGTGCTTATATTTTAACACTGGCTCAAAATTTAAAATTTTACAAGAAGAAAGTTATAAAAAGTAAAAAAAAAAAGATTAAAATAAAATTATTGAATAAACTACATTTACTTATTTGTAATTCCTGACGTTTCGTTTGTTTACCAATGATGATGCGTGAGGCTAGTGAATTTAAAAAAAAACTCTAATTTCTAAAGATAAGAAGCCTGGATACTACCACCTGTTTAGGATCCTGTAATTAATAAAAATAAAAAATAAAAAACTAAGAATACCACTGCAAGAATTCAATACACAGTAAGTTAATTCTGCGTAGATAGGATCAAAAGTTATAATTAAAAAGCTGAAGATACTCCGGGTTAACTTTGACATCAGGACATCAATCACCTCAGTCCACTCAAGACCATGGGTGTTGCAAGGCAACCGAAACTTCTGGAACTAAAAATAAATAGAATTTAACACGATAAAATGCATAAAAGTAGTTTTATTCAATGTGTAGTGTTTGCGTTAATATAAAAAATAATTAATAAAATTATTGTCTATATAAATGTACACGGTATTTAATATTCTTATAAAACAATAAAACTTATTTAAAACATACAAAACAACGAATTTAACGATGAAACGACAACCTTCGTATATTTTTAAGTCATCATCATCATTACAGCCTTATCAACTGCTGAACATACACCTCCACCAAAGATTGCCCCATACGGAGGAAAATCGTAATAATTGCCACTTGGCAAGTAGCTTGGCAGCCGCAGTTCTTTTTGAAATGTCTTGATGCTGCTGCCCATCTTTTGTTTGTTTCTATCTGTAGCCTCTTATGACAGCCAAGGAATGATATGAGGTAGTAGATTCTCTTACACCTTTTTTATACGTCGAGCTTTATGTTGAAGTAAAAAAAGAGAACTCGTCACATACCGCGTTTCAATATTTATGTATACCATTTATTTCCAATAAGATTTGAGTATCAGAAATGCCATTCTTATTATATATATATATTACATACTTATACATCTGACTACCTCGTTGGTCTACACGGTAACGTGGTTGGTAACGCGGTTGTTTATCATGAAGCCCTGGGTTCGAACCCCGCTCTGTCTAAAAATCACTTCTTGTACTGTACTTAGATAGGTTGTAATGATGATAATGAATCTTTCTTTACTAAGTATTTTCAATTCATATACCAGTATAAGAATGCATGTATTTTTGTGCCGTAGTATCCACGTACCATCAGTCAACTGTGTGTTAATTTTTCACCTTAGTTCAAAAATCATACCGATTTTAATTTTTGAAATCATATTTTATTCCAAACAACGTCTCGTTACAGTATCCATCAATAGTTTTCATATGATATCGACTACAAATGTTGCATACTCACAGACCACCTAGTTGTCCTATGGTGGAAAGGAGAGGTAGGAATTACACAGCCTCATTTGATTCGTGCTAAGAGGCCCATTGGTGACCTTGGTTTCTTTCCGAAATGTATCCTTGGAGTACACTGACCGCCTTTAATTGTTAGCGGTTGAAATTTCTTCGAACCTCAATTAGTCCAGAGCCAAAACAGCCACAAGGTAGTTTGGTGTCCTTGCAATGGTGCGGCGGTACTTCACGCCGGGGTAGTTTCTAACCTTATATAAAGTGCAAGTCCGGTCGTGCATGGAGTACTGCTGTCACATATGAGCTGGTGCTACAAAATGTCACCGAGTAGCGTTGGACTCAGTTGAATCGTGCTAAGGGGCCCATTGGTGACGTTGGTTTAGTTCAAACCAATCTTGTCAGCCTCGAGCACAAGCGCAGAGTAGCCAGTCTCTCGATGTTATATAGGATGCATTTCGTTGAGTGTGCGCAGGAATAAAATGCTTGAATTCCTCCCTCTCCTTTTTACCATCGGACAACCAGGCGGTCGGCGGGTCTTGAACCCTTTATTGTCGATAATCCAAGCATAAAAAACAAATGGTTTGCTTCTTCTTTTGTAAGGCGTACAGCAAAGGAATGGAATAATTTGCCGGCTTCTATCTTTCCGTCCGCATACAATCTGGGCGTATTTAAGGCAAGAGTGAATAAGTTTTTGTTACGCTAAGATACTGCTATTTACTATCTAGGGCTGCATCACCACTTACCACAAGTTGGAATTGTGGTCAAGTACTGTCTTATAATAAGTAAAATAAAATCGTAGTGAGGTTGAGAATATAAAGACACAGATTTTACTAAACAGTGGTCAGAAGTTCTCAAGGGTGAATTAACACAAGCATCAAATCAGTACGGATCCATTGTAAGCAAAAGATCAAGGCATTTGGCTGTATGCCCATCCACATAGGGTACCCTAGTCGCTTGTTGTACAAGATGGGAGAGCCCAACGCCAAGGCAAATTTACACGCCTCTCTCCCAGCGTGGTTGATTTTCTGGTATGGGAACATCCACTCCTGATGACAAGCAATAAAGTCCCCCAGAAAAAACAACTGTGCAGTAGGGTACCGACTTAGAGCCAAATAAGAGGCTTTACTGATGTGTTCAAAGATGCTAGTTGTCTCCTGGTCACCGCTGTGCGATTGATAGACATAAGAATATTTATTTTTATCAACCCATGTCTCTATCAGTACCCTGATCGTGGAGAAAGTGTGTGAGAAAGTGAACAGTGACGGAGACGCTTACAGCAGTTTGTTGCTTTCTTTAGACGAAAAGAATAAAAACTTAAAGAATATGTGTAATTAAGAAGTATATTTAATAGATATAACTAACTTATCGTAGAAGTACAATAAAATAACAAAATATTTTAATCTCTTATTTTTGCCACATTGGTACCAACAGAGCGTAGAACCGAAAGAACCGAATAGTCGTGCACTATGAAATTTGAGCCAAGACATATTAGGGTCCTGTTTATTCACGGATGCTGAATCTCTCACCTAAAACCTATTTTAGTTTCATATCTTATCATATCATCGTTCCGTTTTTTATTCCGTCACACGTATGTAATGAATAATAATCTAGGAAACCAACCACAGATTGCGTTCTTGAATGACCATCCTTGGTAGTTAGGTGTGCACTAAATAAGCGCAACAAACTCGCAACTTTAGTAGTTGAGTAATTTTACTATTCACCCAGATCAATAAGCTATATTATAATAGGTTTTATTTGCGAAAGTGCCGCACTAGCTGTAGCATAAAATAACAGCGTGAAATCGCAGATTCTAGCTGATGTGTTTTATACATTGTGTGATCAGAACCGGAAACTATTTTACTGGTAACTAGACAACCGTCTTAGTCCTCACGTGTGAATACACACCTGCATATTAACTTAACACATAACACTTAGAATCAAGTGGACTATGCTCGTTTGTCATTAAGGGCACGTATTTAAAAAAAAATTGTATCAAAGAAGAATCTGTATAGATTTTTTTTTTATTCTGACACATGTTTAAGATAATTATATACGCACTGGTAATACTGCTTATACCCAGAGTGTGATTTTGAGTTTGGAATCCAAATGGACTACATATTCTGTGATTGGTTAGACGCTAGAAAATCTTGTGATTCTAGCAGAGTGAATCGAATCGAGAATCAAGGCAATTTGTAATGTAAATGCTCACTAGATTGCTAAATATAATACCGTTATTATTACAGCCCACCAAAGGTCTTCTGTGGAATATCGGCCTTCCCAAAATATATCCTCATAATGGAAATATTTGCAATAGTTGCCATGCTCGGCAGGCGGATGAGCAATCGCAGTTTATTTTATTTTTGGTTACTTTTATGATAACGCTGCTGCCCATCTCTTGTTTTGCATCCTTCTATTGCCTTTTACAACACATACAGGACGATATAGTACAAAGAAAATCTTATACCGCCACTGCATGGTGAACCTAAATATAATTAAAATATTTAAAATAAGAATTATATTAGATAAAATTTCACATAAAAGACCATTCAGTGTGTTAGCACCTTAACAACAATTATAAAGAGTATGTTAGCGAACACCAGTCGGACGGAAGTTATTTTTATAGAATAAAGGTGAAAATGAGCACATAATTTACCTGATGGTTAGTGGATGCTTTAGTCCATAGACATTTACATTTATCCTCAATCAAAATTGAGATGCATTCACTGATCCTCTACACTCACTATACGAAACATAAAAGATATGTTGGTTTTCTTATAATATTCTAAAATTATTTTATCACTATTAGTTATGTTAGTAGCTCTTTGTTTCATTTATCTGATATGTCTGATAGGCATATTTTTAATTTTAAAACATTTTGGATACCTACGTAACGTTTTGGATATATTTAAAAACAATATACAAATTGTATTCAAATGAATACATTTTATATAATGTCTATATCGAGTGACGAAAAAGTTATCACATAAAATGAAAAGACGTATGCTATATAAATTTGTTTAAACATACACAACTAAAAAAATATATAACAATTAATACATTAGTCGCGGTAGCATTTTTTCTTTTTAATATTAAATAACATCATGTAAATGCGTACAGATATCACCTGATGAATTATAGAAGGTCAAAGACCCAAGCCATTTGAAGGCGAATATAAGTAGTTTCATCATCATCATCATTACAGCCCTTCACAAGTCCACTGCTGAACATAGGCCTCCCCCAAAGCATGCCACAAAGCACGGTTCTGAGCCACCTACATCCATCGACTTCCTGCATATCTTACCAGATCGTCACTCCATCTAGTGGGGGGATGCCCTACACTTTGTCCGCCGGTACAAGGCCGCCACTGGAGAAACTTTTTTCCCCAACGGTGGTCGGTTCTTCGAGCTATATGGCCGGCCCATTGCCACTTCAGCGTACTAATCCGTTGGGCTATGTCAGTCACTCTGGTTCTACTGCGGATATCCTCATTTCTAAGTTTATCACGCAGAGAAACTCCAAGCAAAGCCCTCTCCATAGCTCGCTGAGCGACCTTGAGCTTCCTCATCCGTTCAGCAGTGAAGGATCACGTCTCAGTACCATAGGTCATCACTGGCAACACGCACTGGGTGTACAGTCTCGTTTTCAAGTTTTGAGGTATACCTGACGAGAAGATGTGCCGTAATTTCCCGAACGCTGCCCAACCGAGTTGAATCCGTCGATTGACCTCTCGGTCGAAGTTGGACTTACCTAGTCGGACTATTAGTCCCAGGTAAACATACTCGTCAACAACTTCGAGCTTAGTGTTCCCAACAACTACCGGCATAGGTGTGACATGGACATTAAACGTGATCTTTGTTTTGTCCATGTTCATCTTAAGACCTATCCGTTGGGAAGCACTATTAAAGTCATTGAGCATAGTGTTTAGGTCCTCCAGCGATTCTGCCATAAGGACTATATCGTCGGCAAATCGAAGGCGAGTGATGTACTCGCCATTGATGTTGATACCGTATCCTTTCAAATCCAGAAGCTTTAAAACGTCTTCCAAAGCAGCGGTGAAGAGTTTCGGGGATATGACGTCACCCTGTCTTACACCTCTCTGCAATTGGATAGGTTTCGTACTCTGGTTCTGTACTCGGATAGCCATCGTAGCCCTAGTGTACAAACACTTCAACACTTCGATATACCGACAGTCAACTTGGCACCGCTGAAGGGACTGCAGCACCGCCCAAATTTCGACGGAATCAAAGGCTTTCTCATAGTCCACATACGCCAGACATAGTGGCAAATTGTACTCCTCTGACTTCTCTACGATTTACCGAAGGGTATGTATGTGGTCTATGGTGCTAAAGCCTTTTCGGAAACCGGCTTCTTCGGGAGGCTGGAAGTCGTCAAGTCTGCGCGAGAGACGATTCGTAATGACTCTCGAAAACAGCACGTAGACGCGGCTCAGAAGGAAAATCGGTCTGTAGTTCTTCAAGAAAGCGTTGTCGCCTTTCTTGAAGACCAAGACTACCAATCTTCTGCTCCATGCCTCCGGTGTAATGCCACCATGGAGGACGGAATTAAAAAGCTTCTGAAGGACTTCAAGTACCGGTTTTCCACCCGCTTTCAGAAGCTCCGCTGTAATTCCATCCTCGCCTGCCGTTTATAAGGTGCTGGAGAGCCATTCTAATCTCACTGAGACTGACGTCCGGGATATCGTCGGAATAATGTCGGATAAGACTCGCTCTTGGATCGTTACTCACACTTGCGTGCGGCTCCAACGATGACGTGTACAGCTGCCCATAGAACCTCTCAATCTCATTTAAAATCTCAGGTGCCCGAAAACGATGCTGCCACACTCGGTTTTCAGCTTTGACAGTTGGCACTTTCTGGCAGAAAGATTTCTGGCAAAGAGTTTGGAGAATTGGTTCCGCTCGATTGTTTCTTCAATACGAGCTGTATTGAAGTTGCGTAAGTCCCACTGCATGCATTTGGAGATCTGTCTGTTCAGTTGCCTGTATGCTGTCAAATCTGTTGAAGAATGTAGCTTCATCTCCCGTATAACAGCCATGAGATTAAGAGTGTGATTGGAGAGTTTTTGTGTTCTTCTGCAGCGGGTCTTGCAGAACTTAGCTCCGACCGCATGGACAGTTTCCAAAAGCTTGTCATTCAAATCGTCCACTTCATTGCAGTCTTCAAGGCACTGAAAGCGGTTTTGTAACTCGAGCTGAAAGGTTTCGGGACTTTGGATTAGAGCACGAGGGGGACGGAGCGTTGACTTCATTAGACGAGACCTCTTCAACTTAACGTATAGGTTCAGTGTGCCTCTAACCATTCGGTGATCGCTGCCGGTTTTCACCCTCGCGATCACTGAGACATCACTGAACAGTTGTCGTCTGGTCGTCATAATGAAGTCAATCTCATTTTTTGTCGAACCGTCGGGGCTCGACCAGGTCCACATCCTGTGGGGCCGCTTCTGGAAGAAAGAGTTCATCATAAAGAGTCCCTCTTTCGAAGTCGGCCAAATGCAGGACCCTTTGGTTTCCGTTGCCCTATTCCAAATTTCTTCACTTTCAGCTCACCGTTCTCTCTTGTGCCTAGTTTTGCATTGAAGTCTCCCATTAACACCGCATATTGGGTTTGGAGGAATGCATGGCTCTAAAGATATCCTCATACATTTCCTCCTATCCTCATCGTAGGAGGTGGAGGAAATATATGCAAGGTGCGTGCGTTGTATGTTGCTAGGTCGAGTCGTCGTAGGTGGCAACCGAACCTCCTCCGGAGATTCTTAGCACCCCCTGCCCCGCCGTTACCATGGTCGCCACCGTAGCCAGGAATAGCGGGGCCGCCGGGGACTGGGGGCCGTCTCTTCGTTACTTTTATCATGGGGGTATATTGCCATAGTTGCCACGCTTGGCGAGCGGGTTGGCAATCGCAGTTTTTTATTGTATTTTTGCCGTTACCAAGTTGATGCTGCTGCCCATCTCCTGCCTGTTTCCCTTTGTCGCCTTTTACGATACCCACGGAAAGATATGGGGTAGTGGATATTCTTAACCGCCACTACACGGCAAATAGCTAGTTTAAACGTTGTCAATCCGAACTTCTTAAATAAAGATCAAATCAAACAAAAACTGTAGTTACGGCTAACAATTTAAGGCATAATTTTATGCACGAAATTAAAATCAAAGGGAAATTAAAAATAAAAACCGCGCGCTGTGGGTGTGTGAAAACAAATTTAAGCGAAAAATTTACTTAAAATAATGAAGTTAAGGCATAATTCTCTATGCGCGAAGTGACAAGAAATGGGGCCGGGTGTCGAAATTATTATTTTTCTGGCGCCTGCGACGTTTTGTAAGTCACTTCAGGTCAGTAACCTATGTATTATCAAGGCTGATTTATTTCTTGTCAATTTTTTACGCTATTTATTTTGTTTGAAAAATGCATTTTTTATTTTCTTTTATTATTGTTTATTTTATTATTTTAACAGACATATATCAACTTGTATTAACTGCTGTGCTATTTAACGTGATAACCTATTCTCCACCCAGTATACAAAATGTTAATGCCTGCTCTATATGTTAAGGATCCAACAAATATGCAATATGTCTAGCTATGTTTTCTATGTATAAATCTGACTTATTTCAACTTTTTTAATCACAGAGGTTTCGATGTGAATGACATTGATATTCGGCTTGAACGGGAAAGGATTACGCTCTCACAGAATACCAGCGTAAAAAAGCAGCTCAATGTGTTTCATATAGTGAGTGTAGAGAACCATATATAGTGAGTTACTGAAAACGAGGCACTCTATCTTAGTCTAGATTTCTAAAGTTGAAAAATTATCAGGTAGGACTAAAACATTGACGACTGATAGTTCGATAGGCAAAATTTAACCAGACGTTTCCATTGTTTTTGTGGAATATATATATATATATATATTTTCGGTTATTTATTGTACTTTCTAACAGTGGTAGAGCCACGCGGCAGCTTTTGCGGTCGCGCGGATGGGCCGGCTCGAACCGGGGTGGTACCACGACCTCACAGAAAACGAGCGTGAAGTAGAGGTTTACCTCTGCGTTTCGCTTGGTGAGTGCAGGTGGCCGGAGGCCCTTTTTACTGGAAATGAGGTATTCCATCTTAGTCCTCACGGGTGACAACGCATCTACATTTTGATTTGTAATAGAAGATAGATGTAGATGTCTATGGGCCGCAGCAACCACTTACCATCAGGTGGACTGTGTGCTCACTTGTCATCCTTATACTATAAAAAAAAACTTATTCTTTTGTTTACTATTAACCCAATATATATATATATATATATATATACAACGTGTCCCAAAATTCAACGATAAGCCAACACCGGAGGATAGACCTGCCCCGGACTAATCGGGGAAAAAAAGGAAAAAAAATATATCCCAACTATATTTTAAGTTATATAAAAGAAATGAAATTCTACAGAAATTGAGACCGTTTATGATATTTTTCACTGCCATGACCACAATTTTTTAAATATTTTTTTCTTTTTTTTATAGGCAACCTGAATAGTACTGCTATCTACCACAATACTTAAAAACTCCAGAATAACTCTTGTTTTATCACGAAAATTAATGAAACTTATTTTATTCCCTAAATTTTTTGAAGACTTTTACTTTTAACCAAATTTAACTTATCATGGTGTAAAAAAAAAGTATGAACACTAGTATGGCAAGTTTTTTTTGAAAATTGACGCAACTAACCAACATTCCAAAATGGTATAATAATCTAGGAAAACAAGTTATAAAAAAATATGGGCCTATTATTTCTTAACAGGGGCCAAATGACGGTCGGGTGTAATAAAAGTATTATTTCTTGAAAAATGTTTAATATTTCAAAACAAATGGTACAAACAGTTTCACGTGTAATTTATTAAGTTATTAACATTATAGCAAATGTTCGAACTGTTTGCCACCAGCATTAATACATGCACGACATCGCCTTTAAAATGATCGTTTTATTTGTCTTGCATATCTTCTGCTATTAATGTAATCAGCAGCCTGAGTGATATTTCGACGAAGCTCGTCCAATGTCACAATGGGTTTTGAGTAGATCCTGTTTTTAAGACAAACCCAATAGAAGAAGTCCAGGGGGTTCAAATCGGGTGAACGGGGTGGCCATAAGATAGGACCAAGTCGCCCGATCCAACGCCCTGGATACTATTGATTTAAATATTCTCGCACAGGACGGGCATAATGTGCTGGGCAACCATCATTTTGGAACCACATGTTTTGAAGATCACTTAAGGGCACGTCGTTTAACAATTCTTGCAAGTCATTTTGTAAAAAGTTTAAATAACTATTGCCATCTAAGTTTCCTTGTAACTCAAAGGGCCCAATTACTTTTCCATTTAATATGCCGGTCCATAGGTTAACCTTGATTTGATATTGGGATTTGTCTTGTCTCATCAAGTGTGGATTTTCATTACTCCAACTATGTAGGTTGTGAAGATTTAAATACCCATCTTTCTTGCACGTAGTTTCATCCGACCATAGAATTTTGTCTAGGAAGTGGGGATCTTCACTGTGACTTTGCAGCATTACACGGAAAAAAGGGGCCCGTAGCGGATAGTCCCGCGGTAATAACGTCTGCACACGCCTGTAGTGATATGGGTAAAGCTTGTGACGTTTTAATATTCGATGTGCAGAAGTTTTCGGGATCCCTGTAGCTTCTTCTATGGCACGTACCGAAGTAGTTGAGTCATTTTCTATCTCATTGAGAACTTCTACATCACGATCCAATCTAGGTCTTCCAGCGCTTCTCCTATTGGATGGCATACGACCCTCCGAAAACGCTTGATGCACATTAATAAACACTCAATAATCAGGATATTTTTGAGCATTTGGGTATCTTTCTCGATACAGTCTGCTAGCAGCGTTAGTTACATCGGCATTCTCCATAGATTAAATGCATATTAGCGTATTCCTGTGGTGTGTACGGTTGCGGCATGTTAAACGCCAAACAGTCCAAAATGCGCCAGAACTCTAAATCACAAAACACACAATCGTAGTCCAAGATAATGCCAGGTCAGTTCTGTTTGCAGATCACTTCCAGTCCAAATAATGCCAGTTCAGTTAAGTTTGCAGGTCGATTCCAGTCCAAAAAGCCAAGCCAAAAGTCGATAGTATGTACGAGGACCACGAAAGTTGAATTGGGAACGGTGCGCAGTAAACAAAGGAGCAGAGCGTACTGAACCGACTTGCTGAGAATAATAACAGCTTCTCAACCTGCCCTGTTATTGTCTCTTTTTAACGTAAATATCTCTATCTATCTATCTCTCTCAAACATCTAAGGTATTAATGCCCCATTCGAATTCCTAGAAATTGTAACAGGAACCCATTTTGGGCATGTAGTAAAAGTGATTACTGACAATTAAAATTTAAGGCATTTGGCCCCTGTTTAGAAATAATAGGCCCATATTTTTTTATAACTTGTTTTCCTAGAGTATTATACCATTTTGTAATGTTGGTTAGTTGCGTCAATTTTTAAAAAAAACTTGCCATACTAGTGTTTATACTTTTTTTTACACCATGATAAGTTAAATTTGGTTAAAAGTAAAAGTCTTAAAAAAATTTAGGGAATAAAATAAGTTTCATTAATTTTCGTGATAAAACAAGAGTTATTCTGGAGTTTTTAAGAATTGTGGTAGATAGCAGTACTATTCAGGTTGCTTATAAAAAAAAAGAAAAAATATTTAAAAAATTGTGGTCATGGTAGTGAAAAATATCATAAACGGTCTCAATTTCTGAACAATTTCATTTTTTTTATGTAACTTAAAATATAATGGGGATATATTTTTTTTTCTTTTTTCCCCGATTAGTCCGGGGCAGGTCTATCCTCCGGTGTTGGCTTATCGTTGAATTTTGGGACACGTTGTATATATATATATTGGGTTAATAGTAAATAAACGAATAAGTACAATAAACAACCGTTCATCAATCGATTGCCTAATTCTTTAGATATAAAGATTCATTCGAAAGTAAATTATGTGACTACCTTATCTAATTATTATTTAAATTGGGCTGACGGAGTTTGTTGTAAACAAAGGCGGATCAAGCAGAGGTTAAATAACCTTTTTGATAAGCTATTCTTATCAATAATTTACTGTTTAATTTATTAAAATTGTGAGTCCATGTTTCATAAGCTAAAATAATATACTATGTGATTTACTATAACCAGGTTAAAAATTTGCGCAAACTAACTCCACCATAAATGTTTAACGTATAATGCGCAGAAGATCACCGGAAACTCATAATTGAGTAATCATATGCTGATATCGTAAAGCTCAATAAGGTCGTCGTTTGTGCTAGAATAGAATAGAATAATTTTTTATTCAATATTGATTATTACATAATACTTATTGAAAGTCATTTTTTATTTACCACTGGTTCGGAAAACACCCCAGTCCTGGGAAGAACCAGCAATAAAACCAGCGGGACTTTTTTTTCAAACATATTTCACTTAACAATAACTTCGTTTATACAATTTTTAAATGATTTTTCATAGAACCAGCATGGTGGCGATCACCTTATTCCCAAGAGTTATTTTCATTCATGTATTCCTTGATATTATAATAACCCTTTTGTACAGTTTTTCTTTAATAAAACTTTTAAACTTGTTTATTGACAAACTTTGAATAGGTTTTGGAATTTTGTTGTAAAAGCGTATACATTGCCCCATAAATGAATTACTGATTCTGTGGAGTCTAGTAACTGGCATTACAAGCTTATGTTTGTTCTTAGTGTTTAAACTTAGATTATTTACTCTCTAGATAGAGTAACGGCGGCTCAAAAGCGTCACAAAAAATATCAGCTAACTGTTATCCTCTAAAGCGCTCCCCGTTCCTCACTGTCAATCGTAACGCCAAGAGATACGCACGCGCGGCTCATTTTTTGAGGTAAATTATTTTGGGGAAAATGATAAATTGCGCGATCAAAATTTGCAGAAATTACAAAGGACGTTTACAAGCAACTAACAAACTCTTCTACCATCGGTAGGTAACTCAAAACTAATAGTAATTTACGAAAACAAAACAATAAATTGATAATATTATTTACAAAATCAACGTGTCATTTTTTGGTGTTGCCAGTCTTAGATTGCGAATTTCCCCGTATAGTTATCTTAAAAGGTGATTTATGTTCATTTTTAATGTTAATTGTCAAAATCGAATGTGACTATTTAGATACATGATTTTGATCCTATAATTAAAAGTCTATGGGTGGACATAATAAGAAAAATCCGTGGAGAATAGTTCTGAAAACCATCCATAACGACAGTGATATGCTGTGAACATTTCTGTGATAATTACTTTTATTTTGCAAATAATCAAGGCTGTCGAAGATTGAAAAAGGAAGCAGTACCGAAAAAAATATGTTTTATTACGTACAGGCTCATATATTTAAATTTTAATATAGTTACCATCGCTAGTGTATGTAAGATACACTAGCGATGGTAAGTCAGTGTTAAGAGTAGTGAACTTTCAACTTGAAGTACAGTTCATTTCTGAGGGCATTACCTTTAAGACTCATATTTACTGTGTTCCTGGGGGTAACCCATAACAGTGGTAGAGCCAAGCGGCAGCTTTTGCTGTCTCACGGATGGGCCGGCTCGAATCGGGGTGGTACCACGACCTCACAGAAAACCAGTGTGAAGTAGAGGTTTACCTCTGCGTTTCGCTTGGTGAGTGCAGGTGGCCGGAGGCACTCTTTACTGGAATTGAGGCATTCCATCTTAGTTCTTACGGGTGACAACGCATCTACATTTTGATTTGTAATAGAAGATAGATGTAGATGTCTCTGGGCCGCAGCAACCACTTACCATCAGGTGGACTGTGTGCTCGTTTGTCACCCTTATCCTATAAAAAAAAACCTTAGATGCAAAGCTTCAAAAGTGCACCCATATATCAACTCTTGCTGGCACAACAATGCTGGGGGAATAATTTTTCTTAAAAGGATTAAACTGTAGAAACGCTATGGGATAAAATTTTACCGTAAAGGGTACATGTGGGATAAATTATTTAACTATGACGCCGGCCAACCTCTAGTATTTTTATAAGTCGATACCATACATAAAATAATAAAAAATATTTTGTAAATGCGTAGTTAATTTTTTATATAGTAAAACTCGCTTAATACGATCACGTTTATTACGATTTCTCGCATAATACGCCATTTTATATCAGTCCCTGTAACTTGAGGCATGTTTTCATACCCTATCATCCCGTTTAATACGCCATCTGTGCAAAATCCGAGCCAAGCCGAGTAGCACGCATAATTCTCTTTATTGATAACTGCCCCGGCTAAAGAACATCAAGGTTGTTTTCTTACCTCCGAATGCGACAAGCAAGTTGCAACCGATGGAGCAGGGCATTATAAAAGTCTTTATATATAAAGCTACAGAACACGATTGATATATCCCTATCATAAAGAAATTAAAGACCCTAACAGCAAACGACCCTTGACTGTGCATGATTCGATCCTAAAAATTGCAGCGGCATGGCAAGCAATTAAGCCTGAAACCATACAAAATTGTTTCAAGAAAACAGGATTCCGAAGTAACAAATCCGACGTCGTGTTGGAAGAAGAACCCGCGATACTTCAGGGTTTTCCTGGATATTCTTCCATTGATGACAATTTTGCACCGTAACCTGTTCAATCGGAGATCTTTTTGAAGATGTGAATAGAACCC
Organism: Parnassius glacialis; assembly: GCA_033319125.1. NCBI lineage: Eukaryota > Metazoa > Arthropoda > Insecta > Lepidoptera > Papilionidae > Parnassius > Parnassius glacialis. The sequence goes on along the minus strand of JAVANC010000001.1, from coordinate 53,651,108 downwards.
AAAAAGAGGTCCTACGTGATGACGATAAAGATGAAGGAGAGTCAATTCCGACTGTCAAATGCAGAGGCGTTAAGAGCAGTAAACGGTTTTAGGCGCTATGTATCTATTGTTACAACTTGCTTTTCGCTTTTGGGGAAAGTGATGTTATTATAAATAATAAATAACTATGATGTAACGTATTTAATACATAAACGTATTATGTATAATATTATAGCTTTCTAACAAATTTATAAATATACCTATAACCTACAAAAAAAATTGTTAATGATGTTATGTTTTATTTTCCAAATCCCGCATAATACGCTTTCCCGCTTAAGTCGCGATTTTGGCTGGGTCCCTACAAAATCGTCTTAAGCGAGTTTTACTGTATTTTTCTTTACAACAAAAATTAGATTCTAACTTAACAGACAACTACACACAATTGAAAGCACCATATTCAAATATTATAAATTATGATTTCATTAACGTGACAATTTTCCCCATTTTATCGGGATAGATTCATTAGCTGGTATCTTCCAGATATAAATGACGCTGGTGGAGTTTTGGCGGGAACTTGATCGGCGGCGGTATGGTGCGCCTGTATTATAGTTTAAATAATAGTTTGAAGTGGATTTTGATATGTAAAAGTGGTGCGATTTTATGTATTAACTGTCTACGCATGTAAAATATTAGTAGAAACGGTGAAACAAGTGCTCTGATGGTGATGGATTCTCAAGATAAGCTGTTTGTTGCATAGGCGCCTTTAGATACCATCGCCAACTGTTAGCTGCTTGCTGGCTCAAGTTGCCGTCAAAATCTCCCAAGGGCTGCACAATGTGACGCATCAACATATTGTGAAGCAGTGAACCATGAAGGATAATTATAAAGTAATGTTTTCGACTGAAGGTCCTCGCAACCATGGTCATGAATAAATTATAAAAAAAAGACGCTGGTGTAAATCATAGTTATTTATTCTGTCACCATAGCAACCGCTAAGCGTGTTTGCGTGCCTCTCGCACACACGCTTGTAAAAACTGGCCTGTTTTTGTTGCATCGCTCATTGCGTGATGCGCACAGAACACAATTACTCTCTACCAATAGAAGAACGCCAATTTCATACTAAAAAACGGAAACACGTGTTTACGAGTGTGCACGAAAAGCGCTACGGTGGACGCCCATATAAAACCTTTTTAGCGGGCATTTCAAACCTTTGTGTTCTGTAACTTTAAACTTTTTATTTAAGGCTTATTCGAGTAATTTTGGCTCAAGCCTCACAAAGCTATTGGGTAAATTCCCATATTTTGAGAGGTTGCACCAAAATTACCCGAATATACTTTAGATTAGTATGTGGGATAAAATAAAACTATAAATAAGTATAGCTATGTAATTTTATTTTCTGGAAGACAGATTGTTTTATAAACGCACATTATTATTGATGCTTTTTATTGTTTTGTACATAATATTTCCACGCTGGTTACTGATGTATAACACATGTTATTGTCAGAGAATTATTCTTCACAGAATATTAACGTAAATTTAAATCAGCAAAATTCTCATGGTGAAAACTTAACTCAGCCCAAATACATGATCTGAAACAGATAAAATTCGTGTTAATATATTAATAATCCCTACAAATAACGATCAATACATTTAAAATGCTTAAAGACTTACCACAATATTGTTAAAAGTTTTTCTTCTACTATTGTAGGAAACCTGCAAAAAGTAATAAGATGATTTTGTGCTTTTTGTTTGCACACCGCTTAATTTACTTTCGATTCTGATCACACATCGTGAATAATTTTTTTTAATAATAAATTTATAGTCAATATCTCTTAAGTCTCACAAAAATATTTACAGACACAATCGCGAAGAAACGACTACAAACGAAAATAAAGTATTCTGAACCGATAATAACTAAATTTTAGCAAAAATCAATAACAAATATTAAAATCTAAACCTATTAAATAAATTTTAATCAATTTCAGAAAATATTTTCAATGTGAAAGACGTTGACAAATAAATGTCATTTTTTTCTACTTTTAATTCATGGCTTCTCTTGATAGAATTCTGCTAAAAAAAAGTTTAACACATAATTAATTAACATTTTTAGTTTCTTTTGATATAATATGAATTTGTGTATTTAATTTTTAAAGTGGCAATCTAAAACAACATGAAGGAAAGAAACAGCGATATTTTTTCTCGCTTTATTTTAACAAGCCCAACACGAACATTGACAAAATCATGATTGTATGCAGATTTTTCAGCTTTCATACAAAGTTGCCTCACCCTGGTGACGCGTTATCTAGAGAGTAAATAATCTAAGTGTTTAAATTATGCACATCCTTATTCATATTAAAGCTATTTATGTTTTTATGCACATACATTACAATCTCATATATATATTGCGATGCTAAAGTTAATATGTTTATTTCTTTAAATTTTTCTCTGAGGGACTCTTTACAATTTAGGTTATAAATCGCCCGTACGGCTCTCTTTTGCAAAACAAATAATACGCTAATAAAAAGCTAATAATACGCTATGCTGATTGTTAATCGACAAAGAATCTAGTTAATGTCATAGACAGAAGGAACGTCTAACTAACCACTAACAATCAAATGGTTAAAAAATTAAATTAAAATATAGAATATAAATACACAACACGGGGTGGTCCAGTATTGAATATTCTGCACAGAACAAACATTGTCTGAAAAGAGACACATTTTGTTCAGGACAATAACTGGCAATCAATAATTTATTTAGATTGTAAAGTGAACAATATATTAAAAAAATAGATAATAGGACGAATAAAAAAATTTGCCATGTGCAAGTTAAGAGCTCCGAGAAAGCTTTTTCCACAAATTATAGAAAATTCACTACATTGAACAATGTGTTTACAGTTTATCTGATGGTAAGTCCAGCAGCCAAAAGATAACTAAAACGAAATTCATTCAAAAACGGTCAATATTGCATTACTCGTATACAGGGCTATTTTTAATTTACTAATATTTTTGAGAGTATATTGGTTGCATCATTACAAACAAGTTTAGCGAGATCACTCTTTACAGAATATAATACATTTTTTTCAGCACGTGCAAATTAAATGGTGAGTATTATTAACTATTTTTTTAATTGAATGCAAGTTGTATTAAAAAATGGATGCAGGTTAAAACAATTACAAATGTTACAATAAAATATTTATAATGATTAAATACAGATAATGTCAAGAACGTCTCGGACAAGGAGAGAAAATAATTAAATGGCTAAACGTTATCCTGTCTTCCGCAAATATGCATAATGCATATTGCAGGTCTCGGGCCTCGGGGCTAACCCCATTGCCCGGAATCTCCTCGCGGTGCATTACTATGCACCGGTCGTGGGAGCCGTTATGGCATTGTTGGGTTGACGCAGCGACTCGGGTTTGATTCCCCGGTCGCTGTGAGTTGGATGTCCGGTATGTCAAAAATCAGTGTGGCTGGCGGCTAATGCCGCCAGGCGTCTGGGTTGGCCTATCTGCGGCATTGTGGGTTGTTACTCGACTCTCTAATCTCTATAGAGAGGAGTTCTCTTGGTAGAGGTCGCCCGTCCGGTGGCCGAGCGTGTAAGGGAGCGAAGTTCTGAAGGTGCTCGTGTGGCCCGTTATCAGCGCGGTCGAACATACCGCGCGCTAATCGGGCCACAAATTCCTTGATGGTCTCCACCTTGAGGTTGGCCGCGATGACGTCATTCCGGACGTAGCGACCTGCACCGACAATGGTCCGTAGGGATAAGTTTTGCTGAACCTGCAGCCGCTGCCTCTGCCGTTCGCTCAGGAGTGCGTACCAGGCCGGCGCGGCGTAGGTGATCTTCGTCCTGATGTAGAGCTTATAGATTTTTAACTTCGTTTTCAGCGGCAGCTTGGATGCCAGAACTGGACGGAGCATCGTCCGCGCACATCTGGCATTGCGGACGACGATGTCGACGTGCGCGGTCATGCGCAACATCCTGTCGATCCGGCATCCAAGGTAGGTCACGGCCTTCTCGTACGCTATCTCCTGGCCTCTGAGCGTCAACGGGGGCGGGAGGTTCCGGTAGCGGCGGGTGAGGAGGGCGGCCGTTTTCCCAACGTTCACAGCCATCCTCCACTCATCCAGCCACGGTGGCAGCAGGTCCAGCAGTCGCTGCATCTTGGTGACGGCGAGATGGGGGCTTCTGGACGAGGTGAAGTAGGCGCTGTCGTCCGCATACAGCGCCAGCTCTACGTCGTCCTCCCATTCTCTTAGGTGTCCTTCCAGTGTAGGGATGTCATTAGTATAAGCCGCGTACAGGATCGGCGAAAGACAGCTGCCCTGTGGTACGCCAGCTCTAATGGGTTTTACTGCGGATTCAGCGTCTTCGACACAGACGTAGAAGCTCCGGTCGGCTAGAAACGACGCCACTAGCCGCAGCATAGCCGGAGGGACACTCGTCTGTTGGATCATCTTATAGAGTAAACCAGAGTGCCACACCCTGTCGAACGCCTTCTCGATGTCGAGGAAGACGCCCAACGATGTGCGTTCTCGGTTATATTCCGCCGCCAAGTAGTGCAGCACTCTGGTCAGCTGTGTTGCTGCGGAGTGTCCGCTCCTAAATCCATGTTGATCCGCCCTCAGTTGGATACAAGGGCGGACTCTTCTCAAGGCAATCCTCTCAAATAATTTGGCTATGTGCGGTAGCAGCGTTATAGGTCTGTAACTAGCTGCTCTACGCCTGTCCTTCCCGGGTTTAGGCAGAACTATGACCTTGCCTTTCTTCCAGTCCTCCGGGAAGTGTGAAGTCCGCAGTATGCCATTGTAGAGTCGTCCTAGCTCTACAATGGCTCTATGGGGCAGCTGTCGGAGTGCAGCGTTCGTTATCCGGTCGTGCCCCGGCGCCTTCCTCGGTTGCAGGCGGGCAATCGTCCTCCGCATTTCAGCGGGGGAGACAAACCAGTCTCCTGCAAGCGGTGGCGCGGGCGACGACAGGAACTCCCGTACGCGGCTCTCCTTTTGGGCATGAAGCTCCATGTACTCCGCACTTGCTGGGTTCGGCATAAATTGCTCCTCGAAGTGCTCGACTAGGATATCCGCTCTACCTTTGGCCTCGTAACAACGCCCACCCGCACTGTTGGTCAGCGGGCAGACGGGGGGTCTGGTCTTGGTTAGCTGCCGGTTCAATTGATAGAGCGACGCTTCCTGGTCTTCAGCCATCCATATGCGCCGCTCCCAGGCCCTTCCTCTATAGGCCTGTATTGCAACCGACAGCTCATCCGTCAATGTATTCAGCTTGTTTTTTATGCGTGGGCAGCGCGTACGCGCCCAGAGTTTCCTCAACGCTCGCTTATGATTGAGCTGCACACGTAGTTCCTGTGGCAGCTCTTCTCTTCGATGAGTCAATGGGACGATCGTAGAGGCCGCGTTGAGGGCTTCTTGGATGTTATGAGTTATGTTAGCAGCAGCGGTCTCTACGTCGTCCGCCGAGGTAATCGGGTTGCGAACTGGAGGCCTCTCTTGCAGGTATTGCTGGTAGAGCCTCCAGTTGATCTTGGTGGTAAACACTCTGGGCAACGTAGTCACTGCCTTGAGGCCAAGGGTTATCAGAATCGGGAGGTGCTGAGACATCAGGTCATACAGCACCTCTACCACTACCGGGTAGTTGACGTTCCTAGCGAGCACGATGTCCAACACATCCGGACACTTCCTGTGATCGGTAGGAACGTGCGTTGGTTCCTCGGGACCTAAAACGTCGTAGTTGTTGTCTTCCGCATCTTGGTATAGCTCACGACCCGGCGGGTTGATCAGTCTGGATCCCCACGCCGGGTGTTTTGCGTTTAGGTCCCCCGCGATGATGGTTGGTGCTGATCCTTCCATTATCGTCCGGATGTCTGAGGAGTGAAATGGAGTCCCTGGCGGGCGGTATGCAGCGAAGATCCTCAGTTCCTCGCCCGCCGCCTCCATTTTTATGCCGATGGAGCGCGTCGTATGGTATGACGGTAATCCGAGCTCTAGGTGGACGATGTCCTTTCTCACTAGAACCGCCGTGCCTCTGTAGGCGGTTCCTAGAGCGTTGACTTCGTCCCTCCTGTATATGTGGTAGTTGGGCATCTTGAAGTACATAGATGGCCTCAACTTGGTCTCCCCCAGCAAGATGACATGTATGTCTTGTTGTTGGGCTGTAGTGCGGAGTTCATGGAGCTTATGCTGGATACCGTCCGGGTTCCAGTAAAGCAAGCGCAGGTTGGTATCACTCGCCTCTGTAGTGCCGAGCCAGTAGTACAGTCAGCGCTCTCATCACTGCTGTAATGGGGTCGGTGCCGGTACTGATGTCTGCCAGCACCTGGCTGCCGACCTCAATAGCGATGCCCACCAGCCTCATGATTGCTTCCATGGTGGTGGTAGAGTCGGCGGTTGGATGTCCTGATGTTGTTGTTGGTACTGGTCTCGGCTGGGCATAGGTTTCTCTCCTTAAGGTAGAGCGCGCTCTATGTGTAGAGCGGGCTCTATTTTCTGATAGAGCCCTTTCTGGCGCTCTACCTTCTGTGGTGGTCCTCTTACTTGCCTGCGCTTGCGAGGCTATCGTAACTGTTGGTGTCGGGGTAGAGGTGGCTGCCTGAGGAGGTGGCTGCACCTTCTTCTTCTTCCTCCCCCGCTTCTTCTTCTTAGGAGGCTGACGCTCTATGGCGTCGTTAGCGGGGGGCTGTAGAGTCGCCCCGGTGGTTGCTCTTGCGGCTGTTTCCACCGTTCTTGTTGGTACTTGTATTGCAGGTGGTGCAGTTACGGGTGGGGGGGGGGCGGTTTGCCTCCCTCTCCCCCTGATGGTTGCCCATCCGTCTTCATTGGTCTCTACCCTGGGGCGACTCGCAATGGCTAAACGAATTTACCTTATAATTAATAGAATCAGGCGTTACTTTGCGGAAATCCATTATATAAAAGCTTTTAGAAAAAATTTTACTTTGCAATTATCCGCGTTATAAAATAAAATGATGTGTCTTACCTAGTTTGAAGAGCACCTCCCGCCCTCCCTCAATTGCGTGCACTATCTCCGTCACCACTAATCCCAGCACAGTGGTGTTGGGAGTAGCGGTGCTGGGATTAGTGGTGACGGAGATAGTGCACGCAATTGAGGGAGGGCGGGAGGTGCTCTTCAAACTAGGTAAGACACATCATTTTATTTTATAACGCGGATAATTGCAAAGTAAAAAAAAAAAATTCTAAAAGTATTTACCTTAAGTGAAGTTCAACTATAATTATACGAAGCTCCTTGTCCGAGACGATACTTCCAAACCCAACCCTCCCTGGTTGAGGGTTGCTCATCTAATTCCTTGTTTCTTTGATTTAAACATAATGACATTGCATTTGACGGACGGGTGGATATAGTGATGTGCATACGTTCTGCCGTTCCAAAATTTTTTTAGGAGCTTGGACAATACTGTGATGAACTGGTATAAAATACCGTGTACTACATATTGTAAAGAACGACTTGGATAAGGGCTTAGTATAATTATGGTTGAACTTCACTTAAGGTAAGTTCGTTTAATTATTTAATTATGTCTGAAATCAAAAAATAATTGTATTAATAACTATCATAAATATTAAATAAAATTTCTTTTATGGCTTCCATCCCATTTAATTAAATTGCTTTACATTGATTTCCGACCTTTCAATTAAATTGTTTTGGTCATGACAAACAATTTAATTAAACGTGATAGAATCCGTAAAAGTAGTTTTATTCAATGTGTAGTGTTCGAGTAAATATAAGAATTAATTAAATCTTATATATTTACTGACATTTTAATAATTTGAATTAAATTTTATTATATGGACCGGCTTGTGCACCGTGCCATAATGAGGCTATTTGATTTTCGCCATTTTGGCAATGACAGCAGAAGTAAACTTCCATGGAACTAATAATAGAGACAAGACAGTGTTACAAAATATATCGATAAAAATTCTATACCTAACCTACCCGTAACGTCATATTAATAAATAGTATAAATAATTGTATCAGTTAATATCTAGGCCTTATACGCAAGCGTTATACCTCGTATAGAATCAAGATCGACGCTGCGTTGTTCTATCTATGTTTTTGTTCGTAACTACAGAACGGAATTTGTTCCGGGTTTGAAATGAAAAAATGCCTACGCTTACGCTTCCGACTCCCCCTCTGCTGCAGCGATATAAAGAGGGGACTCTCCTCTAGCCGCTAACACACTTTGGGCCAGCCACGTGAGTGTCCTACGTAGGTCACTCAATAAGTTTTGAGATGCTCGAAATTTAAAAATGGACCGCACCCGTGTTATATGTTTCTTAAAACAATTTTTTTTTAAATAGAACTCCATAAGCCAATTGCTCAATATTAAAAGGAAAACAAAGTTTTTCTGCAACGTTTCCCGCATTTTTAATTTAAAACGATAGAACTTAAGCGTGAAAATCTGCGCGCTAGGATATATTATGATTTTAAATTTGGTTTAACCAAACAATTAAGTATACAATGGTTACAATCAGCAAAAGGGGAATCAGCTCCATTACGTGCAACAATTTTTAGGTGGTTTGGTGAATTCAAAAGGGGAAAAATTAATCTTAAAAATGACCAAAGAACCGGGTCCTCGCAAACAGCAGTGACGGCAGAAAATGTATGGACTACTGAAATGTTGGTGCGAGAAGACCCACGAATCACATATACGGACATCGAAAAGATTGTAGGCATTAGTTCGAGGAGCATTCATACCATCCGACATCAACATCTTGAAGTGAGGAAGCTTTGTTGTCGATGGATCCCTCGTGTGCTCTCCGAAAGCAAAAAAAAAACAGACTCGTATGGATTTCTGCCATGAAATGCGTCTACGTTTTGAAAACGGGGCATCTAGGCGTATTTCAGAAATCGTTACTAGTGACGATAATGACGATAGATCCATTATCAATATGACCCGAAAAATAAAAGGCAATCATTAGTATGGGTCTACTCAGAAGGACAATACAATACAATATAATACAATACTCTTTATTGTACACCAAGAAAAGATAAAAACATCAAGAATAATAAATAAACAACGATTGAGGGAAATGCAAAGGGCGGTCTTATTGCTACATAGCAATCTCTTCCAGATAATCCAGAAGAAGAAATAAATAAAAATAAGAAAAAGAACAATGGGTAGGGTGCACTAAAATAAAAAAATAATAACAAATAAAAATAAAATAAAGATACAAACTTATACATTAAAAAGACAACATTCTTCAGGCAGATCAATGACCATAATTAAGCGGAGGAAGTGAGAGGGGTTAGAGAGACAAATAGTATTCTTTAATCTGTTTCTGGAACACATTTAAGGATTGAGCACTTCTAATTGACTGGGGTAAGGAGTTTCAAAGTCTTACTTCAAGAACAGAGAATGATTTATCATAATAAGTCGAGGAGTGCACAGGACATTGAAGAGAAAGATTTTTTTTGGATCGTATGGAAAAATTATGACAGGAACTGAGAAATTTAAAACGTTCTTTTATAGGAAGGACTAGATACATTAAATAAGACGCAGTAGAGAACAGAAAGTATATGAGTATTCCGAGTATTCTGAGACATGGTCATATTTGCGAAGTTCAAATATGAACCGTAACAGAAATTTTGGAATCGCTCAAGCTTGTTAAGTTGCTCCTCGGTGATATCAAGGTAACAAATGGCAACATAGTCGAGGATAGGGAGTAGTACAGATTGTGCAAGCGTAATTTTGGTGGCAATGGGTAAAAAGTAATTAAGCCTCCAGAGTGAAGCAAAAGCTGCAAATATTTTACGGCTCACTGCATTAACTTGGGGAGCCCAAGAAAGACTCGAATCCAAAAGGATAGCTAAATCTTTGACAACGTCATTATAAGGGATGGGAACTAAATTATATACAACGGGTTGTAGTTGACATTTCTTTATTTTGCAAATTATTCTTGAACTCCCAATGATTATGGCTTGGGATTTTAAAGGGTTCACCGTTAACTTATAAGAACGACTCCAGTCGAGAATACATGTCAGATCCTTATTGATACATTCCACTGCTTTGGAATGACCTTCAATGATTGTTTGTAAGTATATTTGGAGATCATCAACATCCAAGTAGTAGAGAGAAGATATTTGGGATGTAATCGTATTAATAAATAATGCGAATAAAAGAGGAGATAAGACGCAACCTTGTGGAATGCCAGCTACTGTATCAAGCCACGAAGAATGTCTATTTTGGACACGAATACGTTGCCGGGGCCCATACAAATAACTGTGAAACCAGGAAATTGCAGTTGGAGATATGTTAAGAGAACGCAGAATCCCTAACAGTCATTATCATGTCATTATCAACAGTTTTAAAGGCATTGCTGAAATCCAGCAACACCAATAATGTGACGTGATGATTTTCCATACCGTGGCGAATGTCGTCCGTGATTTTCAATAACGCTGTAGTTGTAATATGACCAGATCTAAAGTCAGATTGGAAAGGGTTGAGGATGTTATTTCTTAAGCAAAAGGAATTAATTTGTTGTTGCACAAGTCGTTCTAAGACTTTGGAAAGAAAAGGAAGAATAGAAATAGGACGATATTCAGTAAAATTTGAAGGATTTGCTTTTTTGGGTATAGGTATGATTTGGGCATCCTTCTATTGGTTATAGAAAGAAGATGAGAATATGAAAAAGTTTAAGATAACGGTTGTAATAGGTGTTAAAAAATCTAACAAGGGAATGATCATTTTACGACTGACGTCATCACTTTCGACAGCGTCAGAATGGATAATGTGTTTCCTAACATCACAATCTGCAAATTGCCTAAAGACAAATGGGGAAAGGTCAGTAGTGGGAGCGATGAAAGTTCCGTAAGTATTGTCGATTTTGCCACATTATCCAAGCAAGAAACAGAAGAAAAATGCTGATTAATCAAATTTAAACCGACGTTATTTGGTATAGGGCATGAACGTGTTTTCTCGACTCCTATAGATCTTAAAAAGTTCCAATCACGACATGGATCTTCGTTTTGTACTAATTTATGGATATGGTGGCGTCGTAAATCTCTACACAACTTGTTACATTGATTCCGCAGGTGTCTGTACTTTTCCCGAATCCTGTCATTCTTTGGATCTGACTTGTTAATCGACTTTGCGTTATTCTTCCTAACTATCAATCTTTTAAGATCTTCGGTCAACCATGGGGCTGGAGGATGACGTATTCACACTGGATGGACAGGAGCATGTATATCATAGAGCTGAAGAAGAAATGAATTAAACAATGCTACCTGTTTGTCCATTGAGCAAGCCTTAGTTATAACACTCCAGTCCATATTAGCAGCATCTTTTTGTAGGTTTTCCAAATTCATTTCTTCAAAATTACGCTGCAGAAGTATCCTTTATTTGGCTTACGGTGGTCTTATTTTATAAGATAGAAACAGGAGGTCATGATAGGGAAAGGCATTGGCAGCACATTGACCAAATTTATCAACATGGTCGAGAGAAGAAACGATAACCAAATCAAGGAGGGATGGAACACAGTTAGGAAAAACATGAGTTTCAGAAAGAGGAAGGATATTTAAATTGGCTGCTTCTATAAGGAACATAAGCCGAAGAGATCGTGCATCATTCTTAAGAAGGCAAGTATTAAAATCGCCCATTAGCACTGTATGTGTATATAATGGAGTTAACACTTCAAAAAGGTTATCCAATGTGGTAAAATAGTCAACTGTGGAAGAAGGACTATAAAGAACTCCTAGAAGTAATTTGTTGTGCGAAAGAAGCACTTCAATAAATAAGTATTCCGCTTCTTTTTCGGCTGAAAATTGAGATGATAAACGAACAATAGAAAAAGGTATATGCGCACGAAGGTAAATGGCAACACCATCACGACCCGGTGCAGTTCGGTCGTTGTGTATTAACTGGAATCCTGGAATGGAATAGGATATGGATGGAAGACATGGCTTTAACCATGACTCCGAAACAAGAATTACATGAACGTTATCACTTACAAAGCTAGCTTACATATCAGAATATTGCCGGAATACTCTGTGCATTTATGTAAACTATATTGAAGTTTCTTAGAGCTTGAGAAAAATGGGAGTCAAGAGTATCTTTTAATGGAGGAATGTTCTCAAAACTGTCGTCATTACTTAGTACATCGGATGCTGAAATGAAAGAAGAGGAGTTTTGATTATGATCACTTTCACTATTTTTGATTACGGTCTCTTTCTTTAATGTTGTTTTAGATTGCAATTTTAAAAATTATATAAACAAATTATTATTAAATTATATGGGAAGAAAATAAAAATATTAATTCTTTGTTAAACTTTTATTGGTTTATTCATTAAATTATAATTACTTAAATATTACTTTGAGATTCGCACAATTCGTTTACCTATTAATTGATTTAAATTAAATTATTAAATATTAGCAGAATTCTATCAAAAGAAGCCATGAATTAGTAGAATAAGAAAAAATTACATTTGTTTGTCAACGTCTTTCATATTGAAAATATTTTCTGAAATTTATTAAATTTATTTCATAGGTTTAGTTTTTAATATTTATTATTCATTTTTGCTTAAATTTAGTTAGATTGACTTCATTTTCGTATGTACGCGAATATACAGTCATAATATCGTCGTGAATGTACAGTAAAGATTTTTATGTATAAGATATTGATTATAAATAATTTCATTATTTCAAAGTTCTATACATGATTTGTGATCATCATCAAAAGTAAGTTAAGTGTTGTGCAAATAAAAAGCACAAAATCATCTGATCACTTTCTGCAAGTTTCCTATGATAGGAAAAGAAAAACTTATGACAATATTGTGTTAAGACTATAAACATTTCGAATTTATTGGCCGTTATTTGTAGGGTTTATTACTATATTGATCGAATTATATCTGTTTCTGTATCTTGTTTATAATGTTCTGTGAAGAATAACTCTCTGACAATAACATGTGTTATACAGGGTATTTTTGGAACGCTCCCGAAAACTAAGACAGGCGACAGCACCAAGTATACCTTTGATCATGGGTCACAAATAAATTTGATCCTGATGAAAAAAAATCATATTTTTAAAACGTTTTATTACCTTTATTCACGCGCCATCATATTAGTACAGCTAAATGAAACGATAATTTCATAAAAAAAATCATGAAAATACTGAAACATAAAACCAGCAGTGAAAACTGAATTGATATCACCTGACTAATGGAGGTTAATGTACGCGCGAACGGTGAAAAAAGAACGCTGGCCTTGAACTTGGCCACTGAGCGATTTATCACATATTGGTACGAAGGGGGCGCGACGGGGGAACAACCCGCCAGTATTACTGTGCCTGCATGCTATTGGTTCCCGCGCTTTGTTCGCTCCAAAAATACAGTCGCATACACAGCTTACTTTGCGACTCGCGACGATGTTTTAAAAAGGAAGGAAAGAAAAATTATTTATATCTATTGTTTTAAGACTAAACTAGTGAACGAAAAGGTAAATATGATAGGAGAAGGTGAATGGGGAAAATTGTGCAGTAAATTTAAAAGTGTTGAGGAAGAATACCGAAAAAATTACCATGTGATCGACCTGATGACAGAAGCTCAAGCGAAGATGAAAGTGATGATGAAGTAGCATCCAGTAACACCAACACACCTTCAAAATCTGGCTTCCATGTGACCCAAGACGACATAATTGACGGCATGCCACCCTTACCTTAAGTTTTCTTGTTACAGACTACTTTATATTTTACGATAGAAATAACAAATAATGCTCAAGTAAACATTATCCATTTTTAATTCCAAGTAAGGCACCTATTATGATTCTACAATAAAACAATTAATTACTTACTATAATATTATAAAACAATATCCCAATAACATGTTGTACTTAAGAACGCGACTGTAACCTCCCTCCACTCAACCTGTATCGGTGCGAAACAATGTAACCCACCCGGCTCGTGTCGCATCACGCTGTGACGCAGTAGGTTTCAGTTTTGTCGATTTGTTTATTAAATTGTGATTACGTGTAGGTATTATTCTTGTTCGTTTTTTGTTTTAATAATGCTTAACGCGTACGTTCATAGTGATTGTGAATACGACAACATGTTATGTATCCGAACCTTGGTACACGAAGTATCGCTAAATAAATTGTTAAGACGTCGGGATGGAACAAGTGTGTCATACTGTGCAGTGCACAAAGTGTTGAAGCATTACCGAATGCGCCCATACAAATTGCATAAAGTGCAACCTTTAGTTCCCGGCGATCACGACCGCCGACGAGTTTTCTGCCGTTGGTTATTATACCAGCAACAACGTGTGGCTGGTTCTATTGAGCACATTATCTGGACGGATGAGTCGACATTTACCAGAAACGGCCTGTGGAACCGAAGAAATACACACGTGTATTCAGAGTTTAACCCGCACGCTGTTCGACAAACCGGGCACCAAACCCGATGGTCGGTTAACGTATGGGCAGGTTTATTTAAGGATCGCATACTGGGACCAGTGTTTCTGCCACAGCGACTGAACGGACAGCGATACCTAAACTTTATAAATGAACAGTTGACAGACATTTTAGATGACCTATCGTTGGCTGAATATCGCCGCACATGGTTCCAGTATGATAGTGCCCCTCCACATGTCGTGAGGTTCGTCCGTGAGCGCCTCAATGAGCTATTTGATGATCGCTGGATTTGGCGGACTAGGACCACACGCTTGGCCACCTCGCGCACCAGATCTGACCCCGTAAGACTTCTTTCTGTGGGGTATGTGAAAGAAAGGGTTTTTAATCGTGAGTGTGATAGTGCTGACGAAACTACAAAAGGATCGTGGATGTTTTCGACAAACTACGTACGGACTGTGTCGAAGACCACACGATGATGCCCCGCCTCCATGAGGAGACGCAACACTGAGCCCAAATCTGCCTTGAAATGAATGGAGCACAATTTGAGCCGCATCTCATAAGACCACGGAGGATTTAGAGCGGTAAGCTGTTTCATAACTAATTTTTTTAAATAACTTAGTACTGAACTAATCTGAATACATATATAACTGAATACATGAGAATAATAAACATACCTACACGATGAATAAAAACGCATGACTCTAACCTTGGTTACATTTCATTTATGTATTTTTTCATTAGCGGGAAATCGAACCAGTTATTTGGGTTATTTAACCTGTAAATTCGGATTAAAATGGCTACGTGGAGACAAGTACAGTGGCAAAATAGTAGGTTAAGTAGATAAGTTAGGTATTGAGGCAAGTGTTGTAAATTATTAGGTATTGTGGTATGGCCCGCTAGTTGCGGACCGCGCGAATTTGCATTCGCGCGTACATTGACCTTTAATCAGCTGATATGAATTCAGTTATTCCACTGCTGGTTTTAGGTTTCAGTATTTTCATGTTTTTTTAATCAAATTATCGTTTCATTTAGCTGTACTAACATGATGGCGCGTGAATAAAGCTAATAAAACGTTGTAAAATTGATTTTTTTTTAATCAGGATCGAATTTATTTGTGACCCATAATCAAAGGTATACTTGGTGCTGTCGCCTGTCTTAGTTTTCGGGAGCGTTCCAAAAATACCCTGTATATTAGTAACGTGCGTGAAAATATTACGTGCAAAAGCAATAAAAAACATCAACAATAATGTGTAGTTTATAAAACAATCTATCTTCCAGAAAATAAAATTACATAACTATACTTATTTATAGTTTTATTTTATCCCACATACTAATCTAAATTATATTCGAGTAATTTTGGTCCAACCTCTCAAATATATGGGAATTTACCCCATTGGTTTGTAGGGCTTGAGCCAAAATTACTCGAATAAGCCTTAAATAAAAAGTTTAAAGTAACAGAATACAAAGGTTTGAAATTCCCGCAAAAAAGTTTTATATGGGCGTCCACCGTAGCGCTTTTCGTATACAAACATAAACACGTGTTTCCGTTTTTTAGTATGAAGTTGGCGTTCTTCTCTTGATAAAGAATAATTGTGTTCTGTGTACCTACCTATATATAGGTAAATATTATTAACATAGATTCATAGCATCTAACTTAGAACAATAAAATCAAAACAAAAACACAATGTCGAAGTTCAAAGTGGCGTAGATAGATATCAAATAGTACTTTTATAAAATGGAGATACATTGTACCGACCAATTTACTAATTAACTCTTAAATCTCATTTAACACTTAAGATTAGACTGATAAACAGATACCAAAGGAAAAGAAATCAGGTTAGCAAAAATTACAATGCAGAGACACTAAAATATTGATGGAAAGCATAATGTGATATTCATAGAACTTCAGAGAACAGTCGATGAGTTTGACCAATCCAGCAAAGAATATGAGGAATCCCTCAGATTAATTGCTGCATTGCAAAGAATATGAGGAATCCCTCAGATTAATTGCTGCATTGTTACAGTTAAGTAAGGCTAATGAGCAGATTGTGCAATTAAAACTTTACATAGACAACATGAAAGCGTCCCAAACTCAAAGTCTGTTCAACGAGCTCATAGAATGTGAATCTTCTAAATCATTGCAATCCTCCACAACAATTGATTTGACTGGTGATGATTATGTCACATCAAGAACAGCAGCAAGGACTACCCGCAGTAGAAGAAAATTAAAGAAATATATAGAAATTAATGAATATATTAGAAAACTGCAAAAAATAATTAAAACTAAAATTAATTTTAAAAATTATATAAATGTATGCAAAGGAAAGCAAGAATTAATTAACAAACTTAAAATATATTCAATTGAGGTGGAAATATGAATCACTGTTATGAGACTGATATAGAGTGTCTAAATTCAACAATTTTATCCCTTAAAAACTCCCTAAGAATTTTATCAAATAAATATGCATCGGCTCAAGATGAGATAAAAGAACACATATTGGCCATGAATGATCTGGTAAAATTATATAAATATAATGAGGAGCGCTTTGACTCTTTAATAAAACATCAGAGTGAGTATCAGCGCTCCATACCAGGTTCATCGGGGACAATATGTGTAAATAACAAAGTAAACAGTAAGGACTCATTATTTTCACCTACATTCTATGACAGTGCCATGACAAAGGATATAAACTTAAAGCAATGTAAATATTAAAAAAAATAAAGTTATTATGTATTGTGATGACATAGGCAAAAATTTGGGCATGATGTTAAATAACTGTTTAGAAGGACATATGATCAGTAATTATTGCATGCCAGGAGCATTCTTTAGTCATATAATGAATAAAGTTTTAGCTAGTAAATTTTGCCCTAATAGCACATTAATAATTCTTGTTGGGAGAAGAGGCAATCTAAACAAAATCAATTATTAAAATATATTGATAATTTAAATAATTTAAATGTACATAAAATTATCTTGTTTACATTGCCTTACATACAGGGTTGGCCGCAGGAAAATAAAATAAGATATGATTTAAATTTATTAATGAATAACTTTTCATGTAATAATAATTTAAACTTGACATTTAATTGTTATAATTATAATAATAAATTTAAGTTAATAGACATAAATAATTTAATTAAGAAATTTTTGACTAGTGATAGGTATTACCTATCTAAATATATTTTAAGACAGATAGCAAATGTGCTATCTTATTGTTTATATATTAACTCAGCCAAGGACTTGGCTACACAGACATCTGCTCCTTTTGAGCAGTATAATGACTTAATATGTAATTTGGAATCAGTTCCAAGTAATTTAAATTAGAAAATGAGACAATAGAGGTAATCTCTAGCAGTTGAAATATTTTCAAAAATTTAGAATGTAGCTTACAAATCTTTAATTGTATGACTCCACAGAGTGATAATGAAAATTGTATACACCTGGTGCATCAAAATATACAAGGCATGGTAGGCAAACAGCTAGAAATTGAGTTGTTCTTAAATAGCAATAATATTCATATTTTATGTATTACTGAACATTGGTTAAAAGCTTATAACTTAATGTTTAACTTCAGTAATCACCAGGTGTTCAGTTCTTTCAATAGAGAAACGGTTTTAAGAGGTGGCTCCTTAATATTAGCTAGTAAATAATTGTCATGTAAAGAATGTAAAGATATTGTGAGCCTCTCTGTTGAGCGAACTGTAGAAATGGCATGTGTTGAGTTTGAGCACCTCATTGTTGTGAGCGTCTACAGACCCCCATTTTCTATATACGATACTTTTGAAAAAATTATGGAGGAAGTTTTTGCTAAGCTTAATAAACAGAATAAATCTGTTGTAATATGTGGAGACTTTAACATCAATCTCCTAGAAGCTTCCTCAATCAATATTAAATTTAGATCATTGTTTAAATCATATGGTCTATTTAATTTATTTTTAGAGCCCACGCGTATTGCTCAATCTAGTGCAACATGTATAGATAACATTTTTACAAATGTGAAGCCGTTGCATAAATGCATAATTCAAAAATTAAGTTTTGATCACTGTGGACAAGTAGTTTCGTTACCATATGTTCACAAAAAGCAAGTAGATAAGAAAGTTGTGTTTGTTCCAGTAAATTCACGTCGCTTGGAGAAATTTAGAAGTAACATAGTGAAAAAACTTCCATCACTTTCATACCAAAATGATCCAAATTTTTTGTATGGAACATTATTTAAGCTTATTTGCAATGAATTTAATAAAACTTTTACTTCTAAAACATTTTCCTTGAACAGTCGAAAGTCATTTAATAAATGGGCGACAGTAGGAGACCATAAGAGCAGACATAGGTTATACGATATTTACCATGAAAGGTCATATAATCATAGCGTCGAATTTAGGGAATATGTAAAAAAATATTCTAAAATATTTAAAAAAGTGTGCTCCACAGCCAAGTCTTTGCATTTGAGCAACAAAATTAAGACGGATTCGAATAAAATTAAAATGACATGGAGTATAATTAATAGCGAAACTGGTAAGATCAACTCTCGAAATTCAAACTACCAGTTAAGTGTTAATAACAAATTAACCGAATCAGATCAGAACTTTGCAATGGTTTTTTAGAAATATTTTACTGATATTCCGATATTAACCACTAAATCATTGAATTCTTCTCCTGCGGTCGCCGAATCATTACTTAAACAAAATGTAAATGCGTGTACAAAGAATTTCACATTTCATAAAGTATCATCAAAAGATATTGTAAAATATTTTAAAACTATTGATGTTAAGAAAACTGCGGATCTGTGGGGGATTTCCGTTAAAGTTATTGCGTCTATAATAGATACAATCGCACCTCATTTAGCTATTATTTTTAATACTAGTATCGAATCTGGTGTGTTTGCTGATTTAATGAAGTATAGTAAAGTAATACCTTTATTTAAATCTGGTAGTACATTATACCCCGCCAATTTTAGACCTATTTCTGTACTACCAACACTTAGTAAGATTTTTGAAAAAATTATTCTTGATCAAATGTTAAATTTCTTTAATACTAATAATATACTTCATAAAAGTCAATTTGGTTTCACAAGGGGTCGCTCGACAACTAATGCCGGTGTTGAGCTGATTAAATATATATTTAATGCATGGGAGAATTCACAGGATGCTTTGGGTATATTTTGTGACCTATCCAAAGCCTTCGATTGTGTTCACCATGAAACATTAATCAGGAAACTTCAACACTACGGTGTAAAAAGTGATGCTCTTAAATTAATTATTTCATATTTAAGTAAGAGAACGCAAAAAGTTGTCATTAACAGTATGAGTTCTTCCGGGTCGATGGTACAGATGGGCGTGCCTCAAGGCTCAATTCTCGGCCCCTTTCTGTTTCTTGTATACATTAATGACTTACCTTACATAGTAGGAGATAACCATGATATAGTATTATTTGCAGGTGACACTTCTTTAATTTTCAAATTAAGTCGACAATTGCTAAAATGTGACGAAGTAAATAATGCTATATCTAAATTAGTAAATTGGTTCAATAATAATAATTTGCATTTAAATGGCATTAAAACGAAATGTATGAAATTTATGACTCCAAATGTCAAACAATTAAATACTAATGTAATTTTAAATGGGGAGAAACTAAGTCTTGTAGATACCACCATTTTTCTTGGAATCACACTAGACGCGAAGCTTCAATGGAGCCCCCATATATCAAAACTAGCAAGCAGACTTAGGTCTGCAGCATATGCCGTAAAAAAGATTAGAATTCTAACTAGTGTTGAAACAGCTAGACTAGTTTACTTTAGCTATTTCCATAGCATAATGTCGTATGGTATTTTGCTATGGGGACACGCAGCTGACACTGAAATTATATTTGTTTTACAGAAGAGGGCCATAAGAGCAATTTATGAATTAAAGCCTAAAGAGTCGCTGCGACACAAATTTAAGGAAATTAATATATTAAATTTGGCCTCTCAATACATTTATGAAAATGTAATGTACGTACACAAAAATAAAAGTAGTTTTACAAAAATAAGTGATATTCATTCTGTAAATATAAGGAACAGACACAAGCTAGTATTACCAGTTGCTCGACTCCATCGAGTCAGTAATTCGTTCTTGGGGCGATGTATACGCTTTTACAACAAAATTCCAGAAAATATACAAAATTTGACCTGCTCAAAGTTCAAAAACTTTATAAAACTAAGTTTGTATAAAAAGGGTTATTATAGTATTAAAGAATTTATAGATGATAATAACCCCTGGAAATGAGGTGATCGCTACCAAGCTATTTCTAATTTGTTGTGTTGTTAATTTGTGTAACATACATGATTGTAAGCTGTTATTTAAAAAAGAAAAGTCCCGCTGGGTTTCTTGCTGGTTCTTCCCAGGACAGAGGTTTTTTTTTCGAACCAGTGGTAATCATACAAAAGAGTGACTTTCAATAAGTATCATATATAATCTATATTAAATAAAAAAGTTTCTGTTTCTGTTTCATGCGGTTCATTAAAGAGAACTAAAGTTTATATACCAAATCACCATCATTTCTTCACTGCCCTCTTGGAGCGTTGAACTACCTTTTCAGGAGATCTACTTCTTCCAACGACTGCTGTCTGTGCTTGGGAAGCATCAGCTGATGCTACTGGGATGACTTCGAGCTCAGCCAGCGATTCAACTTGATGGTGCGAGCCATCACAAGCGATAATATGAATATAACCATCCCTAGTCCAGAAGTTACTTATGCCAAATTTCTGCCTGGCCACCATGAACACCTTGTGACGATCTTTCGTTAAGATTTCAGATATAGTGACACCCGTGCCATTCAGTTTTGTTTTTAAGAACCAAACTTGATCTTGAACTGGGACATCCTGGAACTTTACAAGAACTGGTCTTAGCTTCTTTTCTTTTGGACGTCCAAGGCGATGGCAGCTGATAAAAGAAGTGTTGGACACATTGGATATCTTGAGCTTGTCCATTTTAAGATTAGCAGCCATTGAAGATGTATCCTCAAACTTGTCCTCAGGAATACCATGAAGCAGCAGAATCTTACGGCGCCGTCTCATTTCCAAGCGGTCGATCTCTCTCCCAAGAAATTCAAACTGTCTTTAAACAGTTTCAAGAGCGGACAAGATAAAGTTTATGAATGTTGCAAACTCCGTTGAAATACAGATATGTTTGGGGCCATAGTTGGACTAGTCTTTTGTAAGTCCTGCTGAAACTCATTCATACGAGTAATGAAGAGTTCTAACATGGCTGACAGGGATCCTTTGAGGGCTTCCATTGTTTAATGAAGTGTTAAAAAACAGCAAGTTAAAGACAATGTATATCAAGGAATCAAGGCTGGTAAGCAGATGATTATTACATATATGTGTAACACATTAAAATATCCTAATTTCTGTTTTTAAAATATAAATTACACGAGACAGATCAAAACGTGTGTTACTTATTTCACTCCTACCCACGAAAAACCGACAATTACCGACAAAACTGAAAAGACCTCGCAACGTCGGCAAAGAAATTGTGGCTTGTTTTCTTTCGTAGAGCGGACATTTGTGGACGTCAATGCTGGAAAATTGTAGGTCACTCAACTCTGAATGCTATACTGCAGTTGCATTACTCAAATCTTTTCAAGATGTGCTTGAGAGAAGATCAAAGATCGGGCTTCCGGGAATCATGATGCATCACGATAACGCCTCTTCACATACCTCCCTTAGAACAAAAGCATTTATTGAGGAATCTGGTGTTGAAACTTTAAGTCACCCACCCTACAGCCCTGACTTAGCTCCTTGTGGTTTCTTTTTGTTCCCAAGAGTCAAAGAAAAAATAAAAGGCAAGTTTTTTTCAAGCGCCGAAGAAGCCGTGGCTGCCTACGGAGAAGCGATTTCCGACCTGTCAGATTAAGACTGTCAAAAGTGTTTTCAGAGTTGGTTTAGTCGAATGGAACTTTGTATAGGACATGATGGAGAATATTTTGAAAAGATGTAAAATAAATAATAATAGTATCTAGAATACTTTTTTATATCTCAAAACTTATTGAATGACCTACGTACGTTTACCATGGTTTACAAAGCCGGCTACGGCTACCCCCCTCTCACCCCTAAACTTACTCTAAGTCACTAAGGACATTAATAATTTTGCAGTATCAATATAAATTTATTCCCTTAATTAAACTAAGTGTTCACATTTAAACGGAACACAAAGTCATCATCAGGCGACCTTTCTACACTTGGCTATATTGTTTGAGTCTGGGGAAAAACAGGGAGAGAAGAAATAAAAAACATTCGAAATTATAATCTTATACTTTTATACTCACTGGTATTGGTACTACCAGAAAATATTGTGAGTTATGCTGCACTTTTCCAAAGGGG
This sequence comes from Parnassius glacialis, assembly GCA_033319125.1. Classification (NCBI taxonomy): domain Eukaryota; kingdom Metazoa; phylum Arthropoda; class Insecta; order Lepidoptera; family Papilionidae; genus Parnassius; species Parnassius glacialis. Next base: position 53,628,407 of record JAVANC010000001.1, on the reverse strand, counting down.
TGCCTTTTTCATGTTCAATAAAACATGCGTATGTGTAGTTTTATTTCCGACGGCAATTCCCAATTTTTGTGCTTTTTAGCCATAATTTTAGTCTAGGTTAAGTTAGAAACCTGTTAATCAATAAACATTTGGTAATTATCTGTTATCAGCTTCTTTGGGTGTTTACATATGTGGGTAGAAAAGAACATCGATAAATATTATAGACAAGGGCCTTGACAACCCCATTGAATTTTATTGATTATTAAAACTCAGTAATTTAAAGCCAAACATGTTTGTAATTACGATATTAAAATTAGTAACATCTTTTTAAGTACCTATGTTATCAAATAGTTTAATTTTTTTTTTAATTTGTTTAATATTAGCTGTAAATGCACTTACTTGTGCAATGTTATTCCACTTTCCTTTTGGTAACGAGTTTTATTACTAAAATAATTCTAATTATGTAACTAAAATCAAACCACATAAAATACTATCATTTTTTAGGTTAAAATGGTGCCACACTAATAATGCTGCCACTCACGAGGCTATGGTTATGAGTTAGGAATCCAAATACCTTGACTGGAGTTTAGAGCGGTTATAACAAAACCTCATTTTCTATATGCAGAGTGCTTATATTTTTCAATATGCACTTTGCCATACATCCTTATTTTTGTACTGAGTATGATATATTTTCCCTTACACTTAATTTTTTAGGCTAAATGATCATATAGCAGATTTTAAAAAACTTCAATACAATACAATGTTTTCATTCATAATTATGATAAATCTTAAAATAACATTTGGCATAAGATAATTATTAAGAATAATACAAGGACGGTACGGAAATGTATATATTTCTTGACACGGTTAACACTCGCATTAGTCTTTTTGCGCACTGACGTGTAACAGGTCACTGTTCGTTTAATAATATAAAATGATTTTAACACTGTTAATCTTTTTCGGGGCTCTTTGTGCAATATATTTGTTACTAGGATTATATAATGAAAATTACTGGAGAAAACGTGGTGTGAAGTTTCATACAAAAAGTAAAGTTTTCGGTCCTGTTGGAATATTTTTAACTTCAAAACAGGCGGCATTTTAAATATTTGAAGACATTTACAAAATGTATCCAGATGAACCAGCAATTGTAATCAGTTCAATGTTTACCCCAGCTCTGTATGTGAAGGATCAAACAAATGTGCAACATGTCTTGCAGACAGATTTTAACTCGTTTAATTACAGAGGTTTTGACGTGATTGAAAGTGATATACTTGCAAATAACATACTGTTCTTGAATGGCAATAAGTGGAAATTGTTGCGTCAAAGCATGACACCCCTATTTACATCATCGAAATTAAAAAGCATGTACTACATAATAGATCGTAGCGCTCAAGATTTCGTTAAATATTTAAAGAATAATCCAGAAAAATCAAGCGGGGACACGTTTACAACACTATGTACATTTTCTAGTGCTGCCATCGGAGCTGCTGTGTTTGGAATTGGAAATGAGTCAATTTTTGATTCACCCTTTCTTGCAATGAGTCAAAGTGCTTTGAGTTCCTCGACATTACAAAATATTAAATTTGTGATAGCTGCTTTAAGCAGAACTTTATACAAAGTTATGGGAATTAATCTATTTAAAGAACATGAAACTTTTTTTATTGGTGCTGTGAAGCAAGTTATTCGCCAAAGAGAACAAGAAAAAACAAGGAGGCATGACTTCGCAGACTTATGCGTTAATATACAAAATAATGGTGTCTTGAAAGACCCTGACAGTGGTTTGGAAATATATCCAACGGATGAAATATTGGCAGCACAAGCGTTCTTTTTCTTCATCGCTGGTTTTCAACCCAGTGCGTCCGCTATATTTTCAACATTGTTAGAATTAGGGCGTAATCCTGAGGATCTTAAACGTATCCATGACGAAATTGATAAAGCGTTTGAGAAACACAACACCATAACTTTTGACGCTCGTCAAGAAATGGAATATCTGGATATGTCATTAAATGAAGCGATGAGAATTCATCCCGCGGTTGGGTACTTAACTAGAGAATGTGTCCGTGATACCGTATTACCAGTTGGAAATATCAAAGTAAGTAAAGGTACTAAAATATTTACACCTATTTATGAATATCATCACGATCCAAACATATTTCCAGATCCCAAAGTTTTTAAGCCGGAAAGGTTTTCCCATGAAAATCGAAGTACATTACCAGAAAATGTTTATATGCCATTTGGTAAAGGTAACAGAACTTGTATTGGTAATAGATATGCCACTTTGCAAGTGAAATCAGGACTAGTTCACTTACTACGTAACTTCTCGGTAAAGACACACATGGACGGAGATGAAATTAAGTACAGTAAGCACCATACAAATGTGATTCCATCCAATATAAATGTTAAATTAATTTCTAGAAATATAGCACGGACTGTATAGATTCATAATTAATGTAAAGTTATTTTGGGGAATGAATAAAAAAAAATATATTTCTTTTAAAGTTTAAAGTTTTTGTGAATATGTATTTTATGTAATGTTTGTGATTTTTGAATAAAAAGCATCCCGTTTTAGAAAGTGTTGAAAAAACATTTTGTTATTGAATTGTAAAAATTTAATTTGCTCAAAACATTGTCATGTATTTTATCTACATTACATAATATGTTAAATGTTTATGGTAACAATCTATTTTAATTATATTTTACTAAAATAATGTTTTATCTTTATTGATTAAATATTTACTAAAATAAAGTTATGAAAGAGAAAGAATAAATACAAACATTCAAGGAAACAATATTTATTTAATTATTTAATGTTTATTATAAAATTGTATAATTTACGTAAAATACTGGCTTCCCCTCATTGCAAAGTGGATTATATTTTACCTGATATATCTGAGCTATTATTTCGCCGTGTCACTTCAGTCAGTGTTGGCAGACTTCACATATTATCCTTAAAATATTTTATTTCTCAGATAATGGCAACTGCCTTATACCGTTGAGCTCGTAGCAAATCAGAACTATTTTGCAGTGTATTGTGAGCGCAATTAACAATTTTATTGGTGCTGTCGGCGATTAAACACAGATTTCGCGAGAACTGTGAAACTCACAACGTATGCTTAAGCAACCACAGTTCTCATCTATAATTTTGGTATTAAAAATAATTAAACAATCTGTTTTCCTTATGATGTTTTACTTTGCCTTAAATTACTGGGTAAATCAACATTTGAAATGATCACTGAACAATTTTATTTGTGTTGATGCATATCAAACAAGAGTTGCTAGCCTTTAATAAAATGTAATGCGCGCGCTTGTTCCCTGAAAATAAAATGTAAATTGCAGGTGTCTGAACATCTGTATTTTTTGCTACAAAAATGATTGAGAGGCACGACTTATATTTTTAAAATTGTCTGACAGTCGGTTTGTCTGTTAGTTTATGAATATATATCACGCCTAAATTATTAATATTTTACAAAATAATCGGTAAGAAAATCATAAATCTTGTCTTAAAGTAGAATGAAGTCCTTGTTTTATTTAAAAGGTTAATTATATCAAAGATTATATTTATCATTTTGAATGGTACTATGAATTTGTTCAATGGTGGCATTGCATCCTTATGAGTATATTAATATTCTATGTCTAATTTCAGAAAAGAAATTAAATGATATAAAATAGTGTTTTACAATGACATTCTTATACCTAAAACACAGTAAACAAAAATGTTTTTTCTCACAATGGTTACTATCCTGTGTGTGTGTGTGTCTCTCTCTCTCTCTCTCTCTGTGTGTGTGTGTGTGTGTGTGTGTGTGTGTGTGTGTGTTTGTGTGTGTGCGTGCGTGTATGTGTAAGAGTGGAGGTAGGTGTCTATGTGTTATTGCGTGTGATTTCAATGAGTTTTGTGAACAATCAGAGGTGGATGTCTAGGCAGTACCAAATAGACAAGGCACCATAAGCCTGGCTTCCGTACAGCAGCTGCGACCTTTGGTTCAGAGACGTGTTTGGCAGGTACATGTATCTACAATATTGATAGGCAATAATGAATAAATGTAAAACGAATAGTTAATTCTCCACCTCCAGGGAGCCCTACGTTCATTTTGGTATTTACCATAGTAGCTCCGTAGGACACCCTGAAAACGAAATAACGAGACGGTTTTTATTTACACTGTCAACATACGGTACAGCACTATGAATATATTCCTAATATATAGTGATCTCACTCCTTAATAGATATAAGAAATTGTCCCCCCTCATCATTCCGTGGTTATTGTCATATTAGTTCATTTATTCATTAGATTCTATCGACGTGCCCCAGCAAAAATATTTCATAAATTTCACAATAATAACACATAATTAATTAACCACTCGCTTGCTTTAGATTACAAAAAAAAACCGTCGAACTTTGCTCATGAAATTTGATATTATATACTCGGCGTGGCCTCCCTTATTATAACTTGTTTACAATCGGTCCGACTGGTCTAGCATAATTTAGTTTACTGTTTTGTGTAGACGATAAGATAAGGAACAATGTAGCGTTTATTATTTTAACAGTTGTGTGTATAACTTTTTATATGAGACTAAAGTTAAGGTCGAGCATATTTTGGTATTAATATAATTCCTGTTTTGTATTTCTATCTCCATAGCCGAAACTTACTTTTTGTGAGTGAGCCCACAGGTTTTCATTTCTCGAAAGCATTTACAATATCTAATTACTGTAATAAGAACATGGATTCGTAAGCGGAGACCTTAAGCTTATTTAATCAAAGTAATTCTTCAAGCTTCGTGATAAAGGTAAGGTAAGTTTTCTAGCGCATTGTTTAATTTTTTTTAACTTCGTATGATGAGTAAAATGATCGTTAAAATCTTTAAATAAACATGAATCACGTGCATTATTGTGAAAATAATTCTGTTGCCATAGATAAGAAGTCAGATAAATATCGACGCTGGAAAGGAAAAAATTACCAAGCGACACTTTGGTCACAGTACTTTGGTCGAAATTGAGTTATATCGATAGTGGAAAGTAAAAAATTACCAAGCGACATATAGGCAACTTTACAGGAGAGCTGATTAAAGTTTGAAATTTTGAAAAAAAAAATATTAATTGTACTATTTACCCTATTGGAATGATTCTTACATGATTAAAAAGCTGTTTGGATACTTTATTACCTACTTTAAGTAAGTTCCCGATTTGCTTACCATTTCCGAAGTTAGTGTTGCTTAGTAAAAAAATAAATAAAAAATCACGAACGGGAAAAATTGAACTACCAACAACCGACTTTAGAAGTAAAACCCGAAAAAAATTCATAATCAGTTTTTAAGAATTTGAGCATGGAAAAAATACCTATATAATAAAAAGAACATTTCTATGATCTGGTAAAAGTTACTTACCACTTTATGATTGATCAATTTCTGTCTGTGATATTTTTACTACAGAACAAATTAAAGTAAGGTTTGGCCCCTAATAATTCAATACGGATTTTAGGTTTTAAAAAGGAAAAAGCACAAATATTTGTTTATTAAACACGAATTTTTTTAATAAATAAATATTCAATTTCGTGATTCAAAATCACGTTCCCTAAACAAAACACCCTTCTAAACTAAAATTAGAAGTTTATAAAAATAAAAAGAATTTAGAAGTCCATTGTAACGCTAATTACTTTGAATTATTTAACGAACTATAAACTTTTTTTTTACATAGAAGAGAGAACAAACGAGCATGCGGCTCGCCTGATGGTGTCAAATGCCACGCACGATTATTCATAACACCAGGGGAATTGAAGGCCGGCATTTTAAAGAGGAGTACCTAAGCTCGTTTATTGTAAGTCCCTAAGTCATATTGGTTCGGAAAAACCACCGGTTGTAAATGTAATGTAAGGTAGTAGGTTAAGACTGATTATATAGGTGGCGGGTAAATTAAGATAATACAGCGAATTCATTGTGGAATAAACCGTTATAGATTGCATTACGTTCTTTGTGTTCTCTCCGGCTTTTATATACATTACATTGGCGACGAGGATAAAAACGTAGTTTTATTGTGTTTTTAGTCGTTGTGAATAAAAGTTTACAAGTTAATTTGAGGACAATGTCGATTGGAAAAGTAAACGAGTTCGATGTAAAAACCGGGGTGTGGTCGTCGTATATCGATAGACTTGAGATGTATTTTTTTTTTTGCGCCCGAAGCAATTGGAAATGGGCTACCACAGAGGGAGGCGGAAAATGCATTATACATACCACGACAGCCGGTCTGTCCTGGTTATGCGGGACTCACTGCCTACCGGGGGACCTAAGTGATACCCGCTAAAAACCGCCTTTGGGGAGTGGCAACTAGCTGTTTAAAGCTTCTTATGCCGTATCGGAAGCGACCCTCTTTTGGGAAAAGAGGGCGCAGGCTGCTACGAGCCGCTGAGAGAGTGCATACGAAGGCAAATTAATTATGAATAATTTAATTAGAGTTGGCCTGAGCCGCCATGAGGCAGTTCAGGTCGTTTGACAGTTTATTAGGCGGGTCCGAGAGAGAGTTTCTCGGCCTGCGGACTCGATAGCGAGAGGGGAGTGGGGCTGCATAAGTAGATGCCTCACGAATAAGATGATTGGAGTGCGACTCTGAGGCTTTGAAGAAGTTCTCAGAGAGTTTTTTAAGAAATTGTTGAATTGTAGGGAGCTCTAGGTCCCGATGAAGGTCGGCATTACGGACGTACCAAGGTGCGTTCGCAGCTCGACGACAGAAAAGGTTTTGAACTACTTGGAGTTCATTAATAATTTTAGGGTTAGCGTGGGCAAAAATGGGGCCCGCGTAGGACATGACTGGTCGTATACAGACCTTATAAAGGGTACGCTTGTTTCTGAGGGACATTTTACTGTGTCGGCCCAACATACTGTTGAGCCTATTCAGGTAAAAACGTGCGTGACGGGTTACTCTTTTAACGTGGGGCCTGAAAGTTAGCCCTGTGTCTAGAGTGACACCTAAATATTTGGCAGACGTATGCCAGGGGACAGGGGTCCCTAGCATACGTATTGGTGGAGTGTTTTTGATACGGCGTCGTTTATAATCGAAGTGAACGGCGGAGCTCTTCTCCGGGTTCACATCGATGCGCCATTTTTTGAACCAAGCTCCTAGGTCATCAACTGACTTTTGGACCTTGTTCCGTATGAAAGGTAGCGAGATACCTTTACAGTAGAGAGCAGTGTCGTCTGCGAAGAGGGAGAGCTGAACACCTTTCGGCGGTATGGGAATGTCGTTGGTGAACAGGATGTACAGCAGAGGAGCAAGTACTGAGCCCTGAGGGACACCAGCTTTGATGGGGCGCTGTGAAGATAGCGTGCCTTCGTGTCTAAAACGAAAGGTACGATGATTTAGATAAGAGGCCACGAGACGTACTAGACGATCGGGGAGACCTATTTTGTATAGTTTGTAGATAAGGCCTGTATGCCAGACTCTATCAAAGGCTTTGGCGATGTCGAAAAAGACCGCGATAGTCTTATGACGACGGGGATAAAAACCGCTGAGGATATATTCCACAATACGGTGAACTTGTTGGGGGCAGGAGTGTTTAGCTCGGAAACCGAATTGATGGGGAATAATAAGAGGGTCACCGTCTGTGGGAAACAGATGGCGCCTCATGCGATTTTAGATGACTCTTTCAAAGAGCTTGCCCATGGCCTTGAGGAGGCTAATGGGGCGATGACTGGAGGGGAGGTTGAGAGGCTTGCCTGGCTTGGGAATACCAATCACAGTTGCCTCTTTCCACGTAGTGGGAAAGTAACTAAGGTTGAAGCAGGCGTTGAAGATAATAGATAAAAAGGTTAACACCTGCTCAGGAAAGTATTTTAGGGCTTGGTTGGAGATGCCATCCGCGCCCGGAGCCTTTTTGGGCTTAAGTCCTTTGACGAGGGATGAAATCTCATCATTGGACACAGAGATAGGTTCGGAGGCTGTAGGGGGTGAGTTCCGGCGTCGGACCTCATCTTCCACTGCCTGGATGTGTGAAGGGTCAACGGGTCGAGAGCTAGGAGAGCATTGAGCGGCAATGCTGTCTCCAAAGCACTCAGCCTTTTCCTCGTCCTCGAAGGCTACCGTACCGTCGGGACGGGAGAGAGGGGGAGTGTGGGTGATAGCGTCTATGCGGAGGGCTCTTGCCATCCGATAGTACGCTGTATGAGAGGGAGATATATTCTCCATGAGTTTACTCTTTTCGAGGTCTCGAAATTCAGAGAGGCGGAAACGGAGTTCTCGTTGGAAACGATTAGCCGTGTGCCTATATTCGGGCGTGGGATATTTTGCTGCTCTCCGGAAAGCAGCTTTCTTGGCTTTTAATAGGTTGCTAATATGTAGGGGAAGCCCACTATTATTAGCAACCGGGACTACCCTTTCATTCTCCTAAAGGGAGGTTTTAATAAGGGTGGAGAGTGAATCGACCGCGGTGTCGATTTTTTCGGGACTGTCTAAGTCCGACGATAGGGAGATGGGAGAGTCCTGTGAGTCCAGAGCATTCGCTAGGTACTCCTTGAAGCCCTTCCAATTTGTGAAGGTTTTAGTCGAGGCTGTTGAAAGGGATGGCTGATGGCCAAGAATGAGGGAGACCGGTCGGTAGTCGGATCCTAGATCGTCTAGTGTCTCGATTGCCTTGAGGTTGAGGGAAACACTTTTGAGTAGTGCAAAATCTAGCACGTCGGGAGCGTGGTCGGTGACATCGGGATAGTGAGTAGCACCTAGGGGACTGTGAACGGTGAGATCAAGAGACTGCGTGCTATCGAGCAGTATCTTGCCACTAGGGGAGGTAGTACGGCATGTCCATTCAGTATGCTTGGAGTTAAAATCTCCAAACATAATGACTGAATTGCCTAAAGATAAAATAGACTCAAAATCTTTTTTGAGGGGATGGGTTCCTGAAGGGATGTAACAGGAGGCTATGAGGATGGACTGATGTCCAGTCATAGCTAGCCTGCATACCGTGGCTTCCATATTGGTAAGCTGCGGAGTAGAAATGGGAGAGCAGTGGAGTGACTTCTTGTAATAAATGGCCGTACCGCCACCTCGGCGGTCGTGCCTGTCATTACGAAGAAGAGAAAAGTTTTTAATAGAAAGGCCTTTAGTGTCCTTAGTTTTGAGATTAGTTTCCTGTAGGAGGAGCAAAACGGCTTCACAATTTTGAAGAAAGAGCTTAAGTTCTGGGAGGTTATTTCGCAAACCGCGAATATTAAAGGATACAAGCGATAAACCCTTAGGTTTGATACGACCGTGAGACTTTGGTAGAACAACCTGCTCTGTCATTGTAAGTTAAGTTAATTAAGTTAACTTAACTTACAACGAACACAAAAGATTATGATGCTCTGCAAGAGCGAGCAGACGGTCCTGAGGGTACCTTGCAGCGCGCAATTTGCGTGCTAACACAGCGATTTCCCCAACGTCGATGTTCCTAATAGCGGAATACACCGTTTTTATGTCATCAGCCATTGAGGGCTGTGATTGTTGTGGGGCGGAGGTTGTTGTCCGCGGTGGGTCTGCCTTTTTGGAGCTCCAGGGAAAGACTGGAGGCTGCATAGGCTTAGAGAAGCCCGGAGGGGGCCGAATGATGCCCTGAGGGGGCCTAAGGGGACCCTGAGAGGGTCGAGAGAAGCCCTGGATGGGCTGAGAAAGGCCTTGACGGGGCCGTTGGTAAAGAGCCGGGAATGAGCGGTCATTGACCGGCGGTGGAGCTTGCCTACTGGGGCGAGGATGAGGTGCGCAGGGGCAGCCTCTGTAGTTTGCCGTGTGACCTGTTTGTTTACACAGGACACATGCGGGTGGGGATTCGGCGTCTTTGGGCCGAGGACACTCTTTAGTGTTGTGGGGTTCAAGGCACTTAACGCACCTGGGTGGGGCGGAGCAGTTGGCCGCCGCATGACCATATAGCTCGCAGCGGTGGCACTGCGTCGGGAACCCGCGCCTATGTGGGGGCTCAACCCTCACTCTCGACAGGCCACACACTGTGCGTACCTGCCGGAAGATGGCTTTTGCCTCCGGCACGTTGGTTAGAATGACAAGGGCAAGATTGAACCTCTGGCCCGTTCTATTGTGCATTTTGTGCACGGCTTCTACAGGGAAACCTTGGGACTTAAGGTCCTCAAGGATTTTCTCGTTGGAAAATTCGAATGGAATGCCGCGGATGACGGCCCTGACTTTACGCTCTTCCGGAAGAGCGTAAGTATGGTAGGAGACTTGTTCGGCTGTGAATAGCTTGGTGATACTACGGAAGGCATCGATAGAGTTGGGAATGATTTTAATAGTCTCCCCGAGGTTAATCGCATGGTCATATTTAATGCCTGCGTCGTATAAGGATTTGGACAACTTGGTGAATTTTGCCTTGTCTCTTAGGAAGACAGGGGGCGGAACTTGCTTCTTTGTAAGGACTGGGGCACAGCGGGAAGCTGGCTTGGATGGTGGGGCGATGTCCATTGACATTAGGGGAGCCGTAGCAGCAGCGAGGGCTGCGGGGGCAGGGACGGCAGCGGGAGCTGCGGGGTTTGAGGCAGCAACGGGGGCTGCGGAGGTTGAAGGAGCGGCAAGGGCCGCTGAGACGGGAGGTGTGCAGTTTTTCGCGGTGCGTTTACCACCGCGTTTTGAGGAGACAGTCGTGAAGGACGACTCACCGGTTCCGTCGGAGTCACAGGACTCCGATGAATCGGTGCCAGAATAGGTGGCGGGCCTCTTCCGGGGGGCCGACGCAGTGGACTCAGACTCGGAGCATGCGTACTCCATATCTAGAAGGGCGAAAGAGTTCTTGGACTCTAGGTAGGCCGCTATAACGGGCGGCGGTTGAGTTGCCTGAGGGGCATATGGGGCAATAGTTGCCACTATTGCGGCGAGAGCCGAATTATCTAGCCTATTAAGGCCTGACATGATAGACCCTATAAGGTCTTGTTTAGACATGATGCTGAAACGAATGGGGCTGGGGGGATGCTGTTCTGAAAAGAACAGAGACGTTCTGAACCTATACAGTAAGGGCGGGATCACCGTTCTCAGAAGAACGGGACGTTCTTTATCCCAGGAGTAATGCCCTTACTCTTAAAAGAGCAGGGCCTTGCTCTGAAAAGAGCAAGTAACTCCCTAGAAACAGTATACACGTACACGTTATACAAATAAATAACGAAAACAAAAATAGAAATAGTTAAAAAAAAAATAACAAAAAAATATAACAGGTAACAAGCGGAGGTCAGTCAAACCTCCCCGCCGAAGACAGGGGGGCAAGAACTGATAGCGAAAATGACTCACCAAGGCGTCGACGCTGTACAGCGCGAGCAGGACAGCGGAGGCGCGAGAGCGAGAGAGCACTACCGTACGGGGACGGCTGCGCCGACTACCTGAGACGACCGCACGAGAGCGGTGCCACAGGCGAGATGTATTTTACGGCAAATAAAATAAATAGTGATCTCAAGTTGCCCACGCTAATAGCGGTCATGGGCGATGAGGCCTACGAGTTGCTTGTGAACCTGGCTAGCCCCGTGAATCCGTCGGAATTAAAATACGACGCCGCCATTAGTCTATTGCGCAACCACTTACAGCCGGCACCATCCGCGTTAGCGGAAAGGTATCGTTTTAGACAAAGGAGGCAAGCAGCGGATGAGAATATAGCAGAGTACGTAGCAGAGTTAAAAAAATTAACACGTCACTGCAAACTAGGTGACGTTAAGAATCCGCAAGGGGGCAGTGCCGGTGTTTCACCGCGCGCGGCCAATACCGTATGCGCTGCGCGAGCGCGTCGACGCCGAGCTGGACGCGATGCTGCGCGACGGCGTCATCGAGCCCGTCGACTGCTCCGACTGGGCCTCGCCGTTGGTACCGGTAAACAAAGCTGACGGTTCGTTGAGAATTTGTGCTGACTATAAGGCGACAATAAACCCTGTTTTGTTAGTTGATCGATATCCCTTACCTAGAGTTGAGGATTTAATTGTTAGGTTGAGTGGGTCGAAATATTTTTCAAAAATTGATCTGTCTCAAGCCTATAATCAGATAGAGCTAGACGATACTAAAAAGTTAACCATAGTTAATACGCACCGCGGCTTATTTCAGTATAATAGGTTAGTGTACGGGCTAGCATCGAGTGCTGGAATATTTCAACGTATTATGTATAATTTGTTAAAGGACATCCCCAATGTCGAAGTATTTTTAGACGACGTCATAATCGGCGGGAAAAATAAGTTCGACCACCTTCAAGCCGTAGAAGCTGTCTTTAGCAGGTTACATAAGAACGGTTTGAAATTAAAAAATCATAAATATATATTTTTTGTAAACGAAGTGCAGTTTTTAGGGTATGTACTTAGTAAAGACGGAGTAAAAACAGACCCGAAAAAGATAGAAGCAATTGCTAAGCTACCTAGGCCTAGTAAAGTGACCGAGGTACGCTCTTTTTTGGGTTTAGTAAATTTCTACGCAAAATTTATTAAAAACATGAGTAGTAGGCTCGTACCTTTACACCAATTACTGAAAAAAGGTCAAAATTGGTTTTGGTTGAAGGAATGTGAGCGCGCGTTTGTTGAAGTCAAAAATGTATTAATCAGCGCGGAAGTATTAGCTCACTACGACCCCCAGCGGCCGGTTATAGTAACGTGCGACGCGAGCGCCAGAGGGATAGGGGCCGTGTTGTCGCAGCCGAGCGACGAGCGACGACGGCAGTCGCGAGCGCCCCGTGGCTTATGTGTCACGCACGCTTAACGACGCCGAGAAAAACTACTCGCAGATACACCGCGAGGCATTAGCGATTATATTTGCCGTAAATAAATTCCATCAGTATTTGTACGGTCGGCATTTTACTCTGCGCACCGATCACAAGCCGCTAGTGTCCATTTTTGGACCGAACACAGGTATACCAACTATGGTAGCGAGTCGGATGCAACGGTGGGCAATTATTTTGTCCGCTTATTCGTTTGATATTGAGTACATACGTACCGATGTGAATGGAGCGGACGGCCTGTCGCGTCTGCCGCTGTCGTCTAGTAAGATGACTCATGCGGCGCCCGAGCAAACGTATTTGCATTTCGTTCAGCAATCATTGTTGTTAGATTATAAAAAAGTTAAAAATGAAACCGCTCGGGATCCAATTCTCTCGAAGGTTATTAGCTATATTCGGGATGGTTGGCCAGGGGAATCTAATATTAAGGGTTTACAACCGTTTTTTAATCGTAAGAATGAATTATATGAGGAAATAGGCTGTGTGATGTGGGGGCATAGACTAGTTGTTCCGGAGGCCTGTAAGGAAAAAGTTTTATGTATGATTCACGAACCTCAATGGGCATTGTCAAATCCAAGGCTATAGCTCGAAGCTATGTTTGGTGGGCCGGTGTGGACGAGGCGGTGGAGCGAGTATGCCGGGAGTGCGAGATATGCGCGGCGCAAGCGGATGCTCCGCCAAAACAGACGCCTCGTATGTGGCAATGGCCCAATCGTCCTTGGTCAAGGATACATTTAGATTTTATGGGGCCCGTTTTTGGAAAAACGTACTTGGTAGGGGTCGATGCGATGTCAAAATGGCTAGAAATCTATCAGGTAGCGAGTACGGCAGCCACGGGGGTAATAGATAAGTTAAGGGAACTTTTCAGTCGTTGGGGACTACCCAAACAAATCGTGACGGACAACGGTCCCCCGTTCTCAAGTATAGAATTCAATAACTTTATGTGCAGTCACGGTATCGATCATATTTTCACGGCTCCGTATCACCCTGCTTCGAACGGTTTAGCTGAGAACGCGGTAAAAACCTTGAAGCGGGTTATAAAGAAAGCGATGCAGGAAAAACAAAACGTAGACAGGGCACTACAAACTTTTTTGCTATATTATAGGAATACGGAGCATTCAACCACCGGCGAGAGTCCCGCTATGTTATTGTTAGGTAGACGACTGCGCACTAAGTTAGATATTTTAAAACCAGACAGGGAAAACAGGATTTATAAGGTGCAACGACACCAGAAAGACTTAGCCAAAGGAGGAGACAGGAAACTGAATCCTTCGGAAGATGTTTGGTATAGACAATTTTTGAAAGGGGAGAAGTGGGGCAGTGGTCAAGTAGTAGACGTTAGTGGTCCTAATAGCTATACAATTAAGGGAAAAGGTGGCGAAATAATTCATAGACATATAGACCAATTAAAAAGGAGATCTTTAAGGGCATCTATGACATGTCCTTACAATGATCCTCAGTCAGGTTGCAGCACAAATTCAACCAACGAGCCGAAGGTGACACCAGACGTGGGAAGGGCTCAGCCGGGTCGGTCGGCGGATCGGGATGACCGGGGGGTGGTAGAAACTTCAGAGGCCGAAATCGGCTTAAAGGAGTCGGCAAGGGAGACGACCAGTGAGATCCCGGGTTCACAGACGTATCAGGATACCTTGCCAAACGTTGTACCGCCCACAAAGCCTCGGAGTCGCCCTATAAGGCAATGTAGACTCAAAAACCTTATTATTGATTAAGCGCTGATACAATAATGTTAAGTAATTAAGTTATATTTAAGATTAGCATAGTAATAAATAAGTGTAGAGGAGTGTAATGTAAGGTAGGTAATGGTAGGTTAAGACTGATTATATAGGTGGCGGGTAAATAAAGATAATACAGCGAATTCATTGTGGAATAAACCGTTATAGATTGCATTACGTTCTTTGTGTTCTCTCCGGCTTTTATATACATTACAGTAAACAATTGCACAAAAAAGTTGTGGCAAGGAAAGAAACTCCAAGTAAATCGCATAGTGATGGACCCCAAGCATTCAGATAGTGTGGATGGTATCGTGAGTTTTGTCACGATGTGCGTTGGTAAAATTTGGTAGCTGGAATTAATCCAAACAATTCTTTAAATTCTCTTCGCAGCGCCAGTGAATCGAGCTGATCAGAAAGAACTTGATAATCAACTATTCGAGCCGCTCTTTGCTCGATGTGATCAAGTGGAATGAGTTGGCAATGAGGTGTCACAGCCTGGAGATGAGAACAGTATTCCATGTAAGGTCAAACCTGCGTCTTGTAAAGTTACAAGCGGTGTGCCGGCATGAAATACTGTTCCGCTCTGCTGAGCACGCCACATAGATATTACACTATATACCAGGAAGCACGCCAAGCTTTTTAGAAGCCAATTCTGCATTCCCTTCCAAGTGACCGCGGAACTGTATATCATTCGATAAATGGACGCCGAGAATGAAAAGCCCTGAAATTGAAGGGATACAACAAAGGGGTATTTTTAGCTGTGAACACGCAAACCTATGTCTTCAGAGACCAATCCGAGACTTTATTTAACAAAGATTTGACTTCAGGCGCAAGTTTGTTCCGGTACTCGACAACATGTTCTCGAGAAACATTGGTACGGCCGATGTAAAAAACATTACCTGTGCTGTCATCCGTATACCAATGAATCTTACTGGTTTGCAACATATAATTGATATTCAACAGAAACAGTGGAGGTGTTAGCACGCAGCCTTGTGGAACCCTACCATAAATGAGCATGCAAGAAAACTGGTGATCCAAATGCACAATTTCTTGCAAACCAAATAGGAAGAAAGTTTCGGAAGAAGCACTTTGTGCCAAACTTAATCGAAGGCCTTTGATATGTGAAAACCAACGGCCAAGGCCTTCTTCTTGGTCTCTACTGCATCCATCATCTTGGGAGTCAGTTACACTAGAAGTTCACCAGCTGAGTGACCGCAGCGAAATCAGTAATGGCGGTTACTAATCAGCTGGTTGACCTCAAGGTACGTAATCAGCTGGTAGTTTATAATGGTTTCCATGATTTTTGAAGTACAAGGAGGTAATAGGCCTGTAGCTGAATCGTCGCTATTTTTAGGTATTGGGTGCACTTAAACTATCTCCATGAGTTCAGGACTACTCCTACGCCTAGTAGGACATGTCTTCAGCACAATATGAAGAACTTCATCAGGTTTACCCGACTTGTTAACATTCAGGGAGAGGGGTGCTTGACGCACTGAGCACTCTCACTGCAAAATGGTCAGCAGTATGTTCCTCCCGTCACCGAGAATCAAATTGGATGCAAAAAGAGAGCCTAACAGATCGGCTTTCTCCTTTGCGGCATGGACTAGTGAGTCGTTCTCCCTGTGCAGTGGTGAAAGAGATGGCTGACATAAGTTCCGTTGGATAGCCTTGGCGAGAGACTAAAATTCTCTACGAGACGAGACTAATGTCTCGCCAATTCTGCAGATTTACGCACGAATCAATGCACTGCTTTGCGTTAGCAATATCTCTTTTGTAGAAGCTAGAAGCGGAACTTTCTTAATTTTATTATATTTCTTACCTTCTTGGTGTTTGCATCCTGGGATACCGACACGTCAGTCCAGACCCGGTAGCACTCCTGCTTATGGCAAGATGCAATTTTAAAAAAGCTATCAATTCATAGCTGGGATCTACCTCTGAGGGGCACTACAAATGATGGAATAAAAAGGTCCATTCCCTGAAGTTCCATATCAGTGACAAAATCAGCAACAACGTTAGAATCATCCGGCGAGAAGCAACTTTGAAATACTACCAAATAAACAAATATTTTTCTTAGAATGACACGACATTATAATCTTCAGAAATATTTTGTATGGGTAAGGAGTCTTGCAAAGAAAAACAAAATTATGTTTTCATCAAAATAAAAGTTAATTACATTTACTAATCTTTGGGTTGGACTAATACCTGCATTAATCAAAGCTAGTTCTTTTAATTTTGAAAAACGCAGGTCCATTCGCAGTTGGAAAATTTGAGTAACACAAACAGCACACAACTAATGAATATTATGTAATACTAATATTATGAAAATAATTACCGCTTTTCTAGACCAAGCGGCGAGTCATTGGGACGCGCGGTTACACATCTATTCACTAAGCGCCAGCTTGTAGCACGGTGATTCATTTTCTTGTTATTAACGACCACTTCAATATTAAATCATAACCTATAGTCCGTTCGCGTTAAGAAAATAGTGAGTCATCAGTGCAACTACAGGGTAAAGGTGTATTCACAGTGGCGTAAAATTTTTATTCCAACATTTAATTAAGTTTAATGGAAACAAATTTTCTTAAAATTACTTAAATCACTAATCAGTATCGCTAGATTCTCCAGTAACATTAATTATGAAAGAATTTTGTTCTGCAAGTTTCATGATATCATCCAAATTCCACATGGTATTTATGGTATGACGTGGTCGCAGCACTTCTTCCAACGATTAGCGTCTACTAATGCTATTGCGTCATCTAATAATTTTTTTATGTCACTCATTTTGAACGTGGAGTTATTGGCAACATCATAGTTTTTTTTATTTGGGCCCAAACCAATTCAATCGGATTAAGTTTGCAATGTTAAGGCGGTAGGCGAAGAATTGTAATGCCATTACTTTTGACAGTCTCATCTATTAAATATTTATTATATTGTACTGACTTCAACTGGTCACTGTGAACTCGACTTTCTAATTTCTTGCATTTTAATTGGCTGCGGGGCGTGGCCAGGCCGGCGGATAACGATGACTCACTATTTTCTTAACGCGAATGGACTATAATTACACGATAATTCAAGATGAACGCGGAAGGCTCAACTGACGTTTTATTATATAAATATTTCTGAAAGAGATATCTCAACGCCAAAATATATTAGAAAACGGCAGGTCACATTCATCTAAGCGACTAAGTTACAGCAGGAAGGAAAAATATCACTAAACGACTTTTTTTTATTTATTTTTATTTATTTATTAATTTGGTTTACCAACAAATGTTACACTGATACATATGCTTAATTCTAATATAGTAATATAAACTAAGTGCACATTCAATAAAAGGTAAACACCGCATGCTTAGTGTTCACAGCATCTCCTACAAGCCGTTACCAAATAGCTAAAAATATACGATACAAACTTAAAATAAAAAATAAAAAAATATTATAAAATTAATACAAAAAAAATTACTACAAAGAAACATTAATATTTTGATAAATTTTGTGCCGAAAATCATTAAAAGAGTCGTGGTGAATATCTACTACATTATTATAGGTATTTAAAAGTCTGGAAAGTCTGGATATTGGGGAATTAAATCCTAGTACAGTTCTACGAAGAGACGGCGAAAGAGGATTAATGAATTTACGAGGATATCTACTTGGGATACGAAAATTAAATTTACGTAGTAATAAAGGGCAATCTAAGTTATTTCTAAATATTTTATTTAAAAGTTGAAAATCCAGAATGTCCCGGCGTTTTGATAGTGAAACCATTTTAAATGACTTTAATCTATCTACATATGATGCATTTTTATATGCTTTTCGTGTTGAAAAGGCAAGATGCCATAAAAATCTTTTTTGTACGCGCTCAAGGCGAAGGTTATGGGTAGAATAATGGGGACGCCAGACTGTGCTACAATATTCTAATATACTTCTAACAATTGAGAAGTATAAAAGTTTTTTTGTGGTAACATTACGGAATTCTTTACTATTTCTTATAACAAAACCTAATGATTGAGATGATCTTTTAATTACACTTTCTAGTTGTGGTTTAAATGTAAGCTTTTTATCAAATACTACACCTAGGTCCTTAACAGTTTCCACTTCTTGGATAACTACACCATTGAGGGTATAAACTGATGGGAAAATATTATTTTTGCGAGTGAATTTAATATGAGCACATTTTTTTAGATTAAGATTCATTCCATAAACATCACACCATTTTGGAAAGTCTAGTTAAATCCTCCTGAAGTAGTATCATATCTGACGATTTATTAACAATTTTACAAAATTTTAAGTCATCAGCATACATAAAGCAATTGGAATGTAAGAAACAATTAGGAATATCGTTAACAAATATGTTAAATAAAATTGGCCCCAAATGTGATCACTGGGGAACTCTGGATGTGATGGGAAATATGTCAGAGCTGAATTCATTAACAACAACAAAATAAATTCGACCTTTTAGATGAGACCTTAACCACGCAAGAATAGGGCCAGAAAAACCATAAGTTTCTAACTTTCTTAAAAGCATAACATGTGATACTCGGTCGAAAGCCATACTGAAATCGGTATATATTACATCTAATTGCTGTTGCATGTCTATAGTTTTCACCAACGTTTCAACAAACGTAACTAAATTAGAGCAAGTCGAACGATATTTGACAAATCCATGCTGATCATCTGTAATAAACTGTTTTGTATAATTTTGAATATAGGGACATACTAATGATTCAAATATTTTGGGAAAGGTTGATAATATTGAGATCGGTCTATAATTGCTAACTAAAGTATCATCATCCGCTTTATGTATAGGGACAACTTTTGCGAGCTTCCACAAATCTGGAAAGCATCCTGTTTGTAAGGATTTGTTATATATAAAACAAAGAGGAGTAGACAGTTCTATGGCACATTCAGCGATGAAATAAGGTGAAATAGAGTCTGGACCAGGTCCGTTTTTTCGGTCTAAGCCTTTTAATTTTTTTAAAACTGATTTTTCATCCAAAACCAAAGTGCCAAAATGATAATTATTGTTATCTAAATATGTTAAATATTGGTTATTTGAATCATTTTTATTAAGACCGTTAGGATTGTCTACGGTGTATACTGAGGAGAAATGTGAGGCAAATAGATTGCATATATCAGTCGCATCTGTTGTCATCACACTGCCATTAGACATTGCACACGGATACTTACTATTGCCTTGCCGTTTAATTTTTGATGTAAGACCAAAAAACTTTTGAATTTGTAACAATATTATCTTCTTTACATTTTATATAAGCGTTGTAGCAGGTCTTAGCTAATTTATCACATCTCTTATTAAGTAACTTTAGGCTGAGTAAATCCATTGCGTTATTATATGTTTTGTATCTACACCTGATCTTATTTTTTCCTTTATTACGTTAATCAGACTCCGACTAAACCAAATAGGATATTTATCACTTTTGATCGTACTCCATGGAACAAATTTTTCTAATGTAAAATTTACAATTTTGTAAAAAACTGAAACAATACTATTTATATCATTTAGCCCCTTAAATAGCATATCCCAATTAATTTTACTTAAATGTTCACGAATTTTTTCATAATCAGCTTTATAGGAATTGCGCTTTTTGACGTTAGAATTGTATTTTAGTTTTTGTGTTTCAGATATAAGTAGTTGTATTTCAATCGGAGGATGTAAAGGGTCTATGGTGGTCAATATACCATTTGCCTCATTAACAGTGCAATGTAAACAATTTATTAGAACTAAATCCAGAATTCTCCTCATTTTATTTTCGACGAAATTGTACTGTCGTAATTTATTAATATAACAGAAATCAATAAGACTTTGAGCCTTAAAGGGAGCAGTATAATTGCTATTCAAGTCATTGACGAGTTTCCAATTAACGTCAGGTAAGTTAAAATCACCAACTATGCAAGTCCTTTGTTTAAATTTATCAAACAAAAAATTACAGTTACTAAGAAAACATTACAATATTCTAGACTGAATTGGCGGAGGAATATAGACAGCACAAAGGGCAATTGGAAAATAGTTCTTTCCGTCTGTCAAATCTAGAGTAACCCAAAGATCTTCACATTTACTTTCCCACATAATCATTCTTTTTGACTTGATTCTACTAGATATAGCTATCAATACTCCTCCACCATCCTTATTCGAATGAAAACCGGTAGTTTCCCTCTCCCTTCTATAAACTACATATCTGTTACCAAATAGCTTATTACTGATAATCGTATTATTCAACCACGTTTCAGTCAATATGATGATATCGTAATCGAAATAGCACAATTTACAGTAAAAATTAAGAGTTTTTGTTCGCAAACCACGTACATTCTGGTAGTAAATACTTAACTGTAAATTATTGAATTTTGAATTAAAAAATATTCAACATACATTATTACCCTTAGATCTATATATAACTAAGAAGATTATACTAATTTTTCCAGAAGACTCATGTTTTTGATGAGGTGATACTTGGAATTGTCATCCTTTCTCATGTAGATTCGTCCATTCCTCACCCAAAGGTATTTAAAGTTATTTTCTTTCTCTTTTATCCGGGCGGCTGCATGCAATGCTGAGACCTGCACAAAGCGCACGATACTATCATGTGTTGCTAGATTATGGGACATTATGGTATTTGTAGCGCCTGTGGTATTATATGCTAAACTTTTGGTTAAGCAATTGTGGTTGTGTGAATGTGATTGTGATGACTCACCGCCTGATGAAATTGTTCATTCATGGCTACGCTTAAGGGAAGAACTCCCTGTATTAAGTCAAATTAAAATAATGCGTCATGTAAATGTCACTAAAGATAGCGATGTCACTGTGGTTGGTTTCGCAGACGCTAGCGAGAAAGCTTACGGGGACGTTGTATATTTCCATGTCCAGAAAAGAGTTTCGTCAGCCTTATTAGCACTAAATCGAGATTTTCCCTTCGTAAGGTTGTGTTTCTCGCACGCCTTGAGATTTGCGCAAATCTGATTCTTGCCAAGCTCATTACAACTATTGTTAATGAATGCAATAGCCGCATCAATATCGATAAGATATATTAGCCTTTTCGGACTCAACAGTTGCATTATGTTGGGCTCACTCTTCGCCTCATCGCTGGAACACCTTTGTCGCGTATCGAGTAGCCAAGATGCAAAGCGAGTTGATATCGTAAAATTTCTATTATATGTCCGGTGTAGAAAATCCTGCCGACTGTCTGTCGCGTGGACTTACTCCGGTGCAAATTAAAGATCACTCACTTTGGTTCCATGGACCTTCTTGGATTCAGTTAGAACACTCGAAATGGCCCATAATTAATTTTAGTTCTTCTTCAATATCGCAACCCCCGGAAGAGAAGAAACATTCTCTTATTCCGAATACTTCAATTGAAATTCCTTCAATAATTACTTTAGCAAGTCATTTCTCTTCCTGGTCGAAATTATTGCGTAGCGTAATTTACGTTTTTCGTTTTGCAAAGCTTTTGCCATCACGTATTTATTTCACTGCAGCCGATTACGACTATGCAGAATTATTAATATTCCGTGAACTTCAACGCTTATACTTTGCTGGCGAGATTGCAAGATTACAATCAGGCAAGTTTTGTAGTCGTAGTTTTCAACGCTTAAAACCGTTTTTAAAAGACGGAATTATTAGAGTCGGTGGTCGTCTATCTTATTCGAATCTAAATTTCGCTCAATAACACCTTATTGTTTTACCGCGTAGTGATCATATTTTTAATTTATGAGTTGATTATCACCACAAATTGAATTTTCATGCTGGTCCTGATTTGTTGATTATATTTTGCGTCAAAACTACTGGATCCTCTCCGCACGTAATTTAATTCGCAATCGGGTGCATAAATTTATCCCTTGTTTTCGAGTTCGTCCTAAGCCGTCATTTCTAGAAATGGCAGAACACATCTTGTCGTGAAACACAATCCGCAAAACCCTTTATGCACACTGGTTCAGATTTTGCTGGTCCGTTTAAGGTTACGCTTACTCGTGGACGTGGTGTTAGATGCACAAAGGCGTATGTTTGTATGTTTGTATTTTCGTTTGTCTATATACTCGCAGAAACCGGCTTGTTTGGGAGGCTGGAAGTCGTCAAGTCTGCGTGAAAGACGATTCGTAATGACTCTCGAAAACAGCACGTAGACGCGGCTCAGAAGGGAAATCGGTCTGCAGTTCTTCAAGAGAGCGTTGTCAACTTTCTTGAAGAACAAGACCATGACACTTCTGCTCCACGTCTCCGGCGTGTTGCCACCATGGAGGACGGAATTAAAGAGCCTCTGAAGGACTTCTACCGGTTTTCTACCCGCTTTCAGAATATCCGCTGAAATTCCATCCTCGCCTGGGGTTTGCTGTTTTTAAGATGCTGAAGGGCCATTCGAATCTCGCTCAGACTGAAGTCCGGGATATCTTCGGAATAGTGTGGGATAAGAATCGCTCTTGGATCGTTACTCACACTTTCGTGTGGCTCCAACGATGACGTGTAAGTGTAAAGTGGTCCATAGAACCTTTCAATCTCACTCAAAATCTCAGGTGCCCAGGAAACGATGCTGCCTCACTCGGTCCTCAGCTTTGACAGTTGGCTCTTTCTGGCAGACAGATCTCTGGCAAAGACTTTGGAGCCTTGGTTCCGCTCGATCGCTTCTTCAATACAATCTGTATTGAAGTTGCGTAAGTCCCGCCGCATGCATTTGGAGATCTGTCTGTTCAGTTGCCTGTGTGCTGTCAAATCTGTTGAAGAATGTAGCTTCATCTCCCGTCTAACAGTTATGAAATTAAGAGTGTGATCTGAGAGTTTTTGTGTTCTTCTGCGGCGGGTCTTGCATAACTTAGCTCCGACCGCATGGACAGTTTCCACGAGCTTGTCATTCACATCGCCCACTTCATTGCAGTCTTTTAGGCACTGAAAACGGTTTTGTAACTCGAGCTGAAAGGTTTCGGGACTTTGGAACAGAGCACGAGGGGGAAGGAGCGTTGACTTCATTAGACGAGACCTCTTCAACTTAACGTTTAGGTTCAGTGTGCCTCTAACCATTCGGTGATCGCTACCAGTTTTCACCCTCGCGATCACGGAGACATCATTGAACAGTTGTCGTCTGGTCGTCATAATGAAGTCAATCTCAGTTTTTATCGAACCGTCGGGACTCGACCAGGTCCACTTCCTGTGGGGCCGCTTCTGGATGAAAGAGTTCATCATAAAGAGTCCATATTTCTCCAAGAAGTCGGCCAGCTGCTGGCCCTTTGGGTTCCGTTGCCCTATTTCAAATTTCCCTACTTTCAGCTCACCGTTCTCTCTTGTCTCTAGTTTTGGGTTGAAGTCTCCCATTAACACCGTATGTTGGGTTTTGGAGGAATGCATGGCTCTAGAGTTATCCTCATACATTTCCTCCACCTCCTCATTGTATATGCCGAGGTCGGCGCGTAAACCTGTATCACCTTCAACGAATACTGTTTGGTAATTCTGAGTGTAAGGTACGAAACCCTCGTCGACACATTCCCAATCTTTACAACGTTGTTAACAAGAGACTTGTGGACGATAAATCCGACACTTCCTTGGGACAGATGGTCGCCCTCCCGGTGATAGAGTTAGTTGCCGGATTCGAGCATTACCGTGTCCTCCCCCTCTCTTCGGACTTCGGATAATCCTATAATATGCCAGCGCAACTTGTCTATCTCTTCTATCAGCTCCACGATCTTCTCGTCAGTCCTCAGGGTGCGTGCGTTGTACGTTGCCAGGTCGAGTCGTCTAAGGTGGCAAGCACTCTTAGCACCCTCTGCCCCGGCGTTACCATGGTCGCCACCGTAGGCAGGAATATCGGGGCCACCGGGGACTGGGGGTCGTCTCTTTGTTACTCTCTTCATAGGTGGGTATTTTCCATAGTTGCCACGCTAGTCGAGCGAGTTGGCAACCGCAGTTTTTTATTGCAATTTTGGCTACTATCAGGAAAACGCTGCTGTCCATCTCCTGCCTGTTTCCCTTTGTCGCCTTTTACGACACCCACGGGAAGATATGGGGTAGTGGATATACTACACGGCAATTTTTACATCGGTGTGTTACTTTGGCAAACGAATAATGATTGAAGGTTGCATGTCCAGCGAGGCGTCTTTTGACGTTTAAATGAATTTGTTTTTTCATGTTTACATGTGCAATGAATTTGTTACTTATGTATGTAGATAATAAAAATAATACATTATGTTTTACATTATATTTGTATGTATACGTTATGTAAATAACAATAAATTATTAAGTGGTATTTACGAGTATATACTTTTCTGGTTGGGCTGTATAAATATATGATTGTAAATGATGAATGTAGACTGCCGACCAGATGTAAGCCCTCAGCAGGGGAGACCAAACGGCCGAGGGTTAGGGGGAAATGGAAAGAAACCGGCGGACAATGCGTTCCGATACGGACCGATAACGGTCGACAAACAATAAATTATTATTATAATTATAATTGTGGAGTATTGACAAAGTATTCTCATCTTTTTTTGTTGTTGGAATAAATAGATATATGTTTAAGAGTAAATGATAAATATACATAAATATATAATAAATATACCAACATAAATAAATAAATAAAAGCCCAACCACATGGAAGCCCTCGGAAGGGGAGACCGAACGACCGATAATTAGGGGGAAAGGGAAAGAAACCGGCGGACGATGAGGGCGGTATCAAAGAGCACCGCCTTCTGCTTTTGAATGCTGTTAATACCGTATCCTTTCCTGTCCAGTACCTTGAAAACGTCTTCCAAAGTAGCGGTGAAGAGTTTCGGGGATATAATGTCACCCTGTCTTATACCTCTCTGCAGTTGGGTAGGTTTCGTACTCTGATTCTGTACTCGTATAACCATCGTAGCCCTACTGTACAAACACTTCAGCACATCAATATACCGACAGTAAACTTGGCACCGCTGAAGGGACTGCAGCACTGTCGAAATTTCGACGGAATCATAGGATTTCTCATAGTCCACATACGCAAGGCAAAGTGGCAAATTGTATTTTTCGGTCTTCTGTACAATTTGCCGAAGGATGTCTATTTGGTCTATGGTACTAAACTCTTTTTGGAAAACGGCTTGTTCCGGATACTGGAAGTCGTCGTGTCTGCGTGTGCGACGATTCGTAATGATTTTTGAACAGCACGTAACGAATACGTCCATCCAACGAGTTACGGGACAATTTTGTGTCCCGGAGCTTTGTTTGGGGACAATGGGACAGGTGACCGAGAAAAGGGACAATCCCGTTCAAAACGGGACGTATGGTCACTTTAGCTATAACCCGGTGACGGCTCCGTGGCGCAGTGGCTTAGCAATGACTTGTTGCGCTGTGGGCCGCGGGTTCGAATGCCGCACGGAACAAATATTTGTATGTCCTACAAATAATTGTTACGGGTCTGGATGTTTTTACTTGTGCAATTTATGTTTGTAAACTGCCTCCACGACACAGGAGAAAATCCATGAGTGGGGGAATAGTTTAAAAAAAAGAAAGAAAAAGAAAAGAAAAAGAAGGGAAATCGGTTTGTAGTTGGGCAAAAGAGCGTTGTTACCTTTCATGAAGAACAAGAACACTGCACTTCTGCACCACGCCTCCGGAGTAGTCCCACCATGAAGGACGGAATTAAAGAGCTTTTAAAGGACTTCAAGTACTGTTTTCCCACTCGTTTTCAGAATCGCCGGTGTAATTCCATCCTCGTCTAGGGTCTTGCCGTTTTTAAGGTGCTGGTGGGCCATTCTAATCTCGCTTTGACTGACGTCCGGGATATCATCGGAACAGTATCGGACAAAACATGCTCTTGGATTGTTACTTGCACTTGTGTGTGGCTCCAACGCTATGGGCAGATGTACATGACGTGTATCTGAGAACCTCTCGATCTCACTCAAAATCTTAGGTGTCCCGGAAACGATGCTGCCACACTCGATCTTCAGCTTTGACAGTTGGCTCTTTCTGGCAGATAGATCTCCGGCAAAGACTCTGGAGCCTTGGTTCAGCTCCATCGCTTCTTCAATACAAGCTGTATTGAAGTAGCGTAAATCCCGCCGAATTCATTTGGAGATATGTCTATTCAGTTGCCTGTATGCTGTTAAATCCGTTAAAGACTGCAGCTTTATTTCTCTTATAACAGACATGAGATTAAGAGTGATCGGAGAGTTTTTCTGTAATTCTGCGGCGGGTCTTGCATAACTTAGCTCCGACCGCATGGACAGTTTCCACGAGCTTGTTACTCATATCATCCACTGCATTGCAGTCTTCTAGGCACTGAAAATGGGTTTTGTAACTCAAGCTAAAAGGTTTCGGGACTTTGGATTAGAAAACTAGGGGGACGGATCGTTGACTTCATTAGACGAGACCTCTCGAATTTAACGTTAAGGTTCAGTGTGTCTCTAACCATTCAGTGATAGCTACCAGTTCTCACCCTCGCGTTCACTGAGACATCACTGAACAGTAGTCGTCTGATCGTCATAATGAAGTCAATTTCATTTTTGTCGAACCGTCGGGGCTCGAACAAGTCTACTTTCTGTAGGGTCGCTTCTAGGGTTCATCATAAAGAGTCGATCTTTCACCATGAAGTCGGCCAGGTGCTGACCCCTTGGGTTCCGTTGCCCTATTCCAAATTTTTTTATCTTCAGTTCACCGTTCTCTCTTGTGCCTAGTTTTGCGTTGAAGTCTCCCATTAACATTTTAATGGGTTTTGGAAGAATGCATGGCTCTAGATATATCCTCACACATTTTCTCCACATCCTCATTGTATATGCCGAGGTCGGCGCTTAAACCTGTATCACCTTCAACGAATACTGTTTGGTAATTCTGAGTGTAAGGTACGAAACCCTCGTCAACACACTCCCAATTTTTAAAACGTTGTTAACGAGAGACTTGTGGACGATAAATCCGACACCTCCTCGGGACAGATGGTCGCCCTCCCGTTGAGAAAACAAGTTGCCGTTGAGAAATCGAGGATTACTATGTCCTCCCTCTCTCTTCAGACCTCTGATATTCCTATAATATGCCAGCGTAACTTGTCTATTTATTCCTCTAGCTCCAGGATCTTCTCACCCGTCCTTAGGGTGCATGCATTGTATGTTGCTAAATCGAGTCGTCTTAGGTGTCAACCGAACCTCCACCGGAGATTGTTAATACCCCCTACCCCGCTGTTACAATGGTCGCCACAGTAGCCAGGAATAGCGGGGCCGCCGGGGACTGGGGGCCGTCTCTTCCTAACTTTCATCAGGGGGATATTTGTCATAGTTGCCACGCTTGGCGAGCGGGTTGGCAACCGCAGCTTTTTTATTGTAATATTGCTATTATCAGGAAAATGCTGCTGCCCATCTCCTGGCTGTTTCTCACTGTCACCTATTACGACACCCACGGGAAGATATTATGAGGTAGTGGATATTCTTAACCGCGAATATCCTAGTCCATGTAAGATCTGTTTCTTATTTTTATTGTGTTTTTATGTCAACAGTTTCCAAGTAATAAATTGTAATTTAATTATTTAACTTCGTAAGTTTTAATTTCGTTATGCACGTTAGCTGCTGTTTTTAATTTTTATAAGGATAAGTTGTTTTCACATGGAAAGTTCCTAAATAATAATGTAATGCAATGGGTCATACCAACATGTTCTAATTTGACAATAAAACCTGTATAACTTTAAAGCTGTGTTTATGAAAATAACAATAGTTTTTGTTTCATCCAAATTGGTGCAGAAATACGAAAGTTATAACGATTTGAAGTTTCGCAATTTTTTAAATTTTTACCCGCTCGTTCTCTGTGACTGACATCACAATCCGACAGAGCGAACGCGCATTAGGTACTTGCTAAGTTCAGTACTAACCACGCGCTCGGAAGTATACGGTCGTTTACCTACATATCATAGTATAAAGAGAGGGGAAGTACGTTATCTTGATACAAACGCACTGCGCGCGGCTTGTATGTGTGCGCCATAGTATCTATGAAGCGCCGCACGCACACTTAAACACAATCTCGAAGTGTTTCTCAATGCGCCAGTCGAGGCTAACACCGCACGAGGTTCGCGCGTCACGTAAGCAGGGATTGAATACCGGTAACAATTTCGGTTCTGGTTCTTCATTTAGGTTCTTATAAAGGTTCCTCTTTTCGGTACGGTTTCAGTTCCGGTATCGGTTCCGGTTCGGGTTCCGATGTACCGGTTCTAAATACCGGTTCCGAGAACCTATAATCAAATTTCTACAAATCCGTAGATTGGTATAAAAAATTCTGTACAATTCCGTAGATTTCAAAATATCCGTTCCGTTGAGGATCGACAATATTTGTTTTTGAACTTAGTTGATAAAATCATTCTGTCATGGAAAATTCTTGTTGTAAGTTTAAATGTAGAATAACATCGAATCAAGCTACACATGTAAGAAAAATAAACCATAAAAAATTGATTATAATGAAATGTTTTTTTTTAAATTAAATAATCTTTAGTAAACAACAAATACCGTGTAGTGGCGGTCAAGAATATCCACTACCCCATATCATCCCGTGGGTGTCGTTTAAGGCGACAAAGGGAAACAGGTGGGAGATGGGCAGCAGCATCTTCCTGATAATAGCCAATATTATAATAAAAAAAAAAACTGCGGTTGCCAACCCGCTCGCCAAGCGTGGCAACTATGGCAAATACCCCCCTTATGAACAGACAGATCTCCAAATGCATGCGGCGGGACTTACGCAACTTCAATACAGCTCGTATTGAAGAAGCGATCGAGCGGAACCAAGGCTCCAAAGTCTTTGCCAGAGATCTGTCTGCCAGAAAGAGCCAACTGTCAAAGCTGAAGACCGAATGTGGCAGCATCGTTTCCGGGGCACCTGAGATTTTGAGTGAGATTGAGAGGTTCTATGGGCAGCTGTACACGTCATCGTTGGAGCCACACGCAAGTGTGAGTAACGAACCAAGAGCGAGTCTTATCCGGCACTATTCCGAAGATATCCCGGACGTCAGTCTGAGCGAGATTAGAATGGCTCTCCAGCACCTTAAAAACGGCAAGGCCCCAGGCGAGGATGGAATTACAGCGGAGCTTCTGAAAGCGGGTGGAAGACCGGTACTTGAAGTCCTTCAGAAGCTCTTTAATTCCGTCCTCCATGGTGGCATAACACCGGAGGCGTGGAGCAGAAGTGCGGTGGTCTTGTTCTTCAAGAAAGGTGACAACGCTCTCTTGAAGAACTACAGACCGATTTCCCTTCTGAGCCGCGTCTACATGCTGTTTTCGAGAGTCATTACGAATCGTCTTGCGCGCAGACTTGACGACTTCCAGCCTCCCGAACAAGCCGGTTTCCGAAAGGGCTTTAGCACCATAGACCACATACATACTCTACGGCAAATTGTACAGAAGTCCGAAGAGTACAATTTGCCACTATGTCTGGCGTATGTGGACTATGAGAAAGCCTTTGATTCCGTCGAAATTTGGGCGGTGCTGCAGTCCCTTCAGCGGTGCCAAGTTGACTGTCGGTATATCGAAGTGCTGAAGTGTTTGTACAGTAGGGCTACGATGGCTATCCGAGTACAGAACCAGAGTACGAAACCCATCCAATTGCAGAGAGGTGTAAGACAGGGTGATGTTATATCCCCGAAACTCTTCACCGCTGCATTGGAAGACGTTTTCAAGCTTCTGGACTGGAAAGGATGCGGTATTAACATCAATGGCGAATACATCACTCACCTTCGATTTGCCGACGATATAGTCCTTATGGCAGAATCGCTGGAGGACCTAAGCACTATGCTCAATGACCTCAATAGTGTCTCCCAACGGATAGGTCTTAAGATGAACATGGACAAAACAAAGATCATGTTTAATGTCCATGTCACACCTATGCCGGTAGTTGTTGGGAGCACTAAGCTCGAAGTTGTTGACGAGTATGTTTACCTGGGACAAATAGTCCGACTAGGTAAGTCCAACTTCGACCGAGAGGTCAATCGACGGATTCAACTCGGCTGGGCAGCGTTCGGGAAGCTACGACACATCTTCTCGTCAGACATACCTCAAAACCTTAAAACGAAATTGTACAACCAGTGCGTGTTGCCAGTGATGACTTACGGAACTGAGACGTGGTCCTTCACTGCTGGCCGTATGAGGAAGCTCAAGGTCGCTCAGCGAGCTATGGAGAGGGCTATGCTCGGAGTTTCTCTGCGTGATAAACTTAGGAATAAGGATATCCGCAGTAGAACCAGAGTAACCGACATAGCCCAACGGATTAGTAAGCTGAAGTGGCAGTGGGCCGGCCATATAGCTCGAAGAACCGACAACCGATGGGGAAGAAAGGTTCTCGAGTGGCAGCCTCGTACCGGTAGGCGAAGTGTAGGGCGTCCCCCCACGAGATGGAGTGACGACCTGGTAAGACATGCAGGAAGTCGATGGATGCAGGTGGCTCAGGACCGTGCTTTGTGGCATTCTTTGGGGGAGGCCTATGTACAGCAGTGGACTTGTGAAGGGCTGTAATGATGATGATGATGAAACAACAAATAAAGTAACCAAAGAGAATATAATCACTACGTTTAAGAGGTGGGACTTCCATAGTAAAAATAATTGCATGAAATTACGCCAAACTACTCTACCAACATCAAAATATGACATTTAGTTTTGAGAAACAGTAGTGACAACATTGACGAATTACAATAGTGCTGTAAATGTCTATCCTCGAATAATTTTATCGATATAACCTTTATCGATATATTGTTTATCGATATTTTTAATAAGAAAAGTTAGATCTCTATACTGAATTATTTATGAGAAACAAATTTTTGTGTGGATTGAGTAAAAATGCCGATGAGGATAAGAAATCAATGTATTTTACACACAGCAATTTGTAATTATATCTCTACACTTAGGTACAAAAATATGCGCACTTTTATACTAGAAAAAATAAATGACGACTCCGTAGCGCAGTGGCTAAGCGTTTGGCTGCGGCATTGCAGGACCGAGGCTTCGTTCCCGCACTGAACAATTGTTGCTATGCTGTAAAATAAATAGTCTGCGTCTAGATGCTTGTTTTCAACGTTAGTTTTTTTAAGGGTAAAAATATTGGGTTTTTAATACTGATTGGATTAAATTGCTTTCATGTGTAACAACTACTATGTGCAAATCGCTAGGCTTCTTCACAGAGGTAACCTACGTACATACTATTCGCAGAGATCGTTTACTATTTGTTGCTTTCAAAATGAGTGCTCCTTATAGCTAATGTTTGTAGATGAATCTATAAAAAAAATATTTATAACCAGGTAATTACAACTAACTTTGAGTTTATTTATATAATCGAATTCTTACCAAAATGTGACTTTAGAGGTATATTATCTTTTGCTACATGTAAATGAAACCTAATTAACATACGTATAATTATAAGACGTTAACCTCTCAATGTAATTGATGGTACTTTTATTTAAATAGTGTAAGTCACGATGTAAAATTTGTGGAGTGAATAAATATTATTATTATTATTATTATTATTAATTGTGGAAGTTTAAATTAAGTCCACTGAAGAAATACGTAACAGTTCGTTTTAGTTGGGTTCAAATGCAATGTTTGTCACAAACATGTATTAACATGTGAATCTTTTCAATTGGTGCATGTGCCAGCTATTTCACCCAATGCTTGCATCTGAAAAAATAATATAAATAAAATCACATTTTTATTGAACAAATAGAATGTTAGCAGTCAGAATTGGCTGTGTAGTTTCTAAGTACCTATAGTTTTTTCGGATTGCCATACCATCGAACTATCAGATTTAGGAAATAGTGTGTTTATATTTGTGCAAGTACAAATCCTAGTCCAAAAGTTGGCTAGTTCAAAAATGTACTCGCGTCAAATATCATATTACTATTAAAGTTGAAATCACCAAATACCTTTCATCATCTAAGGAAAATATTGCTACGAATAGTCTTTTCTTGTTATCATTTTTTCCGCTTCTTGCACCATTTAATTGGAAAGTTTTATAATGCATACAAAATTTCTTAACAATTCTGTAAATGAACAACGGCTCCTATAGCAACATTAAAAGCAATCTTAATTAATAAAATATATACAAATATAATTGTTTGATTTGACATTTGAACCTATTTTTCATTTGACAATGTCGTTTATAGACATATTACGAAAAGCAGAAAGAAGAGATAACCGTCATTAAAATTTGACCCGAGTAGTACATATAATTTTTACTATGGAAGTTGCACCAGCCTGAAAGTAACTATACACACTTTAATATTTGTGGATACTAAAAAAATACGTATCAAACTTGATTATAACAATTTTTAACATGGATTTTATTTTCTGGTTTTTGTTAGTTTATTATTTGATATATTACGGTGTTTCAGACTCGGGTGATTTATGTCACAATGACAAACTATAGCTGTGTAGTGGCGGTTAAGAATATCTGTGGGTGTCGTAAGAGGCGACAGTGGAATACAGTCAGGAGATGGGCAGATGCATCTTCCTGATAACATCAATATCACAATAAAACCTGCGGTTGCCAACCCGCCCGCCAAGCGTGGCAACTATGGCAATATACCCCCCAAATTATTAAAGTTACTATGAGACGGCCCCCAGTCCCCGTCGGCCCCGCTATTCCTGGCTGCGGTGGCAACCACAGTAACGGCGGGGCAGGGGTGCTAAGAATCTCCGGTGGAGGTATTCAGTTGCCACCTGAGACGACTCGACCTGGCAACTTATAACGCACGCACCCTGAGGACTGACGAGAAGATCTTGGAGCTAGAAGAAGAGATAGACAAGTTGCACTGGAATATTATAGGACTATCCGAGGTCCGAAGAGAGGGGGAGGACACGGTAACCCTCGAGTCCGGTAACTTGCTCTATTACCGGGAGGTCGACCATCTGTCCCAAGGAGGTGTCGGATTTATCGTCCACAAGTTTCTCGTTAACAACGTTCTAAAGATTGACAGTGTGTCAACGAGGGTCACGTACCTTATACTCAGAATCACCAAACGGTATTCGCTGAAGGTCATACAGGTTTACGCACCAACCTCGACACACCCATATGAGTAGGTGGAGGAAATGTATGAGGATATCTCTAGAGCTATGCATTCCTCCAAAACCCAATATACGGTGTTAATGGGAGACTTCAACGCAAAACTAGGCACAAGAGAGAACGGTGAGCTGAAATTAGGGAAATTTGGAATAGGGCAACAAAACCAAAGGGGCCAGCAGCTGGCAGAGTTAATGGAGAAAGAGGGACTCTTTATGATGAACTCTTTCTTCCAGAAGCGGCCCCATAGAAAGTGGACCTGGTCGAGCCCCGACGGTTCGACAATAAATGAGATTGGCTTCATTATGACAACCAGACGACAACTGTTCAGTGATGTCTCAGTGATCGCGAGGGTGAAAACCGGCAGCAATCACCAAATGCACTACACAGTCACTGAAAAGCACACTGAACCTAAACGTTAAGTTGGAGAGGACACGTCTAATGAAGTCAACGCTCCGTCTCCCTCGTGCTCTACTCCAAAGTCCCGAAACCTTTCAGCTCGAGCTACGAAACCGTTTTCAGTGCCCAGAAGATTGCAATACAGTGGACGATATGAATGACAAGCTCGTGAAAACTGTCCATGTGGTCGGAGCTAAGTTTAGACCCGCCGCTGAAGAACACAAAAATTCTCCGATCACACACTTAGTCTCATGGTTATTAGACGGGATATGAAGATGCAGTCTTCAGCAGATTTGACAGCAGATCTCCAAATGCAAGCGGCGGGACTTACGCAACTTTAATACTGCTCTTATTGAAGAAGTGATCGAGCGGAACCAGGGCTCCAAAGTCTTTGCTAGAGATCTGTCTGCCGGAAAGAGACAACTGTCTAAGCTGAAGACCGAGTGTGGCAGCATCGTGTCCCGGACACCTGAGATTTTGAGTGAGATTGAGAGGTTCTATGGACAGCTGTACACATCATGGTTGGAGCCACACGAGTGAGTAACGATCCAAGAGCGAGTCTTATCCGACACTATTCCGATGATATCGCGGACGTCAACTGAGCGAGATTAGAATGGCTCTCCAGTACCTTAAAAACGGCAAGGCCCCAGGCGAGGATGGAATTACAGCGGAGCTTCTGAAAGCGGTTGAAAAACCGGTACTTGAAGTCCTTCAGAAGCTCTTTAATTCCGTCGTTCATGGTAGTATTACACCAGAGGCGTGGAGCAGAAGTGCGATGGTCTTGTTCTTCAGGAAAGGTGACAACGCTCTCTTGAAGAAGTACAGTCCGATTTTCCTTCTGAGCCGCGTCTACGTCCTGTTTTCGAGAGTCATTTTGAATCGACTCGCACGCAGACTTGACGACTTCCAGCCTCCCGAACAAGCTGGTTTCCAAAAGGGCTTTAGCACCATAGACCACATACATACCCATCGGCGAATTGTACAGAAGTCCGTGGAGTACAATTTGCCTTTGATTCCGTCGAAATTTGGG
Source organism: Parnassius glacialis (assembly GCA_033319125.1). Taxonomy (NCBI): domain Eukaryota; kingdom Metazoa; phylum Arthropoda; class Insecta; order Lepidoptera; family Papilionidae; genus Parnassius; species Parnassius glacialis. The sequence goes on along the minus strand of JAVANC010000001.1, from coordinate 53,593,595 downwards.
CGGTGCTGCAGTCCCTTCAACGGTGCCAAGTTCACTGTCGGTATATCAAAGTGCTGAAGTGCTTTTACAGTAGGGCTACCGATGGCTATCCGAGCACAGAACCAGTGTATGAAACCTATCCAATTGCAGAGAGGTGTAACACAGGGTGGCGTTATATCCCCGAAACTTCACCGCTGCATTGGAAGACGTTTTCAAGCATCTCGACTGGAAAGGATACGGTATTAACATCAATGGCGAGTACATCACTCACCTTCGATTTGCCGACAATATAGTCCTTATGGTAGAATCGCTGGAGGACCTAAGCACTATGCTCAATGACCTCAATAGTGTCTCCCAACGGATAGGTCTTAAGATGAACATGGACAAAACAAAGATTATGTTTGATGTCCATGTCACACCTATGCCGGCAGTTGTTGGGAGCACTAAGCTCGAAGTTGTTGACGAGTATGTTTACCTGGGACAAATAGTCTGACTAGGTAAGTCAAACTTCGACCGAGAGGTCAATCGACGGATTCAACTCAGCTAGGCAGCGTTCGGGAAGCTACGACACATCTTCTCGTCAGATATACCTCAAAACCTTAAAACGAAATTGTACAACCAGTGCGTGTTGCCAGTGATGACTTACGGAACTGAGACGTGGTCCTTCACTGCTGGCCGTATGAGGAAGCTCAAGGTCGCTCAGCGAGCTATGGAGAGGGCTATGCTCAGAGTTTCTCTGCGTGATAAACTTAGAAATGAGGATATCCGCAGTAGAACCAGAGTAACCGACATAGCCCAACGGATTAGTAAGCTGAAGTGGCAGTGGGCCGGTCATATAGCTGGCATTCCTTGGGGGAGGCCTATGTTCAGCAGTGGACTTATGAAAGGCTGTAATGATGATGATGATGATCTAAGCTATTAACATTTGAAATGGATTAACGTCACAAAAATTTGATATTTATGAGTAAGAATGGTTTTATTTTAATACAGATAGCATAGAATTAATTATTAAATATAAATTAATACAGACAACATTAGAAGAAGAGAGAGAGAATGACATTGTCGGCAAGTTCACACTCATGATAAAAAAAATCTTGTTAAGTTTATAAAAATTCTGTAGATTGCAACGTCTAATTCCGTAGTTCCGTAGATGATGACAAATTGCCGTTTATCTCTAGAAAATCCGTAGAGTTTGCAACACTGCATTGATATGCAACGTAAGATCTACCAATACAAATGTGATATTTTACAAACTCCCCTCTTCTCATACTCCGCCGCGCGCCGCATCGCGCCGTCTACCCGACCGCACCTCAAACAAGTTTGGACTCGCTTTCGCTTTACTTAGGAACCGGTAAAATAAAGGTTCTTAAAGGTTCTAATTTAGGTTCTGGTTCCTGTTCCGGTATTGGTACCGAAACCCTTAAATACCGGTACTATAACGGTATTTTGGGACCGTTTTCAATCCCTGCACGTAAGCCAGTCACTTATTATAGCATATAATTTTTACTTGACGATGAGATACCTACTTACTTATTTTTGTTGTTTTAGTTGTCTATCAGACAAAGGAAGAATAGTAACTAAATACCTACTTACGGTTATAAAATCGTAATTAAAAATAAGTAATTGACTAATTGTGAATCAGATAAATAGAGCAAAGTTCGAATAATAACAACAGAACAAAAAATTGATTACAGTCTAAGAGGCAGGCGTTTGTAATTTTATGTTATTTTACGATGTTTTGTTTTTATAACATTTTTGGTCGCTTTATTCAAATTTTTTATTTTTATATAATTTATTTATTATACTGCTCTGAATCTTAATACATTTCTGTATTTGTTAGGAAAACCATTGTTGAACTTTATCGACTAATGATCACTGAATTAGTTATACAGAAATGTATTATCTTTGACAAGGGCCGGGTTTTAAACTAATGATTTGGTGACAGTGACAACCCTGAGACAGTAGGCAATTATATCGCGGATTAGGCCGCAGATAACCTATTTGGCCTCTCTTTATACTATGTACATATTATATCGAATGTCAAAGTTAATGTCCGGTTGACTGTATAAGATGACATAATACTTATAATAAACCCAACTACTATATAATAATTTTGAACTAATAATTTAATATGAATAATCTAATCCAATGTAATCAATATTATTTAAGATGAATAGTTTAATCTAATAATGTAATATATTAGTATGAATAATATAATCAATGAACTATTAATAATATTTGACATTTGTATGCCCTTTGTCTTGCTGCCAAGAATGACGAATATCAGTAAATATTCGATCAAGTACCTACTCTCTTACCATTACGGCCGACACGCACCTTTATTTTATAATTTAGGTACTTAAAAAAGTAATGATACCGCAATATTACAATATCGAAATTATACAGGTACAGGTACTTTAAGGTATAGTAATTTAAAGGTACCTTTATTTTAAGGTATCGAAATTTAAATGTATGACGTCATACCGCTAACCATTTTAACCATAATTTTTTCGGTTATTCAATCCCTGCTCCGAGTGGTCTAGGAGCGGAGAAATTAAACTATTTTTTGATGTGCAGACGAATGGTGTATATGGTGTATATTTTATTCAGCTAACCCAGCCTATATTTATATGCCCGGCTACGTCCTTAGTTTACCAATAGTAAAATATTTTATTTGCTTAGCCAATTACAATACATACATTTTCACCAATAAAGATTAATCAATAAAATATTATGTACAACTATTATATGTATGTCGCGTTCCGTTTGCCGGCGTTAGGCCCACTTTTCACTACGGGATATAACATAATATATATTACATCTCGAGATATAAATTTAAATCGCTCACCATACATTTCATATGGAACCGTTTACACTTAGCTATAATATATATTACATCTCTAGCTATAAATATTTTTTCGATCGACCGAGCGATATTTTCATATTATATTTTGCCCCCTATACCCCGCACACCGTTCCGCGCCCCCGCAGAACGGTGTACGGGATAAAGGGGGGTAATCCAATGACCAATGACGAACGCACACTGGTTAAAAGATATATTTCACAGTGTGAACGCCAATTGCGGGATATAATATACACAGTCAGGTCATAAGTATTGTCACACAGTAAAACATTTTCTTTTAGAATGCTGGCCACAAAAAAATTATTGAATTCGAATTTAGAATTGTTCATGAAAATAAAACTGTATACTTCTTAGAATTTTACTCATTTTTAAATATGGAGTGGACGCTTAAAGAAGACCGTGTTGCAGTTATTGCGTTGCATCGTTGCGGTTACGCACCAATTCAAATTTTTGACATACTGAAAATTTTGAATATAACCAAAAGATTCGTTTATCGTACCATCAAACGATACAATGAAGACTAGTGTAGATGACAGGTCAAGAAGTGGTCGCCCTCTGTCTGTTCGGACTCCAGCAGTGATAAAAGCTGTGAAGGCGCGAATTCAAAGAAATCCCAAACGTAAGCAGAAACTGTTGGCCTTTCAGATGGGCTTAAGCAGAACCACGGTAAAAAGGGTGTTAAATGAAGACTTAGGGCTTCGGGCATATCGAAGAAAAACAGAACATTGTTCGAATGCTCGTCTAATGGACCTGAGACTGAAGAGATGCCGGGCTTTGTTGAAGCGGTACGCGGGAAAAAAGTATCGGGAAATTCTTTTTTCGGATGAAAAAATTTTTACCGTAGAAGAGAGCTACAACAAACAAAATGATAAGGTGTACGCACACAGTAGTGAAGAAGCGAGCAACCGTATTCCGCGTGTCCAACGAGGTCATTTTCCATCCTCGCTCATGGTAAGGTTGGGAGTTTCTTATTGGAACTTAACAGAGGTACATTCTTGTGAGAATGGTGTAAAAGCGAATGCAGTTGTGTATCAAAATACAGTCCTGACAAACCTTGTGGAACCTGTTTCTCATACCATGTTCAATAACAGGCACTGGCTATTCCAACAAGATTCGGCGCCAGCTCATAGAGCGAAGAGCACACAAGACTGGCTGGCGGCGCGTGAAATCGACTTCATCCGGCACGAAGACTGGCCCTCCTCCAGTCCAGATTTGAATCCGTTAGATTACAAGATATGGCAGCACTTGGAGGAAAAGGCGTGCTCAAAGCCTCATTCCAATTTGGAGTCACTCAAGACATCCTTGATTAAGGCAGCCGCCGATATTGACATGGACCTCGTTCGTGCAGCGATAGACGACTGGCCGCGCAGATTGAAGGCCTGTATTTATAATCACGGAGGTCATTTTGAATAAACTTTAGTGTCATAAGAATCAATGTTTTGTTAAGTTCATTTTGGTATATAAATGGTTACATAATAAGTAAACTTGTTTCAATTATTTTAAATTAAACATGTGACAGAATTTATGACCTGACTAGGTATATTTCGGGATATAATATATATTATATCCCATAGTGAAAAGCCAGCCTTAGACTCGTGGATGGTTTCTTGTAGCTGCGTTGCTGGACGGAGCCATAAAAGTGATGCAGACCGGCGCGCGCGCGTAATTGGCGAGCGGCGGCGGCGTGGGACACATCTTCGGAACAGCAAGAAGAAGCGAAGCTGCGGCGTTGAAGAAACGGCTCGAAAATGATCGACGGATGCGTGAAGATAGCCGGCGTGTGAAGACGATGCGGTGCTGATGATGTTTGCGGCTGTTTCTTGTTTCTATATTATAACGTTAAATATATACGTCAAATTATCTCGCATCGATATGCAGCCCGCAGTATCTCAGTAGCCGGGGGTAATTAGGAAATAAATGTTTTCTTTAGACCTTCACCTTTTGCGTTATGGTAGCAGCAGGGTTACATTATTTATAACGGTTTAGGGTTGATTAGTCTGGCTGCTACACCAGTTTACATTCCGCCTCACACATTCGATATATATTGTTTGGATTTATACATATTATCTCTTTATAAATACGTATAAATTAAATATACATAATACTCTAATTAAGCTCTACTTATTTTTTTTAAACGTTACCCCCACATTAGGATTTTCTCCTGTGTCGTGGAGGCAGTTTACAAACAAAAATTGCACAAGGAATAACATCCAGACCATACAAATAATTAGGCCATACAAATAATAACAATAAGTAGGCCATACAAATAATTGTTCCGTGCGGGATTCGAATCCGCGGCCCCCAGCGCAACAACTGATTACTAAGCCACTGCGCCAAGGAGCCGTGTTTTATATCGCAAAATAAATTCCGAATCGAAGACAGATTATGTATCAACGTATATAAAACTTGCAGAACTCAATTCCTTCTTCAAATTCATATTTCACGATCTTTATTTGAATTAGCTGAAACCGCGGCAGCCGATCCAACGGCAGCTGGCAATTTTGTAGTTTAATTCAAAGGCTTTGTCTCAGCATTGGAAGATGTAATAAATCGTCTAGAACTTTCAACACATAATTTAAACTAAATCTTCTATAACGTATATTTTAAAAGTCCATTCAATTTTATTCTATCAGTTTCCTATTTAAACAGAGTTATAGCGGGGATATAAGGGAACACAAAATGGACAAAATCAATCTTACTCAGAATAAAATAAGTGTAATATTTTCAAGTATTTATTGCAGTATTTCGAGATTATAGGTACATATAAATATATACAGAAAGTCACTTTTTTTATAGGATAAGGGTGACAAACGAGCACACAGTCCACTTGATGGTAAGTGGTTGCTGCGGCCCATAGACATCTACATCTATCCTCGTTTGCGAATCAAAATGCAGATGCGTTGTCACCCGTGAGGACTAAGATGGAATGCCTCATTTCCAGTAAAAAGGGCCTCCAGCCACGTGCACTTATCAAGCGAAACGCAGAGGTAAACCTCTACTTAACGCTGGTATTCTGTGAGGTCGTGGTACCACCCCGGTTCGAGCCGGCCCATCCGTGCGACAGCAAAAGCTGCCGCGTGGCTCTACCACTGTTAAAAACTAGAAATATTTTGAGTGATTGTACTTTACTTGAGTTTGTACATAATCGAGCTATGCTGTAACTGTCTTTTGTACGGTAATTGTAGGGAACCGAAGACACTTTTTGCTGGAAGATAGGTATTCCATCTTAGTCCTTAGGGGTGACAACACAACGGCATTTTGATTCTTTGCGATCACTGCATTCATTTGCCATCGGGTGGACTGCGCTTTCGTTTATCCCCTTATTCTACAAAAAAAGAATTTTACAGCAAATGTTGTCGCAAGTATGTAAAGAGCATTATAAAACTACTAATGCCATTAAGTCAGTTGTAAGTTTAAAATTCTGAAAAACTTTACGAATCCGAATTGATTACCACTAAACTAGTAATTCAACTAAAGAAAGGGGGGATGTATTTGATTTTTTTAAAGATTTTTACATTCCTGGCATGATACAAGGTACTGTGTTTACGTTTTGCGTAACTTGCGATGCAAGCTGTATTAAGATACATCATGTAACAAAGAGGGTGAATCAACCAAAGTAGGGCTATAGAGGCTCTCGATACCTATCGATTATCTACCATATTATATGTTCTGTAATTTAATTGGTATCAAAACTTATTAGTAGATTTGTGAAATAGGGTTTTAGTTATATTACTCCAATTATCCGTTATAAAATTTACAATAGTAATCTATATTTAACTTTTTCCTTTATTAATAAGCTCATTCGAGACATTTTCGTAATGTCTATATGGAAAGTTGCTTTCCTGATGCCTCTTAAATCAAAGGAGTGCCGAGTGTAGACTCAAATCAGAGAAATCAGTGAGATTATTGGAATAATTGTTAAATGAAATACATTAACGACTACGGGAGAACAGTTTAGTGCTGTGCACAAGCACTTGGAAATGTTCCTAAGTAACACATATTGTAACTAGTTGTGGGGAAAAGGGCTTAAAAGTAATGTGTGAATTTTAATTATGAATAGCCAAAACCTAAAGATTGTAAAAAGCCACCACATACCTTTTTGGCGTGCGTATATTATAATTATCGGACGTCCGTATATAAACATAGTTATCGGACGTCCGTATATAAACATAGTTATCGGACGCCTGTATGTAGAGATCCAAGCGACCGTATATAGTTATTCGCATTTAACAGATTTACTTAAATCCTTTCTGAAAGTGTTTTTTTATTGAGTTTATTTGATATTATGTCATATTATGGATTATTTAAAGGTGGACAAGATACTATCATTTACATAGTAGGCTCCTGACAGTCACAGTTGAAGAAGAGAGAGAGACCTAGAAAACGCTTATGAGATGACATATTCTTCTATGAAAATAATTCGATGGAGGCGACTACTGACATAAATTCATGAATGAAAACCACATATTAATGACGCAGAAAATAGATACCAATAGATTATTTAAATAATCATGAGTAAATCTTTATTCCTGTTGTTATAAAGTGCCCGTGTGTGCTTATCAGACATTCGTTATACCATAGTTTATATCCGTATATACTCGAAGCTATGGGACGTCCGTATATTGTTATCAGATATCCGTGTATAGATAATGGGTGACCGTATTTTACAGTTGTCTAATGCTTGCCTAATTAACTTAAATCCTTCCTTTACGTTTATTGTTTATTGGTAAATTATATTTGAATTTCTTAAAGTAATAAAATAAGATATAACTACAGGCCGACGGCTTAATTGAGAGTTCACACTAAATTCATTACCTGTTATTTGGAAAAGATGGATAAAGTCGAGAACTGCGGAGCGAAACCTTAATAAAACAGTTGAAGAGAGAAGCCTAAAAAGCTTGCAATCATAGATAAATATATATGTAGCAAGCTACAGATACGACAGTGACTTTTAGTCAAGTTTCCCAACTATGCGTTTTGGCGCTGCAGTCGCCCATTTTGACAGATGAGTAATAAAAAAAAATATAGCTTAGAGATTGCAAGCACACATCCTTGAAATCATCGATATCGATGTTTAGTGGTGTTCTTATTTTATCGATATCGACAGAAGTGCATTATACAGGAATACTACTTAATGAAACACTTATAATACATTAACATTTATTTTTTATTCAAGCACACCAACATCATATACATACACACATAATCTTAGGATTAAATTATAGGTACAATTTGACAATAACATTATATAAAGCAAGTATCAAATTAAATAAATTAAGCCACAGGAATCATATTTAATCATAGTGCTCAATATTTTAATTTACAAGTTACTTTTTATATTAATTTTAAATCAGCTATAATTCAAATAGTTATGAATAAGTGAGTACCTTCCCTGTATAAGATAACGAACTTTTCGCTAGGATATGCTAAATTATTATTTGTTCTATATAACATTTGTTTGTTAGACAAGACAAACATTGTTTCCTTAAGTTTGTAGTGTTTGGAGTTTTGTTTCATTATTAGAAATCCTATTCATTTTTCATCTAGGGTAAACCTGGTTATTTTGTTTTTTTAAATTGTTTTAATTATATTAATAATAAAGTTATTTGCTTAACATTCAACTTCTCTATACTTCGACAGAGATTGGACATTAAGCAAGCCTTTGTGAGGCTCAGTCACCAAAATTTTAATATTTTTATTTTTTCATGAATGTCACCTTTCAATATTTTATTATTTGTTGCACCAATTGTGCCCGTGTAACCTAATAAAAACTTTTTCAAAGCAAGCCAGGAAAACCTCAAAGTTAAAACCTCAAATATTTTACTTTTCAAACTACATTTTACATTACTTCCAATACAGCTATAATTCAAATACTTATGAATAAAGTGAGTACCATCCCTGTACAAGATAAGTAATTTTTCATTAGTGCTAATGTTTTGATGCAATCCTTACAACGAATACCTTTCGATATTTTCTGACAAAATGTATTCAGTAGTGTAAGCTGAGCAGTGGTCTATAATTTTTTCCATGACTACATCACCCACCAGCAATTTTTCTTTTGCACTTGATGATGAAGGGGATAGGAAACTACACTAACATTTAATAATGTATCTCCATAATCCTCTTCACAATTAGAGAATGTGGACTAACCATGTTAGATAATATCAAATATTTAAAGGCATATATGCCTTTAAGTATGTTTGCATCTAGGTCAACATTTCTATATTTTATAGCTATTATACATCCAAAAATAAATTTCTAAAGGGTTTTGATTAATATTTAATGAATAATAATATTCTACATTATACTGTTCAAATAATAATTTGTAGACCCTTATAAAACTTTCAAGTTATCCATCCTTGTCGGGATGGTACGCGCAAAAGTCGAGGTTTTCCTTCTTGTATAGCATGTTTGCTATTATATAGAACGGAGTCTACTAAACCATTTTTATTTTATTTTATTAATGGCTTCAATCCAAAAAGTATGAAGTTGTGAAGTTTGTTTAATCACTCGTCTTAACTTTGCTCTTTGCACACCATCCGGTTATCCACTGACGCTGTCAGTGTGTCGAAAAATTCAACGACTTCTGCTGTTGAGGCCATTGTTGCGCCAGAGTTTGCATAGCGGAAATCATCTAAAAAAAAGTACTTTTTAATTGAATTACTTTTACAGTTATTGCACCTGCAAGTCTTTCGCCAAAAGACACTTATTTGCTTACAACAACAGACTTTGTTAACCTTTATACAATTGTAGTGTGGCTCACGGTATCCACTAATGTAATACCAATTATAAATTTAATGTTACTAAACAGCACTTGGCAAATATAGGTTGTCTCATTTAATAACGTCATTACATGGCGACCTTGCCAGGCGAGCTAGCCACCAATAGTAATAAACTCATAATAAATATAAGACTTAATAAATACACACATTACCAAAATGAGGAAAATATTGCATAGAGCCATAAAAAGTATTAAATAAATATTTAAAAAATAAAGCAAAACATGTAAAATTATAACGCAAAGAGACAGCTAAGAAGACTTGAGATGAGAAAAGAGGATTTTTTTAATAGGATAAGGGTGACAAATGAGCACACAGTCCACCTAATGGAAGGTGGTTGCTGTGGCCAATAGACATCTAATCTATCCTCAATTACGAATCAAAATGCAGATGCGTTCTCACCTGTGAGGACTAAAATGGAATGCCTCATTTCCAGTAAAAAGGGTCTCCGGTTCTCTACACTCACCATACGAAACCCAACAGCGTTAAGCTGCTATTTTACGCTGGTATTCTGTGAAAGCGTGGTCCTTCCCCGGTCATGCCGAACCATTCATGCTACAACTAAACCACTAATTTAGCTGCAGCATAGCTCTACCGCTTAAAAAATGGATGACAGAGATTACTTTTTTTTTCCTCAGGTTAAAAAGAATATTGGTTGAGAGAATATAAATTGAAGTACACAGTGGTATTCACGAAGGGAATTTAATAACATTATCAAACCAACCGTGGAGCAAACCAAATAAGTTCATAATTATCAATTATGTTCCTAAAAAATTATCGAAAAATTTATTCAAGTGATCAGTTTTAGGACTGAATTTTTTGTGTTTTATCTATAAGAAAACAGGAAAAATGTTAATTTCAAGGAAACCAAAAAACAATAGAAAACAATGTGAAATATATGTTTGATGTATCTACTAAATAATTACTGTATAAAACGCAAATTATATTTTGTATTATACATATTTTGAAATGTCAGATAAGTAATCTTAAATTCTCATTTAAAATTGCAATTTCATAAAATTAAAAATATAATAAATATAATAACTATAGTCTTCAATCTTTTACCATTACTCATTTTATAGATGGAAAACTATTAACACAAAGCAGGTGCTACTTGTATATTCATATCCTTATTATTTAAGCATGATTATTTTGATTTCAATGTGTAATGAAAAGTAAATTATGTGATTTATTACATATAATTTTTTTTAAGGTCAAAGATTATTTTATAGTATATTTTAAGTGGCTTAGAATATTCCATAATGAAATACAATTTTGTTTCTAAAATTTGGAAACCATTTTACATTTTGAATAACTCCCGGATCTAGGTACAATTTAAATTAGAAAAGTTAAGTTACGTCTGTATAGGATTTTTCTGTACAAAATATTAATTTCATATAGTAATTAATTGTATTTCTATACCTGGTTTACCTAGTATTAGTAAATATATTAGTAAAAAAAAATGTAATTTATACCAATTTTTTTTTTTCAAAATTTCCGATAAGTGTTTATTTCTTGACAGCGATTGGGCTTTAACAAGTCTTTGTGAAACTGAGTCATCTAAAGTGTTAGTTGCAATCTTTGTCAAAATATTAACCAAGTTTCTCTTCTTTGATACTATTTTCTTCACTAATGTAACCTGTAATGAAATAAATAAAATAATTAAGTATCATATTTTGTAACTGAATGATAAACATAGAAATATTAATTTATTATTTAGAACTTTTGATGTGTTTGATTTGTTTTGACCACCCTATAAAAGCCCTTGCATTTAGAATAAGAATCATTATAGTTCTCATCGTAGTAATGTAATCAAGTAGTTAAGGAAGTCAGTATTGCACTGAATTAGTTTTAATACATTATTGTAATGTAATAGTTATTAAATGTCATCGAGACATATTTGTAGTTTTTAAAAAGCTTCAGCACCACTCCCGAAACTTATATGGCGCAGCCAGCACACAGCTTACAGCTGAGTTCAAGTACACTCAAATTGGTCTTGTCCACAGTTCCGGATATCCTCGAACCAAATAATTTTATATAAATCAGGAGCTGAAGAAACCTTCCTATCTAGACAAGAGCAGCTCTACGGGTAGACATGGCAGTGAGCGGACTTTAAATAAACCTTTAACTATCCTGTAGAGATGCGCAAAACAGTGCGTTTTAAAGTGATGTAATATGACATTACATTTTGTACCGAGGAATGTTACGTTATACCATGACTCCAAACATGACGCGAAATGACGCGCCACAGGATGGCTATTGTAATGAAATGCTCGCGTTGAAGAAGATATGCTTGCGTTGTGATGTGACAATTGCCAAACGGAATGCCCTCGCTACCCATTGCGCCGAATGAACACTTGATTTTGTTATAATATTCATAAAGTCGATTTTTCTTCATACTTTATCGCAATCTACTAAACTATTCAATCAAAATGGCATTCTGGGCTTATGACTGACGATAAACATAGATTGCAATATTGATTATTGACCAATACTATAAATATTGGCATATTTAAAAATCGATTTTATTTACAGTGATTGTGGTTTTTTTTAATTTGTTTTACATTATGTTTTTTAATACCCAACGGTTTTGTTTTTATTTACATGGTTTTAGCATTTTTAACTACAACTAATAAATGATAATTGTAATAGTTTTTTTGTCTTTAGACATTCAAGAAAGTGATATAGAAAGCAGGAGACGTAACGGCATCATAAAAACATAAAATTGAATAGCGTGTGAATATTTGGGCAATAAAGTCATAAAGTACGAGATGCATAATTTAAAGATCACTAGGCGGTCCGCGTTGTTAAAAAATATTAACCTTAATACATGAATAATACGGTTCTAAGTCTAAATTCACTTATTTCTAACTTCACTTATTTCTTAACCAGCCGACCGCCGCTTGCTCCTTCTCGTTTACACACAGCGAAAATCATGACATAATACGGACACCGAAGAAAGCGCTGCGCGTCATGTTTGACTGTCATGTGCCATGTTTGATTTGGTCGAGTCATGTGTAATGCTACAGTACGCCGTCGGGTTATATGACGCGTAATGCAACAATCGCATTACTTACACAAGTCTACTATCCTGTCCCATTCTAGTAATTTCCTGCGGTTATTTCTTTATGGCTCTATGTTGTAACTTTTGAACTAAAATCGTTGAAAGTTATTTGACTTCTGCACAAAACTTGACAGTTATTAATTAAGTAAATGTTATTATAAATAAAATAAATTGGATTAAATAAAAACAAAATATATAATAGTAAGTAAATATAATCTTAAGAAGTGCTAAAATTATAGAAAAAGAATAATTAACAGAATATTTTTGTATATGTGGTACGTATAACGTGGTAGAGCCATGCTGCAGCTATATTAGTAGTATAGTTGTGCTCTCACAGAATACCAGCGTAAAATAGCAGCTTGACACTGCTGTGTTTCGTATGGTGAGTGTAGAGAACCGGAGACCCTTTTTACTGGACAAGAGGCATTCCATATTAGTCCTCACGGGTGACAACGCATCTGCGTTTTGATTCGCAGACGGGGATAAATGTAGATGTCTATGGGCCACAGTAACCACTTACTATCAGGTGAACTGTGCTCTTGTGTCCCCTTATCCTATAAAAAAAATATACATGTATTGATTTTTTTTAATAAAAATGGAACAAGGAAGACTATGTCACTTTCTTCAAATTAGACCTAAGGATCTAACAAGCTTGATCATCATGTTTGATGGTGATCAATGTATTTCAAGTTTATTTATTAAGAATTGTGAATATATTATAAGATTTTTTATGACATAAACAAAATTACATATACAAACAATATACTATATATTTTATTGTGTAACAATTACATTATAGGAAAAGATGCATCTCTTTTTAATATTTTGGTGATTCTAGATCAAACTGCAACTGAATTAGAAAATATTCTTAGTGGTTTCAATAGCTAATTAAAAAAATTTAAATAAATTATAGTTAACCAATTTCAGAATCCACGCATAATAATTCAGAAGGTTTTAGATATCCATTCATTTTGCAAATAATTTTAATTAGATTTAACCACAACATTAAATTGAGAATTACATGGAGCAGAAAATAATTCCTATGGCCTTATAATATTAATATTGGTATGATACTTAGAGATGGCCATGTTAGTGTAAGTGATGAAAAGTAGATTATAATTAAGGTTTCAGATTTAAATGTTACGCATGAGCAGTTAGAATTTAATATTAATAGATACATGAACTTAAATACTTAAATAAGCATGTTAGAATTATATTGACAAAAAAAACTCTAAACATTCAATTAATATAATGTTTCAAACTGAATTTGAAATAAATTCCAGTATTGAACAATTTGAACAGTTATCACCTTCATTTAGAGTCAAACAAGGCATTCTAAACTCCCTAAGATATATTATTAAGATTATTACTGGTAACTTTGATTATAAAAATGCTATTAAGTATGAAAATATGATTGGTAATTTAAAAACTCGTCGATACAAACTAGTGAACAAGATTACCTTAATGAAATAAATAGAATCTCTTGTTAAAATAAGTACCATTTACAAGAAATAATTTTATCAAGATTGATTCAAATTCAAATTTATTTTTATTTGTGAATACAAGTAATATACTACAGGTAACATCTTTGAAAAAGATACATGTCATTGTAATGTGCCTATTGATGCATTGCTTAAATATTAATTAATTGAGTAATAACATTTCTTAGTTAGATATGTTTTAAATTATTTTTAAATTTATGAATATTCTCAGTTTGTGAAACATAGATGGAACTTTATTGTTGATTTTAAACAGCGTGCCAAAAACGCTTTATCTAAATAAAGCTGTCTGATGAAATTGTATAATTTTACTGTCAATTACTAAATAATCATTAAATATTTCCAAATTAGTTTTTATAAATGTTGCATCTTGATAAATATGCAGTGTTGGAAATGACAGTAATTTAAATTTTTTAATTCTTGATATATTTGAGAGTTAATGATATGTAATTTTATTAATATTTACAATTTATTTTTACACAATTTCCAATCACTCTACACTAGATGGAATGAAATCGAAACTTCTGTAATCTTTAGCAAATTAGGAAATTTACTTATAGATATTGAAGAATTGTGAAAATTATTAAAATCAGCAGAGTTAACAAATTAATTGATATACCCCATAAGTTATAACAATAAAGTAAAAATAGAACAATATATAACATTGAGGGAAGTCAAATAACATTTGTTTTAGATACCAATTATACAAAAAATTAATACCCGTCACGTTACCACTTCCTCTAAACTATAATTTTAATTGTTTAATACTCATACCTACTAGTAAAAAGTTCTGAAACAGTCTCGTTCGCTCAGTCTTGCAACTACCTATATTCCTCCACTATGACGACAAGTCACAACTTTAAGTTGAAGATGCTTGTATGAATGCTTTAATAAGATTCTCAGATAGTACGAGCTCCTGCCTTCCAGTACCAGCCGAAAAGCAGATCTATCATCTTGGACATTAGTGATTTAATAAATCTTGAACATTTAAATAACCTTTTAAAATAAGGAAAGTGAAATAAAATATAACTCTGAAAAATTTATAAATGTAAAAAGTTTTGTGATTTAGAAGATGTCAATCACATCATTATTTGTTAAAACAGAACTAAAATTTAACCATATTCGAGCAGCATCTTTGAAAATTTGTAATAAATTGTTGCTTTTTTTGCAAGTTTTGTTCTTGTGATATTTTTATAACGATTTAAGCAATCAGCTATACAATTTTTTGTCTTTCAATAGTTACAGAGACAATTTTATTAAGTGACTGCCACTTTATACCATGTAGTGATAATTAAAAATGGCTGGTGAAGTAATTACAAAGTGATGCAATGTTTTTTAATAAAAATGTATGGTTAAATGTATGTATGGCATTACTGGAGTCCACTTGATACCCACTTAGAAATCACAACTTTCAGTAGTCGAAATTGTACCATGATAAGTAATAAAATTACTCGCCTGTTGCTGTCAGAGGCACACCATGAGCTATTTAATCGTTAGTAAGCAAGCATGGATAAGAGTACCTATCGAAGTTTTCTGTCTTGTCAAGAAACTGTTCTTTGGAAAGTTCAATGATCTGGGGACTTATGGATACTATGAAATACATCCACAAGTTTCTTAAATTATCGTTTTTAGGGAATCTGCACCAAGACAGCACTTTTCGTATTCCATACAATATGCACTAGACCAGCACAAAAACAGAATATTGTTATTGTCACAAATAGCGGAGGAAACTTTGCGTCCAAGATCTCAACGCAACATAAATGCGAAGAAATACACTTCAATACATTTGCGCTCGTAAAAAACTCATAACTCGGACGACAATTAGATAAATATTAAATAATGGCGGCAATCAATATCGATAATTTTGACAATTTGCTTTGACAATACAATATGGCGTTTTTTCTTTTAAAATGGCGTCCGTAGACAGAGAATAAACTAGCGACGGTAGCGCCAAATGGCATAGAATGGAACTAAGCTGTCACGGGCCTGCTTGCAATTACGAGACGACCTGTTCTTACATACTCGATAGTGAATGAATGAATGAATATACTTTATTGCACACCACAAACAAATATACAAACTACATAACAAAAGAATGATTAAATGTATATACAATTTGGCGTCCTTATCGCTACATAGCGATCTCTTCCAGGCAACCAAAGGTGTAAAGGAATAAAATAATGAATACTAGGTAGGTGGTGCAATATAAATATACAAAATATAATACTAATACATGCGATATATAGACCATAAATGCAATAAAATAACATGTAATTAACTAATACATGAAATGATATAAATTACCAATACAAAATAAAATATAAAGTATAGTATAGAATATAATATATACATATACATACATATATATAAATGTGTAAACAAAACCAAAATACGTAAATAAACTATAAAATTCCTAAAACAATTATATAAAGCTGATAAATATAATAAATACAAAATCACATAATTTATCCTAACGGTCTCCGAACGATTAAGACAAGTAATGCTCTTTAAGGGGCTACTCCATGCGAACGACCTTGAGCGTTTGTGTGCCGGCCGCGCCAACTCTCTACAATATAGGATCGCGTAAAAAATAATATGTAAAACGCCACCTACCATAGTTTTGTATAACTCAATGCCACCTACTGTACGGACGTATTTTTCAACATCAATAAACTATTTTATGGAAATACACACAGCGTACAACGATAAATGTATTTTAATTTTTTTATTCGGTATATTAGTTGCATTATATTAGAATTATGTATTCTCATATATTATCTAATTATGAAATTTTATAATTAATTATATATTAAAAATGAAGCATTGAAAATTGTGAGTTTAAAAGATACCTACTCACTATAGGTAAATAGATAGATAGCTCGCCTTTTGTACAAATATTTGGTGCAATAAAGAATAAACAAATAAATAGGATGTTTCGCAGAGTGAGAGTAATATATAATGAGAGTCGTGGAGGCAGTTTACAAACATAAATTGCACAAGGACAAACATCCAAACCCAGAACGATTATTTGTAGGCCTTACAAATATTTGTTCCGTGCGGGATTCGAACCCGCGGCCCCCAGCGCAACAACTGATTGCTAAGCCACTGCGCCACGGAGCCGTCGCCGGGTTATAGGTAAAGTGACCATACGTCCCGTTTTGAACGGGACTGTCCCTTTTCTCGGTCACCTGTCCCATTGTCCCCAAATAAAGCTCCGGGACACAAAATTGTCCCGTAACTCTTTGGATGGAAGTATTCAAAGCCAACAATCTTCAACATAATTTTTTTAATCGAATATATTTTATGTCTACCTGGTACAAATGCTCCGATAGAAAGAGTATTTTTTTATTTTGAATAAATTGTGGACGTCTGAAAGAAACACTTACGGTTCCAGTTCTAAAGGCGATGTTGAAAGATAACAATAAAAAAAATTGAGCAGAATTTTATTCTTATTTAAAATCATCACCAACTTTATTAAAGCAAATTTAATCCTCTGACAAATGTAATTCATAATTAAAAAAAATGTTGCATTTAATAATTACCTATTTTTAAATGCAACATTATTTTTTAATTTATTGTATAAAGTTATAGTTTTTAGAGTATAAATAAACCCATGTCCTGTTTTGAGTTAAAAAATAAATGGTCAGCTTAGTCTTTTTAGTTAAATTTAGTTTTAGTTTATAGTAAAAAGTAGGTATATTAGTACCTACTTAGATACTTTTTACCGAATTATAAGTATAGAACACCTTATGTACTCAATTATTTTTTGAAAAAGAAGAAAAAAGAAGCAATGAATAATATACTATATTTTAGCAAAAAACTATAACTTAGTAATACTAATTATAATTATAACTTAGAAAATAAATGGAAAACTCATAACCGACCCAAGATTCGAACCCGGGACCTCATGATCAGCAGTCGCACTACTACAACCACTAGACCAACGAGGCAGTACTAGATATTGTAGTTTGTTACTACGATTATTTTTAACTGTATACTATACTGATAATATTGAATTAGCCTTTTATAGTGTAAATTATAATATTTGTCGAAATGTTAATTATGGATTCGAACCTTACATGCTAATGGAGCTTCATTTTTTTTATTTGCATTTACTTCAAAGAAAATACACGCAAAAAGCTTCATCGCGCAGTAAAAACACAACAAATATATGTATAACTAATACGAAAAATTATACCCAAAACAAACAAATAATACTACCTATAAAATAACCTAATAAGTAATAATATTATCGACTGATAAGATCGTGAGCGTGTGCGCAGGCCTAAATGCTCTAACGAACGACACGGGCTCCACGTTCGAGAGCTCAACGCTCAATGATCCAGCAAGCCCGTGGGCAGTGAATACGCCCAGATTTTAAAATAATTTCTTAATAAAATCAAATTTTGGTCTTTTGAAAAAAATTTTACTATAGAAATGTTCATTAATAAATTGCCTATCCATTGGTGTAAATCGCAAAATAAAATAATACTTACTTTACGAGGAGATGCATGTTATCAATAATAATTTCACATTTATGTGGTTTCGTTGTAAGGAGATTATATTAATATTTATTCCTTTAAAAAAAAATTGGATACAGCTCTTATGAAATCAAGATTATGTAGAAATATAATGTGTTTTTTATTTGTTGATATATCTTTTAAATAAAAAGTAGATAGCTCCTAAAAACCGCACAAATAACGACTAGCGCGACATTTTGCTCAACCCGCGCCTTAAGTAATCGCTTAAAGATTACAATAGATTGTGCTTCACGTATATATGCAAAGGTAGGGTATTCCAGAGCTTAATAGACTGGACTGTAAAAGATTTATTAAAAAATCTTTTGTGAGTTGGTACCTTTAAAATGAATATTCTAGAAGAGCATAGAGGTTCCCCCGGAAGCCCCACTAAATTAAACTTCTCCTTTAAAAAGGGAGGAGCAGAAGGATGAAATAATACACAGTACAGAAGATAGTGAATCAACGGCCGAAAATCGGACATCCTCTTTTATTACATTTTTCCAAAGTATTTATCAAAATATTTTTTTTATTTTTATATGGAAAGTAAATACAAGGTAATATTTTATATTTTATATTGAATGATTACTACCAGAATAATACCAACATTGAGACTACTTTTTATAAAAAAAAAATGGTTTTCTTTTTTTTCTTTTTTCAAAACGTTACCTATAAACTAGAATTTATTCCTGCATCGTGGGTATTTCCTTCTGTAACGCAGTTTATGTACATACATTTCACAAAAACAAACATCCAGACCCGGAACAATTATTTGTAGGTCGTACAAATTTATGTTTCGTACAGGATCCAAACTCGTAGCCCTTAGCGCTGCAACTCATACACGCTAAGGCGCTGCGCCAGGGATCTGTTTGTATGAAACACTAAATATCAAATTTTATTTTACTAAACTTAGTGCTATAATTTTTTACGTACTACGGAATTTTTAATAAAAGTAGGATCTCGGATTTCAACCTATTTTTTAGTCTGAGTGATGTTTAAAAGTAAATTATCGTAAATAAAACTCCATTCCTGAATATAATATTATTTAGCGGCCGCAAGTACCAATCAGATGCCCGTATATTGCAATTGAGAGTCCGTATATGTTATCAGACGTCCGTATATTGTGTGATGATATAAAAAAAATGCTGCGAATTTACGTTTTAATTGAGATGAGACGCATATTCCAACTTCATGAAAATATTGGTGGGTAGTAACTTGAGACGAACGGTGTAGGGTCAATGTCGCGAGAAACGGTAATCTCACAAAGTACACTGGAAATTTAATGCGTAAATGTTTACAAATATTTAAGAGTTATTAATGAATGAATCTTATGTTATTTAAATAGAATTTAATATTCGTGGAACATGATTTTCTTAGAGGTGCAACAGGGTTAGTGTTTTAATCGTATTCGTTATTTTGTAGTCTTGAGTAACTGCAAAAAGCGTGAGTAGGGTTCAAATCCACTATTAGACTACCGTCGTGAACTACTCTTAATACAAGCTTTTTAAGCTGACTAGGAGTGGTTAGTATTAGTAATGTTAATATTGTTGCCAGTATTCAGACAAAAAAAATCTGAGTTTATGCTTTATGTCTGTGGAAACGTCATTAAGTTTATTGAAATAATCTCTGACAATATGTTCATCAAAAAAGTATATTTGTTGTAAGAATACAAGGATGGCAAGAGACGACACTAAATCCACATTTTAATCAATTCGTCAGTTACAGGTTTAGCCTATCGGCTAAGGATTAAATCTCCGACTACATAGAAAAGTTATCACTTTGCTTTTTCCCTTTTTTATCATTAAGATTTATATTTTTGTAATGTCAATTTTATATTACTTTATTTACAAAATATTAGTAGTTAATTTCATGTTTTGGTATTTTTTAATTTTTTTTTGTTTATATAAATATACTCGTAGCTTCTTTATCACTTAGCAAAACCTACCAGTAGTTGTCATAATCTCATTTTA
Source organism: Parnassius glacialis (assembly GCA_033319125.1). NCBI lineage: Eukaryota > Metazoa > Arthropoda > Insecta > Lepidoptera > Papilionidae > Parnassius > Parnassius glacialis. Next base: position 53,572,924 of record JAVANC010000001.1, on the reverse strand, counting down.
ATTCTCTAGCAATTTTAATCTTATACTAAATGCTTAAAAGTCTTAGTAAATTTTTAAAGTGCTTACATATTTTTGATAAGATGATTGTAGTTTTGTACTTTCAAATATTTAGTTGATTTTTTGTAAGTCCTTATATGTTGCTTATAAATACTTTACATTGGATACACTGCATATTTGTTTCTTGTCTTACCCGGACCCAGACCTTTAATAGCTATCGGGAGACAATTTTGTTTTGCTACCGAAAGCTTGCCGAAAACCTTATATCCTTCGTCCATTATTGCAGTCTATTAAGAGTTAAGTAAAAAGAAACATTACAACAAGTACTTACGTGCAAACCGCTATTTAAGCAATAAAACACCATAAGTTATATCAATATAAATAATAAATAAAAGAGAGATACGTAGGCACATCAACTTTATTTTTATTGATTATCATGAACTAATTTCAAAAATTTTCTAGCACGCATGTTTCGGGAATTCATCATTGTGCGATGTACAATAACAATAACAGCAACGAAGTTAATTTTGTAACTAAATTTTTATTATTTTGGGTATATGTTGAAACAAAGCGCCGTCACATTAAATGCACGTTTAAATAAAACTAATTTTACGGATTTTATCGTGTAAATTAACTTATTTTATATTCCCGACGTTTCGGGTGCTTTCCAGCACCCGTGGTCACGGGGGACTGAGGTGTTTGACGTCCTTATGTCATAGTTAGCCCGGGTACCTTCAGTTTTATAATATTAATTTTTGGTTAGATTTACGCAGAATGAGCTTACAGTATCTTGAAGTCTAGCAGTGGTATACTTGGGTTTGGATTGAATTTTATTAATTATGGGATACCAAACAGATGGCAGCACCCATCCATCTTATCTATTAAAATAAGGATGTTTTTTTTTAATTTCAATAGCCTCGGGAATCATCCTTGGTAGAAATCGGTGTTCTTTTGCGAGGATTTGTGGTCTATCAAATCTAAAGTAATGGCGGGGACGATCTTGAACATGTTCACAAACTGCAGACTTTTTTCTCTTTATTTGGTCTACAAAACAGAACACAATTTTAACATGCTGATAGGTATTATATATAACAAAGGTTCCAAGAATTGTATTCTAATATATATGTAGACACAGCTTGCCCAAAATGTATCTGTGATTAACAATAAAGTTTGGTACTTAAAGTTATGTTATATTCATGCTAAACTAAATACCAAATGAAATTAAATTAAGACTAAATTAAATTAAGACTAAATTAAATTAAGGCTAAATTAAGTTAAATACTTGGAAAAAAGGTACTGTGATAATTTGTTTTTTGTGGAGGCCACCGAACCCATGAATAGATCCACTTCAGATCGAACAATGTTACTGGATGAACACATGCGGTATTATAGCGAATGTTGTCCGAGAACCGTTCTACAAAGTGGAGTACTAAATGTTTTATGATTATGAAGGCGACTAATAGCACGAGGTATTAAAAATTGTATGCGCTCTAAAATTATTAGTGAGTCAATATAACCATTAATCAATTTATACAAAAACATTATATCAAACATTTTCCTACGCATTTGCAACGGAACCATTTTAAATTTTTTTAGCCGATCACTGTAGGAATAAAGTATATGGCATTTGTTCTCGGCATAACTAAGGACATACAAAAAACGTTTTTGAACACGCTCTATTCGCTCAGAGTGGATGGTATAAATAGGATTCAAAACAACACTGCAGTACTCCAAATGGCTTCTAACGAGAGAATTGTAAATAGTTATAGATAGTCCACTGTTTTTAAAAACATTCATTTGCCTACATATAAAGCCTGAGAGTCTTGAAGATTTTTTGATTATGTAATCAAAATGGTGTCGAAAAGAAAGAGTAGTATCTACAAAAACCCCCAAATCCCGCAAGCAAGATACTTCTTTTATGACATTGTCACCAATAAAATACTCAGCTGTGTAATTTTTCTTTTTTCTGCTAAATTTTATATGGTAACATTTTTGTGTATTTAATATCATGAGGTTATCCCTACACCATCTATCAATTTTATCGAGATCTTACTGTAAGGCGATAACATCATGGACACTTTTTATAGATCGATAAATTTTTAAGTCATCTGCATACATTTTGAATTTGGAATTAAGGATTTTACTTATATCGTTTATGAATATCAAGAAAAACAACGGACCAAAGTGAGAACCTTAAGGAACACCAGAAAGGATTTCACTAGAGATTGACTTAAATCAATTAAGAGAAATAAGTTGTGAACGGTTTCTCAAGTATGATTCACACCATCTAAGCAGTGTTCCATGAATACCCATTGCTTCCAGCTTAAGCATTAAAATGTCATGATTTACGACATCAAATGCCTTACGAAAATCAGTATATATGGCGTGAACTTCTTCTCCGTTATCATTGGCATCAGAAATGTCTAATATATAACTTACAAGGTTAGAAGCTGTTAATCTTTTTGGAAGAAATCCATATTGGTTATGGCTCATTTCATTCTTGACGTGACTTAGTATTCTTTTATGTACTAGTGCCCCTAATACTTTTCCACAAACAGGTAACAACGAAATTGGTCTATAATTAGTTACGTCATCAATATTACCAGATTTATATATTGGAGTTATACTGGCAATTTTCCACTAATGAGGAAAGATACCGGAAGATAAAGACTTATTAAAAATTCTAGAAAGAGGTTTACACAAGCAACTCGCACAGATCTTGAAAAAAATTGGAGGAAGGGAATCGGTACTCGTACTCTTGTAACTATCGAGGGATTGTAAATATTCACGTATCTCATGCTCATCTAAATGACAACCGTATAGCGACATGCTAGACGATATTGTTCCACATAAATCATCTCTAGAGTATGTTTGCTTGTTACTTTTTTTATATACAGACTGAAAATATTCTGCAAATAGATTACTTATATCTTTACCATCCTTTGCCCGCTTGTCATAATATTTCATTTCATTAGGTATAGAAGCAGAATTTGACTTTTACTATTAAATATTTGCCAAAAGTAATTAGGGTTACTTTTTTTTATATAGGAGAGGGGGCAAACGAGCATGCGGCTCACCTGATGGTAAGTGACTACCGCCGCCCATGAACAACTGCAACACTAGGGAGGGAATTGCAGATGCGTTGCCGGCCTTTTAAAAAGGAGTACGTTCTTTTCTTGAAGGTCCCTAAGTCGTATCGGTCCGGAAAAATCGCTGATGGTAAACGATTCCACAAGGAAGTCGTGCGAGGAAGAAAACATCTTCTAGATCGCACAGTGGTGGACCGCCAATCATCCAGATGGTGTGAATGGTATCGGGAGTTCTGCTGCGATGTGCGTTCGTGAAATTTGGCAGCTGGGATTAATCCGAACAATTCCTCAGAGCACTCCCCATGGTAGATGCGAAAGAAAATGCAAAGAGATGCAACATCTCTTCGCAGCGCCAATGAGTCAAGCCGATCGGAAAGGACTCGGTCGTCGACGATTCGAGCCGCTCTGCGCTGGATGCGGTTAAGTGGAAGGAGCTGGCACTGGGGAGCCCCTGCCCAGAGATGGGAACAGTATTCCATGTGAGGCCGAACCTGCGCCTTGTAAAGTTGCAGGCGGTGTGCCGGCATGAAATACTGTCCCGCTCTGCTGAGCACGCCAAGCTTTTTAGAGGCCAATTTGGCCTTGTCTTCCAAGTGACCACGAAACTGCACGTCACTCGATATGTCGACGCCGAGGATTCCGATACTGGCTGAGGCAACCAGGGGAGTGCCTTGAAACTGAGGACATACGACAAAGGGGTTCTTTTTAGCGGTAAACGCGCAAACTTGTGTCTTCTGAGGATTAAACTGGACTAGATTTAGTCGCCCCCATTTCGAGACTTTGTCTAGCAAAGACTCGACTTCAGACACAAGTTTGTTCCGGTACTCGGAGACGTTTTCCCGAGAAATATTAGCACGGCCGGTGTATAGAGCATCACCAGTGCTGTCACCCGCATAGCAATGAATGTTACCAGTAAGCAACATATCATTGATATGCAGAAGAAACAGCGTTGGTGATAGCACACAGCCTTGTGGAACACCAGCGTTAATAGGCTTGTAGTCAGAACATGCACCGTCTACAACGACCTTGATGCTCCGATCTGCAAGGAAGCTGGTGATCCAATTGCACAATTTCTCGGGAAGCCCATAGGAAGGGAGCTTCAAAAGAAGCGCTTTGTGCCAAACCCGATCGAAGGCCTGCGCAATGTCCAGACTAACGGCCAACGCCTCCCCCTTGGACTCTACTGCCTCCACCCATCTATGGGTCAGGTAGACAAGAAGATCACCAGCTGATCGACCCCGACGAAAACCGTATTGGCTGTCACTAATCAGCTGGTGATCCTCAAGGTACCGGATGAGCTGGCAGTTGATAATGGATTTCATTATTTTGGAGAACAAGGAGGTGATCGCGATAGGCCTATAGTTGGACGGGTCTGAGCGGTCGCCTTTTTTAGGGATTGGGTGGACAAAAGCTGTCTTCCATGAATTCGGGACTACGCCTTGGGAGTAGGAGTACCGGAAAAGACGCGTTAGGACCGGTGCCAACTCCAAAGCATACGTCCTCAGCACAATTGGGGGATTCCGTCAGGCCCACTCGACTTCTGGATGTCCAGGGAGAGAAATGCTTTACGAACCGAGCGCTGTGAGAACAGCACATCCGGCATGGAGAAAAAACATTGTTAATGACTTACGACATGCATTTTAAAGTTAGCATAACATTCCTTTATAAGTCGATTACACCTAGCTCTCAATAGGTTGTAAGTGACTTTGTCCAATACATTCCAATATTTCTTAAACCGAAAGTGAACTTTCGATTTTTCTTTAAGAGCCTTGATTAAGGAAGTTGTAAACCATGGAGGATAATTCTTATTTCTCGGTTTAAATAAAGGAGTAGGTTTTTTACAAAAATACATTATTGTTTCATTAAACACATTAACCATATCTTTGACATCTGCTGAATCCTGCCATAAAACACTCCAGTCAATCGTCTCTAATTCCTTAATTAAAGCTCCATAATTAGTTTTAAAAAAGTTGTATGTCGGCTGCCGTTTTGACTTTAGTATGCTTTGTGAGTTTTTTGTAATTCTATTTCAATCGCAGGGTGATGTTCATCTAATGAAATCAATGGTATATTAGCTTTCTGCACCGAAACACATGCCCTATTAGTTGATAATATCAAATCAAGAATGCGGTTATTTTTATTTAATATATTATTGCATTGGTTCAAATTGTTAAATGACATCCAGAAATAAGTTCTCTAAATTACCATTAGCTATCGGTACTAATTTACTGTCATTGTCAATATGCCATGATATCTTATTTAAATTAAAATCTTATTATATATATTAATACGTCAGTGCTTCACGTCAGCTATATGTTCTTTAACGCGGGTTTTTTTTAGATCTTTTTGTTTGTCCTTTGTACGAAAGACCACATTCACAATCCAGCTTGTACACTGCATCTTGTAGAGGGATATGACACTTGACAGATGGTAAAAATTTACCAATCTTCTTTAGTGGCTTGAAGTATATTTTAATGGAGGCTCGCTTCAAGATGCAACCAACCTTATCTGTGACTCCCCTGACATAGGGTAGTACAGCAGGCACACGCTCGACTGTGGCTGGCTTCACTCGGTCACTGTGACGTAGGCGCGGGACCCAAAGCTTGTTGTCTTGCAGTACTTGCTCGAAATGCTGAAGCTCGGCAGACAGATGTTTTCTGTCACAGATCCTTCGTGCTCTCTGAACAAAGACTTTTCCACGGTAGCTAAATGTGAAGGATAATGGTGCGATTCACCATTTAAATATCAGTTGGTATGGGTATTTTTCCTGTACATAGTATGACCAATAGTGTTATCAGGATTTCGCATGACTAAAACATCTAGGAAAGCTAAAGTATTGTTGGCCTCTAACTCCATTGTGAATTGTGTTTTAGAGTTTATGGAAATAAGTTGGTTTAAAAATGCAGTTACTTTGTCAGATGGTAAAATTGTGAAAGTATCGTTTACGTACCGCTTGTTGAATCTTGGATTTACAGGAGCAGTAAGAAGGGCTTTCTCCTCCAAGTCCTCCATGAATATGTCGGTGACTACGGGAGATACAGGTGATCCCATTGCCACTCCGTCTACTTGCATGTAGAACTCTTCTTTCCACAATAACTGTGCCAGATGTGAGGCAGTGTTCGAGTAATACTGCATATTCTGTGGGCATAATGTTATCTTCTAGCTTTCTAGTAACAATTGAGATGCAGTCTTCAATAGGTAGGCATGTGAATAGTGACTGAACATCAAAACTAACCATAGTTTTATTGTCAGCGAGATGTAGGTCTTTTATCTCAATAACAAAATGGTATGAATCCTTTGTGTGTGCTCTGGTGTGCCATCTTAGTGGTGACAGTATTTTTGCCAAGTTTTGAGCCAAATTATAATTTGGTGAATCGATTTGGCTTACTAAAGGACGTAGTGGAGCGTTTTATTTGTGTATTTTCGGTAACCCATACAACCTCGGAGGTTTGGCACATGATGGTATTGTCAAATTCACGTCGAGATCAAATTTTTCGGAGTACTTCTTTATTAAATCAGTAGTGTATTAGTTGAAGGGTCTATTTTGACCTTTTTGTATGTACTTACATCCGATAAAAGTAGTTGTAATTTGAAATTATACTGTGACGTGTCCATTATTACCGTAGCATTTCCTTTATCCGCGCGGAGAATCGTGAGCTCTGGTCTGTTGCTTAAGTTGTACAAAGCTTTAAACTCGTCTTTGGGGAGATTTAGTTTCGGCGCTGAACTTCGACGTAACAATGACGAAATGTCTTAACTTATGGCCTCTAAATCCTCCTTACCGATATAATTCTTAAACAGACAGTCCTCAACACTACAGATATTTTTTTTTGTAATAAGAAATTATTAAATGCACATTTTTCTTTAGCGGATGTCAGTTTTATTCCATCTTTTAATCACATATTTATCGTCACTGGAAAGCCAATACTGCCTAAGCGCCATTTTGGCCAAAATGAGTTATATATATATATCGTTGGATTGGTCTATATTTCGTGATGTTCTGAGCACTTTCTTTGGCGCTTTAGCAATGCAAATGTATGGTATTTATCATTATTTTCATGTTTTGACAAATACTTACGTAATTCAAGCTATGATTAATTTTTAGCAGTTGTCAGTTTAGTTGCTAATAAAACTAAGGCTCTGGTATTTGAAAAGAACGAAATGAGAATGAAGTGTAAAATATGGGTAAATCAGGAATTTCTAGAACAGGTAAATGAAATCGTTTACTTAAGGAGTGCTTTTAGCCGGGATGGAAGATGTGATTTAGATGTGGACAGGCGTGTCGCTGCCGGGAACAAAGTCAATGGTGCCCTGACTGCGTTAGTCAAAAGGCAAGGCGTAGTGAAGAGCCTTGCAATACATAACGCAGTGTTGGTACCGACTTTGTTATATGGCAGCGAAACCTGGGTATGCCAGAAGAAGCATATAAGCAAGTTGAATGCAGTGGAGATGCGATCACTTCGTAAAATGTGCGGCGTTACCATGGCTGACCGAAAGCGAAACAAAGAGTTTCGCAATATGGCAGGTTTGAAAGATGACCTTATCACAAAAATTGATAAGGGCGTGCTTCGATATTTTGGGCACGTTGAGCGAATGAGTGAAGACCGAATGCTGGAGAAAATATACAGCGCGAAAGTTAATATTAAAAGGTGTCGAGGTAGACCGAGACTAACTTTCGAAGACCATGTGAGCAAATTGCTCGAAGAGGGGAGGGTCAAGAGTACTCGGATACCTAGACGTGCATTTATGAAGAAGATAATGTATCTGAAAGAAGCGGAGGAGGTATGTTAGGATCGTGACACTTGGCGATCTGTTCTCTCTGGCTACCCCGTCAGGGATTGTGCGTGAAGATAAGTAAGTAAGTAATTAAGTCAGTTTAGTATTTTTCTTTACTGACAACAGACATTTCAATTTTGTTCAGCAACTCAAAATAGTTTGAGTCATTGATATAACTTTGGTATTTCTTGCCGGCCGTAAATACTAGCATATATGTAGATAAGTAACTTTGCCTTATGTAGAAATTGATAAGCATTGCGCGTTAGTATACTTTGTTTTTGCAGTTTTCTTAGAGGGAACGGTTTTAGTAACTTTGCTTTACACATCTAAGTATTTGAGTGTCTATTTAGAATGTTTTACATTCAATGAAATCGAATAATTATTTTATTAAGTATGGATTATTATACTCGACAAAATATTAATAGTAGGTTTAGCATTTAGATGTGTGAAAAACGTACAAAACATATTCAGTTATGTCTTTTGAAATAGAATTTTGTTTAAATTATGATGCGTTAAGTACGTACAATTTATATTTTGATTTGCAAAAAGTTTTAAATACGCCATATGGCCAAAGTATGTTATTATACTACAGTCGCAAATTAGCTGTATATAATCTTACTTTTTATGAGTCCAGAACTAAAGAAGTCTATTGTATTCTTGGACTGAGACAGAAGGCAAACGTGGAACTAACGAAGTATGCACCATCTTATAAAAATACATCAAGATGGTAGACGATCGTAGGTCAGTCAGACATCTTGTGTTTTATAGCGATGCGTGTCCCGAACAATTTAGAAACAGAATTGTTATTGCATGCATTCATACTAATCTCCAATATTACAAGAACATTGCCAGTATTCAAATGAATCATTTCTATTTGTGGAAACTTTGTACATCAAAGATAATTCCAGAAATGTATCACTATGAATATGAAAATTTTTCCTTGTGCCGTTAATGTTCAGGACACCTTTCAATATACGGATGTCGAAGACATTATCTAATTATAAAATTTAAAAATTATTAATTTTTTATTTTTACGTAAACACGAAGTCATTATGAATCGTGTCGCACGCAGACTTGACGACTTCCAGCCTCCCGAACAAGCTGGTTCCCGAAAAGGCTTTAGTACCATGGACTACATACACACCCTTTGACAAATTGTACAGAAGAGAGAGGAGTACAATCTGCCACTTTGCCTTGCGTATGTAGACTATGAGAAAGCCTTTGATTCCGTCGAAATTTGGGCGGTGCTGAAGTCCTTTCAGCGGTGCCAAGTTGACTGTCGGTATATCAAAGTGCTGAAGTGTTTGTACAGTAGAGCTACGATGGCTACCCGAGTACAGAATCAGAGTACGAAACCTATCCAATTGCAGAGAAGTGTAAGACAGGGTGAAGTTATATCCCCGAAACTTTTCACCGCTGCATTGGAAGACGTTTTCAAGCTACTGGAGTGGAAAGGATGCGGTATTAACATCAATGGAGAGTACATCACTCACCTTCGATTTGCCGACGATATAGCCCTTATGGCAGAATCGATCGAGGACCTAAGCACTATGCTCAATGACCTCAATAGTGTCTCCCAACGGATAGGTCTTAGGACAAAACAAAATTCATGTTTAACGTCCGTGTCAAACCTATGCCGGTACTTGTATAGACCACTAAGCTCGAAGTTGTTGATGAGTATGTTTAACTGGGACAAATAGTCCGACTAGGTAAGTCCAACTTCGATCGAGAGGTCCATCGACGGATTCAACTTGGCTGGGCAGCGTTCGGGAAAATTCGACACATCTTCTCGTTAGACATACCTCAAAATGAACGACGATATTTACATTTACGAAATTGTACAGCCAGTGCGTATTGCCAGTGATGACTTACGGATCTGAGACGTGGTCCTTCACTACTGGCCGTATGAGGAAGCTCAAGGTCGCTTAGCGAGCTATGGAGAGGGATATGCTCGGGGTTTCTCTGCGTGATAAACTTAGAAATGAGGATATCCGCAGTAGAACCAGAGTAACTGACATAGCCCAACAGATTAGTAAGCTGAAGTGGCAGTGGGCCGGCCATATAGCTCGAAGAACCGACAACCGATGGGGAAGGAAGGTTCTCGCGTGGCAGCCTCGTACCGGAAGGCGAAGTGTAGGGCGACCCCCCACTAGATGGAGTGACGACCTGGTAAGACATGCAGAAAGTCGATGGATGCAGGTGGCTCAGGACCGTGCTTTGTGGCATTCCTTGGGGGAGGCCTACGTTCAGCAGTGGATTTATGAAAGGCTGTAATGATGACGCGAACACTACACATTTAAATAAATTTAATTTTACGGATTTTATCGCATATACTAACTTTTTTATATATTCCCGACGTATCGAGTACTTTACATCATCCATGGTCACGCGGGGGACTGAGGTGTATGACGTCCCAATGTTATAGTTAACCACGGCTACCTCCATATTAAAAATTATTAATTTTTGTTCCGATCTACGCAGTATGAACTTACAGTATCTTGAAGTCTTGCAGTTGTATGCTTGGGTTGGGATTTAATTTTATTAATTATGGGATCCCAAGTAGATGGTATCACCCAGCCGTTTTCTGTATTGAAATTGGGATGTTTTTTGATTTCAATAGCCTTGCGAAACATCCGTGGAAGGAATCGGTATTCTCTAGCAAGGATTTGTGATCTGTCAAATCTAATGTGGTGACGGGGGCGATCTTGTACGTGTTCACAGACTGCAGACTTTCCGGAGCGTCGGTTCTTCACATCAGCTATGTGTTCTTTAACGCTCTCTCGTGTTGGCTGTACAGTGACGATATATATATTGTAAGGAATGCGGGTAAAGAAAATAAAAGAAAATATGAACAAATGAAGGTACAATGGTAATCTCCCACTTGTTTTAGCAGTATAGAGTATCACGAAGCCGACTAAGAGGAACAGTCTGTAATTCTACGAGTCTCATATCGTTATTATACCCGTTGGGCTAAAACATTACTTCTACACTAAGATACTACCCATATAAGACAAGTGATGTGGTTCTATTCATGTAGTAGTTCTACTAGTGAAAGCAAGGAAGATCGTGTTGCTGAGAGGCTGCCCTGCGTTACATCGAGAAGAGTAGTGTAGCTGTTGCTTTGCATACTTTGGTGTTATCATGTAATTGTTTCCTTCACGTTACACTAATGTGTGATTGTGTCTGGTACATATTACGGTTGGTCCAACTGTATTTGCTCTATACTGTATATGTCTTATTCCTGATAATGATCAATTGCGTAAACAAGAGAGCAAGCTAAACATCTTTTCGCTCTCACACTTTTATTATTTTTAACAATTGGACGTTGTTAAGCAGAAAGGACACAATCAATCCACACAAAGTCACTTTTGAGTTATAGGCGTTTGAAGTTTCAGTTGTTATTTTTCGTCTAAGAAAAAGTTATATTTTTAATTTTTTGCCCCTGAATTAAAAAGATAGTCAATACTTTTATTTGTTTGTCAAAACAATGACATATTTTGCAATAGATTTTGAAATATTAAGTGAAATGTGGGTTGAGTCCTTACAATTAAACTTAAGTTTGTAAATACAGGTATTTTTTTTACTTTCTCAGAATAGACTCAAAACTACCAATCGATTAGAAAATAAGTTTTTTAAAAAAATTAGTAAAATTATTAAAAAGTTTTATATTTATTATCCTTGAATATAAGGCTAGCAAAATCATGTGAAACACCATTATAAAAATTAAAAACATAGCAAAAACAGAAAAAAAAAAATAAACTAAAATTTTATCAATTTGTCTCATTCTCCTCTAAGTCAAAATCAAGAGTTGGTCCGTATCCATCAACATCCTCTCTGATATTGATGTTTCCCTTATGGTTACTGTAAAATGCATGACAGTCTTCAGGTATTAAACTAAACATAGATCTGATATCGTATAGGTTTTCCTTGGGGCCAAAGGACTTCAAAATCTTCTTCTGGAAATTGAATTAAATTACCTTTGCTTCTTTTCGACAAATCCAGCTTTTGAATATTTCCACTCTCTGACGTCATCGTTATTGTGTATTGATCTTCTTTGTTCAATAAAATTTGTTTAGTTTTCAGCCAATTTACTTTATGTTTATTTGTACATATTTTGCGGTCAAATTTTTTTTTCTATTTGTTTTGTACTTAAATAATCTTGTGTTTTCATTCTACTAACTTGAAGAGGTTTTTTTTTTTGAGATCTTCATGATATTTATGTATTCTTCTGCCGTATAAACCTGTTCGTGATATTTAAGCTCACATTCAATCTTGCTGAAATCAGTGTCATTCGGCAAGAAGGAAAGGCTGCTCTCTAAATATTTTAAAGTTATCGTTTTAAGATTTGGGTGGCTGTTAATTATAGTTTCTAGCATTAGGACTATTTTAATATTTCTATTTTGTCCCCCACAGCAATTGATTCAAAGGACTAGATTCTCTGCGCCATACCTCAAATGGTTTTTAATTAAATTAATGAGGCACGAGCCAACTTCTTAGGCTCCTCTTCCGGCTTGCCCTTCAACCCAGACATAGCATCGTCTTTGATCGTTAGAGCCAACGTGTATCCCAGCGTTATAAACCTATAACTGACGTTTATAAAATACTATTTTCGTAGGTATACGGGGCAAAGGTAGGGGTTGTTTGAGATTGTAAGTAACTCATTCAATATTGGGATCTGTTTTAGCACGCGTCAAGTCTTGAGACATTTAATTACGAAGATCATTTGCTCTCATTTGATGAATATCTCTTTACTGGATCAATAATTATTTTTCTTCAGCTACATAACACTTCTTTATCTGATGGACTAATGAATCGCATTTCTTGCACGCATCCTTCTTCAAGCATTTACAACGGAGATTGAAATACGTATAAAATACGCGCTTCAGAATAGCAAAAGAGACGTATTTCTTCTCGCTGCCGTACACATTTTTAAATTCTTCAAGATAAATGTCGTAAATTTTTTGGACAGCCATACCTAGTTTTAAATATTGCGTGCCACTGTTCCATTCTCTTCTGTAGTGAGATTCGTATTTTGGGAGGCGATTAATGACATTTATCACGAAATCTATATAATCTTCTTAAGGGGTCTTGTTCCAACCACCTTGTTTTTGACCTCTCTTGTCTTTATAAGTTTCCTCTGATCGCTTTTTGGCCTAACATATATCAACTCTTTTAGAAGAGATTTGAAAGTTATGCAGAAATATTTCCTTACATACCACATTCTCACAAATATAATAATTTCTTCTGTATTGTGTAGGTTTTTTCTTACCGGTTTTGGTTTTTGTTGAAGTATATGATCGAGCTTTTTCAGATTCTTTACCATTATTTAAAATGTATAACAGCTGAACTTCGTACGACCCCAATGTTACAAACTTATAAAATTCTTGTTTTCGTGTTTCCTTTGAAACAAGTAAGAAACAGCGTTGCTTGCAGGTCAAGGTGCAATTATAGAATTCATTCGGTCTTACTAGTTTATCTTTGACATGATATGGTAAATTAATATATTTCCTATTCTTCTTCTCAGATAGACAATATTTTGTGTGTCTTCTTTTGCGTCCACATTTGGGGCGGCCCAAAGTTTGCATTTCGCCATTTTTTTTTCAGTAACGGGACGAATAATTTCGGCTTCAAGATGAACTGCTTCAGTATCTGAGCCCCGATACATAGAAATTAGTTCGTTTACCGTTGTGTCGTTGCAAATTTCATTTGATATAATGAGTGGGCTTTCATTATGTCGCATTTGTGTAGTTATGTTAGTTCTAGTTTGATTATCGTGCACCATAGCAATATGAGATGAAATCAAACCCTCTGTATGGTTTCATCGTCCGAACTGTCGCTCTCGAGAACTTGAAAGTTTTTCCGTTTATTTTGCTTTACAGATGAATGCAAAACATCAGTTTCATCTCCACTATTTGGTACGTAATCAGAATCTGTATCGTCGTCATAGTCTCCATCTTGTTTAGGATCATTATAACTAACACAATTACTGTGCAGTCTTTTTGAAATACCAATATACTCATGTTCAACTGTAGAAAAATCTCAGCAAAGAGTTTCCAAGCATCTCTAACGCATTTGGTGACATCGACGGTAGTGATGAAAAATTACCTTCGGTTCCTGATAGCACAAATATAGTAATTTTTATTAGTGTTTGCATTCTTGTTTTGTTTATTATTTATCCTAAACTTTTTTACCTTTGTTTTTAAGTTCTTTTCATGTAGCAAGAGGATTTAATGGAGAAAATGCAGGAGCAGCTGGTGATTCAATACCTGGTAAGAAGAAGAAGAATAGCGCCTCAGAGATATGGCAGTCATTAATATCTTAGCCTACTTATTTTCATAGAAGTTTGGGTAAAAAATAATACAAAATAGGAATCAGTTTTCTCACTTACTTGTTACCAATATGGCTTTTTTCGTAGTCACAAGCGGAGTCAGTGGAGAGTACACAGGAGCAGCTGAAGACTCCATATCTGGTTGACTACCTAGGTTAAGATGTATGTTCACTTTTTACATAAATTGCAACAATTACCGTGTTAAATGTGATGAACCTGATCCCATAATTGCATTAAGTATAATTGTAAGCTCGTTATAAACCCATAACTGACGTATGCCTACAGAAATAATTTCGGTCAGCAGATCACCCCCACATGTCGGTCACCTCGTGAACCAGGTTTTTTTTTATAGGATAAGGGTGACAAACGAGCACACAGTCCACCTGATGGTAAGTGGTTGCTGCGGCCCATAGACATCTACATCTGTTCTCTATTACAAATCAAAATGTAGATGCGTTGTCACCCGTGAGGACTAAAATGGAATGCCTAATTTCCAGTAAAAAGGACCTCCGGCCACCTGCACTCACCAAGCGAAACGCAGAGATAAACCTCTACTACACGCTGGTTTTCTGTGAGGTCGTGGTACCACCCCGGTTCGAGCCGGCCCATCCGTGCGACAGCAAAAGCTGCCGCGTGGCTCTACCACATTACACTACCTACATTAGATTACCGCATTCAACTTTGTCATCAAAATATAAACAATACATTTCTATAGCTATTAGTAATTTATTAGATTTAGGAGCAATATCAAAGTGTCGTCCATCAAAGAACCAGTTTATATCCTCAGTTTTATTAGCGCCTAAACCTAACGGAGACAAAAGATTTATTCTGAATTTAAAGTCCTTTAAAAAATTCATTGCAAAATCTCACTTTAAAATGGAGGATTACAGAAGGGCCTCAAAGTTAATACCGCGTAATGGTTACATGGCTACCATTGATCTATGGGAGGCTTACTTACTAGTGTCAATTAAGTCGAGTCATCGCAAATTTTTAAGATTTCAATTTGAAGATGAAAGTTTAGTCAAAACCCTTTATGAATTTAATGCTATCTCGTATGGCCTGTCCATTATTTCTAGAACATTTAGTAAGATAATGAAAGAGGTAATAACCAACTTAAGAAGCAGGGGATATAAGTCTGTCATATAACTTGACGATATTCTTTGTATAGGTAAAGACTACAATGAATGTTTGGATAACGTTAACGAGACTATGCGTCTTTTACAATGCTTAGGTTTTGTTATTAATTATAATGAGTTCTGTCTAGGCCCGCATATATCTTACAAATATTTGGGATTTATTTTTGATTCCACAGAACTTTCTATAAATCTATCCATAGACAAACAAAATCATTTAGCCCACTTAGTACAAAGGTTCTCTTTCTAAACCAGTTGTTCGATTAGAGATTTCGCTCATTTGATAGGTGTCCTGACGGCCGCCTGTCCTGGGGTAAAATATGGCTGGTTGTAGACTAAACGACTAGAAAGACAAAAATACCTTGCGCTTCTAAAATATAAGACGTATAATAAAAATATTCAACTTTCAAAAGATATCTTACCAGACTTGCAGTAGTGGAAAAAAATGTATTTTCAACCAAAACTTCATTTAGAATACCTAAATATAATTATAAGATATTTACAGACGCGTGCTTGACAGTTTCGGGTGCTTTTTATAATAATATTCGTGTTGGTGGAGGATGGAAATATAATGAACTCGACTATCATATCAATTACCTAGAATTACTAGCCATATTTCTAGGTATTAAATGTTTTCTTAGGGATATGTCGGATTATAATATTTTATTAAGCGTAGATAATACAACAGCTATAAGTTATATAAATCGAATGGGAGGAATTCAATTCCCCCATTTGAACGAGTTATCTCGATCAATATGGCAATGGTGCGAGAAGCGAAACATTTGGCTACACGCATCTTACATGAATAGTAAAGAAAATGTCGAAGCAGACCAAGAATCAAGGAAACTAAACCTAGAAACAGAATGGGAGCTAAGCGATAACGCTTATACGAGATCCAGATGCCTTATTAGTAGATGCTTTCACTATTGATTGGAAAAACAAATAATTCTATGCGTTTCCACCTTTTTTTTTAATAATCAAATGTCTGGAAAAGATTACAAGCGATAAAACCGAAGGTATTTTGGTCTTTCCTTATTGGCCATCCCATAATTGGTACCCAATGTTAAATAACTTACTCAGTTCAGATATACTGTTTTCAAACCTCACAAAAATCTCTTACGGTCTTCTTCCAGAACTCCTCATCACCTGCACAAACAACTTACCCTGGGTGCAGCGAGGCTCTCAGGGTCGCATTTATAAGAAGAGGTACACCATCAGCTGCTCTTAACGTGATGATGGCATTGCTTTCAAAGAATACTACACTTCAGTATAGCGTCTCGTATAAGCTGTGGTGGCAATTTTGCCATAAAAATAATTTAGATACTTACGCAAGTTCTATACCGTCAATTTTGCTATTTTTATCAGAGCAGTTTAATAATGGGGCCGCTAACGGTTCGCTCAATAACCACAGATCGGCTTTATCATTGCTTCCAGGAGACTGTGTAGGTTCTAAAGAGCAAATAAAAAGATTCCTGAAGGGCGCATACAAGTTAAGACCAGCCCTTCCAAAATATACTGGTACTTGGGATCCAAAAATTGTCTTAAATCATATTGGAGATTGGGTTCCCAATGAAACACTTTCAATTGAAAAGCTCACAAAAAAATAGTAGTATTAATGGCAATATGCACAGCACACCGAGCTTAAACTTTGTCTTTAATAAAGATAGACAATATTAAGATATGTTCTTCAGATGTTAGAATCAACATTACTGACACAATAAAAACGTATGCAGCAGGTCGTCAGCAACCCCTTCTAGTTTTACCTTACTTTATAGAAAATATAAATATTTATCCAGCCACGGCAATAAAAGATTACTTAGATATTATAAATAAAATCAGACCCGCAGGTTGTCGGAACTTATTGCTAATATACAGGCGGCTACACAAGGCGGCCACTACTCAACATATCAGTAGGTGGATTAAGAACATGTTTGTGGAGAGCGGCGTGGACGTGACTGTGTTTAGTGTACACAGTACACGCCATGCTGTGACCTCAGTTGCTAGGTCCGCTGGGGTCTCTCTAGATTCGATCAGAAAAACAGCCGGGTGGTCGTCGGCATCAGAGACCTTCGCAAAATTTATCATCGCCAAATTATTGACGGAAATAAGTTTGCAAGAACTGTCCTTTTAAATAATTAAATTAAAACAATTTGATTTATTAAATAAGATAGTTGGACAAGTGAATATTTGTACGTTATTTTGTTACGATTGTACTAATAAATGATATTTGATTGTTTATGATTTATTTTTGTTGCTTAACGTATGCACAAGTAACCCAATAAACAAAACTTTAAGCTCTAAACATCTACGTTGTTAATATTATATCTGAAGAATGAAGCTATGAAATATAATATATGATCAACCGAACTTCTCCAAGTGAAGTTCGATCAGTATTATATGAATCGCTTCATTCAAAGATATAATTTCCCTCCAGCCCATAACCCACAAAAAGTTTTGCTTAGAATAATATCTCTAAAAGAATGAGGCAGTACGCTCGGACGGCGAGTGGTGTTAGTGAGTAGGGACAATTTCTTTAATGGGGGTAGAGTAAAAATCTTTAAAGGTGCGACTTAGCCTTGTAGAATAAGGAAACTACGTTGTTAATATTATATCTTCGAATGGAGCGATTCATATAATACTGATCGAAATTCACTCGGAGAAGTTCGTTTGATCATATATAATATTTGTATATGTCTTATTATTGATGGTTAGACTATGCTTTTCCTATAATTTTTGAACTGAAAACTTCTTTAGCGGCGTTGTGCACTTTTTTTGTAATTGGTAAAAAATGTTAAACTCGCGTCAGGTCACGTATCCTGATCGAAAATTCGTAAGACGGACGGAGAGTAGACAGCCGGCGCGGCGTAGGAGAGGAAGTAAGTTAGGTTTAATTAATTTTCATTTATTAATTAATATAATTTTATTATTAAGATTAGGTTTCGATCGAGTCTACTGTACTGCTTGACGAAATTATTAATATAGATACATAATATGTACTTACACATTATAGATGTAATATTTATAATATGTTTATACTTTATAGCATCAACCTATATTTTCATAACATCACAATAAGCACATGTGCGGTGTAGGTTTACCAAACAGATAATTTCGAATGAAAATAAATGAAATAAGATAATAATAAATAATCTCCGCCATTCCAAAATATCAAAAATGCACAACGTTAATATTCAAGTTTTCACTTCTGCCGGCACTCCCGGAGTGCAACCCGTCGTTTTTTATTATATTACTTAGTCTTAAGTAAGTAATGTAATAATAAAATTCTACCGATGCTACTGCTGGCAAGTATGAAAAAAATGTTTTTTAAGTGCATAATTGTTGGCAATTTTATTAAAGTGTTAATATAGTTACCGTTTCATAATATTTCATAGCATAAATATATTAATTAATTATATATTTTGTAGGTATTATATCCAAGATTATATATTATTTATTTATTATACAAGTGTACTTGTACTTTTAATCTTAAATAATATTGTTATAGCTTAGGTTCCGTTATAGTTTTGATAAGCATGTGTGATATTTTAGAATTGGATGATAGTTACTTTTCTTACTCTTCTTCTAGCTCTTCCAATAAGACTTATAAAAGCGCCTTAAGTGATGATTCCAATCATTTACATGTTCAACTAGTAGCCGTGATCTGCAATTATAGTAAACATATTAATATAGTACATATTAACGCTCAAAGCAATCATGTTCATTATTCTGATCTTTTATCAACCTTCGATTCGAAATATGTTGATGCCATACTTGTTTCTGAAACTTTTCTAAAACCTGCACTTCCGTGGGTACAGTATTGTCTTCCTGGTTTCCAACTTATGTATAATGACAGGGTCTGCAAAGGTTACGGTGGAGTGGCAATCTATTTGAGAGCTTATATTCCTTATAACATATTTGATCATTCACCCAATATATACATAAATTTTGCTGTACATTTATTTATTGAAAACATTATTAATCATTCTAGCACTTTACTTGGGGTCTGTTATCCCCTCTCTCACAATATAAATTATTTTTTCTTCTTTAAAATAAAAAAACTTGTAAATCTAACTCCGTTTTATGATAATACCATTATTATAGGTGACTTTCACACATACCTGTTAAATAATGATTTTCTTAGCAAAAAATTGCTGTCCCTGATGTCATTTATATATTCTTCCTCTTTCTGCTACTCACAATTCGCCTAATAGTACCCCTTCTCGTTTAGACACTATTCTTGTTTCTGATACTGACCGCGTTGCTTCGCATGTTCAACTATCTGCGTCTTTCTCTTACCACGATCTTATCTTCCTCTATTATAAAATTCAACACCCTATGTGCAAACCTTAATTCTATTTCCTAAGCGTTTGAAAGATGATGTAAATAATACTGACTGGTCCCCTGTTCTAAATTTCGAAGATGTTAACTCATCATTTTAAAACTTTTCGATACCACTGACTTCAGCACCTCGATATATTGATTGGACTGTCGGTATATCGAGGTGCTGAAGTGTTTTTACAGTTGGGCTACGATGGCTATCCGAGAGCAGAACCAAAGTACGACACCAATCCAACTGCAGAGAGGTGTAGACTGGGTGACGTAATATCCACGAAACTTTTCACCGCTTCATTGGAAGATGTTTAAAGCTACTGGAATGGAAACGATACGTTATTTACGTCAATGGCGGGTACATCACTCACCTTTGTTTTTCCGATGATACAGTTCTTATGGCAGAACCGCTGGATGACCTAAGCACTATGCCCAATGACCTCGATAGGTGAACATGGACAAAACAAAAATCACGTCTAACGTCCATGTGCAGATAGTTGCTGGGAGCACTAAGCTCGAAGTTGTTGAAGAAAATTTCTACCTGGGACAATTATCCAACTAGGTAAGTCCAACTTTGACCGAGAAGTCAATCGATGGATTCAACTTGGATGGGCAGCGTTCGGGAGATTACGACTTAGATTTTTGTCAGATATAGCTACTTCAAAACCTCAAAACTAGATTGTCCAACCAGTGCGTGTTGTCAATGATTACCTATGGATCTGATACGTGGCCCTTCACTGCTGGCCGTATAAGCAAGCTCAAAGTCACTCAGGAGAGGGCTATGCTTGGTGTTTCACCGCATGATAGACTTAAAAACGAGAATATCCGCAGTAGAATCGGAATAACTGACAAAGCCCAAAGAATTAGTATGATAAAGTGGCAATGGGTCCGTCATATTGCTCGAAGAACCGACAACCGATGGGGAAGAACCGTTCTCGAGTGGCAGCCTCATACCGCCAGACGAAGTGTAAGGCGTCCCCACTTTAGATGTAGTGATGACCTGGTAAGACATGCAGAAAGTCAATGGATGCAGGTGGCTCGGAACCGTGCTTTGTGGCATTCCGTGGGGGAGCCAATTTTCAGCAGTGGACTCGTAAAGGGCTGTAATGGCCTTTTTTTAATTTAACCTGCAGGCCTAACTATTTACCATTACTGTTACAGACTATTAAATTTTACCACTGAACATAAGCTCTTCCCATAGATTGCCTCATAGGGGGGATATTTGTCATAGTTGCCACGCTTGGTAAGCGAGTAGGCAATCGCAGTTTTTTATTTTTAGTGGTTGCGTTCGATTTTTTTTTTGAAGAAAATATACTTCTCTTTTATTTTAAAAACGTACATTTATAACAAGCTCTAACAGCTAAATTAAAATTATTGGCTACTTGATATCATCATTATTGAATGCTATAGTATAAGCGGATTAATCTCAGCCCACATCAGAGAAGCAGCTTACAACGTACATGATAATACAATTTTGATGGAACCCGTATGAACTAAAGGACAATAGTTTAGTAAGAAATGTGATTAGTTCTGAAAATATGGCGGAATAAGTCCGCTGCGTGGCTTCAATGCGCGTTGGCTGAATTCAAATGTCCTCGAAATATTTTGTTCCTTAGTTGTTTAGATTTCCTCACGGTGATTTCCTTAACCCCCGAGCACTTTATAAAATATTGAGGGCGTAGACTATTAAAAAGTATATATATATATATATATATATATATATATATATATATATATATATATATATATATATATATATATATATATATATATATATATATATATATATATATATATATAACGTGTCCCAAAATTCAACGATAAGCCAACACCGGAGGATAGACCTGCCCCGGACTAATCGGGGAAAAAAAGAAAAAAAAATATATCCCAATTATATTTTAAGTTATATAAAAAAAATGAAATTCTTCAGAAATTGAGACCGTTTATGATATTTTTCACTACCATGACCACAATTTTTTTAATTATTTTTTTCTTTTTTTTTATAGGCAATCTGAATAGTACTGCCATCTACCACAATTCTTAAAAACTCAAGAATAACTCTTGTTTTATCACGAAAATTAATGAAACTTATTTTATTCCCTAAATTTTTAAAGACTTACTTTTAACCAAATTTAACTTATCGCGGTGTAAAAAAAAAGTATAAACACTACTATGGCAAGTTTTTTTAAAAATTTACGCAACTAACCAACATTCCAAAATGGTATAATACTCTAGGAAAACAAGTTATAAAAAAATATGGGCCTATTAGTTCTAAACAGGGGCCAAATTCCTTAAATTGTAATTGTCAGTAATCATTTTTACTACATGCCCAAAATGGGTTCCTGTTACAATTTCTAGGAATTCGAATGGGGCATTAATACCTTAGATGTTAGAGAGAGATAGATAGATAGAGATATTTACGTTAAAAAGAGACAACAACAGGCAGGTAGAGAAGCTGTTATTATTCTCAGCAAGTCGGTTCAGTACGCTCTGCTCCTTTGTTTACTGCGCACCGTTCCCAATTCAACTTATGTGGCCCTCGTACATACTATCGACTTTTGGCTTGGCTTTTTGGACTGGAATCGACCTGCAAATTAAACTGACCTGGCATTATTTGGACTGGAAGTGATCTGCAAACTGAACTGACCTGGCATTATCTTGGACTACGATTGTGTGTTTTGTAATTTAGAGTTCTGGCGCATTTTGGACTGTTTGGCATTTAACATGCCGTAACCGTACACACCACAGGAATACGCTAATATGCATTTAATCTATGGAGAATGCCGATGTAATGCTAACGCTGCTAGCAGACTGTATTGAGAATAATACCCAAATGCTCAAAAATATCCTGATTATCGAGTGTTTATTAATGTGCATCAAGCGTTTTCGGAGGGTCGTATGCCATCCAATAGGAGAAGCGCTGGAAGACCTAGATTGGATCGTGATGAAGAAGTTCTCAATGAGATAGAAAATGACTCGACTACTTCGGTACGTGCCATAGAAGAAGCTACAGGAATCCCGAAAAGTTCTGCACATCGAATATTAAAACGTCACAAGCTTCACCCATATCACTACAGGCGTGTGCAGACGTTATTACCGCGGAACTATCCGCTACGGGTCACAATTTGCCGTGTAATGCTGCAAAGGCACAGTGAAGATCCCCACTTCCTAGACAAAATTCTATGGTCGGATGAAACAACGTGCAAGAAAGATGGATATTTAAATCTTCACAACCTACATAGTTGGAGTAATGAAAATCCACACTTGATGAGATAAGACAAATCCCAATATCAAATCAAGGTTAACCTATGGACCGGCATATTAAATGGAAAAGTAATTGGGCCCTTTGAGTTACAAGGAAACTTAGATGGCAATAGTTATTTAAACTTTTTACAAAATGACTTGCAAGAATTGTTAAACGACGTGCCCTTAAGTGATCTTCAAAACATGTGGTTCGAAAATGATGGTTGCCCAGCACATCATGCCCGTCCTGTGCGAGAATATTTAAATCAAGAGTATCCAGGGCGTTGGATCGGGCGACTTGGTCCTATCTTATGGCCACCCCGTTCATCCGATTTGGACCCCCTGGACTTCTTTTATTGGGGTTGTCTTAAAAACAGGGTCTACTCAAAACCCATTGTGACATTGGACGAGCTTCGTCGAAATATCACTCAGGCTGCTGATTACATTAATAGCATAAGATATGCAAGACAAATAAAACGATCATTTTTAAGGCGATGTCGTGCATGTATTAATGCTGGTGGCAAACAGTTCGAACATTTGCTATAATGTTAATAACTTAATAAATTACACGTGAAACTGTTTGTACCATTTGTTTTGAAATATTAAACATTTTTCAAGAACTAATACTTTTATAACACCCGACCATCACTTGGCCCCTGTTAAGAAATAATAGGCCCATATTTTTTTATAACTTGTTTTCCTACAGTATTATACCATTTTGGAATGTTGGTTAGTTGCGTCAATTTTTAAAAAAACTTGCCATAGTAGTGTTCATACTTTTTTTTTACACCACGATAAGTTAAATTTGGTTAAAAGTAAATGAGAATAATAACATCTTCTTTACCTGCCTGTTGTTGTCTCTTTTTAACGTAAATATCTCTATCTATCTATCTCTCTCTAAAATCTGAGGTATTAATGCCCCATTCGAATTCCTAGAAATTGTAACAGGAACATTACTGACAATTACAATTTAAGGAATTTGGCCCCTGTTTAGAACTAATAGGCCCATATTTTTTTTATAACTTGTTTTCCTAGAGTATTATACCATTTTGGAATGTTGGTTAGTTGCGTCAATTTTTAAAAAAATTTGCCATAGTAGTGTTCATACTTTTTTTTTTACACCACGATAAGGTAAATTTGGTTAAAAGTAAAAGTCTTCAAAAAATTTAGGGAATAAAATAAGTTTCATTAATTTTCGTGATAAAACAAGAGTTATTCTGGAGTTTTTAAGAATTGTGGTAGATGGCAGTACTATTCAGATTGCCTATAAAAAAAAAGAAAAAAATATTTAAAAAATTGTGGTCATGGTAGTGAAAAATATCATAAACGGTCTCAATTTCTGAAGAATTTCATTTTTTTTATATAACTTAAAATATAATTGGGATATATTTTTTTTTTCTTTTTTTCCCCGATTAGTCCGGGGCAAGTCTATCCTCCGGTGTTGGCTTATCGTTGAATTTTGGGACACGTTGTATATATATTGTTACGGCACCCAGCTGTCCCTTTAAAGTTGAAATATCCCGGGGCCCATCACCGGAAGATTCGACGGGCAGCTGAGGGTTCGGGCCCAAATGGCCATATGGAGAAATGTCCTATCATACTACACTATAGGGAGAAGGCTAGGTAAATAAATAGTACGTACTTGGATCCGAATCTAAGACCGCACCAAGGCTCGGTCAGGTCGTAGGCAGGTGTAGTGCATGTAAAGTGGTGTTTAGTGGTGTGTATAATTATGTGACCTGGCCCAGCTGAGGTGACCGGGCAGCGGCCTGTTTCCATGCTGCCCCACAATGCTGCATTACTCCAGCAGGCTTCACCGCTGGACCATTTCTTTCTTCATGTCACTATTTCAGTCTATCAACTTTTATTGTACATTGAACTAACTTCAACTCAACTATTTCAACGTTTATCAGAGAATCAAACACGTGATAATCGACTCAAGTAACGAACAGTAGTTCAAAGTTCAACATTCAATATTCCGGATTCATTTATCACCTAGTTACAAATAGGGAACTAACGCGATCTCTTAACGAGTCACAAAGTTCAGCGTTACAAACAACAACTAAATTCCTTCGTTCAATATTAAATACTACGCCGCGAGAAGAATTCAAATCACCTAGCTGACACGCAAGTAACTACAGAGTCAACACACAAAAGGCTTTTAACGCGAAGTCACTATATAATTGGACAATTACTTACTAACAAAATTACTTTAATCAGTAAAAAACAATACAAGCCTATTGTCACGAACTTATAACTCAGACAACTAGACCGAGGCAGTTTTCACGAAACCACAATCCAGTAGCGAAGTAACGCGCACAAAATCTCAAAGTCTAGACCCTAACCTAAAAACCGGTCGCTCGAAACAGCTGCAGCAGTTACCAAAATACGCTAATTAACAGGCCCGCTGCCTTTGAGTTACTCTCTCTTAGACCAGCGCCGGAATCACCGGAGCCGGCATACCACTGCTCCCGCACCGCGACTCGCGTGACACCTAACATCATCGGGCGATCCACTAAGTCGAACGTGATTGGGTGGCGTCTCATATGAAAATTTTTGGGCCTAAACACACACACATATATATTACCGTGGTCATGTAAATAGTAGAGTCGTTAATAATCTGCACAACAGAATATCAAGAATACCAAGACAAGTTTTGATTAAGTCTATTAATTTGTTTATTAAAATGAGATAGAAAGCCCTTAATAATTTACCCGAAATATTTTTATAAACGGGTATACAGACCACCTGGTGGGACCAAAGGGTTCCTGGATCTCTAAACATAGCATACGAAACAGCAGCATTAAGCTGCTATTTTAACCTACTGTTATGCGAGAGCGTGGTCCTTCCTCGGCTTAGCCGACCTTGAACAATAAAACAGCTGCAGCTTGCTGTCACGTATAAAATATTTCCATATTACTCTATATTCAATGTGTAAATATCTCCATATTTATCAAGATATTAATTTTTCAAACGCTTTATAAAGCTTCTCTGTACAAGTTGACTGGAGCGTACACAATACTATTAGCGGAATCGCTCACACACGATAAACCAATTCACTATGGCGAAAGCTAGTTTTAAGATCCACCCCCGCTGCTTGCAGTCAGTCACATGGACAGTTTTATTAATAGTAAAAAAAAACGCTGACAGAAATTAAATCGTTGGGATGACCGGATGTTGATAACTACGCAAATAGACATATTCCAACATCCAGTGGTACCTTCGCCTGTATTGTGATCTGCTGCGAGATGTCCTATGATGTCCGATGATCCTAACAGTGGTAGAGCCAAGTGGTAGCTTTTGCTGTCGCACGGATGGGCCAGCTCGAACCGGGGTGGTACCACGACCTCACAGAATACCAGCGTAAAGTAGAGGTTTACCTCTGCGTTGTGCTTGGTGAGTGCAGGTGGACGGAGGCCCAATCCCCCCCTCATCAACATGGTAGTGGAATTAAATAAAAGACTAACCCAGGAGGGTACCAGCACGCCTGGAGAATCCCTCGCTGAGCATCCACGACCAAACTACTCCACTCCTGGGCCTGGGTGCTCAGGCTGCCCCGCGTATTCCGGGGGGTCGAAATTCCGCTCAAGACGAAACCTGCTCGGGGCAAGCGGAGCAAGAAGACAAAGGCAACCCCTGCCACGCTTACCGTGGATTTCTACAATATCAGGGGACTTCATTCAAACCTTAACGCCGTCCACTACCATCTGGAGATAGCTAAGCCGGCCTTGCTCTTTCTAACCGAGACACAAGTGTCCTCTCCGGCTGATACTTCGTATCTCTCCTACCCGGGATACAAATTAGAACACTCGTTTGTGCCCCGGGCTGGAGTTTGCGTGTATTTCAGAGGGGACATCTGTTTTTGACGCCTCGGCAGTCTTGAAGGTACGGACCTGTCCATCCTATGGCTGCGCGTAGACAGCGACGACCATCCCCGCGTCTACGGGTGCCTCTATAGGTCCCATAGCGGTAATGCTGACACAGACCGACTCATCGACCATGTCAAAATGGCTGCAGACTCCGTGCTATATTAGGTCCCATCCGCAAAGATCGTGATACTCAGTGATTTCAACGCCCACCACGCTGAATGGCTTGGTTCTCGTTTAATCGATCATGCGGGTAGATCTGTCTATGACTTTGCTTTGGCATATGGTCTAACACAACTGGTTACTTCGCCTACGCGGATCCCAGATGTGGCAGACCATGTACCTTCCCTGTGGGACCTTCTGCTGACCTCTCATCCGGACGGATATCAGGTCTCCGTCGATGCCCCTCTGGGCTCTTCGGACCACTGTCTGATCCGGAGTACGGTGCCACTCACGCACCAATCGCAGTTGCGATCTACAGCTTGCCGCCGTGTTTGGCATTATAGGTCAGCTGAATGGGACGGGATGCGGTCTTTTTTTGCATCCTACCCTTGGGGGCGGGTTTGCTTCTCGCCGGTAGATACCACCGTTGTTGCCGATTCTGTTGCTGATGAGGTTCTTCAGGGTATGGAACTTTTATTCCATCCTCTGTGGTGCCCATTGGAGGCAGATCCCAGCCATGGTTTATGTTATCACCAGCGCACTTAAAAAGAAGTATTATTCCACCTCCAGGTCCTTCAAAAGCGTCATTGCCAAGGCAAGGTCTGAGCACATCGGCAGAATTAGCGAGAAGCTAGATCGCCTTACTTCGGGAAACCGTGCATTCTGGTCTGTCTCCAAGGTTGTCCAAGGGAACTTCTGTCAGCCATCTCTTCCATCTCTGCACAGAGAGGACGACTCACTGGCCCATGCCGCAAAGGAGAAAGCCGATCTGTTGTGCTCTCTTTTTGCGTCCAACTCGACTCTAGATGACGGGGGGAACACACCGCCGACCATCCCGCGATGTGAGTGCTCCATGCCGGAGGTGCGGTTTACACAGCGCTCGGTCCGCAAAGCACTCTTCTCCCTGGACGTCAGCAAGTCGAGTGGGCCCGATGGAGTCCCTCCCATTGTGCTGATGACGTGTGCTCCGGAGTTGGCACCGGTTTTAACGCGTCTGTTTCGGTACTCCTACTCGCAAGGCGTTATCCCGTCTCATGGAAGACAGCTTTGGTGCACCCGATCCCTAAAAAAGGCGACCGCTCAGATCCGTCCAACTACAGGCCTATCGCCATCAACTCCTTGTTCTCCAAAATAATGGAAGCCATTATAAACTGCCAGCTCATGAGGTACATTGAGGATCACCAGCTGATTAGTGACCGCCAGTACGGTTTTCGTCGGGGTCGATCAGCTGGTGATCTTCTAGTCTACTTAAATCATAGATGGGGGAGGCAGTAGAGTCCAAGAGGGAGGCATTAGACGTTAGTTTGGATGTAGCGAAGGCCTTTGATCGTGTCTGTACAAAGCGCTTCTTTCGAAGCTTCCTTCGTATGGGCTTCCCGAGAAATTGTGCAAATGGATCACCAGTTTCTTTGCTGATCGGAGCATCAAGGTCGTAGTAGACGGTGTATGCTCTGATTTCAAGCCTATCAACGCTGGTGTTCCACAAGGCTGCGTGCTATCACCCACGCTGTTTCTCCTGCATATCAATGATATGTTGCTAACTGGTAGCATACATTGGTATGCAGACGACAGTACTGGTGATGCCTTATATACCGGCCGTGCCAATATTTTTCGGGAAAACGTCGCCGAGTACCGGGACAAACTTGTGTCTGAAGTCGAGTCTTTGCTTAACAAAGTCTCGGACTGGGGCCGACTAAATCTAGTCCAGTTCAATCCCCAGAAGACACAAGTTTGCGCGTTTACCGCTAAAAAGAACCCCTTTATCGTATCTCCTTAGTTTCAAGGCAATCCCCTTGCTGCCTCAGCCAGTTTAGGAATCCTTGGCGTCGACATATCGTATAGTGTGCAGTTTCGTGGTCACTTGGAAGGGAAGGCAAATTGGCCCCTAAATAGCTTGGTGTGCTCAGCAGAGCGAGAAAGTATTTCATGCCGGAACATCGCTTGCAACTTTACAAAGCGCAAGTTCGGCCCCACATGGAATACTGTTCTCATCTCTCCTAGTGCCAGCTCCTTCCACTTGACCGCATCTAGCGCAGAGCGGTTCGAATCGTCGACGACCGAGTTCTTTCTGATCGGCTCGATACATCTATCACGGGGAGTGCTCTGAGGAATTATTCGGACTAATTCCAGCCGCTAAATTTCACCATCGCACATCGCGACAAAACTCGCGTTACCATCCATTCCATCTGGATGTTTGGCGATCCACCACTGTGCGATTTAGAAGAAGTTTTCTCCCTCGCACGACTTTCTTGTGGGATCAATTACCACCAGCGAATTTTCCAAACCGATACGCCTTAGAAACCTTCAAGAAAAGAGTTTACACCTTTCTGAAAGGTCGGCAACGCATCTGCAATTCCCCTAGTGTTCTGTGTGTAGTGGCTCCGGCTAAGCCGGCGACGGGAAAGAGAGGCAAGGCGAAGGCGAAGGCGAAAAAGGGCAAGGCGGCAGCACAGGTGGTAGCTGCGCCAGCCCCATTGCCTGCGGCGAATGTGCTAGCGCCAGCGGCAAGCCAGCTGCCACCGCCGCCACCGCCCCCCAGCTCCCTACACCTCCCGCGGCTGAAGCCGGTTGGCAGGTGGTCGGGGACAAAATGAAGGGGAAGAAGGCAGCCAAAAAGGCCAAAGAGCAGGAGCGGCAGCGTCAGTTCAGGGCGCGCAAGATCGCGGCTAGGCTCCGCGCCCCGAAGACCGCAGCTGTAGTGATTACACTACAGCCGGACGCGGAAAAGAAGGGCGTTACCTACCGCGATCTTCTCGCGAAGGCGAAAGAGGCGGTGTATCTCGGGGAGCTTGGGATCACCGGGGGCCTCCGGCTCAAAGTCACCCAGACGGGGGCCCGTATGTTGGAGATCCCAGGGGAAACCAGTGGCGCGACCGCGTACGCTCTGGCTGCGAAGCTCAGAGCGTCCCTGGACGCGGACGAGGCCCGAGTGTCCAGGCCCGTCAGATGCGCAGACCTGCGCATCATGGGTCTGGACGACTCGGTATCGGAGGAAGAGTTGGTGGCCGCCGTCGCCAGGTCCGGAGGGTGCACTACTGACCAGGTCAGATCAGGCGCCATACGCCCGGATCAACAGGGTATGCATGCCGCCATGGTGTGCTGCCCTGTTACGGCGGCCAAAACCATAGTGGAGGGCCGAAGGCTTCTGGTGGGCTAGGTCTCAGCGCAGGTTAAGCTGCTGGAGCCCAGACCTCTGAGGTGCTACCGCTGTCTCGTGGGGCACCACGTATCAGTGAAATGCGCCTCGGAGGTTGACCGCAGTGGCCTTTGTTTCCGCTGCTGTCAGCCCGGACACATATCGGCGACCTGCTGCGCCACGCCGCACTGTGATGCATGTGCGGCGACCGGCAAGCCAGCCGATCACCAGGCCTCCGCCGCCACCGCCTCTGCGGCCTCCGCCGCAGCCGCAACTGCCGCCGCCGCCGCTGTCGCTGTCGCCGCCGCCGCCGCCGCGACACCGACGCCTGCAGAGGAGCGCCCCGTGGAGGAAGCTGAAATGGAATGCCTATAACGACCCCATTAAGCTTCCTCCAGGCGAATATCAACCACTGCGCCTGCGCTCAGGATCTGTTGCTCCAGAGCATGGCGCAGTGGTCGATTAACATCGCTGTGGTCGCTGAGCCGTATTTTGTCTGGCCTAGGGAGGACTAGGTGGCGGACCTTAACGGCTCAGTGGACATCATTTCTTCGGCTGCCGCCGGTACCCCGACCCTTGAAGGTGTAAGGCCAGGGGTGCGTAGCAGCACGGTTCGGGGAGTTCGTCGTTGTGGGGGTGTACTTCTCCCCGAACCGATCTCTCGCCGAGCTCCACAACTCTCTTGCAGAGCTGAGAGCAGTCGTCGTCGGAAGTTATCCCCTCCCCGTACTTGTCCTCGGGGACTTCAATGGCGGCGGACACACGGAGAACAGAGGAGTCGCGGAGACTTGCGCCTCAAAAGGGGAAGCCCGCGGAGGGTAAGAAAAAGCCCGCGGAGGGAGGTCCTTTGAGCGAGCAGCCCACGACTGTCGGGTCAAAGGGTGAGACCTGGGCAAAAGTCGTGGGCCGCAAGAAGGCCCGCAAAGCCGCCAAGAAGGCCGCAGCAGCTGCATGCGCCCCAGGTGGAACCACAAAGACGGCTCCTAAACCTGCGCGGCGGACTGCCAAAGGAGGTCGCAAGAGACCGGCTGTGCATGTTCCGCGGTCCAATGCTGTAACGCTAACGTTGCAGCCCGGAGCTGTGGAACGTGGCGTGACGTACCAGTCGGTCATCGCCGAGGCCAAGGAAAAGATCAAATTATCTTATCTTGGCCTTCAGTCCGCCATGCTGCAGCAGGCAGGCAGGCTGCCACGGGTGCACGGCTGTTCGAGGTGGCTGGTACTGTGAGCGGCAGTGCCGAAAAGGCGGACGCACTGGCCGCCAAGATGAGGGAGGTCCTCAACCCTGAGGACGTCCGGGTCTCCAGACCAATGAAAACCGCAGAGGTGCGGATTGCTGGCCTGGACGACTCCGTGACCTCTGAGGAGGTGGTGGCGGCCGTTGCCAGAAGCGGAGTGTCCACCAGACAAGGTGCGGGCTGGCGATATACGCACCGACGCCACCGGACTCGGCGCGGTCTGGGTTCGGTGCCCTGTGGCATCGGCGAAGAAGATCGCTGATGGCGGCAGATTGCTGGTAGGCTAGGTGGCAGCAAGGACCAAGCTTCTACAGCCCCGGGCTTTGCAGTGCTTCCGGTGCCTGGAAAAAGGGCACGTCCGGGCGAAGTGCACCGCCGAGGTTGACCGTAGTGACCTCTGTTATCGCTGCGGCCAGCCTGGCCACAAGGCGGCCCTGTGCACCGTTGCGTTCAACTGCAGCCTTTGTTCTGCTGCGGGAAGGCCAGTAGGCGGAGAGGCCTGTGGGGTGCCTGCCAGCAAGAAAAAGGAAAAGAAGAGGAGCACTAAGCCTGCCGCGTTAACCTCGCTGCCCCCGCAGGCTAGCAGCTCCGCGGTCGACTCCCGGCCCAGGACCGTTGCTGAAGGAATAGAATGTCAGTAACGGCACAATTCCATTTTCTCCAGGGCAACATCAACCACTGTGCCAGAGCTCAGGATCTCCTACTCCAGAGCATGGCAGAGTGGTCGATTCACATGGCTGTGGTCGCCGAACCGTACTTCATTCCCGCCCGTGACAACTGGTTGGGATGCGCTGACGGTTTGGTGGCCATTATTGGCGAGACTCTGATCGACCCGTCTCGGGGCCGCGGCTGGGTTGCTGCGGTCTCGGGCGGCATCGTTATTGTAGGGGCGTATTTCTCCCCCAACAAGAGTCTCGCCGACTTTGAGGGTTTCCTTGTCGAGTTGAGCGCCGTCGTAGGCCGCTATCACCCTCGTCCCGTTCTGGTGCTCGGGGATCTCAACGCCAAGTCATCGGCGTGGGGATCTCCGGTCACTGACCCTCGGGGCGAGGTGCTAGAAGAGTGGACGGTGACGACTGGTCTGGTCTTCCTGAATCGGGGTTCGGAATACACGTGCGTGCGGCAGCGGGGTGGGTCGATAGTGGACGTCTCGTTTGCTAGCCCTTCTGTCGCCAGCCGAGTCCGCGACTGGGGAGTCGCCGCAGAGGTGGAGACGCTGTCGGACCATCGGCATATCCGGTTCGACGTCTCTGCCCAGACTGCGAGCGGCCGCCATCCAACAACCCTGATTAACGACGGCCCGCGTTGGGCGCTTAAACGCATCGACAGGGAACTACTCGAGGAAGCTGCCTTAGTCCAGTCCTGGATCTGGGAGTCGACGACGGACGGCCCCGTCGACGTCGAAGCGGTGGCGCTATGGTTTCGCGAGGCAATGACGAAGATCTGCGACGCGTCCATGTCCCGTGTCCGCCAACGGTCCGCAAAGTGCCAGGTGTACTGGTGGACCGCCGAGATCGCACAATTGCGCATAGCGTGCGTTGCGGCTCGTCGCCGGTACACCCGATACCGGAGGCGGCGTCGACGGGATTCGACCGAGGAGGACGCGCTGTGTGAGGTGTACCGCGCGTCTAAGGAGACTCTGTGGCTGGCCATCGGCGACTCAAAGTCGCGTGCCAGGGAGGAGCTGCTGGGGTCTCTAGATCGGGATCCGTGGGGGCGCCCCTACCGTTGGGTACGTGGCAAGTTGCGTCCCTGGGCGCCTCCACTAACACAAACGATGCAACCCCAGTTGCTAGAGGCGGTAGTATCGGCTCTCTTCCCTGAGCGAGTGGGACACGTTCCCCCGGCGATGGCTTCGCCCTCAGCCACAGACTCTCCAGAAGAGGAGAGCACCGAAGTCCCCGAGGTAACGCAAGCAGAGACGAGAGCGGCCGTGTCGCGACTCCGGGCTAAGAACACAGCGCCCGGACCCGACGGAGTTCCTGGTCGAGCACTCGTCCTGGCTCTGAAGGAGCTAGAGCTCCAGCTGAGGTGGCTCTTCACGGCATGTCTCGAGCAGGGCCAGTTTCCCAGTGTGTGGAAGGAGGGGAGGCTGGTCCTGCTCAGGAAGGAGGGGCGCCCCGCGGACTCACCGTTCGCGTTCCGGCCCATAGTGCTGCTCGACGAGGCGGGCAAACTTTTTGAGCGAATCATCGCAGATCGCCTCGTCAGCCACTTGTGCAGAGAGGGGCCGGACTTGGACGAGAACCAGTTTGGTTTTCGTCGCGAGTGCTCCACTATAGACGCTATTACGCGCGTGAGGGCCCTGGCGGAGGAGACAGTGTCCCGGGGTGGGGTGGTGCTGGCGGTGTCTTTATAAATATCCAACGCCTTCAACACTACCTCAACCTACCCTGGAGTTGTATCCGGGAGGCGCTGAATTACCATCGCGTGCCTCCCTACCTCCGCCTCACAATAGGGGCTTACCTTGAGGAGAGATGCGTTACGTATCGGGGACGTGACGGCGCAGGTCGGCGCGTCATGTCGTGCGGTGTTCCGCAGGGATCGGTCTTGAGACCGCTTCTGTGGAACATCGGCTACGACTGGGTGCTGAGAGGTGAACTCCCGTCGGGCGCCGACTTGACGTGTTATGCGGACGACACGCTCGTCACTGCCTAGGGGAGCTCGCACAGGGAAGCAGCGTTGATTGCCACGGCTGCGGTGTCACAAGTGGTGAACCGCATCCGGCACCTGGGCCTGAAGGTGGCCCTAAACAAGTCGGAGGCCATGGTGTTCCATGGCCCTCGACGCGCGCCGCCGCCGGGATCACACATCGTGGTCAGCAGGGCCCGGATAGCTGTCGACCAATCCCAGATACTTCATGGTGGACATGAAGTATCTGGGATTGGTACTCGACAGCCGATGGGAATTCGGACCCCACTTCCGGCGGCTGGCGCCCAAGCTGATGGGTGCAGCGGGCG
The DNA here is from genome assembly GCA_033319125.1 of Parnassius glacialis. Classification (NCBI taxonomy): domain Eukaryota; kingdom Metazoa; phylum Arthropoda; class Insecta; order Lepidoptera; family Papilionidae; genus Parnassius; species Parnassius glacialis. The sequence continues at coordinate 53,538,667 of JAVANC010000001.1, read as the reverse complement.
CGCTTTCAACGTTGCTTCTCAACTTGGGGGGCCTGAGCGCCGCCTGTAGGCGGTTGTACGTGGGAATCGTGCGGTCCATGGCCCTGTATGGGGCCCCTGTGTGGGCGATGGACATGACGGCCAGCACTCTCGCCATTCTGCGCAAACCGCAGAGGGCGATGGCCGTCAGAGTCGTCCGCGGGTATCGCACGCGGCTTGCGTCCTGGCTGGATCCCCGCCCTGGGACCTAGAGGCGAAAGTACTCGCGTCATTATATCGATGGCGCGAGGAAGTGCGGGTACGGGGCTCGAGGCCGGTGCAGCGGCAGATCGCGCTGCGCCGAGAGGAGCTCCGTCAGGTCTTGGTGGCGGAATGGCGGCAAAGGCTTCTGCGCCCTACCGCCGGCCTCGCTACCGTCGAGGCGATCCGGCCAGTACTCGACGACTGGCTCGGGAGCAGGCACGGCTCCCTGTCGTTTAGGATGACGCAGGTGCTGTCGGGGCATGGCTGCTTCGGCAAGTACCTGTGCCGCATAGACAGGGAGCCGGACGCTCGGTGCCACCACTGCGTCCATTGCGGGGAGGACACGGCGCAACACACGCTCGCTGAGTGTGTAGCTTGGGAGGAGCAGCGCCGTGTCCTCAAAAATAAAGTAGGAGGCGATCTGTCGCTGCCAGCCTTAGTGCGGAAGATGGTCGGTAGCGCAGAGTCGTGGGACGCGGTGGTGTCCTTCTGCGACATCACGTCCTCGCAAACTGCGGAACGGGAAAGGGAGATCTCGACTCCTTTCCCCGGCACCGAAACGCCCGGGTGCTCCCACTGCGACGATCGACCGGAGGACACGGTGGAGCACACCGTGGAGGTATGCCCTGCCTGGGCGGAGCACCGCCGTGTCCTCGTAGCGGCGATAGGCGGCGGCGACCTCTCGCGTCCGGCCCTGGTCGAAGCCATGGTCCGGAGCGAGACGGAATAGGATGCCGTCACCACCTTCTGCGAAGCAGTGATGCTAGCGAAGGAGGTGGCGGAGCGGAAGAAGGAGAGATCAGCAGCTTTCCTTCCCGGCCGCCGCGGGAGACGCCCCGGGCGTCGGGGGCTACGTCGTGGCCCCGGGGCACCGTAGGCGCGGGCCTGTGGACGGCGAGCAATGGGTAGTTCACCGTCCGTCCGTCTAACGACGACAGGCCGTGTCGACGGCGCGTTTTGTTCCACGCGCGCCTCAAAGAGCTGTCAGCAGCGTGAAAGGGGCCCAACAAGGCAAGGCAAGGGCCGACGCCTGCCGGGGCTGCGGGCTGTTCGAAAGAGATACCGCGGCTCCGGAACGTAAGGGCACTGGAGGAACACGGATGGTTTTTAGTCAGTAAAAGTCTGACACTCTTTTCCGCTCCACCCAGAGCGAAAGGCGTCATTAGATGATTTTCCATCCGCAAAAAAAAAAGGGGGTTACATAGCTTTGGAGAGCCCACCATCTTGCATTCAAAAATTTTGATTATTATAATTATTAGGAATATTTATTTTAATATTAGAAGATATTAATTCACTAAAGGTCATAACTGCATATAATTACTAAAGCGTTCAATTAACTGATTGATCATTTTAGTAATGACAATTCAGAATATATATGTTAATATGTATGCAGCATAAATTAACAGATTAATTAAATTTATCGCTGCACGGCCAAGCTTAGATTAGCAGGTTTGAGTAGAAATTATAAGAGTAAAATAAGTAGGCGTGACAGGTAAACAACATTTATATGCAATTTTAGCAAAAATCTATAGTTCATTCATTACAGCCACTACATATGTCTAACACTCCACTGCTTAACATAGACCTCCCCTATAGAATGCTTCATAGAGTGATTATTCGTCATATTTACAACGCTTAACGTGTTGGTTAGCAACCAAAGTATTATTATGATTTGTTATTAGGAAGATATGGTGTCCATATTAGGTTTCAGTTTCCCCCTGTTGCCTTAAATAAAACCCAAGGGATATAATGGGGTAGTGGTTTCACTTACGTCACCACTGGTTTGGTTTAGGTTATAAACAGTTCTTATATCTCTCTTCTGCATGACAAAGATATTTACAACGTCATTAATCCATAGCAAGCTAGATGTTTCAACACAAAAAAAATTTATAACATATGCTGCAGAACTAAGTCAGACCTCTGTCACTCTTGCTACCTGCGTTAAAAAATTACCTACAATCGCGAGCTGCCCCAGGGGTAGATCGCAGTCGGGGCTAGCACGCTCTATACGATTGAATGTTAAAGTTTTTTAACGCTGTTTACGTAAATAATTTTTGTAAATACTTGTTGAAATACTCGTCCAAATAGTTTTTGTTTATTGTTTAGTATATTTTACTGTAGGATAAAATAGTTGAAAAATTTTTGAAAGTATTTTAAGTATAATATAAGTGTATATTACCTATCTATTTAATAAATTATAATGGCAAAACGTCGTTCCTACTACTTCTACTTCTACTTCCTACTATAATTGTTGCGGGTATGAATGCTTAATGCGCAATTAAAAGAATTCAGATATATTTTTTGAGTTACCGAAGGATAATGAAAGGTAAATTTATTACATTTATTTGTTAGATAGGTACTTATAGCGAAAAAATAATTAAGTAATAATTTAACTACAGAAGTAATACAGAAGGATTCCGATACTGGCTGAGGCAGCAAGGGGAGTGCCTTGAAACTGAGGAGATAGGACAAAGGGGTTCTTTTTAGCGGTAAAAGCGCAAACTTGTATCTTCTGGGGTTAAACTGGACTAGATTTAGTCGGCCACAATCCGAGACTTTATTAAGCAAAGACTCGACTTCAGACACAAGTTTGTCCCGGTACTCGGCGACGTTTTCCCAAGAAATATTGACACGGCCGGTATATAAGGCATCACCAGTGCTGTCGCCTGCATAGCAATGAATGCTACCAGTTAGCAACAAATCATTGATATGCAGGAGAAACAGCGTTGGTGATAGCACGCAGCCTTGTGGAACACCAGCGTTGATAGGCTTGAAATCAGAGCATGCACCGTCTACTACGTTTTTGATGCTCCGATCAGCAAGGAAACTGGTGATCCATTTGCACAATTTCTCGGGAAGCCCATACGCAGGAAGCTTCGAAAGAAGCGCTTTGTGTCAGACCCGATCAAAGGCCTTCGCTACGTCCAAACCACCGGCTAATGCCTTCCCCTTGGACTCTACTGCCTCCGTCCATCTATGAGTTAAGTAGACTAGAAGATCACCAGCTGATCGACTGTGACGAAAACCGTACTGGCGGTCACTAATCAGCTGGTGATCCTCAAGGTACCTCATGAGCTGGCAGTTTATAATGGCTTTCATTATTTTGGAGAACAAGGAGGTGATGGCGATAGGCCTATATTTGGACGAGTCTGACCGGTCGCCTTTTTTAGGGATCGGGTGCACCAAAGCTGTCTTCCATGAGTTCGGGACTACGCCTTGGGAGAAGGAGTACCGGAAAAGACGCGTTAAAATCGTTGCCAACTACGGAGCACACGTCTTCAGCACAATGGGAGGGACTACATCGGGCCCACTCGACTTGCTGACGTCCAGGAAGAAGAGTGCTTTGCGGACCGAGCGCAGTGTAAATTGTACATCCGGTATGGAGCACTCACATCGCGGGATGGTCGGCGGTGTGTTTCACCCGTCATCAAGAGTCGAGTTGGACGCAAAAAGAGAGCTCAACAGATCGGCTTTCTCCTTTGCGGCATGGGCCAGTGAGTCGTCCTCTCTTTGCAGAGATGGAAGAGATGGTTGACAGGAGTTCCCTTGGACAGCCTTGGCGAGAGACCAGAATGCACGGTTTCCCAAAGGAAGGCGAACTAGCTTCTCGCCACTTCTGCCCATGTGCTCAGACCTTGCCTTGGCAATGACGCTTTTGAAGGACCTGGAGGCGGAATCATACTTCTTTTTAAGTGCGCTGGTGATTACATAAACCATGGCTGGGATCTACCTCCGATGGGCACCACAGAGGATGGAATAAAAAGTTCTATACCCTGAAGAACCACATCAGCAACAGAATCGGCAACAACGCTGGCATCGACGGAGACATGATATCCGTCCGGATGAGAGGTCAGCAGAAGGTCCAACAGGGAAGGTACATGGTCTTCCACATTTGGGATCCGCGTAGGCGAAGTAACCAGTTGTGTTAGACCATATGCCAAAGCAAAGTCATAGACAGATTTACCCGCATGATCGATTAAACGAGAACCGAGCCATTCAGCGTGGTGGGCGTTGAAATCACCGAGTATCACGATTTCTGCGGATGGGACCTGTTGTAGCACGGAGTCTGCAGCCATTTGGACGTGGTCGATGAGTCGGTCTGTGTCGGCATTACCGCTATGGGACCTATAGAGGCACCCGTAGACGCGGGGATGTTCGTCGCTGTCTACGCGCAGCCATAGGATGGACAGGTCCGTACCTTCAAGACTGCCGAGGCGTCGAAAACAGATGTCATCTCTGACATACACGCAACTCCAGCCCGGGGCACAAACGAGTGCTCCAATTTGTACCCCCGGTAGGAGAGATACGAAGTATCAGCCGGAGACGACACCTGTGTCTTGGTTAGAAAGAGCAAGGCCGGCTTAGCTATCTCCGGATGGTAGTGGACGGCGTTAAGGTTTGAATAAAGTCCCTGATATTGCAGAAATCCACGGTAAGCGTGGCAGGGGTTGCCTTTGTCTTCTTGCTCCGCTTGCCCCGAGCAGGTTTCGTCTTGAGTGGAATTTCTACCCCCCCAGAATACGCGGGGCAGCCTGAGCACCCACGCCCAGGAGTGGAGTGGTTTGGTCGTGGATGCTCAGCGAGGGATTCTCCAGGGGTGCTGGTACCCTCCTGGGGTAGTCTTTTATTTAATTCTACTACCATGTTGATGGGGGGGGGGGGGGAATTGGGCCTCTGGCCACCTGCACTCAACAAGCGCAACGCAGAGGTAAACCTCTACTTCACGCTGGTATTCTGTGAGGTCATGGTACCACCCCGGTTCAAGCTGGCCCATCCGTGCGACAGCAAAAGCTACCGCATGGCTCTACCACTGTTAAGTGCCGTAGTGCCTTTAAGAAGGGAATTGTTACCGGGGACTCCGCTGGAGAATACCTCCTCGAGGACAGCATCGTGTCATCTAGCCCAGGTCACCTACACACAGACACACACAAACACCACCTACACGCACTACACTATCATCAGCCGGGCAGATCCTGCTGAACAGTCTCCACTCCCGAAGCAGATAAATACCTTCAAGTTAACTAGCCTTCCCCTTTATTGTGATAGGCTATTACCACGTGGCCACTTAAGAGGCCCGACCTGCGTCTGCCCGTAGAATTCCTGCTTGGGCCCCGGGATAATCTATCTTCGCAGGGGCAGCAGTAGGCCGTAACAATTTCTGGTAGCAAGAGCGCGGCTGATTGATTTTCAATCACGCCAAGGCCGTAATATTAATAATATAACATAGTATTACGAAATAATGAAATTCTTTCCTTTGTTGCTTGTTTTTTTTTGTTTGCTCGCGGGTAGAATCGAATCAGAATCGGTGGAAACAATTATGACAGTTGACTATTGTACTTAGACTTAGGAGAAGTGAAGTACCATTTTGATTCGACCTTGTTTTATTGGCGGAATAACCGAGCTAGATTAATCTCTGATCATATTTTGTCTACAGGCATTGCAACCGAGCACGGATGCTAGTCAGGAATGCCCGTGTCATGGATTGATGGCGCCATAGTGAAACAAGCAGCGCCATCTAACAATTACTTTTTGGTTGAACAAGCGGGAGTTTTGTTAAGGCTAAGTACTTACCGTAGTTTGTTAAGGCGAGGTACCTTGACTAGGTGGCTAAGGTTGTTACGTAATCGGATAATTTGTTGATCGTACTAGGGTTTGTTACTTGTTTATTTGATTTGTGTTTTTTTTGTGCTAACTTGTATTTAATTTAATAAGTAGTAATCGTATTTGTGTCATTTCTATTTAACTTGATTTGATAGGAACTGTATTTGTTATTTGTTAATTTGATTTATATTTGAGCCGCGTTTTAATTGTATTTAGTAGTGATGCCATCGCACAAGCTACCGGCGCGTCGCCTGGAGGTGGAGCTGCGTTGGGCCGCCAACGCACATGCCTTGATAGGAGGATCGGATCTGGTACATAGTTTAGAAAAGCGGCTCGAGCAGGTCATGGCCCGAAGGGCCGTAGTGGAGGAGGCTTGTACAGAGATATTAGCCTCGGATGATGCGGAACAGGGAGTCCTAGACTCCTGCCTAGCGGACTACGAGCAATTCTTTTCGCTCACGGACGACTTGATCGAAGCGGGGCCCCAGCATGCTAAGAAAGCGCGTGAAGCTCGGATGAGTGGCCTGCCCGAATCCCCTCGGAAGCAGCCTACTCAGCCAGAGCTGTTAGGACGACTCCTAATTCTGGACCGGCCAAGGTTCTCCGGGGACCTCTCCGAATGGCTGACTTTTGTCGGCCTGTTTAATAGCCTAGTGGACGCCCGGAAAGACTTGACACCAAGCCAAAAAAAAGGGTACCTCCTGGCATCACTGAAGGGGGAGGCCCTGTGCGTCGTCGGCTACCTTAAGTTGTCAGACGACGCCTACCAAGACGCCAGGGACCCCCTCGCCGGAAGGTACGCCAACGTCCGGCAGATTGCTGACGACTACGTTCGGAGGCTGCTGAACCTCCCGCTGCTGAAAGACCGGACCAGACTACGTGAGGACATCGTGAATCTAGTCGTGGTGGCTTTTAAATCGTTGCGGCGGCTGGATTTACCGGTGGACGAGTGGTCCTTTTTATTACTCCACATCGTGCTGTCCCGCCTGCCCCTAGACCTTCGGCTCCATTTTGAGGAGAGGTACGTCGGGGATGGCGCTTCGTATATTCCCCCCTTTAGGGACCTGCAGCGGTTCCTGGAGAAGCAGTGCAGGCAATTGGAGAACGCAGTAGCTGCCGTCGAGGGCCCCCCGGCTGTGGCCCGAGCGGTGCCTAGGGAGAGGCGGAATCCGACGGCCAAGGCATCGCCAACCCCCCTGAGGCCGAGCGGAGCTCCCGCGGGAGGGCCTTCCCTACCCTCTTATAGTGGCCTAGCGGCCAGGGAGGCGCCCCCCTGCTCCTATTGTCGAGCATCTGACCAACGGGCGACGTCGTGCCCTAAGTAGTTGTGCAAGCCGGCTCCGGCGAGGCCAACCATCGCCAGGGAGCGCCGCTGGTGCTACTCGTGCCTGGAGAGGCATTTACAACTAGATTGCCCGCACCAGCGGCCCTGCACGCACTGGCAGGTCAACCACCATATCATTTTATGCTTGGGTGCGAGCGGCACGTCTTCTCGGGGCTCTGCCAGCCCCCCGACTCCCACGGGCGGGGGCATCTAACCACAACCCCTGTCAGGCGACGCTCGGCGCTCGCTGGCTGACCAACGCGCCCCTCGTTCTGAGGGGAGTCCCTCCACCGACCGGTCGGGGAGTCGTTCCCCCAGGGGCGTGGGGGTCGTCACCCCCCCCCCCCCCCCCAGCCAGCCAGCTAGACCGTTCTCACCCTCGTTGGCTGAGTGGCCGAGACTGGAACGCCGCCCCTTTGATCGGTGCCGGTATTACCGGGTTCCGGAGACCTCGTTCTGGTCCCGGGCCTCGGAACCGAGGATCCCCGAATTTCCTCAGGTCGGCCCGTTCGGGGAATTCCAGCCGAGGGTCATCGAGATGCCGTCGGAGTACCGCTCTCGGGGCCCCCGGTTAGGGTGCCGGTCCGACAGAGGCAGCTCCATATAGAAGGCTGCCGCCCTAGCTCCCGCCACGGCCGCCTCCACTAAGCCTTTGAGCCGTCAGCAGTCCACCTGTCAAACTATTCTATTGTCGACGGCCTCGGTGAAGGTGTACAACCCGAGCGGCGACCGCCTAACGGTTCAAGCTCTATTGGATTCGGGTTCACAACGTAGTGTGACCTCCACTTGGTTGGTGGGAAGACTGGGGCTCGCCTGGAGCTCTGGATCACGTCCGATGGTAGGTATCGGAGCTGCCGAGTCTCCTGCTCCTAAGGGACAAGCGGCGTTGGTGTTTGGCCCTGCCAGCAAACACCTTCAAATTCTAGTTAAAGTAAATGTCCTCGAAGACATTGTAGGTTTTCTCCCTAACGTCTGCATAAATGACAGCGCGGATCGTTGTGCGTCGGGTTTGAGACCGGCAGACCGTCAGTGGTCCCAACCTCGGCCTATAGATCTGTTACTGAGGACCGACGCGCTGGGGTTCATCTTGTTAGGTGAGATACGAGCCCTACAGCCCGATGGCTTGTCAGCCATGTCCACGAAATTTGGGCACAGCTTCTTTGGACCGGGTATGTGGTCTCCTCCCCCTCCGACGGCCGACCCGCTCTCCGTTGTGGGCGTGTCCCTTTCGAACGCCATCCAGCGGTTCTGGAAAATTGAGGAACCACCACATGCAGCTCGAGTCAACCATCTGGACCGTGAGTGCGAGTTGTTCTACCAGAACAATACCGGCCGTCGTGTCTACGGTAGTTTCGTCACTCGCATACCCTTTCTGGACTCACGTCCCTCTTTGGGTCAATCTCGTGCACTAGCCGAGAAGAGGTTGCTTTCCATGGATATTGTGGCGCGAGAAGCCCAGCGATCCGATACAGGTGTTTGAGTTGAACACCACCACCTATGGACTCCGGTCCAGCCCGTATATCGCCATACGAACCCTCCTTGAACTAGCTGAGAGAGAGCGTCTAAGATACGCTCGGGGGGCTTCTATTTTGGATTCTTCGGTCTACATAGACGACATTTGTACGGGCGCATCCACCGTCGAGGAGACTCTTGTCTTGCGAGACGAATTAATTGCCAGCCTGAAGTCCGGAGGTTATGAGTTTCGAAAGTGGTTGTCGAACTCCCCTCATATTTTGACGGACCTCCCAGGAGAGGATCAACAAGACTCTCATCTGTTCGTGCACCCTGAAAATCCTAATTTGTTGACTGTGCTGGGCATTCAATATCAGCCTGTTCAGGACACCTTCACGTATCGAGTAAAACTTGATCCCCCTCCCAAAGCATGGACCAAGCGCTCCGTGCTGTCTACAGTAGCCCGCACTTTCGACCCTAATGGATGGATCACCTCGGTCATCTTTTTGGCTAAGTGCTTTCTTCAAAAGCTCTGGATGTCCGGGTTGGGTTGGGACGAGCCTATTCGCGGAGCCCTCTTGCGAGAGTGGTTCTCCATGGTCTCCTCCCTTCCGGACATCAAGCGGGTCTCCATTCCAAGGTGCTTCTTCCCTCCAGGGAAATGCAGGGCTACCCTACATGGGTTTTGCGACGCCTCTGAGAAAGGCTATGCGGCTGTCGTATATTTGCGGACTGTGAGTTCTTCTGGTCATACTGCAGTCCATCTCGTACTCGCGAAAAGCAAGGTTGCTCCCATTAGGTCCCGCTTAACTATCTGCCTATGCTGCTTAACTGTGAGGAGCCGCTCTTCTCACGCGACTCCTCAGCCTGTAATCGACACTACGGATGTCTACGACCATGCGCATGGTCGGACAGTGAGATAGTACTTTGTTGGCTCAGAGCTGCACCTCACAATCTTGAGGTCTTTGTGGTTAACCGCGTGTCTCAAATCCAGAATTCTGGGACGTCTCTAAACTGGAGACATGTCCCAGGAGAGTTGAATCCCGCAGACTGCGCTTCTCGCGGCTGTGAGACCCCCTCGCTGGTTGACCACCGGGATCTCTCTTCTAGAACGGTACAGCTCTCTCGATAAGCTCTTAGGAGTGACTGTTTGGTTGAGCCGATTTGTCCGCAATTGGAGAGACCCGTCCAACCAACTCTCTGATTTCGTTTTGTCCCCTAGCGAGCGTCGTGAAGCTTTGATGCATTGGACCCGTATGCTCAAAACGGAGCATTTTGAGCCCGCAATTAAAAACTTGAAGCGTGGCTCCGGTGTCAAGTGCGCTCTGGCCCGTTTGAACCTTTTTCTTGACGACGCTGGGATGCTGCGCGTTGGTGGACGTTTGAGAAATTCCCAACTGCCGTACGTCTCGACACCCGTTACTGCTCCCCAAGGACGGCGCCTTTGTCCGGTTGCTGGTAAACCACCATCATATTACGAACGCCCACGCTGGGTGTCACGCTCTTTCGGCTATTCTGCAGCGGGAGTTTTGGATTTTGGCTGGCCGACGCACCATTCGGAGCGTCATCTTTAAGTGCATATCTTGTTATAAACTGAAGGCCACCATATCGCAGCCTATGATGGGTGACTTTCCACCCGACCGCGTCAGGGCCATCCGACCATTTGCTGGAGTCGGAACCGACTTTGCTGGCCCCTTCCTCGTCAAGTCCTCTAACCTTCGTAACGCGCGTTCACATAAGACCTATCTTTGCGTCTTCGTGTGCCTCTCCACTAAGGCCATTCACTTAGGACTTGTAAGTGTTCTCAGCACGGAAGCCTTCTTGGACACGCTGGGCCGGTTCGTATCGCGGCGCGGTTTGCCGGACCTGATCCGGTCTGATTGCGGAACAAATTATAAGGGCATGGATAGGTATATGAAAGAGGTCGCCGAATTTCTGTCCAGCCACCGGACTTATTTAGGCAATGCGATGTCAAAAAATGCGACCCTCCGGCGTGTCCCCACTGGGGCGGTATTTTTGAGGCGGTGGTTAAAGTTGCAAAAACGCATCTCCGTCGCGTTATTGGTGAAACTATTTTAACATTTGAGGAGCTCGCCACTGTATTCTGTAAAATTGAGGCGGTACTCAACTCTCGGCCCCTCTGTCCCCTCTCGTCAGATCCGAATGATTTGGAGGTTCTAACCCCGGGACACTTCCTGATTGGCCAGGCCCTTAACGCTCTGCACGAGTACTCCTTCAGGGAAACGAACTCTTCGCGGTTGAACAGGTTTGACCTGCTGCAACAGATGACTCAGAGCATTTGGCACCGATGGTCTCTGGATTACCTTCATCGTTTGCAGCAGCGCATTAAGTGGTCTGACAAGACGGATCCTCCTCGGGTTGGAGATCTCGTGTTGGTTAAAGAACCCAACGCTCTGCCTTTGTATTGGCGCCGTGGGCGCATTGCTAAGTTGTCGTATGGATCGGAGGGGGTGCCTAGGGTGGCCGAGATTTTGGTCGAAAAGTCGGTCTTGCAACGTGCCGTCGCGACTTTGTCCCGTTTGCCAATCTACTCGCGGACATAATTCCTTACATCCGGGGCAGGGATTTGTTTAAGCAAAATAATTAATATTTTGAAAATTGTATTTTATGACCACACGCTACAGCCTCGCACAGTATCGAGGTCACCCCCCCCCCCCCCCCCGCTGACATTCCTTTCGAGACGGTTGACTGGAGTCGTCGAGGCGATGTAGTGTAAATTTTTTTCGATCGGAACGGACGTTTTTGTTTCTTGCTTAATTTGTCGCGTCACGAACGGAGTTGAGCTTGTACCTCTGTCGTCGGCCACACCACGTGTTAGTCTTTACGGATTAACAAACTTCGTTGAAAGTAATTGTGCAAATTATATAGTGATTGCGTTTCAAGTTTTTTGACTGTATAATTACGTGAATAGACTGAACAACAATTCCCTTCTTAAAGGCACTAGCCTTTAAGAAGGGAATTGTTACCGGGCACTCCGCAGGAGAATACCTCCTCCGGGACAGCATCGTGTCATCTAGCCCAGGCCACATACACACAGACACACACAAACACCACCTACACGCACTACACTTTCATCAGCCGGACAGATCCTGGTGAACAGTCTCCGCTCCCGAAGCAGGTAAGTACCTTCAATTTAACTAGACTTCCCCTTTATTGTAATAGGCTATTTCCACGTGGACACTTTGGAGGCCCGACCTGCGTCTGGCCGTAGAATTCCTGCTTGGGCCCCGGGATAGTCCAGCTTCGCAGGGGCAGCCGTAGGCCGTAACAGCCAGCTTTTAAAATAGGAACAATTATTGCTTCTTTTTATTTTGAAGAAAATATGCCAGTTCTCAAAGAAGTGTTGAAAATGGTAGAAAGAGGTTCAGCTAAGGAACGTGCACATTTGTTAAAAAATATTGGTGGGATGTTGCCCGGTCCCTTTCCTTATTAAAATTAATTGTCAGTAAAACTGTCTTTAACTCACTGGACAAATTGTCTATGGTATTATTTATGATTTGTAAATCAAACCGTTTTTGCTAAATCACCGTTCGTAACAACTTTTTACTTGCCTGATTTAAGATCTTAGCGCTTCCTCGAATGTCCTTTTTAGTGGATATTTTGACACGCGTAGAAATGAGATTGTGGTCGCGGCAACGTTTTAGAAAATTCAATGATGTTAGATATCTTGCGCGCTTGGTCATGAAATCTTCTAATCGGCTAATTTTATTTGCAATTACCAGTCCGTACTGGTTTACATAATGATTTCTTATATTTACGCGAACACTACACATATAAATAAAAGTAATCTTACGGATTTTATCGCGTATGTTAACTTATTTTATATTCCCGAAGTATCGGGTACTTCAAACACTTCAGTCACCCGTGGTCACGGGGGACTGAAGTGTTTGACGTCCTGCTGTCATAGTTAGCCCGGCTACCTTCAGTTTTTTAATATAAATTTTTGGTTTGATTTACGCAGAATGAGCTTACAGTATCTTGAAGACTAGCAGTGGCATACTTGGGTTTGGATTTGATTTTATTAATTATGGGATCCCAAGCAGATGGCAGCACCCATTCATCTTCTCTATTGAAATTAGGATGTTTTTTAATTCCAATAGCCTTGCGAATCATCCTTGGGAGGAATCGGTGTTCTTTTGCGAGGATTTGTGGTCTATCAAATCTAATGTAATGGCGGGGACGATCTTGAACATGTTCACAAACTGCAGACTTCCCGATACGTCAGTGCCTCACGTCAGCTATATATTCTTTAACGCGGGTTTTTATAGATCTTTTTGTTTGTTCTATGTACGAGAGACCACATTCACAATCCAGCTTGTACACTCCTGCATCTTGTAGAGGGATATGACACTTGACGGATGGTAAAATTTGCACAATCTTCTTCAGCGGCTTGAAGTCTGTTTTAATGGAAGCTCGCTTCAAGATGTAGTCAACCATGTCTGTGACTCCTCTGACATAGGGTAGTACAGCAGGCACACGCTCGACTGTGGCTGGCTTCACTCGGTCACTGTGACGTAGGCGCGGGACCCGAAGCTTGTTGTCTTGCAGTACTTGCTCGACGTGCTGAAGCTCGGCGGCCAAATGTTTTCTGTCACAGATCCCTCGTGCTCTCTGAAACAAAGATTTTCCCACGGTAGGTAACTGTGAAGGATGATAGTGCGATTCACCATTTAAATATCGGTTGGTATGGGTATTTTTTCTGTACACAGTATGACCAATAGTGTTATCAGGATTTCGGATGACTAAAACATCTAGGAAAGCTAAAGTATTGTTTGCCTCTAACTCATTTAAAAAAGTAAAATTAGTTTTATTTAAATGTGTAGTGTTCACGTAAATATAAGAAATCATTACATATGTACTAAGTTAAAATTCTTAAATATCTAACATATAAGGTTGGAACAATATTCTTTATTTGAAAATACAAATATCTTAACTAATACAATAGTTTAATTCACATTTTATACATATTTTTACCTTTAAAACACTTTTAAATTTCTTATACAAAGCTATTATTATTTCACTATTTTAGGTCAATTTATACATGAAAATAACACAGAATTCACGTTTTTACTAACACAGTTATCCTTAAACTTTTATGACACAATTTTACATAAATTGCTGAAATTTGCAAACACTACTATTTTACAAAGTCAACGCACGGTTCTTAGTCCGCACTATATGAGCACCCAATTTCTACACGACTCTCGTCACCTCTATAGGAGGCTAGTAAAATCCTTGGTTAGATAGCACCTATCTCTGTTTATCATAAAACGCCAAGGCTCAAAAACAATATTCTTATCAGTCATAATTTTCTTATAAGATAATGATCGCTTGATAATTTATCTTTGGAAGCGATCCGTAATTGGTAAACTAATAAATTGAAATATTATTTAGAGACGCGTCGCCAACAAATACGTATGCGGTGGCGTAACCATTTTCCCCGGGCTTGATAGGTTTCCTTCAAAACAATCTAAAGCTACTACTTCTAAACCTAATCTTAACTACTAATTTAACCTAGAAAGCAAATCAAAACTTTTGGTAAGGTAAGGGGCAGAAACGTAAAACTGGAGGCAAATATGATCCGGTCGCTGTTTTAACACGAGCTATTCTCGTTACTCTATCGGATCTAAGAAAACCTCTTTAATAATCCCTAATGGCCACTGAAGAGGTGGCGAGTTCTCTTTAGTGAGAATAACTACAGTTCCGACAACTATTGGGTTAGTTAGTGAATACCATTTCTGCAGCGACTGCAATGTATAGAGATATTTCGCCCTCCAAAGCTTCACAAATGACTGTACAAGCTTCTCCAAAAAGGTATGACGTCAAAGAACATGAAGTTTATTATCGGATACATCTAAAGCGGGTAAGTACTTCAAAGCTCTAAGATTTAAAAATGTGCTAGATTCAAAGCTAGTGGCTCTGATGGATCACTAGAAAACATACGACATAGAGGGCGGCTATTTATAACGCACTCGATTTGTGCGAGTATAGTACTCAATTCTTCAAAAGACAAAACTTGATCTCCGATCAAATAATATAAATGAATAGCTCTGACCATTTGTGTCAGTAGAGTGCTCAATTCTTCGAAAGACAAAATTAAGAACAAGACCACCGCACTTCCGCTCCACGCCTCCAGAGTAGAGCCTCCATGAACCATTTATAAGCTTTACACCCGCTTTCAAAAGCTCCGTTGTAATTCCATCCTCGCCTGGTGATTTGCCGTTTTTAAGGTGCTGGAGAGCCATTCTAATCTCGCTCAGACTGACGTCTGGGATATCATCGAAATAGTGTCGAATAAGACTTGCTCTTGAATCGATACTTATAATTACGTGTGGTTCCGACGATGATGTGTACATCTGTTCATAAAACCTCTCAATCTCACTCAAAATCTCATGTGTCTCGGAGACGATTCTGCTACGTTTGGTCTTCATCTACGACAGTTGGCACTTTCTGGCAGCCAGATCTCTGACAAAGACTTTGGAGCCCTGGTTCTGCTCGATCGCTTCTTCAATACGAACAGTATTAAAGTTGTGCAAGTCCCGTCGCATGCATTTGGAGATCTGCCTGTACAGTTGCCTGTATGCTATCAAATCTACTGAAGACTGCAGCTTCATTTCCCGTCTAACAGCCATGAGATTAAGAGTCTGGTTGAGAGTTTTTGTTACCATCTAGAGCTTCATCACCACTTATCAAGCACTGGCTTTTAATAAGTAAAAAATGTCAAGGCGTATTAATGATGGAATATATCTCCGTTCCTGTTTCGTTATGAATAGCGAGGCAGTATGGCGTATGGTAAAAATTGCAAAAACAGTATTGTTTCTCCAAGATATTTTATTGATTAAATAGTACCCATTACAATGGCTAAAATTTGAGCTGCTGGCTTGCGCATCCCCAATATTCACATTCGATAGAAAACACTAAGTAAAAATTATGAAACCTTGTATGTAGTATTTTCTAACGATTTCTAAGGTTGAAAAACTATCAAGCAGGACAAAACTATGATGACTGAAAATAGGCAAAATAATGAAGCAGTAGGAAAAATTTTATGAGACATTTCCGTTGTTATTTATATCTTGTTTTATTTTTTTGGTTAAAAGTAAATGCTCCGTGGCGCAGTGGCTAAGCAATGAGTTATTGCGCTAGAGGTCGCGGGTTTGAATCCCGCACGGAACAAATATTTGTATGGCCTACAGATAATTGCTCCGGATCTGGATGTTTGTCCTCGTGCAATTTATGTTTGTAAACTGCCTCCACGATACAGGAGAAAATCCTAGTGTGGGGGTAACGTTTTTAAATAAAAATAAAAAAAAAATAAGCGAATGATATACGAACAATAAGAAACCTTTCATGAACTAAGTGTCTTATCATTGAGATAATATAAAGATTTATTTCAAAATTAGGTTATTTGACCACCTTATCTAATTATTTACGTTGGGCTTGGGAGTTTGTTGTAAACAAAGTCGGGTCAAGCAGAGGTTAAATAACATTTTTGATATGCTACTCTTGTCAATATTTTCTTATTTATAAAAATTAATAGTCCATGTTTCATAATAGACTGCGAAATATCAAAAGCACGAATGTTAGGTAAATAGATTAAAAATTCATGTTAATATGGGTCTACCGTGATAACGGGTAAAATACAAATTTACAAAAACAAATAAAATAATAAAGCATCATGTTATTTTACGAGGGCGACACTGTAAGTTTTTACAACTGGCCACTTTTAAACGATATAATAAAGAAATAAGTTCAAATTTTGAAAATGGAACTCTTTGCCAACATTATTGTTGATGTATTTTATTAATTTGTCATTTATTATCGATTTGGTGGGAAATAGAAAATTGTCTGTGTCACGTCAGCATGACTTTAACGCGAGAAAATTTTCGTACAATGATTTTTTATGACTTTCGATGTCATTAAGTCAATAAGAAAGGTATGACAGACTTTGATTGGCCTTACATGATGAAGCCTCATCTCTTGCAACTGTTTATAACTGGTTTATTGAGTATTTAACGTGGTCGCACAAATCTCACCGATGATTCGCGTGAGGAACGGCTTTCTACGGCGACAGCTGAAGATAAGATGAAGTGTTGTGTGGCGTATGATAGAGACTGACAAAAGAGTGACAATTTTATGAGTGGTATGAGTCAAGTGCACAAAATATTCTATAAAAATTTAGCGATTAGGAAGCTTTGTGACCGGTGGATACCTTATAATTTGTCAGAGGTCCAAAAACTCCGTCGTGTTGATTGGTGTCGTGAAATGATTCAAAGATTTAACAGAGGTGACTCAAATGCTGTGTTCGACATACTTACGGGTGACGAAAGCTGGATTTATGGTTATGATCCTGAAACTAAGAGACAGTTTGCTGTCTATGTGTTTCCTTCCGAAGAGTTTCCAACTAAAGTGAAGAGAAGTCGTGGGAAAAAAGATGATGCCCTCGTTCTTCGGAAAGACAGGTCCTTACGCAACAATTGTTTTAGAGGATCGAAAATCAGTTACTGCAGAGTGGTACACTAACAATTGTTTGCCACTTGTCTTGAAAAAAGTTCTGAAGAAACGACCTCGCAGTAAGATCCCCCTTCACCTCGACTACGCCTCGTCGCGCACCACCAAGCAAACAATCGACTATTTGGCGACGTCAGATGTGGAATTACTGGGTCACCTGCCCTATAGCTCCAACCTCATACCTTGAGACTTTATTTTTTGTCGAAAATAAAAGAAAAACTTCGACGAAAACTTCTTATGGACGCCGAGGAAGCAGTGGCTGCATTTCAAAATGCCGTCGAATAGACCCCTAAGGACGAGTGGGTAAAGTGCTTATCTCAGTAGTTCCATCGGATGCAGCGATGTATTGATGTCAATGAACACTATTTGGAAAAGATATAATAAAAATAATAACTTGCTAATTTGTTCAGTTTTTTATTTTCTAAGAACTTTCAGTGTCACCGTCGTATTTATTTTAATGTATCTTTCTACACATGTTGGTTGCTATTTCTTTAAATTTCATCAATTTTATGACCTCATTGGAGGGAGAAGCTAAAACTATACTCCTACCACTGGAATGCGCTTAGAGAGTATTAAAAGTCACATTTCGCCTTTTCCCATTCCTGTCCCATCTCTTATATAAATACTATAATGTCCTCTCATTGCGGCAGTTATTCGTTATGAGTACGTTAATAAAACAGCACATAAATTTGCCCTACTGAAGAGAGGTCAATTGTAAAAAACGCCAAGATAATGTAAATGAAACCAAAAATAGAATAAGGCATTCTTTCCTGTTTATATTCCTTGTCCCTTTTCTGTATTATCAAGTCAATGCGAATTTGCACATGTATCCATTAAAAATGGCAAATTGTAAAAAAAATATTTGAACATGGTTACAAAATTTGTCATACGATGATACGAAAAAGATGATGATTGTTTTAAGTTCATATAATATGTATATTAATGATAATATATTTTATCGAAATTAAACCTAGTTGGTATGTTATTCATTTTATATAAGAAACAGATAATATTTTTAGTGTATCTATTAACACATACACCTGTGATACAGGTTTAACCTAGTTCATGTGCCTGTTATTGTAGACTATTTTAAATAAAGACATTCTTTGAATTAATTTATTGAAACAAAAATTATTATATTATATTACATTATTATTTATTTTTTTAAATAAATATAATATAACCTAACGTAAACTAAGATTAAATTTTATCATAAACTTAAGTTTAGGTTTTTGATAAAAAAACAGGATTTTTTCAAGTTAGTGATAAGATTAAGTAATAATTTTGTCTTCTTTCGGTTCTTGATTTAAAGTCTAGGTTTTTCATCAAAAACCAGGTTTTGTCATAAACCTGTGATATATATTCGTCGAAAATAGCTCAGTTCGCAACTGCGAACTCGCGAATACTGAACTATTGAACAATATAGCATCATTCATGTCCTTGGGGAAGATTATGTACTTCAGCAGACCTGTGAAGGGTTGTAATGATGATGATGATAAAATATATAGTTTTATAGATTGTAGCGTATTAGTATCATGAGGGAAACATCAAACCACGTATTTAAAGTAATAATATCGTTGTGTGCTTAGTCTAGAATCAATAATGATTTTTTCGCTTAAAAGTCTCGCTTGCAATAGTATCCTGCAATTGGTTGTTCATTTTCCTTAAATAAAATTAAGTAAGACAATAGCAATGAACTGTATGACTGAATTGTGTCTTCGCTATTTTTATATTCCACGAAATCTATTAAGAATATGATTAGTCTTTTATTACTGGAATAATAACTGCATAGGATATATATTCAGCAAAACGTCAACGAAGTGTCAGGTATAGGTCACCATCTATTCATAACAGGGCTTTAAAGCAGAGAAGCATCCTCCGACCAGCCGAAGCGTTTTAGTTTTTACCAGAATTCACGTCCACGAAATATTATTTTTCTTATACATGCAGGTTACCTTAACCTAAATACTTAAAAATATTTCTGTAGCAAATAGGACTTATTACAGAAAAGTGTTCTTGTGACGTTGGATTTTTAAAGCGGTCATTAGAAAATCCCGTTTTTTGGTTATATTATACAGATATATTTTTCTAATCTAAATGTCTTTTATGGCTCTAATGCTAAACGATCTTTAGATAGCTTTAAAAAAGCTCAATACAATACAAAGTTTTAAATAATAATTAAAATAAATCTTAAAATAACGTTCAGTGTACAAGCAGAATGAATACGTCATCTAATAACTCAGGAACTGACTGAAAGTGTATATATTTGCTAAGACGTTTAAACGACGCATTACTCATATTTAAATATAAAATGATTTTGATACTGTTAATACTTTTCGTAGCTCTTTTTATTATAATGATTATTACTGAAGAAAAACTGGTGTGAAGTTTCATACAAAAAGTAAATTTTTTGGTCCTATTGGAATATTCTTATTTAACAAACGGGGAAAATTTGAAATATTTGAAGAAATTTACAGAATTTATCCAAATCAACCAGCAATGGGAGTCGGTTCAATGTGTATTCCAGCTCTTTATGTAAAGGATCCAACAAATGTGTAACCTATCCTACACTTAACTTAACTTAACTTATCTTCACGCACAATCCCTGACGGGGTAGCCAGAGAGAACAGATCGCCAAGTGTCACGATCCTTACATAACTCTTTCGCTTCTTTCAGATTCATTAGTCGAAAGTTAGTCTCGGTCTACCTCGACATCTTTTAATATTAACTTTCGCGCTATATATTTTCTTCACCATTCGGTCTTCACTCATTCGCTCAACGTGCCCAAACCATCGAAGCACGCCCTTATCAATTTTTGTGATAAGGTCATCTTTCAAACCTGCCATATTGCGAATCTCTTCGTTTCGCTTTCGGTCGGCCATGGTGACGCCGCACATTTTACGAAGAGATCGCATCTCCACTGCATTCAACTTGCTTTTATGCTTCTTCTGGCATACCCAGGTTTCGCTGCCATATAACAAAGTCGGTACCAACACTGCGTTATGTATTGCAAGGCGTGCACTCTTCACTACGCCTTGCCTTTTGACTAACGCAGTCAGGGCACCATTGACTTTGTTCCCGGCAGCGACACACCTGTCCACATCTAAATCACATCTTCCGTCCCGGCTAAAAGCACTCCCCAAGTATACAAGGTCATTTACCTGTTCTAGACATTCCACTTTTAGACAATTTACTTTTATGTCACCCAATTTCACACCCAAACAGCTATCTTTCAGCTTCTGTAAACAGCTGTCGAGATACAGCATGAACAGCCAGGAAGACATGACACAACCCTGTTTTACGCCCGTTTGGACGCTAAAGATGGGTAACAGGTCATGCCCTACCCGCACACAGGCTTTACAGTCACAGTAAAGTGACTGCACAGCCCTTAGCAATCGACCATCCACACCGTACCCCGGCAACAGTTCCCACATTTTCTTCCTTACAACCTTATCAAATGCTTTCTCAAGATCCACAAAAGCACAGAAAATCTTCTGGTTAGCAGCCAGAAGCTTCTCCGTGATCATGCGTAGAGAAAACATTTGATCCGTGCATCCTCTTCCAGATCTAAATCCGCATTATGCCTCCCATAGAAATCTTTCCGATTTCTCTTGCATCCTACGTGTCAAAACCTTCGAGTAAACTTTACTTGCTAAACTGGTCAAGCTGATCGCCCGATAGCACCCGCAGTCAAAATGTGAACCTTTACCTTTATATAAAGGCACAATGACTGCGGATCGCCAATCATCTGGGACATCCCCCGTCCGCCAGCACAAATTGCACAGCAGATAAAAGCTGTCCCAGACGCGAGGCCCGCCATACTTGGCCATTTCAGCAGTAACTCTGTCTAGTCCCGCAGCCTTACCACATTTCAAACTTCGAATCGCACGTTCAATCTCTTTCATACTGATGACCTCAGTGTCATCGAGGTCCGGGTCTGGCGTACCAGTCACGGCGTCATCCCCGGATCCCTTTACTAAGATCATCACACGCATACATTTCTCTATAAAATTCGCTCCATCGCTGTATGACGTCCGATTTTTCTGTGAGGACGTCATTAGTTCTCGAAAGCACTTTGTTCATTCTTAAGGCCGTCGCACCACTTCGGGTCCTTCCAACCTCTTTCCAGAAGAGTTTGTCGTGAAGCGACAATTAAAAATAAAGAGAACCTAACCTAAGAACAGCAAAACAACAAAAGTAGACCAAGAAAATAATATATTTTAAAATTTTAAAAAGGTATTTACAATTTTATAAAAAATAATGAAATATGAAGATGATTATGGATGAGGTGAGTTTACAATTAGATTAAAAAAAATAGGGGAATAGGAGAATTAGTATTATAGTGGAGCCTAAAAGGTTGAAGTGACACGCTGCTCTTGTAGAAATAGGCACACGCGGAGCTTGAGGTTTCTCAGCGGCGACGGCACGCAGCGCCTGGAGTAGGTGCGCTCGCAGCGTCCGTAGCTGGCGCACGTAACGCCTGGGGTAGGTGCGCTTAGCACTTGGAGAAATAGTCGCCGCGCCCAGAGGTAGCGCGGGCAGTAGGTGCACTCGGCGCCTGAAGCAAGCAGTCGTAGCGCGCCTGAAGGTAACGCGGGCAGTAGGTGCACTCGGCGCCTGGAGCAAGCAGTCGTAGCGCGCCCGAAGGTAGCGCGGCAGTAGGTGCACTCAGCGCCTGGAGCAAGCAGTCGTAGCGCGCCCGAAGGTAGTGTGGCCCCGTGCTTGAAGCAGACTGCCGACGAATTCGGATGTAGATGGAGGCTTGCAGGATCCCGGGGCAATGCGGCCCCGGGATAAAGCCTTTAGTAGATGCTTCTCCTTTGAGAATTGAAGCGAGACTCTCCTGTATTCTCCAATTGTTCGGCTTTTATACCTTTTTAGAGAGAACGAGAAATTATTTAAATTAAAACGAAATTTATTGTAAATGACCTACAGCCAAAGAGTATTTATGTAGAAAGAACATCATACCAGAGACGAATTTGAAGAAAAGTCACCATAACAACGATATAAGTAATAGTTGTCATATTTAACAATTTTTGGTTTTTGGACTGTTATTAAGAAACAATTACATTTTAGTAAGAAATGAGATATTATTCATTTAGGAAAAACTAATGCAGGCAGCGTGTATGAAGCCTGAAATTGTAGAGTTACCGAGAATTCAATAAAAGAGCGAAAAAGGTAAGACTCCATTGACAGCGATTTTAAAAGTGCTAAATAGTGTGAAAATACGAAGTAAAATGATATGTTATTGTGTAAAAACGTTACAGGATCCTATAGAAATAAAAGTGATGCAAAACATGAATGCAGAAAATCAAAAACAGAATGGAAAAATAGTATAAAGTGATGCAAAACATGAATGCATTAAATCAAAACGAGGATGGAGAAATAGTGTACAATGAAATGTAAGTAGCATAACACTACAAGTTTGGAGTTCTTCTTAAAGTTGTGCGATAACCTTTCGTCGGCTTCCATTCTACACCTTTCACGCACTTCCTCAATCAATGCTTTCGTGTGAACTTTCTGCAGCTTATATCTTTCTTTCATCTTCTCTCTCATATCCTTATCATTACTAGAGGCCAAGTAGTCTAACCATGCTTTTTTCTTCTTCTCTACAGCTTCTTTCACTTCATCATTCCACCACGCATCTCTTCTTTTACTACTACCTCTTTTTATCGTTCCACACACTTCTTCCGCTGCACTTACCATTCCATCCCTAAGGTTCTGCCATTTTCTTTCTACACATTCATTTTTGCCATCGATGGTGTCAAGCTTTTCGGCTACCCTCGCATGATATTTGTCCCTAGTATCCGCTTCCTGAAGCTTCCAGCTTCGGATGCGACAGACCGACTGTGGGTCTGTTACTGCCGTCCGGTAGCGCCAACCCGCGAACAGACCCCTAAATCTAGTATTCACTAGATAGTGATCCGTTCCCAGGTCAGCACCCCTGAACACTCGCGTATCCATCACCTGTTTTCGCATTCGGTCATCCACCAGAAACAAATCGATCATACTTCTCTCATTCTTTCTTTCTCTAGTATACATATGGATTTTCTTGTGATTAAACATAGTGTTTGTCACAAGAAGACCCTTTTTCTTGCATACTGCCAGTATAAGCTTGCCAGCATCATTAACCCTTTTAACGTCAAACTTTCCAAGCTCCGACTCGTACCCTGGTCGAGCGGTACCAACCCATCCATTCAAATCACCACACACAACAATTCTTTTGTTTCCCCTAGCCAAATCTAGAACTTCAATTACATTCACCCAAAACTCCTCCAGCTCAGCCCTGGACGACGAAGCTACCGGCACATAAACAGCCAAAAGGAATAACTTCGTCAGTCCCAATTTAAAGCGAACCCAGAGAAGTCTTGAGTTCACAACCTTATATTCAGTCATAACATCGACCAACCGAGACGACAGCAGCACCCCCACTCCCTGGCGGGCGCTCTCGCTCTCCGGGACTCCGGACCATAGAGCTAACGCCCCGCCAGGGAGCTTTTCAGTACCACTGCCCTTCCGTTTGGTCTCCGGCATACACATGACATCTAATTCTCTTTCTTTCATTATTTCAATCAACTCATTCGTCTTATCTTTAATGCCTCCTCTAACATTCCACGTGCCAACTCTGCACTCTGTCCTCCACCTTCCGCCGTTTCGGGCTGTGCGTGACGGGTGGCGGTCCCCATCGCCGCTTTGCGCGCTGCATTCCACACCAACGGCGACGAGCTGGTGTGCGTCGCCTTGGGGGGACGCCCTAACCCTCGTTGGCATGGGTGCGTAGCTGTGTAGAATTGCAGCATTGAAAAGGGCTGGCAGGGGTCGCGACGAGCACGATTGTACAATGACCCCCACCTATCCTACAGATAGATTTTAACTTATTTAATCACAGAGGTATTGAAGTAAATGAAAGTGATATAATAGCCAATAACAGACTGTTCTTATATGGCAATAAATGGAAATTACTGCGTCAAAGTATGACTCCCCCTTTTACATCATCGAAATTAAAAAGCATGTACTACATAATAGATCGCAATGCTCAAGATTTCGTAAAATATTTAAAAAATAATCCAGAAAAATTAAACAGTGACATGTTTACAACACTATGTACATTTAGTAGTTCTGCCATGCCATGAAGTCCCGTCGAACGGTGGTAATTTCAATCTGTTGTAGCTACCACGGGAGCTGTAATTCCATCTCCAAATTTGAGGTCATCCAGCTTTTTTTCACGTCAGCCATCACGTTTTCAACCCGATTGTTCTCTTGGTTGATTCGGGTTTCAGCTTCCGACAGGCGGTTGTCACGTTTAGCAACCCTACCCTACTATCACTATCGCCATCTAGTATCGAGTAGCAGAACTAGGAGATTTAAATAGTTTTACGGATTTTATCGCGTATATTAACTTATTTTATATGCCTGACGTTTCGAAACATGTGGAGGAGGGACTGAAGTGTATGACGTCCCAATCTTATAGTTGACCACGGCTACTTCCAGATTAAAAATTATTAATTTTTGTTCCGATCTACGCAGTATGAACTAACAGTTTCATGAAGTCTTGCAGTTGTATGCTTGGGTTGGGATTTAATTTTATAAATAATGGTATCCCAAGCAGATGGTAGCACCCAGCCAACTTCTCTATTGAAATTAGGATGTTTTTATGTATGTAGATCGGAGCGTTTTTGTTGGATTACCGTTCGTAACAACTTTTTAACTTTTGCTGTAAAGTGCTCGAAAATTCGGGAATATAAAATAAATTAATATATGCGATAAAATCCGTAAAATTAGTTTTATTTAAATGTGTAGTTATCGCGTAAATATAAGAAATCATTATAGAACTAGGTGAGTCAATATCCTTCTAGAAACTTTCAGGGAAAAACTTTCTAGAACTATCAACATCTAGTCAGTCGGGACCGGTATGTACTCGAACATTCTAGATGTTTCTACAGTAGAAGGTTCTCGGAAATTATCATATAGGATATGGCGACGCTCACCGGGAACACGTCTTTCGTGTGAATTTCAAAGATCGCGTGCAACGCAGCAACGAAAACCTGCAGCAGTGGGCCCTTGAGGTGGAGATGCTGATTCGAAAAGCATACCAGTCTGTACTTGCGCTCATTGAAGGGAACCTGGTGCATACATTCATCGAGGGCATCCGCGACCTTGAAGCTAGAGCTGCTGTGAGACTCGGGCACTTCGACACGCTTAACTCTTAATTAAATATATTCAGGATCGTTAATTAAATATAGATGTAGATGCCTAGAGGTCATTGCATCCACTTACCGTCAGGTGCACTATGTTTTCTTTTGTCACCCTTATTCTACAAAAAGAAAACTCAACCGTGATGGTAGTAAGAGGCGACTTGAATCACTTTAGTTCTCCAAAGGATCTCTTTGTTATTGACACTATCTACTTACTGTACTGAGTCCACCTCGTTGGTCTAGTGGTGGAAAACGTAACTGCTAATTATGAGGACCCGGGTTCGAAACCGGCGTTGGGCCAAAAAATAAAAGTAATAAGATACTTTCAGTCAAGGCATGCCTGGAATCAGTACTTGGCGGTGTTTTACAGTGACACAGTGAGTTTAATTGCGCATTGTTTAATTTTTTATCTTCGATCAATAAATATCGATATGGTTCTGATTGAAATTGATTTCTGAATGAAAAATTTTGACGGCTCCGTGGCGCAGTGACATAGCAATGTGTAGCTGCGCTGGGGGGCGCGGGTTCAAATCCCGCACGGGAGAAGTATTTGTATGTTCTACGAATAATTGTTCCGGGTCTGGATGTTTGTCCTTGTGCAATTTGTGTTTGTAAACTGCCTCCACGATACAGGAGAAAATTCTAGTGTGGGGTAACGTTTTTACTTAAGACTAAAAACAAAAAAAAATTGTATGACAGAAACCAACTCCCGGTGCTGACTCGACTAAATTTGTTCATTACAGTTATAAGCAGGACGTTAATGAAAAACATCATGAGGAATCTTATTTGATCACTTTCACAACTTCTGTTGTCGGAAGAAATCTACTACGCACAAGATAATAGAGCCAAACGTTTATCGCAAATGATATGGTATAAAATTACACATTAATCACGCACTTGATACCTACGTATATTTTTTTTCTAGGCGTAACAAGTTTGAGAGTGTAAATATGATTTCAATTTTATTTTCGACGGCATAATATGTGTATGAAAACAATAATAAAATACATATACAGAGAGTTAAATTCACATTCAGATTAGTTTAAAAAACACATGCGTGAGTGTCGTGGGACACTCGGTTGGAACGAAGGTCCATTCGTAATATTTTATTATTTATAAACGTATTATATTATTGATTAATAAATGCAAATAAATGAATTACTAGCGTCTTTTAAAATTAAGCATCAGTTAAAATAAAATAAAATTTCTTTCATGGCAAGATACGAAAAATTGCGAGGGAGAAGGATATTATTCCATCTCGCTTCCTTATAGCCGCCAAGGCCGTCTACACTATGTCAGGAGTGGTCGTGACGGAAAAATCTAACATTTTTTTCTAGCCTAGCCCCCATCTGCCTTATTCATACCGACCGATAAGAAACTTAGTTCCAAAACTTCGTTCCAATAATTATTGCTTATAATAAATTATTAACAATTTAATTTCTTATCTCCATTTAATTTGTTTTACTTTTCTTAATTATAAGAACAGTTAATAAAGTTTCATTACTATAATATAAATAAACATTATTAGCTGTTTCTTATTTTGGCAATCCAAATAATTAAAAAAAAATGGAACGGATGAATGGACGGTTAAATGTTGTTATTCGATCTCCGAAAAAGATAGCATCTTATATTCAATCATAATTTGACGGTTAACGGAAGTTATATTATTTTCAGAGGTGGGTATACATAAAGGGTGGTTCCATATAAATATGAAGAAAATATCCACGTATAATAGCGGGGAAACAAGGAATGAAACTTTCGATGTAACTATTAAGGCGTCATTGTAGTAGTTACCTCGAGCTTGTGATATTTCTTAGCAAAAGAGTAAAATACTTTGTAAAATATTTCAGTAAAAAAAGGTAAAAATTAACTTCAAATTCAAAAACTAAAAAAAATGTTATCAACTGAAATAAACTTCCATTTGAAAAAAAAATACTAGTCTGCCCTAATTAAATAATGATTGCTTTTTATCGAGCTAGAGCCACTAATGCAGCAATATGGCTGAAACAAGGAATACCAGTGTCAAGTATTAGCATAACACTGATATGTTTTGTATGGCGAGTGACGAGGACCAGTGATAATATTTATCGTAACGAAGTATTTCCTTTTTTCCTCAGGATTTGCTACGCATTTGAATTACGATACTTGTTTTGAGCAAAAATCTACTTATATCACCGACTTACCATCAGGTGAACTATATGCTGACCGTGTAGTGGTGGTGTAAGAATATTCATTGTCTCATATCCCGCAGTGGGTGACGAAGTGTAACAAACTGGGAGATTGGCAGCAGCGTCTCTCTAATAACATCTAAATAAATAAAAACTGAGGTTGATAACCTACCTCCCAGCGTGGCAATTGTGACAAATGATGCAATCTAAAGACTTTTGTATTAGTTTGATACCCTGACAACTAAACACATATTACTGCGGTAAATATGACTCATTATAGAAAATTATTCTTGCAGCACGTACTTAAGATATTGATATATTGTTAACATTACTGTGACGTAACTAAAGAGTATATATTAGTCTTAATACATTCTATGCATTTATTACATGGGCCGACTGATAAAAAACGCCATAACACGAAACCGCCTTTATTAAAAACAGATTTCAATTAATAAACACCATATTCTAAAATTATATTCTCAAAAATCAAGTTATGAAAACGAGAACTAAAATGAAAATAGAATTTTACTTTAAGATTAAATGCTTGCTAAATGAATGATTTATTATTTTTACACAATTAAACACAATATATATATATATATATATATATATATATATATATATATATATATATATATATATATATATATATATATTTATTTATTTATATGTGTGTGTGTATGTATATATATATGTATGTGTAATTGTGCCACACTAATAATGCTGCTACTGATTATGAGTTGGGAATCCAAATACCTAGACTAGAGTCTAGAGCGGTCATGACAAAACCTCTTTTTTTATGCAGTGTATATATTATGTTTCGGTATGAACTTTCCCATCCATCCTTATCCTTGTAATAAACATATTTTTCTTTACACTTAATTTTTAGGCTAAATTATCATATAGCAGATTTTAAAAGACTTCAATACATTGCAATGTTTTCACTAATAACTATGATAAATATTAAAATAATATTCCGTGTATAAGATAACTATAATGTTATCTACTAACTCAAGAACGGTCCGGAAATGTATATATTATATTGAGATGTTTAAAAGACGCATAAGTCTTTTGCGCACTTACGCGTAACTGTTCGTTTATTAATATAAAATGATTTTGACTCTGTTAATCTTTTTTGGGGCTCTTTGTGCAATGTATTTCTTACTAGGATTATATAATGAAAATTACTGGAGAAAACGTGGTGTGAAGTTTTATACTAAAAGTAAAGTTTTCGGTCCTATTGGTGTATTTTTAACTTCAAAACAGGCGCAATTTGAATTATTTGAAGACATCTACGAAACGTATCCAAATGAACCAGCAATTGGAATTGGTTCAATGTTTACTCCAGCTCTTTATGTGAAGGATCCAACAAATGTGCTACATATCCTGCAGACTGATTTTAACTCGTTTAATCACAGAGGCATTGAAGTAAATGAAAGTGATATACTAGCCAATAACATACTGTTCTTGTATGGAAATAAATGGAAATTACTGCGTCAAAGTATGACTCCCCTTTTTACATCGTCAAAATTAAAAAGCATGTACTATATAATAGATCGTTGTGCTCAAGACTTCGTTAAATATTAAAAAATAATCCAGAAAAATTAAACGGTTACATGTATAAAACACTCTGTACATTTTCCAGTGCTGCCATCGGAGCTGCTGTGTTTGGAATTGGAAATGAGTCAATTTTTAATTCACCCTTCCTTGAAATGGCTCGAAATGCAATAAATTCCTCGACATCACAAAATATTAAATTTGTGATATCTTTTTTAAGCAGAACTTTATACAAAGTTATGGGAATTAATATATTTAAAGAACATGAGATTTTTTTTATTAGTGCTGTGAAGCAAGTTATTCGCCAAAGAGAACAAGAAAAAACGAAGAGGCATGATTTTCGCAGACTTATGCGTAAATATACAAAATAATGGTGTCTTGAAAGACCCTGACAGTGGTTTGGAAATATATCCATCGGATGAAGTATTGGCAGCGCAAGCGTTCTTTTTCTTCGTCGCTGGTGTTCAACCCACTGCGTCCGCTATGTTTTTCAACACTGTTAGAATTAGGGCGTAATCCTGACGATTTAAAATGTGTCCATGATGAAATTGATAGAGCGTTTGAGAAACACAACACAATTACCGTTGACTCCATTCAAGAAATGGAATATCTGGATATATCATTAAATGAAGCAATGAGAATTCATCCGCGGTCGGATACTTAACTAGAGAATGTGTTAGTGATACCGTATTACCAGTTGGGAATATCAAAGTTAGTAAAGGTACCAAAATATTTACACCTATTTATGAATATCATCACGATCCAAACCTATTTACAGATCCCAAAGTTTTAAGCCGGAAGAGGTTTTCTAGCGAAAACCGGAGTACATTACCAGACAATGTTTTCATGTCATTTGGTAAAGGTAATAGAGCTTGTATAGGTAAAAGATATGCCACTTTGCAAGTGAATCAGGACTCGTTCACTTACTACGTAACTTCTCGGTAAAGACATACATGGTCGGAGATGAAATTAAGTACAGTAAGCATCATACACATGTGGTTCCATCCAATATTTATTTTGAATTAATTCCTAGAAATACAGAACAAACCATATAGATGTGCAATTATTGTAAAATCATTTTGGGGAACGAATATAAAAAATCTTATTTCTTTTAACGTTTTCTTATATATGTATATATACACACGCAATATATATATATATATATATATATATATATATATATATATATATATATATATATATATATATATATATATATATATATATATTGCGTGCATATGTATCTTATGTTATATTTGTGATTTTCGAATAAAAAAGCTATATCGTTTTAGAAAGTAATGAACAAAAATTTTTTTATTGAATTTTAAAATCTAATTTGCTCAAACTTTTCTACCGACTTCAAAAGGAGACGGTACTCAATTCGCCTGTATATTTTTTATGTGTGATACCTCATAATTTTTTACTGGGTGGACCGATTTCGATGATTCTTTTTTATTTGAAAGCTCGTTAAATGGTAAAATTTTACTGACCACTAACCAATAGTTTTTGAGTTAGTCTTTAATAATTTATATTGAAGTGAGTTGTACAATTTTTTTAAATTAAAATATTTATGTCTTTTTATCCATATTACATAATGTGTTCAATTTTTAAGGTTACCTACTATTATGATTATACTTTTCTAAAATTTTAAGTTTTATCCAAACATGTGAAAGAGAAACAATAAATAAATACATTCAAGGAAACAATTTTTATTTATGATTTTATTGTTTATAATAAAATTGTATAATTTAAATAAAATACAGTACTCCTCCCCCGCGGAGAGGATTATTCCCTACGTGATATATTTGAGCTCCTCCAAGTCACCTCGGTGCGTGTTGGCGGACTCCACATATTATCCATGAAATATTTTATTTCTCAGACAATGACTTAAAGTGCTATTAATAATTTTATTGGTGCTGTCGGCGATTCAACCCAGATTCCTCGAGAAATGTTAAACTAAGACGAATGCTTATCCTCTAAGCAACCACAGTTCTTATCTTTAATTTTGTTATAAAAACAAGTAACATGAACATTCAAAAATTAAGTAGCAGAATACATATAACGTCAAAATACATGCTACATTCCTCCTACTATTGCTGAAATAACTTTTAGATAATTCAAATGTCCGCTTTTAGTATATATATTTAGTTTTAAACAATCTGGTTTCCTTACGATGTTTTACTTTGCCTCAGAATATTGGGTAAATCAATGTTTGACATGGTCACTGAACGATTATATTTGTGTAGATGCATATCAAACAAGAGTTGCTAGCCTATAATAAAATGTAATGCACATATTCCCTGAAAATAAAAAAAATGTTAATTGCAGGTGTCTGCAGACCTCTGTATTTTTCTGACAAACATGATTGACAGGCACGAATAATAAGTAATCATTACTATCATTATTATCATTGTTAAAATTGTTTGACCTTCCGTTTTCCGATTGTTTATGAACAGAGAATATACTATCTTGCATTGCCACAAGCGCCCGCCGCCGCGCCCCACTATGTCCGTGTCTACAACCGACCGCTAGGGAGAGGTAAGCACATCCGCGCCGCGTACAGATACACTCTTCACGATTATAGATCTTCCGGTTACAGAGACTAGTTCGATAGTGCGTACCGTCGCGCCTGTAGCAGACGTTGTACATAGGCCCGCGCCCCGCGCCCCATCGGTCCGTTCAGTCCGTTCAGCCCGGTCGACAGCTAGCACGATAGCAAAGTTAAAACAAATCGTGTATAATACCGCGGAGGAACTAGCTGCAATTAGAAGAAAGCAATTGCAAATCGAAGAAGATCTCATCAAGAAGAAATACGCTAGGGACGTCGCTCAACTGCAAGAAGAAACGGATAGGGATAGTTTGAACGAAGACGAATTAGCGGAAAATAGGGTACGTGTTGGTAGGTGGTCAGAGAACGTGGAGACTGTGCGGGGGTAGCCGTCCCACCGCCCGTCTCAGCCCGCACCCCGCATCGAGATAGAGCAGGCCCCGTCGAATAGGGGAACCGGTTACGTGTACGCTGAAGATGCCCAGGGGAGGTCGGTTGCAAATAACGATCAACCACACCGCCTAGATACGATACAGAGGGACAATGGAGTCGCCAAAGAAATGAAGCAGGTGGATCGCCGTGTACGGGTTACGTTGCCGTCGCGTCCAACGCCACACTCTATCATATACAAAGATCGCCATCGCCACATCGCCACGCGGATCGTAGATTACCGTCGCCATGTTACAAGGATGTAGGTGTACATAGATCTCCATCGCCACATAGCCACGAGGACCGTAGATTACAGTAGCCGTGTTACAAGGATGTAGGTGTACATAGGTTGCCAGCACCACAGCGTAGGTTAGAGGAAAATAGGGAAAGAGATAGGTAGCTTACCCCGCGAGGGAAAGATAGGGGTATAGAACGATTAGCGGAAGCTTTAGAAGGCATGATAAGACTTAGACCAGCCGCCGCGAAGCAGACACAGGAATTGCCTATTTTCAACGGCTCGGCGGCGGAATGGTTATCGTTTAAAGCCGCGATGAGGGAGTCCACGCGTCTGTATGGCTTCACCAATACGGAAAATATGGCAAGGTTAAGAAACTGTTTACGTAGTGAGGCTAGAGAGGTAGTAGTATCGGCGCTGCTGTTTACCGCGAAGGACCCAGCAGACATTATGCGGACACTGGAGCAGTGTTTCGGCTGCCCGGAAGTGATTATTGATCTTGCGTTAGATGATTTGAAACGCCTTCCGCGCCCGGGTCAACCGCTCAGGAGTTAAATTCGTTCGCTATTAAGTTAAAGCAAAATATAGTATGTATTATGCAGAACGTCGACGGCAAAGGATATTTACAAAATCCGATGCTAACTAGGGAGGTTACGAGTAAGCTTAGCTCTCACTTACGGTCGCGTTGGTGCGATTATGCGGAGCAACTACGGAAGTGCGGACGAATCGGAGATTGTCACACTATTTCGGTTTATGATAAGAGAGGCTGACCGTGCTTTAAGTCACGCCTATACGTCCGTAACACCGACTACGGAATCGCCCTGGAAGACGAGAAGCACCGCCGTCGAAAAGGATAGTGTTGACACGCTGCGTAGAGGATAGGGCCCGCGACGTAAAGACGTTCACCGCCCAGGAGTACACCGGTAGTGCCTCGTGTATGTGTTGTGGGGGTGAACACCCAATCGCCAAATGTAGGAAGCTGGCACAAATGGGTTTGGACGACCGGTGGAAGTGCGTAAGGGAAGATGGGGTGTGCTTTAGGTGTTTAAGCAGCAAACACCGACGCCTACGTTGTAAGGCTAGGAAGTGCTACGTCGACGGCTGCAACGCCCCCCACCACGCCCTCCTTCACGCCCGCAAGGCCCGCACGCCTGAAGCGTCGGTAAAACCGGATGAAACCGTGCTCGTCGCGTCGAATGTTAATAGTAGTGCGTCTGTGTTATTGAAAGCGTGCTCCATTACCGTACGCGGACCGCGTAGTAAAGAAGTTGATACATATGCGCTACTCGATGAAGGTTCTACAATTTCGTTAATCGATGACGACTTAACTCGCGAGTTGAGAGGCGTAAATAATAGTCAACGCGAAGCCAATAGTAGATTGATACATATAGGAATACTTGGCAAGACGCGCCGTGAAATTTATAATGTAAGCGCGCGAACAATAGCAAATTTAAAGATAGGCTCGCAGTCTGTGAGTAGGGAGTGCTTACGGTTGAAGCACTTACGCGACTACTGACTTCGGTATGTTACAACGACGCAAAGCCGAGAATATTATTAGGCGCCGACAACTGGCACTTAATAATCACCTGTAATTTGACAATAGGACGCCAAAGGCAGCCCATAGCTGCACTTACGTTACTAGGGTGGTTAATTCAGGGAACCGTGCCGCGGTTAATGTGTAGGGAAGACGGTGAGACCCGTATTACACATAGCATGCACTAGCAGACGGCCAGATAGGGACATCCGAACGTTTGCCAGTCAGGACGAGGAGCTAACGGAACTCCTCAAACGGCAGTATGAGATAGATTCTATAGGTATCTCGCTGAAGAGCAGGCCCGCGACGGGAAGAGGAGCGCGCTGTCGACATTTTCCAGCGCATCGTCAAGAAGGTCGACGAGCAATACCAAGTTGGACTACCATGGAAGGACTACAACGTGCAGATGCCACCCAGCTATGAATTCAGCTTTCAGTCTAGTTGGTATATAATAACATACTTATATTTAGGTACCTACCTACCTACAATGCGAAATTCCTTTATTGTGAACCACTTTTATTGCAAAACGAAAGTATTTTATAATTGTAACTATCAAAAAAAAACCTTTCTATCGCTGGATTTGGCTGCAAGAAATAAAATATATAACATAAGTAAAGCTCAGATATATAAAAAAAAAATTGATCACTCAGATATATAAAATAAACAATGCCTTATTCTAATGTTAGTTTTAATGAATTTATCTTTGCGTCTTTTATCAGTGACCTCTCTTCTGTAGGGCAATTTTAAGTGCTGTTTTAGTAACGTACTCATAGCGAATAACTGGCGCTCTGAGAGGACATTATAGGATTTATATAAGAGATGGAACGGGAATAGGATAGGGCGATGTGTTGCGACTTTTAATACAGGTCTTTGAACGCGTTCCAGTGGTAGCAGTGTAGTTTTAGCTACTCCTCCCCATGAGGTTATACAATAGGTGAGAATTGATTGACATCCTGCGAAATATACTTGCTTTACTAGTTTACTACCTTAATATCAACAAAAGAGCGAATCTTTTTAAAAACAAACATTAGTTTACGGACTATATTGCAGAGGTGGTCTATGTGATTTTTAAATGTAAGAGTAGAATCTATAATTATTCCAAGGTATTTAATAGTTCTTGTATTAAAAATAACTGGACAGAATTAGACTCTGCGACTGAGCAACATTTATGTGCATAAATTTCTGGAATGGTGTATGCTGTGTTGAGCTGCGCATAGAAAATATTAATGTATTTGGTTTAGTCCGTATTCATTGTTAATATGTTTTGTTGGAACCATTTATCAACCCTGTCAAAACCTTGCTCTGCACATAAATAAACCTTTGTCTACTGTTTTTTGCGGAAAAAAGGAGCACGGTATCATCTGCGTAAGATATTATTTTACCCGAGTTAAATTCAAGATTGCAAAGGTCATTTATATATATCAAAAATAGGGTTGGTCCTAATACACTTCCTTGAGGAACGCCAAAATTAGTATTTTTTGTTCAGAGCTAATAACCTTTTCAATTTTTTGTGCATTGAATATCGATTTTCTAAATAGTTCGCAAAAAGTTCAAGCTATTTACCTCGAATACCTATGCTCTCTAGCTTATTTAATAGGATGGGAATAGAAACTGTATCAAAAGCTTTTGCTATGTCAAGGAAAATGCCAATTGATGGGTTGCCTTTATCTAATTCTTGAGAGACGTAATCAGTCATTACCTGCACAGCATCAACAGTGGACAGTTTTGATCTGAAACCAAATGCATATTCGATAATATAGATTTACTTTGTAAATAATTCATTAATCTATTGTTAATTATTTTTTCTATTATTTTAGACGTAGATGAGAGTATTGAGATAGGCCGATAATTGGAAACGTTTTTTTTTTGTCCCCCGATTTATGTATTGGTACTAGAATGGCTTTTTTTAAACAATCTGGAAAAATACCTTCAGAGAGGCAAATTCGAAAAATATGTGTTAATGGTGGGTACTAAAATTTGTCTAAATTTTCTTAATATACTAGTGGGTTCGCCACCCCAACCAACCGCGCTTGTTTCTTTCAGACCCATTTTAATACTTCCTACCTCAGTAGCGTCTGTATCTAATAATTTGAACGAGCTTAATTGGCAGTTTCTTTGAGTTGAAAAGTGGCCCTGTATTCATGATTATTGTTAGAATTGTTAATTATCTGTTCAGCAAGATTTTTTACCGACGTTCACAAAGTAATTATTTTCTTTATTTACTGACATAAGCGGTGAGGATATTATTTTGTAATAATTTTGCTGAAGCTTCATGCTGTTTGGATATAATGCAATATCTTTTACATGCCGCCAAAGCTTTTTATTATCTCTACCAGACTCTTCCAGTAAGTTTGTAAGATAATTACACTTCAACTTTTT
The DNA here is from genome assembly GCA_033319125.1 of Parnassius glacialis. Taxonomy (NCBI): domain Eukaryota; kingdom Metazoa; phylum Arthropoda; class Insecta; order Lepidoptera; family Papilionidae; genus Parnassius; species Parnassius glacialis. The sequence continues at coordinate 53,502,494 of JAVANC010000001.1, read as the reverse complement.
TAATAAATTGTTACAAAAGTTCCTATATCTTTTTTATGAAATATTTAAGACGGAATTATCTGAAGAAGATTTTGCTATCAGGTGTAGCTTGTCCCTGTGTTTCATACACCTAATTAGTCCGGTTGTAATCCAAGGCTTTAAGTTATTATTTTTTTTAACTACTGTCGTATACGAAGTGTTGCTAACGATGGCATTTCGTACGTTATTTATTAAGTAAGGCAAAGAAATGTTAACGTCATCGGTTTTATAAAATGGGTTCATCAAATTCAAGGTTTTTCATATTAGATTTAGGACTGGAGTATTTACACTTCGGTTACTACCTACAGTTGTGTCAAGCGGCGGCGGCACAACGGCTAGAACGACCTACCTAGCGTTCATGGTTTTGTACGGGACCACAACATTCTTCCGGAAATTAATTGGGGTGTCTGAGGATGTGCGTTAATTATGTTAGATGTTATATATAGACATATATATATATATATATATATATATATATATATATATATATATATATATATAATGTGATTATTATGGTAAATTCTTTATATACCCTAGGTTTTGCCACTGACTTTTGACTGTGAAATTGTATTATATTTTGAAGTTAGTGGGTTTAATGTTAAGTGATTGCTTTTGTAATTACTCGTTTGAAACTTTTATGAAATGCTTTACAGCCTACACAACAATAACTACTCTACACTACAGAGAGAGGTATATGCGTTGATTTTGTTCTATTTGTGGAGACGCTATTTCTTTTTAATTAAAGTTGATTGTTTTTTTTTATTAGTGTTCTTTAATGTTTCTCTAAATATTATAGTACTCAAAAAGTCGGGAATATAAAATAAGTTAATATATGCGATAAAATCCGAAAAACTAGTTTTATTTTAATGTGTAGTGAACGCTTACATATAAGAAATTATTACAATTATTCAGTCTTATCCGTTTTTTTTAAACATCTGTAAATATGAACATTTCGTCAAAAATTTGAATAATAATATTCTTAGATTTTGCAAGAACTTTCTTATTTATTTTTTATATTTAGTAACTATTATATTTAGATTTAAGTTGTTTTCAAGCAATATCTTTAAAATTTTCACCAAGATAAAGAATAAATAAATAATTATGACTGTTTTCAATTACTTCCATTACTAAGTGAATTTGGTGCCCTATCCAAAAGCATATTTACATTCAGGTTAATAATATAAACATTACACATACACCATATAATAGAATAGAATATGCTTTATTATAGTCGCGACAATCTAAAAAGCCCGATTTGACGTTTTCTCATTATAAATGCCGCGATAACTTTGTATGAACGTTGACGTAAGATATCGAATCAATTCAAAAAAAGAAGAAAAATAAAATTTACAATCCTAAATAATTACTATGTTATCCATACACTATGACAATGAGTATTATTCGTAAGCACCAAGTTTCATTTTATATTCGAAAAATGCTCTCAAAAACACGAATTAATCGATGATTAATATTCTCACAGGACGATGTTACAATGACATGTCTGTTGATATCTTTGGGTTCGTTGCAATAGTGTTGTGACCGTTATAAACCATTTTTTGACCAAATAAAATCGATCTTCTGAAACATCGATACTTTTACCAATTTTAAAAATTTTTTAAAATTTTATCGATACGTTTTTATAGAAGTTGCACTTCCATCACATAAATTTGCAGATTTAAGGGACACAAGTAATTTACTTATGGTGGGGTATTCTTGTCTTGTGTAGTAGACGTAAACATGGCATCTAATAGCATCATCATCAAAATTATCGATACCTGTCATAGGTTTGCGTTTTTTTTTTTTTGCTTTTTGGGTGTGTACAGTACATTATTTTCACTTTATAATATTTCAGACAGTTTTATGCCAATTCCAAAACGCTTGTGCGACTCGTTCTTGTACTTGGGTAACTTATAAAAGAGGCCCTCTATTTGCTGTCGTCCGTTCAAAGTACTCGTGCATCTTCAAAACCAAGTCACGAGACTGGCTGTTAAAAGTACGTCCTCTTTTATACATGTTGTCTAGTTCACACGATAACACCAAAATCACATAATGCGTAATAAAAGTCCGGAATTAGCAAGCCAAGGTTAACGAATATAGCAGAAACAGTGCAAGAGTGATAGCCGAGTCAGAAAATATAATAATAACCAATTACACCAAAAACTTCCAAGATAGCGAGAGACCCCCGCGAAGCATTGACGAATCAATGACGTAGAGAGAAATAAAAAGCGGCCAAGTGCGAGTCAGAATCGCCTATGAAGGGTTCCGTAGCAGCAAGTAACATCATATAAAAGTTCTTGTAGTTCGTTGTAACTCTTGATCGATGATTTATAATAGTGTATTTTTTATTTTTTATATTTGAGTTGATTGAATGAAAGGTAAATTGCGGTTTACGATTTATGACGTAATAAAAAAAAAGTACTTACTAGACCTCGTTGAAACCAATTTTCGGTGGAAGTTTACATGATAATGTACATCATATATTTTTTAAGTTTCATCAGTCTCTTATTTTAGAATTTACAGCGGGGAAGGGGGGGTGGGCACATTTTTTTTATAGAATAGGGGGCAAACTAGCATACGGCTCACCTGATGGTAAGTGACTACCGCCGCCCATGAACAACCGCAACACCAGGGGAATTGCAGATGCATTGCCGGCTTTTAGAAAGATGTAAGCTCTTTTCTTGAAGGTTCATAAGTCGTATCGGTTCGGAAAATTCGCTGGTGGTAATTGATTCCACAAGGAAGTTGTGCGAGGGACAAAACTTCTTCTAAATCGCACAGTGGTGGACCGCCAATCATCCAGATGGTATGGATTGGTAACGCGAGTTTTTTTCGCGATGTGCGATAGTGAAATTGAGCGGCTGGAATTAGTTCGAACAATTCCTCAGAGCAGTCCCCGTGATAGATGCGATAAAATACGGAAAGAGATGCAACATCTCTACGCAGTGCCAGTGTATCGAGCCGGTCAGAAAGAACTCGGTCGTCGACGATTCGAACCGCTCTGCGCTGGATGCGGTCAAGTGGAAGGAGCTGGCACTGGGGTGCCCCGGTCCAGAGATGAGAACAGTATTCCATGTAAGGCTGAACTTGTGCTTTGTAAAGTTGCAACCGATGTGCCGGCATGAAATACTGTCTCGCTCTGCTGAGCACGCCAAGCTTTATAGAGGCCAATTTGGCCTTACCTTCCAAGTGAGCACGAAACTGCATACTATTCGATATATCAACGCCAAGGATTCCAATACTAGCTGAGGCAGCAAGGGGAGTGCCTTGAAACTGAGGAGATACGACAAAGGGGTTCTTTTTAACGGTAAATGCGCAAACTTGTGTCTTCTGGGAATTGAACACTGTTAAAATTTATTTTACCACTTTGGAATTGTCTCTCGCGCAAACTATTCAGTTTAGAAAAAAATGATATTAGAAACCTCATTATAATTTTTGAAGTCCTATCCATAGATACCCCAACACGTATGGATACGATGAAAAAAAAATTTTCAGTTTCAGTTCTAAGTATTGGGGAACTCCCAAAATTTATTGTTTTTTTTTTCTATTTTTGTGTGAAAATATTAATGTGGCATACGAACGGACAGACAGACAGACATGACGAATCTATAATGGTTCCATTTTTTGCCATTTGGCTACGGAACCCTAAAAATGGAGGTTAAAATACATTTTTTCAAGTTTAAACTATTTCCAATATTAACATATTAAATATCAAAGTAAAGCTAGAAATATATGTTGTTTTGGTGTTATCGTGTGAACTAGACAACATGTATAAAAGAGGACGTACTTTTAACAGCCAGTCTCGTGACTTGGTTTTGAAGATGCACGAGTACTTTGAACGGACGACAGCAAATAGAGGGCCTCTTTTATAAGTTACCCAAGTACAAGAACGAGTCGCACAAGCGTTTGGAATTGGCATAAAACTGTCTGAAATATTATAAAGTGAAAATAATGTACTGTACACACCCAAAAAGCAAAAAAAAAACGCAAACCTATGACAGGTATCGATAATTTTGATGATGATGCTATTAGATGCCATGTTTACGTCTATTACACAAGACAAGAATACCCCACCATAAGTAAATTACTTGTGTCCCTTAAATCTGCAAATTTATATGATGGAAGTGCAACTTCTATAAAAACGTATCGATAAAATTTTAAAAATTTTTAAAATTGGTAAAAGTATCGATGTTTCAGAAGATCGATTTTATTTGGTCAAAAAATGGTTTATAACGGTCACAACACTATTGCAACGAACCCAAAGATATCAACAGACATGTCATTGTAACATCGTCCTGTGAGAATATTAATCATCGATTAATTCGTGTTTTTGAGAGCATTTTTCGAATATAAAATGAAACTTGGTGCTTACGAATAATACTCATTGTCATAGTGTATGGATAACATAGTAATTATTTAGGATTGTAAATTTTATTTTTCTTCTTTTTTTGAATTGATTCGATATCTTACGTCAACGTTCATACAAAGTTATCGCGGCATTTATAATGAGAAACGTCAAATCGGGCTTTTTAGATTGTCGCGACTATAATAAAGCATATTCTATTCTATTATATGGTGTATGTGTAATGTTTATATTATTAACTGAATGTAAATATGCTTTTGGATAGGGCACCAAATTCACTTAGTAATGGAAGTAATTGAAACAGTCATAATTATTTATTTATTCTTTATCTTGGTGAAAATTTTAAAGATATTGCTTGAAAACAACTTAAATCTAAATATAATAGTTACTAAATATAAAAAATAAATAAAGAAAGTTCTTGCAAAATCTAAGAATATTATTATTCAAATTTTTGACGAAATGTTCATATTTACAGATGTTTAAAAAAAACGGATAAGACTGAATAATTGTAATAATTTCTTATATGTAAGCGTTCACTACACATTAAAATAAAACTAGTTTTTCGGATTTTATCGCATATATTAACTTATTTTATATTCCCGACTTTTTGAGTACTATAATATTTAGAGAAACATTAAAGAACACTAATAAAAAAAAACAATCATACTTTAATTAAAAAAAGAAATAGCGTCTCCACAAATAGAACAAAATCAACGCATATACCTCTCTCTGTAGTGTAGAGTAGTTATTGTTGTGTAGGCTGTAAAGCATTATATATATATATATATATATATATATATATATATATATATATATATATATATATATAATGTGATTCTTATGGTAAATTCTTTATATACCCTAGGTTTTGCCACTGACTTTTGACTGTGAAATTGTATTATATTTTGAAGTTAGTGGGTTTAATGTTAAGTGATTGCTTTTGTAATTTCTCGTTTGAAACTTTTATGAAATGCTTTTATTACTTTTATGAAAAGCACCAAGTTTCATTTTATATTCGAAAAATGCTCTCAAAAACACGAATTAATCGATGATTAATATTCTCACAGGACGATGTTACAATGACATGTCTGTTGATATCTTTGGGTTCGTTGCAATAGTGTTGTGACCGTTATAAACCATTTTTTGACCAAATAAAATCGATCTTCTGAAACATCGATACTTTTACATTAAGAAAATAGAGAAACGTATTATTTAATGTTTAAACATATAAAAACAAAATCTGACCACATATATTTCTAGCTTTACTTTGATATTTAATATGTTAATATTGGAAATAGTTTAAACTTGAAAAAATGTATTTTAACCTCCATTTTTAGGGTTCCGTAGCCAAATGGCAAAAAATGGAACCATTATAGATTCGTCTTATCTGTCTGTCTGTCCGTTCGTATGCCACATTAATATTTTCACACAAAAATAGAAAAAAAAACAATAAATTTTGGGAGTTCCCCAATACTTAGAACTGAAACTGAAAATTTTTTTTTCATCGTATCCATACGTGTTGGGGTATCTATGGATAGGACTTCAAAAATTATAATGAGGTTTCTAATATCATTTTTTTCTAAACTGAATAGTTTGCGCGAGAGACAATTCCAAAGTGGTAAAATAAATTTTAACAGTGTTCAATTCCCAGAAGACACAAGTTTGCGCATTTACCGTTAAAAAGAACCCCTTTGTCGTATCTCCTCAGTTTCAAGGCACTCCCCTTGCTGCCTCAGCTAGTATTGGAATCCTTGGCGTTGATATATCGAATAGTATGCAGTTTCGTGCTCACTTGGAAGGTAAGGCCAAATTGGCCTCTATAAAGCTTGGCGTGCTCAGCAGAGCGAGACAGTATTTCATGCCGGCACATCGGTTGCAACTTTACAAAGCACAAGTTCAGCCTTACATGGAATACTGTTCTCATCTCTGGACCGGGGCACCCCAGTGCCAGCTCCTTCCACTTGACCGCATCCAGCGCAGAGCGGTTCGAATCGTCGACGACCGAGTTCTTTCTGACCGGCTCGATACACTGGCACTGCGTAGAGATGTTGCATCTCTTTCCGTATTTTATCGCATCTATCACGGGGACTGCTCTGAGGAATTGTTCGAACTAATTCCAGCCGCTCAATTTCACTATCGCACATCGCGAAAAAACTCGCGTTACCATCCATACCATCTGGATGATTGGCGGTCCACCACTGTGCGATTTAGAAGAAGTTTTGTCCCTCGCACAACTTCCTTGTGGAATCAATTACCACCAGCGAATTTTCCGAACCGATACGACTTATGAACCTTCAAGAAAAGAGCTTACATCTTTCTAAAAGGCCGGCAATGCATCTGCAATTCCCCTGGTGTTGCGGTTGTTCATGGGCGGCGGTAGTCACTTACCATCAGGTGAGCCGTATGCTAGTTTGCCCCCTATTCTATAAAAAAAATGTGCCCACCCCCCTTCCCCGCTGTAAATTCTAAAATAAGAGACTGATGAAACTTAAAAAATATATGATGTACATTATCATGTAAACTTCCACCGAAAATTGGTTTCAACGAGGTCTAGTAAGTACTTTTTTTTTATTACGTCATAAATCGTAAACCGCAATTTACCTTTCATTCAATCAACTCAAATATAAAAAATAAAAAATACACTATTATAAATCATCGATCAAAGTTACAACGAACTACAAGAACTTTTATATGATGTTACTTGCTGCTACGGAACCCTTCATAGGCGATTCTGACTCGCACTTGGCCGCTTTTTATTTCTCTCTACGTCATTGATTCGTCAATGCTTCGCGGGGTCTCTCGCTATCTTGGAAGTTTTGGTGTAATTGGTTATTATTATATTTTCTGACTCGGCTATCACTCTTGCACTGTTTCTGCTATATTCGTTAACCTTGGCTTGCTAATTCCGGACTTTTATTACGCATTATGTGATTTTGGTGTTATCGTGTGAACTAGACAACATGTATAAAAGAGGACGTACTTTTAACAGCCAGTCTCGTGACTTGGTTTTGAAGATGCACGAGTACTTTGAACGGACGACAGCAAATAGAGGGCCTCTTTTATAAGTTACCCAAGTACAAGAACGAGTCGCACAAGCGTTTGGAATTGGCATAAAACTGTCTGAAATATTATAAAGTGAAAATAATGTACTGTACACACCCAAAAAGCAAAAGAAAAACGCAAACCTATGACAGGTATCGATAATTTTGATGATGATGCTATTAGATGCCATGTTTACGTCTACTACACAAGACAAGAATACCCCACCATAAGTAAATTACTTGTGTTCCTTAAATCTGCAAATTTATATGATGGAAGTGCAACTTCTATAAAAACAATTCTAAAAAATATTGGGTTTTCATGCAAAAAAACCGACAAACGGAAAATATTGATGGAAAGGCATGATATAATACTACAAAGAATTTCCTTCTTAAAAGAAGTTTATAAAATAACCAACTGGGACAAGGATATATTTATTGACAAGACATAGTTAAATGCCTGTGCCACAATCTTGGACGTATGATACGCAAGCATCCAGCTCAAAAGTTCTAATGGGAAAGGGTGGACGCCTCGTTATTTGTCATGCTGGATCTGCGGGGGAAGGTTTAATAAAAAAAAATTGTTGGCATCAAGATAAGAATTGAGAATAAAACTGTTACGAATTCAGTGAATTTATTTATTTACCTGACCTTATCACAGTTATTTATTGTGAATTTTTTTCTTGACTAGCGACCCCCCTCGGCTTCGTACGGGTGAATATCAGTGGCGTGCCTACATAATATACAATGTATGTCGGATTTAAGTTTGCGTCTTGGCTTTGAAACTGGCCCAAATTTAAACTTAGTTTGGATTTTTGTAATAACTGTTAAATATTACAAACTCGTACATGTATTAAAATGATATTCCTTGAGAATCAATTTTAAACGATGTAGATACATTGTCCATTACAAACTCTAAATTATCGATATGTCTCGAAAATCGGTTTTTAAAGCAACCAATTTTTTCCCATCATTATGAAAAGTATTTTTATAGCTGTCAAATCGGGCTTCTTAGATTGTCACTAGTATAAGTAGACCAATTATTCAAAAAAAGTTTAACAAAATCATAAAATTAAAATTACAGTAACAAAAAATACTGTGCAGTTCGACTCCACTTTCATTGTCCATGCGACGAGCCTCGGTCGTAAAATGTTATTGCTTTTTGTACGTAGCTTTGTCAATACAACATTTAGCAATGCATTTAAGGTTGAATTTACATTAATGTATATTTATAACAACTAGAATTACATCAAAACATTTGGCGACAGTTTTAGAGAACTTTTGTATAGGATTGTGCATCTAGTTTTTTATTAGTGATCGATGATATACACTCACGCCTGTCACCAAGAGGGGTAGGCAGAGACTATGGACTTCCATTTGACACGATCCTGACACACCTCTCTCGCTTCCTCCACATCCATATACCTACGCATACACGCTCGTCTGTTAAAGGTACTCTTGATTCGGCCCATAATCAATATATCGCCAATTTGGTCGATAAAGTTTCGTCTAGGGCGACCCTTCCCGACTCTGCCCTTCACCTCTGCAACATAAATTTGCTTTGTCACTCTTTCCTCATTCATTCTTTCTACATGACTTAACCACCAAAGCATTCGTTTCTTAATCCTGGTCACAACATCATCTTGCAAACCACACTCTTCTCTTATCAAACAATTTCTCACCCTGTCATTCAGATTCATCCCTTACATACTCCATAATGACCGCATTTTTTTCTACAGCATTTATTTTACTCTCGTGCTTCTTCTGACACACCCAATTTTCACCACCACACATTTAATTAGGGACTAACACAGCACTATGAATTGCCATAAGTGACTTTTTTGACACGTTATGACACTTAATAATAGCGTGTGGAGCCCCATTCACTCTATTCCCAGTGTTCACTGGTTGTTTTATAACCTTATCATATCTACCATCCCTGCTAAATACACACCCCAAATACACAAACTCATCAATATTGTCTTTGGTGGCCATTATGTTAATGTATGGTAGTTCACCTTTTCGGTAAATAATGGCGTTGTATAGAAAGTAACACGCGATGTTAACATACAATGCAATTATACCATAAGGCCATAAGAGTATCATTTACTTTATATATATATACCTTCGTGTTAATATAAGTACCATAAATACATACGTTGTGGAGTGTTTTATTAAATTATGCCATCGTAAACCATTTCGGCTAGTAGTATATTGCTAGTTCAATCAATTAAATTAATTTTATTCCTTCGTACTTTCCTTGTCTTTAAATTTATGTTATATCATAGAAAGTCAAAATTAACTTAGATAGAAAAAACTTTCCAAGAAAAAAAGCTTTCCTTAATTTAAATAATTCAGGTTGGTAGCACCTCACGCAAAGAATTTTGTTAGTTTTTTGGGACACACAGGCCATTTCACTAGTGTTCAGAGTGCCGTATACCATGTGCTGTCTAATCCATATTAAAAATAATAATAATTTATTCATATACATTATATTCATTAGAAATCTATCTATTTATTTATTTTTATTGTTGTTACGTACAATGATATGATCATCATCATAATTATTCTATCCCTTCCGAAGTCCAATGCCGAGCATAGGCCCCTCTAAGACAAGCCACAGAACACAGTCCTGAACTATTTCAATATATCAACTTCTTGCATCTCTTACCAGCTCGTCACTCAATCTAGTGTGGTCGGCCTTACGCTTTGCTTATAGGTACGAGACTGCCACTTGAGATTCATCTCCATTTTTTCCAGCCCAGTCAACCCTAGTAAAGGATAAAAGTGATAATAGGTGCAAACTTCTACGAAAAGATACATACACACATACTTAAGATAAAATACACAGACGTACGTTACTTTATCTCAACGCTATTTTGACACAACCATTTTTCGACCAAGAAACCCAGCGGGACTTTTTGTTTTAAAAAATAGCTTACAATCATGCATATTACACAATTAAGAACACAACAAATAAGAATAACCTTGGCAGTGATCACCTAATTTCCGGGTGTTATTATCATCCATAAATTCCTTAATATTATAACAACCATTTTTATACATACTTATTGTAATAAAGTTTTTGAACTTTGAGCAGGTCAAATTTCGTATATTTTCTGGAATTTTGTTGAAAAAAACGTATACATCGCCGCAAGAATAAACTGAGATCTGGACACATTCCATGCAATAAATTTTTATACTTGATGCGAAAAATTACCTCACCAAATTGTTCAATTTGTAATATTATCGATGATGTTTATCACATTTTGATAGATAGATTTGGTAGTAGTAATAGTATTTTATCGGACCCGTTATCAGATGATACCAAAAAACTGTATTTGTTAGTTAATAAGAGATTAAGTAACTAGTAAACATAATAAGTTTATTTGTTAGTAATTATATTTAAGATTTTTTTGTAACTACCAGGGCGACATAATCGTACAGTGACATAGTCCTTTTTATATGAATAAAAAAAAAAGAATAAACTGACTCGGTGGAGTCGAGTAACTGGTACTACTAGCTTGTGTCTGTTCCTAGTATACATTGTACATATAAAAGCGTATATATTGCCTCAAGAATGAACTGACTCGGTGGAGTCGAGTAACTGGTACTACTAGCTTGTGGCTGTTCCTAGTATTTCCAGAATGAATATCACTTTTATTTTAAAGGATAAAGGTGAAAAACGAGCACACAGTCTACCTGATGGTAAGTGGTTGCTGCAGCCCATAGACATCTACATCTATCCTCTGTTACAGATCAAAATGCAGATGCGTTTTCACCCGTGAGGACTAGGATGGATTGCCTCATTTCCAGTAAAAAGGGCCTCCGGCCACCTGCACTCACCAAGCGAAACGCAGAGGTAAACCTCTACTTCACGCTGGTATTCTGTGAGGTCGTGGTACCACCCCGGTTCGAGCCGGCCCATCCATGCGACAGCAAAAGCTGCCGCCTGGCTCAACCACTGTTAAAATAAAAAAATGTAAAACTTCTTTTATTTTTATGTACGCGTATTACATGTTCATAAATATATTAAGAGGCCAAAGTTAATGTATTAATTTCCTTAAATTTTTGTCGCAGCGACTTTTTAGGCTTTAAATCATAAATTACTTTTATGGCCCTATTCTGTAAAACAAATATAATTTCAGTGTCAGCTGCGTGTCCCCATAGCAAAATACCATACGAGATTATGCTATGGAAATAGCTTAAGTAAAATAGTTTAGCTGTTTCAACACTGGTAAGATTTGAAAAGATTTCATCTTACATTTAACCATAATTACGGAATTAATTAAACGGAAGTTTAATTTTTTTTTGTTTTATTCCTAATTTTAAGTTTTATTCATAACTATATAAAATTGAAAGATGGTGTTATCTTAAGAACATAAATCAATAATGTTATAATAATGTTTATAAACGAGTTCAAAAAAAGAGAAGGTTCTATATTCACGAGTAATTTTTCCTAAGTATTACTACCGATTTTTCGGAAACGGCTAAACCGAATTATTTATTTTAGTAGGTGCGTAATGAAAATTTCAATGTATTTTAAAACTATCTTGACAACTTTCTAGTAGTTGCCTTAAACTTATGATAGTTCTTAGTTCACTTAAAAGGTAACATATTTTACTTAAAAAAAGTTAAAGTTCACTTAAAAACTAAAAAAGTAGTGTTATTATGCGGGCTTAACTTTCAACTAACCGCATATTAATTATTATGTTAACCGCATGTAATACATTTACAGTTTTGTGGCAGCTTAAGAAAAGCCATCACCCAAAAATATCCTATTATCATAATAAACGACTATGGGAAATGTCAAAATTATTTAATGGTTTCCGAAAGATTGTGGTATAATCACGTCATTAACGCCGGCTTGTGACGGAAAGTAGAGTAAGTGCGAAGCGTCCGATACTTCGATCGCCAAATCACTTGACAAGCGTGACGATTAAGGAAGATCTTCTCAAAAATGAAAAATGCCTATGTTCAGGAGTGAAATTTATTGGCCTGATGAAGAAAAAAAGAAGGATATGCCAATGTTTTACCAAAGTAACAACAAAGTAAGAAGAGACTTAGTGAATTCAATGTCTTGCGGAGCGTATTTAAATCAATGAAGCAAAACACTAATCGTCGTCGGATCTTGCCTGTGCCATCGCCCCCGAGCGGTCGTGTACAGGTTTGTTCGCGTGCCTAGCGTCCCTACGCTAGTGCCTCCCGTTCCGCGCCTCGCGCTTTTCAGGTAGTGAGCGCCTAGCGCTGAAGTTCGGTAAGTGTCTTACCGCTAACTCACAGTTCTTACCCCCCCGCCGTACAGTCGGGGAGGTCTGACTGTAAGCTTGTAATATAGTAGATACTAGTTCTGTATAAGTTTATTAGTATATTATAATTATTTGTGTATTATTATCGTGCATATAATAGTGTTTCTTAGAATACGTCTCTTGCTCTTCCGAGCAAGCCCTTGTCCTTTTGAGGATAAGGGGACCGTTTCAGAGAGTTTAGAACGTCCCGCACTTTTGAGAGCGGTGACCCACCTCCCCTTACGTTTACGTTTATCATAGTTTTAATAGTATAGTTAGTCATCATGTCCACGCAGGACCTTAAATCGTCATTAATTGAGGCCATCAATAGGATGGATGACCCGCAGTCGCTTGCTGCCGCCCTGGCCTTTTTGGCTTCCCCTGCCCCTCAGGCAATCGCCCCGCCGCCCGTTTTAGCGGCATACCTCGAGTCTCAGAACTCGTTCGCGTTACTCGATGCTGAGATGGAGTGCTCTCACTCCGACTCAGCGTCGACAACTTCATCAGTGTCTGCCTCCCGGAAGAGGCCCGCGACTAAATCCTCATCCAGCACCAGGACTTCAGAGACGTCGGACTCCGAGGACACCAGTGCCAATTCGGACGAGTCCTACAAAACGGTTTCGACGAGGCGCGCGTCAATGCGTGCAGCGAAAAACCGTTCGCCCGTTGCCGTAGCGGCCCGTGCCGCCCCCCCTAGCCCCGCAGCCCCCGTCGCTGCCGCGTCTACCTCCGCAGCCCCCGCCGCTGCCCCTACCCCTCTGTCGCCGTTAGACGTAACGGCGAAAAACAAACCTGCCTCGCGTTGCGCGCCTAAGCTTGCTAAAAAGCAAGTCCCACCGCCAGTATTCCTTAGAGATAAGGCACAATTTACGCGTCTTAGCAAGATATGCTACGACGCGAAAATTAAGTACGACCTAGCTACGAACGTCGGTGTAGCTATTAAAATCTTACCCAACACGTTAGACGATTTTAGGCGTTTAACTAAATTATTTTCTAGCGAAGGTGTGTCGTATCACACCTATGCTCTTCCGGAAGAGCGCAAAGTCAGAGCCGTCATCCGAGGCGTCCCATATGAACTCTCCAACGAGGAGATTCTTGCAGACCTGAAGGCTCAAGGATTTCCCGTGGAGGCTGTGCACAAAATGCACAGTAGGACAGGTCTTAGGTACTCTTTAGTACTTGTAATTCTATCAAACGTACCGGAGGCTCGTGACATCTTCCGGCAAGTGCGCACAGTGTGCGGCTTGTCAGGAGTTAGGGCCGAGCCACCGCATAGGCGCGGTTTCCCGGCGCAGTGCCACCGCTGTCAGTTGTACGGACACGCGGCGGCCAACTGCTCTGCCCCTCCCAGATGCGTCAAGTGCCTAGATCCACACTACACCAAAGAGTGTCCCCGGCCTAAAGATGCCGTATCCCCGCCCGCGTGTGTCCTGTGCCAACAGACAGGACACCCGGCGAGCTATAGAGGTTGCCCGTGCGCTCCTCGCCCACGTATCCCCGTCTATAGACAGGCCCCTCCTCCGCCGGTAAATGACCGTTCATTTCCGGCATTATACACTAGGAAGCCCCGTCAGGGCGTAGCGTCTCAGGGCGTTGCACGACCCCCTCAGGGTCCCCCGAGACCTCCACAGGCGCCGCTTAGGCCGCCACCTGGCTTTACAAAGCCTATGCAGGCTTCAGTTTTCCCCTGGGGCCCCAAAAAGGCTGCACCACAACAGGCTGCCTCTGCTCCTCAGCAGAAACAACCTACAATTGCCGACGACTTAAACACGGTTTACGCCGTGTTAAAGAACGTCGACATCAATGAGATTACGATTTTAGCTAGCAAACTGCGTGCGGCTAGGTCCCCTCAGGACCGTCTTTTGGCTCTAGTAGAGCACAATAATTTATTGCGTTCGTTGTAAGTTAAGTTAACTTAATTAGCTTAACTTACAATGACAGAGCCTTCTGCTCTGCCTATAAAGCACGGTCGTATCAAGCCTAAAGGGCTATCGCTTATTTCATGTAACATTCGCAGTTTGCGAAATAACCTCCCAGAGCTTAGGCTCTTTATTAGAGATAGCGAAGTCGATATACTCCTCTTACAGGAAACATTATTAAAATCTAGGGACACTAAAGGTCTCTCAATTAATAATTATTCTCTACTTCGTAGTGACAGGCCCGATCGCCGAGGCGGTGGTACGGCTATTTATTACAAGAAGTCACTACATTGCTCTCATATTGATACGCCACAGCTTACCAATATGGAAGCAACGATATGCAGGTTAGCTATGACGGGACATCAGTCTTTAGTCATAGCCTCCTGCTACATTCCACCTAATAACCTCCCCCTCAAAGATGATTTTGAGGCAATCTTATCTTTAGGCAATTCAGTCATTATGTTTGGAGATTTTAACTCTAAGCATACTGAATGGACATGCCGTAATATCAACACTAATGGCAGGATACTGCTTGATATCACGCAGTCTCTTGACCTTATAGTCCTCAGTCCTCTCGGTGCAACACACTATCCGTATGCTACCGATCATAACCCAGATGTACTAGATATTGCGTTACTCAATGGAGTTTCACTCAACCTCAGGTCTATTGAGACACTAGACGATATAGGCTCCGATCACCGTCCGGTCTCCCTTATTCTTGGCCATCAGCCACCCCCCACTATAACTACGAAAACCTTTACCAACTGGAAAGGTTTCAAGGACTCCCTAGCAAAAGCTATGGACTCGCAGGACTCCATTAATTACCTTCCGTCGGACTTAGATTTAGACAGTCCTGAAAAAATCGACACCGCGGTCGATTCACTTTCTACCCTAATTAAATCCTCCCTTAAGGAGAATGAAAGGGTCGTCCCGGTTGCTAATAATAGTGGGCTTCCCCTACATATTAGCAACATATTAAAAGCTAAAAAAGCTGCTTTTCGTAGAGCAGCTAAGTATCCCACCCCCGAATATAGGCATACGGCTAATCGTCTTCAACGAAAACTCCGTTTATGCCTTGCCGAATTTCGAGACCTCCAAAGGAGTGAACTCATGGAGAATATATCTCCCTCCCACACAGCGTATTATCGGATGGCTAGAGCCCTCCGTATAGACGCTATAACGCACATTCCTCCTCTCTCCCGCCCCGACGGAACGGTTGCTTTCGAGGACGACGAAAAGGCTGAGTGTTTTGCAGATAGCATTGCCAAACAATGCTCTCCTAGCTCTCAACCTGTCGACCCCTTACATATACAGGAAGTGGAGGATGAGGTTTGACGCCGGAACTCACCCCCCACCACCTCTGATCCTATCACTGTGTCCAATGATGAGATCTCGTCCCTCATCAAAGGACTTAAGAACAGAAAGGCTCCGGGCGCGGATGGCATATCCAACCAAGCCCTTAAGCACTTTCCAGAGCAGGTGTTAACCCTCTTATCTATTATCTTTAACGCCTGCTTTAATCTTAGCTACTTTCCCACCACTTGGAAAGAGGCTATTGTCATTGGTATTCCCAAGCCAGGCAAGCCTCTTAACCTCCCCTCTAGCCATCGTCCCATTAGCCTCCTAAAGGCCATGGGCAAACTCTTTGAAAGAGTAATTCAAAATAGAATGAGGCGCCATCTGTTTCCCACAGACGGTGACCCTCTTATCATCCCACACAAATTTGGTTTCCGTGAGAAACATTCATGTCCCCAACAAGTACACCGCATTGTGGAATACATCCTCAGCGGTTATTATCCACGTCGACAAAAGACAATCGCGGTCTTTTTCGACATTGCCAAAGCCTTCGACCGAGTCTGGCACGAAGGCCTCATATTTAAATTATATAAAATAGGAATCTCCGATCGTCTAGTACGTCTCGTGGCCTCTTATTTACAACATCGTACCTTTCGTTTTAGATACGAAGGCACGTTATCCCTCAGCGCCCCATTAAAGCTGGTGTTCCTCAGGGATCGGTACTAGCTCCCCTCCTGTACATCTTGTACACCAACGATATCCCAATCCCATCGAATGGTGTACAACTATCACTCTTCGCAGATGACACTGCTCTTTATCATAAAAGTCATATTTTATCTTACGCTAGGAACGAGCTCCAAAAGTCAGTCGATGACCTAGGAGATTGGTTCCAAAAATGGCGAATCGATGTAAACCCGGAGAAGAGCTCCGCAGTTCAATTCGATTGGAAACGACGCCGTCGTAAAAACCTTAAAAATATCCCACCAATACGTATGTTAAGGACTCCTGTCCCTTGGCATACGTCAGCCAAATATTTAGGTATCACCCTTGACGAAGAGTTCACTTTCGGGCCTCATGTCAAAAGAGTGACACGTCTAGCTCGATTTTATCTAGGTAGGCTTAACAGTATGTTAGGCCGTCATAGTAAAATGTCCCTAAGAAATAAGCGAACCCTTTATAAGGTTTGTATACGACCGGTAATGACTTACGCGGCCCCATTATTCGCGCACGCTAACTCTAATATAATTAACGAAATGCAAAAAGTGCAAAACTTATTTTGTCGTCGAGCTACGAACGCACCTTGGTACGTTCGAAACGCCGACCTTCACCGGGATTTAGAAATCCCAACAATTCAGCAATATACTAAAACTCTCTCTGAAAACTTTTTTAAAGTTTCAGAAGCGCATAATAACGAACTAATTCGTGAGGCAGTAACTTATACCGCCCCACTCCCCTCCCCTCATATCGTCCGCAGGCCGAGAAACACTCTCTCGGACAAGCCAAATAAACTTTCAAACGACCTGAACTACCTTCTGGCGGCTCAGGCCAATTCTAATTAAATTAAAAATTATTTAAAATCAATATGCCTTCGTAGGCAGTCCCTAAACGGCACTTAGCCGTCTGCGCCCTCTTTTTCCCCAAAAGAGGGTCGCTTTATGATACGGTATATGAAGCTTTCGACAGCTAGTTGCCAGTCCCCAAAGGCAGTTTTTAGGGGGTATCACTTAGGTTCCCCTTGTAGGTTGTGAGTCCCCCATAACCACTATAGACCGGAACTATAGTGGCATGCGTAATGCATTTTCTGCCTCCCTCTGGGTAGCCCATTTCCAATTGCTTCGGGCGCAAAAAAAAAAAAACACTAATCGTGTTGGTAATCAAGGCACGCCACAACAATAATGAATATTAGTTATAAATTACTTAGATTTTTGAAAAAAAAAGGGAAAAGTATGCCACAAAATCTGAAACCACAATTTATCATTGTCCAACCTATATCAAAATACTACATAAATTTCTTGTAGAAGCAACGTTTGGTCCATTTAACTTTCGACAAGGATGAAAGTGTGCCATAACTAAGTTTGGTACAGAAAACTGGCGACGCTGTTAAGTTTAGCTAACTTTTGAACTCAGAGAAAAACTGTATAAAAAAGAACAAAGGGCTTGGGATGATATGATAAATTTTCGTTGCAATTTTAATTTTGTTCATGAAACATTTATCGCCATACTTTAGTCGTACACAAATTATAATATGATAAAACGTATACTGTAAGAAAACTGTTCCTAGGCCAAATTTACTGAGCCGCTATATCATGAAGTTCGATATAGACCAGAGCTGTGAAAAGCAGTACAGTTAGATATAATTTGGTTCTACAAAAATTTGTCACCATACTTTATCTACAAAAATTATAAAATATAATATATATATATATATATATATATATATATATATATATATATATATATATATATATATATATATATATTTTGCTCATTGAATAATTTTTTTAAATTAATTTACTTTATACTTCAACAATAAAGAGGGTCAAACATTTTTTTACTGTTATTTTGTCCGTCTGTTCATGTCCCAAGGGATTCGTAAGAGGCGACAAAGGAAAACAGGAGACGAGCTACAGAATTTTCCTGATAACAGATGAATAAAAATAACAACTGAGGTTGCCAACCCGCCTGCCATGTGTGGCAACTATGGCAAAATTCCTGCTATGAGGCAAGCTATGGGGGAGGCCTATGTACAGTAGTGAACTTTTATAGAATGTTATATATAATAGAATAGAATAGATTTTTTTTTATTCAATATACATTACATGTGTAATTCTTATTGAAAGTCATTTTTTACTTTACCACTGGAACGAAAAAAAAAACCATCGTCCTGGGAAGAATCAGCAAGAAACCCAGCGGGACTTTTTTTAATACATTTTACAATATAAATAATTACGAACTATTTACAAAATTTTGCTGTTTCATAAACTTATATCGTCTTATTATAAATCGTCTTTGCGATTCGTAACATTTGTTATGAAACTACATACTTTACAATTTAATTTCTAACAAGTTCTAGTTTAAAGCAGAGACTAGTTATGAACTATTGGAATATTACTTTGTGCCTTGCGATGAAGACTACCTAGGCGTCGAAAACATCAGTGTCCAGTATTCAGTCTCGACAGTTGGGACCTGGCCATCCTTTGGCTACGCGTAGACAAAGGATTTACGTGGTAGAGCCATGTTCCAGCTATATAAGTAATATAGTTGTAGCACGAATGCGTCGGCTCGACCGGGGAAGGACCACGCTCTCACAGATACCAACGTAATATAGCAGCTTTACTCTGCTGTGTTTCGTATGGTGAGTGTAGAGAACCAAAGACCCTTTTTACTGGAAATGAGGCACTCCATCTTAGTTCTCACGGGTGACAACGCATTTTGATATTTAATAGAGAGATTTAATCACAAAATTGTTGATAATTCTGTCGCTAATGTGGTACTTCAGGTTATGGAACTATTTATTCCTCCGTCTGTGGTGCCCATCGGAGGCAGATGTCAGCCATGGATTGGTCGCTTCTATCAAATAACATCACTGACGCGTCAATGTCCCGGGACATAAACACCTGTGACCTTAAAAAAAGATCACCAAAAGATCGACCCCGACGAAAACTGGTGATCTTCAAATTACGGTCGGCGGTGTGTTCCCCTCGTCACCAAGAGTCGAGTTGGATGCAAAGAAAGAGCCTAGCAGATCAACTTTCTCCTTTGCGTCATGGGTCATTGAGTCGTTCTCCTTGTGCAGGGATAAGAGAGATGGCTGACACAAATTCCCTTGGACAGCAATGACGAGAGGACCGTTAGTTCGCCTTCCTTCGAGATGCACGGGTTCTTGAAGGAAGGCGAACTAATTTCTCGCCAATTTTGCCGATGTGCTCTGATTTTGTTGTTTTAATATCCTCGTCGTCCGGATTTCGTTTAAGTTTTTTTATATAAGTATAAGTTGTCCTGGTTCTTCATACAATGAAGTAGCCCTTTAGTTATCCATGGTTTAGAAATCTTTTAGTTCTTTTAACCATGCTGGAGTTGTTATCAATGGCCGAGGATAAATTCGATACAAGAAGATCAGTTGATAAATTAGGATCTTAACATTCGAGGATTAGTTAGAAATTAAAGTTTTGCATAACTTTATCGAGTTTATCAAAGTCGAAAACGCAGTGAGTTGTGTTTAAGTAATTAGTACGCGGTTTTAGTCTACAACTAATAGCCACACTCTCGTGATCGGTGATGGATGTTTCAAATACGAAACAGAAGGCTTCCATTTTAGTTTTAAGCATCATGTGATCAAGACATGTACGTCCATGTGTTGGCAAAGTATGACCTGGAAGCATACCATGACTTGCCAGGATATTCAGGTAATCATACGATCATTTAACAGAACTGTTCAGAATTATGCTAATATTTATATCACCTCATCATCATAATCATCATAACAGCCTATCATAAGTTCACTGCTGAATATAGGCCTCCCCAAGGAATGCCACAAAGCACGGTGCTGAGCCACCTGCATCCATCGATTTCCTGCATGTCTTACTAGGTCGTCACTCCATCTCGTGGGGGGTCACCCTACACTTCGCCTACAAGTACGAGACTGCCACTTAAGAACTTTTCTTCCCCATCGGTTGTCGGTTCTTCGAGCTATATGGCCGGCCCACAGCCACTTCAGCTTACTAATCCGTTGGGCTATATCGGTTACTCTAGTTCTACTGCGGATATCCTCATTTCTAAGTTTATCACGCAGAGAAACTCCGAGCATAGCCCTCTCTATAGCTTGCTGAGCGACCTTGAGCTTCCTCATACGGCCAGCAGTGAAGGACCACGTCTCAGATCCGAAAGTCATCACTGGCAACACGCACTGGTTGTAAAATTTCTTTTTAAGGTTTTGAGGTATGTCTGACGAGAAGATGTGTTGTAGCTTCCCGAACGCTGCCCAGCTGAGTTGAATACGTCGATCGACCTCTCGGCCGAATTTGGAGTAACCTAGTCGGACTATTTGTCCCAGGTAAACATACTCGTCAACAACTTCGAGCTTAGTGCTCCCAACAACTACCGGCATAGGTGTGACATGGACATAAAACATAATCTATGTTTTGTCCATTTTCAGCTTAAGACCTATCCGTTGGAGACACTATTGAGGTCATTGAGCATAGTGCTTAGGTCCTCCAGCGATTCTGCCATAAGGACTACATCGTCAGCAAATCGAAGGTGAGTTATTTACTCGCCATTGATGTTAATATCGTATCCTTTCCAGTCCAGAAGCTTGAAAACGTCTTCCAATGCGGCGCTGAAGAGTTTCGGAGATATAACGTCACTCTGTCTTACACCTCTCCGCAATTGGATAGGTTTCGTACTCTGATTCTGTACTCGGATAGTCATCGTAGCCCTACTGTACAAGCACTTTAGCACTTCGATATACCGACAATCAACTTGGCACCGTTGAAGGGACTGCAGCACCACCCAAATTTCAACGGAATGAAAGGCTTTCTCATAGTCCACATACAACAGACATAGTGACAAATTGTACTCCTCGGACTTCTGTACAACTTGCTGAAGGGTATGTTTGTGGTCTAAGGTGCTAAAGCCCTTTTGGAAACATGCTTGTTCGGGAGGCTGGAAGTCGTCAAGTCTGTGTGCGAGACGATTCGTAATGACTCTCGAAAACAGCACGTAGACGCGGCTCAGAAGGGAAATCGGTCTGTATTTCTTCAAGAGAGCATTGTCACCTTTCTTGAAGAACAAGACCACCGCACTTCTGCTCCACGCCTCCGGTGTAATGCCACCATGGAGGACGGAATTAAAGAGCTTCTGAAGGACTTCAAGTACCGGTTTTCCACCCGCTTTCAGAAGCTCCACTGTAATTCCATTCTCGGCTGGGGCCTGGCCGTTTTTAAGTTGCTGGAGAGCCATTCTAATCTCCCTCAGACTGACGTCCGGGATATCTTCAGAATAGTGTCGCATAAGACTCGCTCTTGGATCGTTACTCACACTTGCGTGTGGCTCCATCGATGACGTGTACAGCTGTCCATAGAACCTCTCAATCTCACTCAAAATCTCAGGTGTCCCGGAAACGATGCTGCCACACTCGGTCTTCAGTGCCTTGACAGTTGGTTCTTTCTGGCAGGCATATCTCTGGCAAAGACTTTGGAGCCTTGGTTCCGCTCGATCGCTTCTTCAATACAAGCTGTATTGAAGTTGCGTAAGTCCCGCCGCATGCATTTGGAAATCTCTCTGTTCAGTTGCCTGTATGCTGTCAAATCTGTTGAAGAATGTAGCTTCTTCTTCCGTCTAACAGCCATGAGATTAAAAGTGTGATCGGAGAGTTTTGTGTTCTTCTGCGGCGGGTCTTGCAGAACTTAGCTCCGACCGCATAGACAGTTTACACGAGCTTGTCATTCATATCGTCCACTTCATTGCAGTCTTCTAGGCACTGAAAATGGTTTTGTAACTCGAGCTGAAAGTATTCAGGACTTTGGAACAGAGCACGAAGGGGACGGAGCATTGACTTCATTTGACGAGACCTTTCCAACTTAACGTTTCGGTTCAGTGTGCCTCTAACCATTCGGTGATCGCTACCAGTTTACACCCTCGCGATCACGGATACATCTCTGAACAGTTGTCGTCTGGTCGTCATAATGAAGTCAATCTCATTTTTTTTCGAACCGTCGGGTTTGGACCAGGTCCACTTCCTGTGGGGCCGCTTCTGGAAGCTATCACCTAAGAGGGAAATATTTTTCAAGCTTTTTAAACAAGTGAGAAGTGAATCTAAGGACTCAATAAAATTTTATGTATTAATTTGACTTGGTGGGCCATATATTCCTAATTACAAGCTTTTTGATCTAATTTTAATACCAGGCAACTAGCGTATGTAACTACAGGTCCTTCGAATACGTCATTAAAGTGCTTATTATAATAGATAACCACTCCTTAATTTTGAGTTTTATAAGAGGTTTTCACTATATGGTTGTACTTGTATAAACTTAGCTGATAGTAGCCAGCATTCTGTAAGGACTAAAACGTCCCAGTATATTTTAGACGTTTGGAAGTGAAAAGCGACACGTGGGTTCAGCGTTCAACAGCGGATTCCTTGATTATGAGTCTCCTATGACACCTACGTTGGGATCGGGGAGTCAACGGAGGCGTATGTGAACCTCGTGAAGGAGTATCACACGAGAGTGTTCACTGCTTCCTTTTCTTTTAAATTGGTTCAGACGGGGATTACGGGTCTTCCGAGGTCGTCCTGGTCCCAGCGCCTTAATTTTTCAATATGTGCTACTTTAGCAGCACAAGGTGGACTGTATTAATATTTAAAGGTGATGGATCCCTTGGGAATAAAACAGCAATTATCCTTAAACCGCTCCGTAAGAGATTACTTACTTTTCCTATCACTTCCCTATATGTTTTCTTTTTTGATTATATATATTACTGGTAGCTGGTCCCGAACAATTTTTATGAAAACCAGTCTAACGGGGTATCAAAAATGCTTTACTCGAAAGAGAGCCGCGCCCTCTGTGCGATTTCGCAACCCAATTACATCAATTTGTACTATCACTCTCCCAAGTTTTGCCCAATATCTTTTTTTGTATAATACATACATTTATACATTAAAAAAAAAATATCTATACTATGATATACATTACATTTTCATATCACAAAAAACCTTTTATTTATTCAACAAAATATGCCTATTTTAAAACATATGTACTAAGTAAGAATTCTTAAATATCTAACATATAAGATTGTAACAATGTTCTTTATTTGAAAATACAAATATTTAACTAATACAATAGTTTAATTTACATTTTTTTACACATTTTACTATTTAAAACACTTTTAAATTTCTTATACAAAACTATCTATATTTCACTATGATAAGAGAATTTACATATGGAAACAACACAGAATGCATCTATTTTGCTCATACAGTCAACCTGAAACATTTCACAAGTCAATTTTACATAAATTGCTGAAATTAACAAACAATTAAATTTCCACTTATTTAGACTTTTAGTTTTACATACAAGCGCACTGCTTTTATCTAGAACTAGGTGAACACCTACTCCCTGCACGACTTCCATTGTCGGTAAAGCAGCTTAAAAATTAAGCATGCGCTGCTATCAACAAATATTAGGTGAGCAACCGATATTTAGACGACATTCAATTGTCGGTAAAGCAATATCCAACAAGACTCTTATCAGTTATCAAAGTTCTTATCAGTTATCGTGTTCTTATCAGATAACACAAAGAAAATATTTTATGAATCAAACATTGAAAATAGACATTTTATTTTTCATCATCATCAATCATCAATCATCAAAATGTACTCAACTTATATAAGACAATACTATGCAACACTATTTTACATTAATTCCACTTATACACAAAGTGATCATTTCGACCGGGGAACAAATCCTGGTCTAACTTTATTTTAATATCTCTTTAAATTGAAAATAACATTGGGAAGATAATTCAACCAGGGAACTGAACCTGGAAACATGAATTATATCTTAAAAATTCCCTATATGAATCTCTTAAGAAAATATTACTAAGAAAACGACAAACTAGTCCGACCTGGGAATCGAACCCAAGACCTTCAAATTATTAATTCGATATTTCTTTAAGATTTAACTAATCGTTTTCTTATAAGGCAATTATTGCTTGATAATTTAACTTAAGAAGCTATTTGTAATCGGTTAACTAATACATTGAAATAGTTTTATAGGCGCGTCGCCAACAATGACGAAACATGCCAACAGTGACGAAATTTGGTATGTTACAATTGAGGCTACGAATATTTTAAGATAATATATTAACTGTACCGTAATTTTTGGATACAGAGTACTTTGCATGTTCTATGTCGCATGTAATCGTTTTAGCTACTTGGATTGAGTCGAGATCTAGGTATAAATTTGAAATTTTTTGCATAACCCGGATTTTTTTCGTAAAAATAATATAAGGCAAGGATTTTGAAAAGGCAAGGATCTGGAACAAAGTAGCGTTAATAAGGGATAAGCGATATAATGCGAGAAATAGTGGTCTAGGTTTGGCATTACTGTTAAAAGTTTTAACTCGCACTTTAGTATACTGAGTGTAGGTTTGTGATTGTGAGGGGTGAGTGTTGTATATAACTGTAGTATTTGAGTGTACTATTCTGCAATTCCATTGGAAACTATACAATCTAACATAAATAGTTTGTATGTTTCTATTGTATGTTAAAATTTTAGTAAACATAGTTTATAATTAAACAAAATAAACTAATCAAATAAAATCATGTAATAGTATGCAATAGTATAATTAAAAGGAACGCATAATAATGTATTAGGACCTGGTCATATTATAATTTTATAGATATCTGATTTTTCTTCAATACGGACTGGTGTCGAACCTTTATCTTTCTTTACACTTTTCCATATGATGTCCACGCTGCAACAAGCTTCTTATTTTTGACGTTATGCCGCGCTATATAAAATAGTCTAGAACAGAACAAATAAAATTTCTTTTTTTTTCATTAGTTTGTGATAACCATTTTCTTATACACGTTCACGTAGTAGCGGTATGGTGTGAATAAATAAACCGCAGCAGCTGTTAGCGCCTCAAGATCCATTTTAATAAATTCGTCCGCACATTGTACTGAACCGAAGCAAATTGGACGACCTTCCGACTTGTGGACGTCATCACAAACTTTTGGCTAATATCTTTGCCAACAGTTTTGCCACTATGTTGGTCAATGTGAAGAGCCGCCATTATGAATATTTGCAACGTTCATTGATGACTTTACGTAGCCCGCAAATGTGTGTCTGCTGGGGGCGGGGTCTTAAAGAAATAATAGTATAACAAGTCTGCGTGACTCGCGCAGGATTGCCGTTAGTGAGCGTAGACTTCTCTGCACCAGATGTATTCTTGCAGGTTCATGCACTCTTAGTACTTTGCAGTAATATTTATAATAAATTTGGCTTATTAATACTGGAGAAAAACATTATTAACACGTCTGTAATGCTTAGAGATCTGAGGGGAATGGGTCCACTTTACTGAATACGAGGCATTTCATCATAGTCCTCAGGGTTGACAACGCATTTGCAATTTGATTCTTAATCGAGTATAGATGTATATGTCTATGGGCCATAGTATTCAATTACAATCAGCTGGACTAATTCAATTTAAAACAAAACTAATTTAATAATTGAAGTGAAAATTTAAATTAGATTTTAAAAATATATATATCAGTCTTTATCAGGATGCTTCAAATTCAAATATTAGTTTGTAATTTTTTTATATGGAATTTATTTATTTATCAACGATTTTCCGATTTTTTAGAATGACTTGTGCTGAGAGACATTACTTCTTGTCACATTTCATGATTCTAGATCAACGGAAGGTTTTGATGAGTGAGTTTGCGATTATCCAAATAAGTGACTTAAAAGGTTGAATTGTTTACACCTCCAAGGATATATCTTATATAGCCTTTTGTATTATTTCAACTTAACACCTCTACATGGTTCTGAGGAATAGAAAAATATTGATATTGAGATAGATGGATGCACGAACGGATGGACAACAAAGTTGTCCGTATTTTTTTAAGGTCTGAGCCCTAAAAAAACAAAACACTTATCTATATCTTACTTATTAAACAATATAAAATTAAAGAGAAAAAACTTAAACTGGACTTGTATGGATTCGCGGGCTTACCAAAATTAATGATTAGAGTTAAAACGAAATTCGGTAAAGCCATGTATATTGAATTCCATTTATCCTATACGATGAAATCTACACTAGTTTCCATTCCTTTCCGCACATTTCGTGATATATTGTTTGAATTTGTGCAAATTATTTCTTTATAGATACATATAATAGCTAATGTAAACAATAGTCATGATTGCGTTTTTTATCGAAAACTTACTTCCGAACCGAAGACAGATTTTGTAACAACGTATATGAAGATATAATATATATAAAGTAAATTGTCTAGAACATTCAACACTCAATAATTTAAAGTATTTTGTCTATAACGTATATTTTAAATTCTTATAATTATTTAAAATTTCTTAATTAATTATTTAAAATTTCTGTCCCAAGGAGGTGTCGGATTTCTCGTCCACAAGTCTCTCGTTATCAACGTTGTAAAGATCGGAAGTGTGTCGACGAGGGTTGCGTACCTTATACTCAGAATCACCAAACGGTATTCGCTGAAGGTCATACAGGTTTACGCATCAACCTCGGCACACCCCGATGAGGATGTAGAGGAAATGTATGAGAATATCTCTAGAGCCATGCATTCCTCCAAAACCCAATATACGGTGTTAATGGGAGACTTTAATGCAAAACTAGGCACAAGAGAGAACGGTGAGCTGAAAGTAGGGAAATTTGGAATAGGGCAAGGGAACCCAAGGGGCCAGCAGTTGGCCGACTTCATGGAGAAAGAGGGACTCTTTATGATGAACTATTTCTTCAAGAACCGGCCCCACAGGAAGTGGACCTGGTCGAGCCCCGACGGTTCGACAAAAAATGAGATTGACTTCATTATGACGACCAGACGACAACTGTTCAATGATGTCTCAGTGATCGCGAGGGTGAAAACCAGCAGCGATCACCGAATGGTTAGAGGCACACTAAACCTAAATGTTAAGTTGGAGAGGTCTCGTCTGATGAAGTTAATGCTGCGTCCCCCTCGTGCTCTGAACCAAAGTCCCGAAACCTTTCAGCTCGAGTTACAAAACCGTTTTCAGTACCTAGAAGACTGCAATGAAGTGGCCGATATGAATGACAAGCTCGTGGAAACTGTCCATGCGATCGGAGCTAAGTTCTGCAAGACCCACCGCAGAAGAATACAAAAACTCTCCGATCAAACTCTTATTCTCATGGCTGTTAGACGGGAGATGAGGCTACATTCTTCAACAGATTTTACAGCATACAGGCAACTGAACAGACAGATCTCCAAATGCATGCGACGGGACTTACGCAACTTCAATACAGCTTGTATTGAATAAGATTAAGAGCCCTCTTACATTTCGGCGTTTCGCAGAAGCATGTCCAGTTTTGACCTGAAAATTTTCTGACGCGTCTAGTGATGCAAAATATCTAATAAAATTGTATTTTTTTTGCTTATTTCGTATCGCATAATTGAATTCTCAAATAAAGCTAGGAAAAAAAGTAATGTTAAAATGTTTATCATTCTCAATAGATTTTTGGAGACAGAAAAATGGCGCAAAGGCCCAGAAGCCATTCCAAAAATATATAAATAAAAAATGAATGACAGGCATTAATTTGTTTGACGTTTTGCAATCGTTCGTTTGCTGTCGCTACGTAATACGTATTGTACTGTGCTATTTTGGATTTTCTGATAACCTTACTACTTTTGCATTTTCCACGGATTTTAATACCTTTTACTTACGATTACTTTGGCATGTGTTATACGGATACCGTTTTAGTACTTTTTGATTAGGATCAAAGACGTTATTGCTCTTGTTGGAAAGAGTTATGGAGCCGTCTACGAGATTGCTGTGTACAAACTGCAACATATACGTCTCCAGCGTTATCGGGCCTTTCAGCTTGATAGCAGAGTCATCTCGCTAATTAGCACTTGGATATCTCCAATAATAGTAAGTATTATAAAGTACCTAACGATTTAGTATCTAGTTAACAGACGTATATGTAAAAATCTACCTTTTTTATACGTGGATTTACGTGATGGAGCCATGCTGCAGCTAGATTAGTAGTATATTTGGAGCACAAATTGTTCGATTAGACTGGGGAAGGACCACGCTCTCACAGAATACCAGCATAAAATAGCAGCTTAACATGGTTCTGTTTCTTATGGTGAGTGTACAGAACCGGAGATCCTTTTTACTGGAAAAGAGGCATTCCATCTTACTCCTCACGGTTGACAATGCATCTGCATTTTGATTATTTATTGAGGAGAGATGTAAATGTCTATGGGCCGCCTCAACCACTTACCATCATGTTGACTGTGTGCTCATTCGTTACACTATACTATAAAAAAAATCTATCTACCTATCCAGTCAACAGACGAACAGATGATTATTTTATAAAAAGGATTAATATTCACAGAAGTGTGTTACATTTTTTCAAATTAAATCATAGTATGTCGATGCACATCACACTCCAAGAGTAGGTTGGCCAGTACATTGACATCAGACTTTAGGAGTGGAATAAACTGACAGGTGGTAGAAATAGATGAATATGTTAGTGATTTTCCCCATTTCTAGCTAAAGTGTTCTTTTAGATAGCTGTCTAAATAAAAACATGTAAAAATATAAATTAAATATATTTATTTCTATTTTATGGTTTAAAATCTCATAATTGATTTGTTTTTCAGATAACAGAAGAAGATTACATTTGTAAAGCGTGCTTTTATCTATCCATGCTGACTATTAATGCTCAGATTTATGGAAAAAATAGTGTGATCCATCTGATTTCATCTTACCGTGGTCATACTCAATGGACGAGAAGGCATTATAGAGTATTGCTGCAACTGCATTATAGGCCGTCGCATTGTAGGTTGTTGTGCGCTTCTTATGACGTTAGTGTGGTATTTAGGTTGGGCCAGGCATGAAATCAACATTATGCCTCCAGCGGCATTTTTAGATGAAGTGGTTGTACGAGAAGACATTGAATAAATAATAATAAATCAAATTCTGTTTTTTATTTCATTTCCCTGTCCTTCCCAAGAAACATGTAGGTAGGTAGTTCCTTTCGTCATCTATTTATGTCGTGATGGCCCAGAAGTTACACCTCTGTGAGTTCAAGTCCGGGCAACTACCAATGTGTGTTTTTCAATGCGTAGGTATAATCAATAAAAGTCTGAAATCGCCAACCCATCTAGACCAAGCATGGTGATTAATGCTCCTGCCTTCTGCTATATGACAAGAGGCCTTTGCATAGCAGTGGGGCAGTATTATGCTGGTATTAGGTATTAGTTACTCGTTCTTGTCTGTTTATCAGACTTAGAGTTCGATGGTTAAAAGCATTGAGTTATATGTACTACGTACGTAGTACATAATTATAAATCAATGGTTAAAAGCGTCAACTGTCAAGCCGACTCTTGGTGTGTAGTCCATATGTACGAGATTTTAACCGATAATTTAATGAATTATACGATTTGATGATATTTCATTGAAGAGAGATTTATTTCTGAGTGGTTGTAAGTCTATCGGCGATTAAGAAACAATTTCATTATAAGTGTAGTTTTTGAGCTTATGACAGCTGTCAGATAAGGTCTGACAGCTGTCATAACCCCAAAAACTTATTTACTTAATAGCATTTTTCCCTGGCCTCTAAATAAAAAGATGATAAGTTATTATGTTATGATAAATAATAATTGTTATTATACAACACTAGTTGTAGGAAGACGCGGCCTATAAAACGAATCAAGTGACAGGTCAATCAATGTATGGAAAGTGGGCATGATTCTTTAGGTATTTTACGCACCGAGCGGGCGGCGAACTACGCAACCGATACTTTCTTTCATATCTATTCACTCGCTCGCACTATAATACTGTGAGTATGGCGATTAAACGATCTTGATCTTCCATAATACAAAGTTTTCTTAGGATGGACTTCAGTGGATGGAATATTTTTTGGTGTGTCATTTTAATGTTATCTTATTAATTTATTATTATATTATTATATAATTTATTATTTATTATTATATACCATTTTGATATATTATTCATTATTTATGAAATTTAGTGTCAAAATAAGTACACATAAATATTTTAATTGTTACGCTGTAATCGAATGTTAATAATCGATTATGTCTACTACCGGTAGAATAGTGGTATAAATAAGTAAACGGTTGCAACCTGTTTTAATAAATATAACAACCAAATGTAACTAATATTTTTTTTTAATCGGTACTTACAGTCAATTACTATAAACAGTGGTAGAGCCACGCGGCAGCTTTTGCTGTCGCACGGATGGGCCGGCTCGAACCGGGGTGGTACCACGACCTCACAGAAAAACAGCGTGAAGTAGAGGTTCACCTCTGCGTTTCGCTTGGTGAGTGCAGGTGGCCGGAGGCCCTTTTTACTTCCATATGAGACAAAGGCCAAATGAGGCATTCCATCTTAGTCCTCACGGGTGACAACGCATCTGCATTTTGAATTGTAATAGAGGATAGATGTAGATGTCTATGGGCCGCAGCAACCACTTACCATCAGGTGGACTGTGTGCCCGTTTGTCACCCTTATCCTATGAAAAAAATATATATTTTTTATAAGAAAAATATTTGCTGCGACGGCATTGACCGAACTTTTCTCGATTCGATAATTTCAGGCAGTACACACTTTTCATAAAAAGCTTGTAACTTGGGTAACATATTGAAAATCTAAAATTGGTCGTATTTGTAAATTTTTAGTACTTTTACTGCATTAATCTGGGCCAATACATATTATGGCAAGTATTCAGACATTTTTATTTTCTAAATGAAGCTGGCCTTGGATTTGGTAAAACCAGTCATTATTTTGATTTAATGTTACACTTGAATCACTGAATTTATAACCTTTAACTTTTTTTTTGTCGAAAGTCCGTATCAAAATCTATTCCAAAAGCTGAAATAGGATATTTAACTTCAATAAGACCGTTGCTGTATAAACCATTAGGTGAAGCCCTCAAATAACAATGATCTAGGTCAATGAATAGACCACATTTTTCTATAATAATATTTTTTTGTTTGCTCAATTGTGCACATGCTGCAGACTCGTTGTCCCTACCATGTTTAATGGAAGAGACGTGATCTAAATTATAACTATATAAAATAGTTTTAAACCGATCGATCAAAAATTGCGGTCGTAGTTGACAATGTTCTAGTATGCAGGCAATCGACGCACACTACGGTAGTATCGAAACCATGCAGCGCCCGAAATAAACTGACGCAGGTCCACCCTCGGCAAGCGCTCGCGCGTTAATGATCTCAGATGGCCGGCGCAGTTAAATATATAGTACTTTTATTTAATTAATTATAATATAATAGTAACGATTTTAAAAGTAAAAATAATAGCATAGTTTAAGCAAATGTTGATGATTATTTTGGTATAAATTTTACGTCTAAGTGATGTAGAACTTCAGAAATATAGAGGCTTGCATCGAAGCTTTTTTGGTCGTTTTTTGAATTATGTCGAATTTTTTTTCCTAGTGTGAAAAGCATATAAGGAAAATGTATTCCATTATTATTAAAGTGTAGGATATTTGGGAGATAAAAATATTTTTTTTGATGGTCGATATTCAATAGAATCTACAAATTAGAGCTCCCAAATCATGTCTTCGAGAGTTTTTGCCTAAACATGCATCGAAGGAATGATTATTACTGATTAAATAAATAAGTTATCTAAAATCCATTCCGAGCTTATTTGAGGAGAGAAAACGAACTATTTTTACCAAGTAATTGTTATTTCAAGAAATGAACGATAAACATAAAATTTCAACGAGGAAACCTTGTAATTTCGCGTTTTTTTGTAATACGCCTCTTAAGGCGCTGGGACCAGGACGACCTCGGAAGACCTGTAATCCCCGTCTGAACCAAGAGGTTCACATACGCCTCCGTTGACCCCCGATCCCAACGTAGGTGTCATAGGAGACTCATGATCAAGGAATCCGCTGTTGAACGCTGAACCCACGTGTCCCTTTTCACTTACAAACGTGTAAAATATACTGGGACGTTTTATTCCTTACAGAATGCTGGCTACTATCAGCAAAGTTTATACAAATACAACCATATAGTGAAAACCTCTTATAAAACCCAAAATTAAGGAGTGGTTATCTATTATAATAAGCACTTTAATGACGTATTCGAAGGACCTGTAGTTACATACGCTAGTTGCCTGGTATTAAAATTAGATCAAAAAGCTTGTATTCTAGGAATATATCGCCCACAAAGTCAAATTAATACATAAAAATTTATTGAGTACTTAGATTCACTTCTCACTTGTTTAAAAAGCTTTAAAAATATTTCCCTCTTAGGTGATAGCTTCCAGAAGCGGCCCCACAGGAAGTGGGCCTGGTCCAACCCCGATGGTTTGACAAAAAATGAGATTGAATTCATTATGACGACCAAACGACAACTGTTCAGAGATGTATCCGTGATCGCGAGGGTGTAAACTGGTAGCGATCACCGAATGGTTAGAGGCACACTGAACCGAAACGTTAAGTTGGAAAGGTCTCGTCTAATGAAGTCAATGCTCCGTCCCCTTCGTGCTCTGTTCCAAAGTCCTGAAAACATTCAGCTCGAGTTACAAAACCATTTTCAGTGCCTAGAAGACTGCAAGGAAGTGGACGATATGAATGACAAGCTCGTGTAAACTGTCCATGCGGTCGTAGCTAAGTTCTGCAAGACCCGCCGCAGAAGAACACAAAACTCTCCGATCACACTCTTAATCTCATGGCTGTTAGACGGAAGATGAAGCTACATTCTTCAACGGATTTGACAGCATATAGGCAACTGAACAGACAGATCTCCAAATGCATGCGGCGGGACTTGCGCAACTTCAATACAGCTCGTATTGAAGAAGCGATCGAGCGAAACCAAGGCTCCAAAGTCTTGGCCAGAGATCTGTCTGGCAGAAAGAGCCAACTGTCAAAGCTGAAAACCGAATGTGGCAGCATCGTTTCCGGGGCACCTGAGATTTTGAGTGAGATTGAGAGGTTCAATGGGCAGCTGTAATGTTATCGTTGGAGCCACACGCAAGTGTGAGTAACGATCCAAGAGCGAGTCTTATTCGACACTATTCCAAAGATATCCCGGACGTCGGTCTAAGCGAGATTAGAATGGCTCTCCAGCATCATAAAAACGGCAAGGCCCCAGGCGAGGATAGAATTACAGCGGAGCTTCTAAAAGCGGGTGGAAAACTGGTACTTGAAGTCCTTTAGAAGCTCTTTAATTCCGTCCTCCATGGTGGCATTACACCGGAGGCGTGGAGCAGAAGTGCGGTGGTCTTGTTCTTCAAGAAAGGTGACAATGCTCTCTTGAAGAACTACATACCGATTTCCCTTCTGAGCCGCGTCTACGTGCTGTTTTTGAGAGTCATTACGAATCGTCTCGCACACAGACTTGACGACTTTCAGCCTCCCGAACAAGCAGGTTTCCGAAAGGGCTTTAGCACCATAGACCACATACATACCCTACGACAAATTATGCAGAATACAGAAGAGTACAATTTGCCACTATATCTGGCGTATGTGGACTATGAGAAAGCCTTTGATTCAGTCGAAATTTGGGCGGTGCTGCAGTCTCTTCAGCGGTGCCAAGTTGACTGTCGGTATATCGAAGTGCTGAAGTGTTTGTACAGTAGAGCTACGATGGCTATCCGAGTACAGAACCAGAGTACGAAACCTATCCAATTGCAGAGAGGTGAAAGACAGGGTGATGTTATATCCCCGAAACTCTTCAGCGCTGCATTGGAAGACGTTTTCAAGCTTCTGGACTGCAAAGGATACGGTATTAACATCAATGGCGAGTACATCACTCACCTTCGACTTCCCGACGATATATTCCTTATGGCAGAATCGCTGGAGGATCTAAGCACTATGCTCAATGACCTCAATAGTGTCTCCCAACGGATAGGTCTAAAGATGAACATGGACAAAACAAAGATTATGTTTAATGTCCACGTCACACCTATGCCGGTAGTTATTGGGAGCCCTTAGCTCGAGGTTGTTGACGAGTATGTTTACCTGGGACAAATAGTCTGACTAGGTAAGTCCAACTTCGACCGAGAGGTCAATCGACGGATTCAACTCGGCTGGGCAGCGTTCGGGAAACTACGACACATCTTCTCGTTAGACGTACCTCAAAATCTGAAAACGAAATTATACAACCATTGCGTGTTGCCAGTGATGACTTACGGAACTTAGACGTGTTCCTTCACTGCTGGACGTATGAGGAAGCTCAAGGTCGCTCAGCGAGCTATGGAGAGGGCTATGCTCGGAGTTTCTCTGCGTGATAAACTTAGGAATGAGGTTATCCGCAGTAGAACCAGAGTAACCGACATAGACCAACGGATTAGTAAGCTGAAGTGGCAGTGGGCCGGCCATATAGCTCGAAGAACCGACAACCGATGGGGAAGAAAGTTTCTCGAGTGGCAGCCTCGTACCGGTAGGCGAAGTGTAGGGCGTCCCCCCACGAGATGGAGTGACGACCTGGTAAGACATGCAGGAAGTCGATAGATGCAGGTGGCTCAGGACCGTGCTTTGTGGCATTCTTTGGGGGAGGCCTATGTTCAGCAGTGGACTTGTGAAGGGCTGTAATGATGATGATGATGATGATGTATATTTTAAAAGTACATTAAATTCTATTTCTTGTCAGTTCCACGTGTTCGATCCTCCACCAATTAAATTGTCATCTGATTTTTCGCGAGCTCGGCGATGAAGAAAAATATCGTAAGGAAACCTACATATCTGAGGAATAAAATATATCTAAGATATGATTAGTTCACAAACACGCGATGAAGCACGGCGGTAGATTGCTTGCTTTTTAATTCTCTCAGATATTGACGGCTCCTAAAGCTGCGGGCTCGAATGCAGCATGGAAAAAGTATTTGTATGGCCTACAAATAATTTGTCAGATACAAGGCAATCTATAGGGGATGCCTACGCAGTGGGCTTTTGATAGTCACGAATCATCGGAGAGAGAGAGCAAGCGTAGCACCAGATCCTTACATGCTATACGAGGCTTGGGAGTGATACTCTGCCAATTACTGGCCTCCGAGCTTCTATTAAGATTAGCTTGACATATAAGCCGTTTAAGGATCTTGGTTAGAAAACGGGAATTCGCACCCGGAACTTTAGCGTCCATGGACCTTAGTGGTCTCTTAAAGCAATTTCAGAAGTACACAATTTCCTCTTTTCCCATTGCAATGCTTGAGGAAATATTATAACTTTATTTCAACCGCAAAATCCATATTGATGAACTTCTTTACAAAGTTTGTATTGGGCGTGTGGCGATGTCAGCATTGTATTTTTGGCCAAATTTCGCTACTGTACTGTAAGACTCTTATAATAACGTCAAGTGCCAACTCATTTTTCAATCAAATTTATGAAACAAAAGCAATTAATGAATGAATTGAACACAGCATATTTCAATATTTCTAATCAGATCCATAAAATGGATATAAAATAAAATCATAATATATAAATATTACATCAAAATTATTATATAAAAATATTTGTATAAACTATTAAAATAAAAGTTAAAAGCACCATTAAATTCGACCGTGACAGGACTCGAACCTGCAATCTTCGGATCCGAAGTCCGACGCCTTATCCATTAGGCCACACGGTCTTTAAATCCCATTGCTGAAAATGAATACTCTATGAAAACTAACAATAGGTATTCGAATAATTTGACATTTAATAAAAGTTTAAGCCGACTTCAAAAAGTTAACATATTTCCACACAACAGGTCGCTTACAGCGGTGCAAAGACTTTGTATAAATTTATTAAAGCTTATAACAACAAGCATTAAACTTTACAAAAACAGCAATTATAAATCATGCTGTCTCACGAAGTGTACTAAAGTTAAAGGTTTGTTGATAAATGTTACATTGGGGGCGAGAGTCTGGTGATTGGTCATACATGTCTTTCCTGATACTAACACCAGGCTCTCACAAATTAAAATGCTTATACCCCCAATAGTATTAATACGAGTCAATATAACTTGTGAGAGCAAATAAAGTAAACATTATTATTAATGTCATTAGAAGCTATAATGAATAATACCACAAACTCTAATTTCTTCGTTTATCACACATTATAAATTGCGAATGGAATTTCGTAGAATCCGTTCTTAACTGGCCTCTACTCGGCAAAAGAAAAAAAATTAAAATTGTGTTTTTGTTATAAGTACCATATATACTTTTATGTGTTTAGTAAAAAACTGTTATTTTGACATCACAAATAGATACGTCAAATTTATTCATTTGTATAGATTACGAAAGACAAAGCAAACCGTTTGGTTCGAATGCGTGGTACACACAGAATGAAGAAGTAGAAAAGGCTAAATATTTAAACAAATACATCCTATTAGCCAGGAATTTACATTAAGATGTTGCCTTAAAAACCGTACTTACGAGTATAGTAATCACATAAGTGGGTGCTTGAAAATGACCGTGTGAAGCTTTACTGGGGCTGGGCCATGATCGTGGAATAGACTATTCTTACAACACGCATAGGGCTGATATTATGTTGGTGGATCAGGCAGAAGTATATTTTTGGTTAATACTACCTTTCCGTATGGCGACAACCTTGTGACCGAGAAAATAGATAAGAAGACAATATATCTGGATCACAATGTGATCGACATAGGATGGTATAACTACAGCATTAATCCAGTTGTCGTTTCTGTGAACGGTCAGTCTTTAGGCTCATCTTAGATGATTGGGATTTCGTAATATATTGCTTCTAGATCCAATACACTTTTTGTTATTCTTCAATACTGATTCTTCTGCATCTTCCGCCGATTGATTTGTCTTTACCCTCAAATTAAGGAGAGGCGATAGCTTTTGTGTGGTTAGATTTATTTTACTTTATTTTCTGATAGCTTTACCCGAACAAGCGATGCTGGAATCAAAAAGTTTTTCAAAAATATATAAAATACAAGCGCATATTCTAATGCAGCGTTGTGTTAAAATTTCAAGGCAATCGGTGAAGAGTTTTAGGAGATTTAATATTTTAAACAAACGAAGTTATGAGTTTTTAATTTGGATAGTTCATAGTATAGCGTGCAGTATTAAA
Organism: Parnassius glacialis; assembly: GCA_033319125.1. Classification (NCBI taxonomy): domain Eukaryota; kingdom Metazoa; phylum Arthropoda; class Insecta; order Lepidoptera; family Papilionidae; genus Parnassius; species Parnassius glacialis. The sequence continues at coordinate 53,464,786 of JAVANC010000001.1, read as the reverse complement.
CCATTTAAATTATAATTTATTTTATTTAAACATTTTTTTTTCTAAATACATGCGCCAAGTTCAAAAATCTCCTTAAATATTATATATATATAAATGGCATAACATATAAAAGAACTTATAATTACTTGTTTTTGCTAAAAATAGTGAAAAGATTTACTTACAGAGAGTTATTAAATTCTCTTGAAAAAGTTTTAATAAGACGCCCCGTTCAAAACTTTGCTGTACAGCGGTTTTATTCCTCTCCATTACTTAAGTTCAAAAGAAAGCAAAAGCTAAGTATTAACGCTTGTTTGGAGCTTTGGAAACGAAAATTTTCGCTAAAATTTTTCGGACTTGTAACGATGCCTAAGCCCTTTTAAGCCAGCCAACCTTTATTAAAATTAACTGTTTTCACTACTAATGTGTGACTTGAAGGGTATCGTAAAATAAAAGTAGAATAACACTTTCTTTCCATTACTCAGGTCGTACTCCCATTCCTAAATGGATTTCGAAGCATAGAAGAACCCGACGCGCTGTCCCAATGCGTATTGACGGCTAGAATAAAAACTTTATTATGAAATTTATTAACACATAAAGGAGTATTATAGTTTCGAAATATTACTACCTGTTAAACATTTTAGAGTTTGTGGTAAGTACTAAGTAGACTTACGGAAAATATGTGACAAACTTGTCTAACAAAATACCTATATGAAATTTGAAATTAAATCTTATTAGGTGTAACTTAATTTTCTCCGTGTGATGGCAGTGTAAGAAATTCCATTATCCTATTTTGGCCCACATCTGGTCTTTATGGAGACCCATAGTATAAGGAACGACTATGGAAAATGCAACAAAGATTTGGTTATGATTTTCAATAGATAGAAAGAATCAGACACACTATTACTGGTAACGATGCATTCTATCATAGTCCTCAACGCATCTGCATTTTGATTCTTGTTCGATGAAAACTTAAATGTCTATAGGCTACAGTATCCATTAATAATCATGTGGACTACGTATTTGTTTGTTACCCTTACTCTATTAAAAACTCATCATTTTCCTTTTCCAAACGGATTTTACTGAGCTACATACGAGTATAATAAAATATATTAAAGTTATTTTACGTACATAGATTCCGCAACGCTCTGTATGCAAAGTAAGCCTCTCCGAGCGTAGATTAGCGGCTCAAGTTTTAATAGAATGGATTAACTTCGTGCAAGACTTATATCGATTTTATATTATATCTAACTGTCTGTAATCTGATTTAAGTTAAGATGATGGTGTATTAAACAAATGTAAGTCCTCGGAATTCAAATTTATATATTTATTCAGAAAATATCAAAATATTATGTAATAATGATTATAACATGTGTGTAACGTATAATTCGGCCAATACACACTGAATAGGCTCGGTAAACTCATTGCTCCACAACCCTCTCAGAATGAGTCGAAGCCTGTGCTCAATTGTGGGAAATACAAAGGCTGTATCTTATTTATTTTTAAATGCAACATATTAAAACTTAATTAGCTAAGGTCCGTGTTATAAAATAAAAAGTTTAAAGACCTCTTCAAACTAGCTAATAAATATAGTCCCACTGCCGGGAGCACAGGCCTACTCTCATTTCTAAGAGGGTTTTAGGGAAAGGAAATATCCGCGGCGCTGTCCCAATGCGTGTTGGCATACGTCATGTGCCTTTGGAATATTTTTTTCTTATTTCCCAGACATGCCATCGTCCACACAATGTTTTCCTTCTACGCGAGTACGTGGTAAGTCAGCCCTTAAAATTGCAATTAACAATTTCTTTGGCGCCGGCTGGGATCGAACCGGGGTTGTTTTTCGCAAAGTAACGCCTGATTCTATTTATTATTTATTTTTGTTTGATTCCTTTTGCCACTACCACTCGACTACTGTATACTAATACTAGTTAATTTAAAAGGTATATACTTATAGAGCCTTGATATCTCAGACGCTAAGCGTCTTGCTGTAGTGTAAACTTTTCATTAGGCGAGCAATTCGGGTTCGATTTTCACTGACAACAATAAAATTGTAAATTACCTACTATTTTAAGTGCTCATATACAACGTACTCGACGGTGGGGGAAATGATCTTGAGAAAACCTGTTTGCTTGTGGAATAAAATAATTCAAGGACATGTAAAATCCGTAAACTAGAACCGAAACAGCGCGCCTAAACTAAGGTTATATCATTTCTTTTGTTTAGGTATATTAAGACTTAAAAAAGGCCTAGTAAATAGTATTGTTTTATGTTGGTTTAACATAAAATGTTCAATATAGGTATGAGTATATGAATGAACAAGCACGAAAGGGATTTCCTTTCATACAGTTCCTTAATTCTCTTGTGAAAGTTTTAATGAGATGCTCGGTTACAACTTCGCTCTAACGAGTTTTTTAATACACCAAGTCTTATATTTTTTTCAACGATGTTTATTACTTTTATTATACGATGAAGTCTTGAATAAAACTATTTTTACGGATTTTATCGCGTTAAATTTTCTTATTTTAATTCCCTAACATAACAGTGTTAGGGATAATAATGTTAGGGAATTAAAAAAAAATATATTAATGAATATGAAAGCACATTGGGACACAGTGATCATAGTGGTCGGAGCTAAGTTCTGCAAGACCTCCCGCAGAAGAACACAAAAACTCTCCGATCACACTCTAAATCTCATGGCTGTTAGACGGGATATTAAGCTGCAGTCTTCAGTAGATTTCACAGCATACAGACAACTGAACAGACATATCTCCAAATGCATGCGGCGGGACTTACGCAACTTTAATACTGCTCGTATTGAAGAAGTGATCAAGCGGAATCAGGGCTCTAAAGTTTTTGCTAGAGATCTGTCTGCCAGAAAGAGCCAACTGTCGAAGCTGAAGACCGAGTGTGGCAGCGTCGTTTCCGGGACACCTGAGATTTTAAGTGAGATTGAGAGGTTCTATGGGCAGCTGTACACATCATCGTTGGAGCCACACGAAAGTATGAGTAACGATCCAAGAGCGAGTCTTATCCGACACTATTCCGATATATTAGTCTGAGCGAGATTAGAATGGGTCTCCAGCACCTTAAAACCGGCAAGGCCCCAGGCGAAGATAGAATTAAAGCGTAGCTTCTGAAAGTGGGTGGAAAACCGGTACTTAAAAGTCCTTCAAAAGCTCTTTAATTTCGTCCTCCATGGTGGGATTACACCGGAGGCGTGGAGCAAAAGTGCAATGGTCTTGTTCTTCAAGAAAGGTGATAACGCTCTCTTAAAGTACTACAGACCAATTTCCGGCCTTAGTCACGTCGTTGTGCTGTTTTCGAGAGTCATTACGAATCGTCTCACGCGCAGACTTGACGACTTCCAGTCTACCGAACACCCGATTTCCGAAAGGGCTTTAGCACCATAGACCACAAACATACCCTTCGGCAAATTGTACAGAAGTCCGAGGAGTACAATTTGCCACTATGTCTGGCGTATGTAGACTATGAGAAAACCTTTGATTCCGTCAAAATTTGGGCGGTGCTGCAGTCCTTTCAGCGACGCCAAGTTGACTCTCGGTATATCGAAGTTCTGAATTGCTTGTACAGTAGAGCTACGATAGCTATCCGAGGTCTTAAGATGAACATGGACAAAACAAAAATCATGTTTAACCCTTAAATGCATGATAAAAGATTTTTACCCAAAAAAAATTATTTTGTCTCATAAAGGCGTTACATTTACTGAATAAAATAAAATAAAAAATCTATATTAACGGGAACATTTATTTTTTTATTAAAATATTTTTGTATCGTTTTCGATACAGTATGCATTAGCTTTGCAAAATAATCATGATTTTACAAAGTTGAAGAATTGTGAAAATGGGTGAAACAATCTTTGGATTTCTTACTAGATAAGTGAACATTGCACTTAGAACATTTAATTATACTTAATAAATTACATGATGGCATCATACATCGACCACGTGTTTCTGTTCTCATGATGTTATGATCCATTTGGTCGAGTCTAACTTCAAGGGGTGGCAAAACTTGGCAAGGTTTCCCTTTTCGCATTTTAAGTGGGGGTTGATCTTCCCTAATTGCACTGGTGCTTGGGCGCCCTCTATTGTTAGGGGGACTATATTTGCAAAGAATTTCTGCCAACTCTGATCGAAAGTTTGCAAGGGTCATGATTTTTTTGTGGTTTCCTTTTTTTCTTCAACTTTTTTATATAACAGCCACGAATTTATTACAGTCAAATCAAGCAGGTGATAGAAGATTCTCATGTACCACTTTCTGCTCTTCATTCGAATCCTATTTCTTCCTAAAAAGGAATCCATGAGGTCTACACCACCCATGTGCATGTTATATTCCCTGATTAACTTTGGGCACGTGATAAGAATCCTCTTTTTTTCTTTTTTATCGAATCGTTCGATATTCCCTACGGGACATGCTCCAACGTATGTCGACGCTAACACAACTTGCTTATTATCCTTCCAACTTACTGTTGTCATGTCAATGCCTTCAAAATTTGTAACATACTCTTCATAAGACCCTCTTGGAATTGAACTTTTCATAACATCCTGCTTAGTTGGCAACTTGCACGTTTTTCCCAGTCGGTTTCTTTGAATAGTGCCTAAGGAATGTATACCTTGCTTAGCAAGTATACACATCAATGGCAAAGATGTGTAGTAATTGTCAAAATAGACAATATGATTTCTTTGCCTGGGTACCACACTCAGCAAATTCATAACTGTTTGTCCCACAACTCCCAGGTTTTGACTGTTTGAGGATCCTTCATTAGTTTCTTTCGCAGAGTAGTTTAAGAATCTATAAGCAAAACCGCCCAAATTGCATAAAACAAACAATTTAAAACCCCATTTCTGGGGTTTGTTGGGGAGATATTGTTTGAGAAAATGTCCAACTTTGGTGGCGCACATCTGTTCATCTATGGATAATCGCTGCTCGATGGTCACGCTAGAGAACTTTTCATTTAAATGGGTGATTATAGGACGTAACTTATGAAGCCTGTCATGCTGCGCGTGGTCTACTGGCAGATGATCATCATTATTATTGAAGTGCAGTAACTTTCGCATTTTCTCAAATTTATTTACTGGCATTGCCTCTTTTATGGGACTGAAGCCAAATTTATTAGACCAATACGACCTTGTGCTCAGATAATGGTAAACAGACATAAATATTAAAATACCAAAATATTTGCGAAGTTCACCCACTGTGAATATTTCAGGTCTGTCAGGTTGTTTCTGGACAGCATAGCGTGCTGATTCAGTAACAATGTTTTCCATAAACGGATTCGTGAAAAAGTAGGTAAAAAACTGATACGGACTTTGCAGTTCCATTATAGATGAAGGTAACTATTCAGACCCACCAAATTTGATGTTATTCTCATCAAATAGAAAAGACTGTTTTCTCCACAGTAAATTCCTCAAATTCATGAGAGATTCAGTCGGTTGTGCTTCCACTCGCTCCAACGACCGTGCGCCTTGCACAAGCTGCTCATCCTGAATCAATGGTTGGTCCAGAAAATCTTCTGAATTGTCCTGTCCCGTAAGAACGTCTTCATTGCCCTCTAATTCAGCTGCTAAGGCTCCTAGATATGGGTTATAAGGAATATCTTCTCCATCTGACTCTAAATCATCTTCCGAAATGTCACCATTCTCCAACCTCCTAAGCATATCCTCTATTTGTTGCTCTGAAAAGCAAAAATATGCATTCAGCTTTTTTTAACAACGTAAACGTATAGTTTAGTGTATCTTAAAGCAAGCAAAATCATAAGCAAAACCGTTATGAACAAACAATTTAATTGGGTTTAGGCGGGAATCAAATGCATGCTGTATCGTTTTCGATACAAACATAAAATGCGATATTTGCTCACGTAAACACATAAAAGTCGTGCAATTTCAAATGTTTTCAAGTAAATGAAGGACTTACCATCCATTTTGTGATTTTTATTGGTAAAAATTCCACTTATTTTCGTTTTCGCCGCTAGATGAAAAACTCAGTCTTATGATTATGCGCACCTCGTTGATCTCCTTAGCACAGACAAGAAAATCATCCTTCAGAAATAACATTGACACATGACATTTTTTTTCGTTTGTGGGCAATAAGGCAAAAAAACGTGTAAACATTCAGCCTATGCTGTACTTCAAATAAAAAACCGGTATAAACGATTAGAATGCAATGTATCAATATCGATATAAGATGCATTTAAGGGTTAATGTCCATGTCACTTCCATGCTGGTAGTTGTTGAGAGCACTAAGCTCGAAGTTGTTGACGAGTATGTTTACCTGGGACAAATAGTCCGACTAGGTAAGTCCAACTTCAACCGAGAGGTCAATCGACGGATTCAACTCGGTTGGGCAACGTTCGGGAAATTACGGCACATCTTCATCAGGTATACCTCAAAACTTAAAAACGAGACTGTACAACCTGTGCGTGTGGCCAGTGATGACTTATGGAACTCAGATGTGGTCCTTCACTGCTGGCCGGATGAGGAAGCTCAAGGTCACTCAGCGAGCTATGGAGAGGGCTATGCTCGGAGTTTCTCTGCGTGATAAACTTAGAAGTGAAGATATCCGCAGTAGAACCAGGGTAACCGACATATCTCAACGGATTAGTAAGGTGACGTGATAATTGGCCGGCCATATATCTCGATAAAACCGATAACCGATATTGAAAAAGGATCCTCGAGTGAGAGCTTCGTACCGGTAGGCGAAGTGTAAAGCGACGCGTCACTAGATGGAGTATATTTAAAAAAAATTATGGGTCTTAAAATGGCGACAATTTGCTTAACAGCCTAAACAGTATTTCGAGTGTATTTAAGTCTTGGTAGCTGTACTATGTATATTATAGATTATATCATGCAGTCATTTTAACATGATCAAATCAATAAATTTAATTTTGTTGACTAAACCAGTATAAATACGCAACGCATTCAAAATGGCGATAATATGTCACTTATACAGATTTAAGTTGTAGTAAGGCTATTATTTATTTTTTTAGTTTTATATCACTCTCATAGACAGAAGTCGTAAAACTATTGTATTTACAAAAGTGTACAATGACACCATAAGAATAAGTTTTAGAAAACAGTTTGCATACACCATTGTTCAGAAATAAGATTTTAGTGATACTATAATAACACTTATAGATGTATAAGCAAGGGACAGTAGGCAATAAAACATCTTATCTATAACTTTAATGATAAAATCAGGTTAAAGTGTTACAAAATTAAAGTTGTATACTAGAGCTTTCATTGAGAACCCTAAGCTTACTTCGATCCCATAATAGAGACTTTATACTGAATGAGCTTTATAGCAGCTAAACTCATAAACCACTTTTATAAGGATACAATCTCTTTTCAACACTCTCATACGCTTTTGAAAGAACTTTAAGTTCTATGTGGGCTATTATATTGACGTTCATAACGCGTGTTTGCTGCTTGGGAGTTCTAGTATTCTCAACATACTTAAAACATAAATACTAAAACAATCACAATTTACATTGTTCATACAGCCTACTAAAAATGTACTACTGCACACATACATAGGACGCCCCCATACATCAACTGCTTCCTTCACCTCTTACAACACCCACAGAATGATTTTTTGTATATATATGTATTGTCGATATAATTAAGGAAAAAGGTATTTTGTAGAAACTTTCACTAAAGTAAGTGAATTTTGTGGGCCATAGACACTTACAACTATCCTTGAATAAGTATAAATTGTACATTGGTTAATATCTGCGGACTAAAATGAAATTTCTTTTACCAATAAAAAGGTTCAAGGTCCTATTTTAAGTTGCTATTTTACGCTGGTATTCTGTCAGAGCGCGGTCATTCTCCGGTCGATGCCACCTATTTATGCTACAGCCATAATATCAGCATGGCACTTCTACGCGTAAAATTATATTATTCTATGTTAAGCTTTTATACCCATTTATACCTACTATATCGCTTGCAATGCACCAGAAGTAATAAATTAGTTTTTAATACCCTTCATAATTTTTATGTAATATAATATTGTTATATAATATGTAAAATGTGGAAGAAAATATGTATTTGTGTTAGCAGGGCCTTTACTAGATGCTGTAAAATGTTTCATTTCAATGGAGAGGAAACACCAGGTATTCTTATTATAGTGTATGTGACATAATTATTTGAGGCAAAAGCCTCTAAGCCAACAAATTTAAAGTACTATTTCCAAAATATGAACATGTCACAATATACCTTCCAAGTTTTAGTGATTTTGATATTCTTTTTGCACTTAAACAGGTATTTGCTCCCGTATTTTAATAAATATATAAAGTACACCTTATCTAAAAGTAAGCTACCACTCAAGACACTTTCATCCTCATCGGTTCTTGGTTTTTCGAGCTATATGATTGATCCATTGGCACTTCATCTTAATAATCCGTTCCTCATTCTACTTCAGTAATAAAAAAAATATTATAAATTTCTGTAGTTCTTCAAGTGAGCGTTGTCGCCTTTCTTGAAGAACAAGACCAACGCCCTTCTGCTCCAAGCCTCTGAAGTAACGCCACCATGATAAATCGGTCTAAAATTCTTCAAGAGAGCGTGGTCGTCTTTCTCGAAGAATAAGACCACCGCACTTCTGTTCCACGCCTCCAGAGTAATGCCACCATAGGATACGGAATTAAGGAGCATCTCGACGACTTCATGCACTTGTTTTCCACCCGCTTTCAGGGGCTCCGCTGTAACTCCATCCATTCTTATCTCACTCAGTCTGACATCCGGGATATCATCGGAATGATCGCATAATGTCGGATGGGTCAGTCAATGGGAGGTGAAATAAAATAAATCAAAATATATTTTTGTTCATTTATCAAATATAAATAATTTTTTGATATAAAAGGCACATGAAAAAATAATACCACGGTAGAATATACTAATAAATTACAATTAAAAATTGCTTTTTCCGTTTTGAATACTAGACTGGAGTTACCACAAAGTCTACAGGAATGAGTATTTTTGATCTTAAAGTCATAAGCTTTATAAAATAACATTAACGTAAACTTCTTACAACAAAATATTGCGGTATTGTAATTATTCTTGACACATGGTAACGAATCACAATAGAATTTTATCGTCACGTCAATGAAATCAACAAAACCAGACAATAGTAACATAATTTCTGTCGACCTTTCAGAAGATTTTTTCGTCACTTGGGGCCAATGATATTTATTTTTATGATACAAAGTTTTGGCCTTGGATATTGTAAATGGAATTGTCGATTGCATGGAATCTAAAGCAAGACGATTGTCTTTATCGTTTTCATCTCTTCTAGATTCAAGGATGACCTGAAGTTAGATGGAGAACCAAAGTTATTTACATTTTCTCTTAATATTGTCATGGTTTTCTTCATCCCACAGCACATCTCGCAGAAGTTTAATTTAGTCAGTCTGGATGTAAGGGACTATGCTGACGATATTTATTTCTTGAAACTAATGAGTCTTGGAGGGTTTGATCAGGCAAAGGATATTCTAACATTAACTCTGGTGAATCAACAACATCATCACCTGTTTCATATGTTAAAAATGTGATACCCATTTCGTAATGGAACTTATTATGTAAGTTCCCCAAACAGAACAGCTCAAGCGGCGTGCGTGTATCACATCCTGATTACTTTTATACCAAGTTAGTTGGCGTTTAAATAAAGTACCTTTGTAGGTTAATTTGGTACTTTTATCCGAAATAGCGGAGATAATATCGACGTGGGTCTTATTTGAATTTTTTTGCAGTTTTCTTACAAACAAATAATTAATAATTCGCAATCAAAGATGCATCGCCCAACTGCTATTTGAGCATCTGCTGATCTCTTTACGCATCCTCCAATGAAATCCTCCACATCCTCCAAAAACAAAAAAAAATAAAAAATATCTTAATTATTTTAACATAGCTTTAGTCATTTTTGACCTTTTTTCTTGACCCATTGTCATTGAAATAAAGGGCTATGAAAGTGAACGCAAGTAAGACGAAAGTGATGGTTTTTGAAAGAGAAGAGAGTAAAACGTTATGCGAAATAAGAATAGAAGGGGAGTTGATTGAGCAAGTGGATGAGTTTGTATATTTGGGATGTTTATTTAGCAGGGATGGTAGATATGATAAGGATATAGAACGACGAGTGAATGCAGGAAATAGAGTGAATGGGGCTCTACACGCTATTATGAGGAGTCAGAATGTGTCAAATAAGGCACGTATAGCAATTCATAGTGCTGTGTTAGTCCCTACTATAATGTATGGTAGTGAAAGTTGGGTCTGGCAGAAGAAGCATGAGAGTAGAATAAATGCTGTAGAAATGCGGTCCTTAAGGAGTATGCTAGGGCTGAATCTAGATGACAGGGTGAGAAATAGTGTGATAAGAGAAAAGTGTGGTTTGCAAGATGACGTTTTGACCAGGATTAAAAAAGGAATGCTTCGGTGGTTTGGTCATGTAGAAAGAATGAAAGAGGAAAGAGTGACAAAGCAAATTTATGTTGCAGAAGTGAACGGCAGGGTCGGGAAGGGACGCCCTAGACGAATGTTTATCGACCAAATCGGCGATACATTAAAAATGGGCCAGATTAGGAGTACCCTTAACCGACGAGCGTGTATGCGTAGGTATATGGATGTGGAGGAAGCGAGAGAGGTGTGTCAGGATCATGCCAAATGGAAGTCCGTAGTCTCTGCCTACCCCTCTGGGTGACAGGCGTGAGTGTTTATGTATGTATGTATGTTTTCTTGACCCATTCCTTCTCTTGCTCCTACGCCAATCTTTCTTCTCTTTGTCTGTCATCATAACTTTTTTACTACCTTAGGGTGAAATAAAATTTAGCAGACTATAGTTTTGCAGATTTCGTGATTACTCAGTCAATTGTAACACAATAATTGTGTTTCAAGTAACTAACTAGTGGCAAAGATGCCCACCTACTATTCAATTTTCCGTACAAACTTAAATACATTTCAGGGTTGATTATATACTTTTTTATTTTTGTAATAAAACTTCTTTATCGAACAACTGAAGAAATATAGTACGGTATTAAAAAATCACGTTTGTTTTGTAACGCTTTTTCACGTAAGACTTATTTAACTTATTTAATTTATAAAATATAAAATAAAAGAAAAATGATATTACGTAAGGAAGTTTCACTTTGTACAAGTGAACACAATTAAATGCACATGTTCTTTTTAATTTTAATCTTGTCACAATAATTTTTTAGGCACAAATATAAAATAATATATATCTGGATGATTGGCGGTCCACCACTGTGCAATTTAGAAGAAGTTTTCTCCCTCGCACAACTTCCTTGTGGAATCAATTACCACCAGCGAATTTTCCGAACCAATACGACTTAGGAACCTTCAAGAAAAGAGTTTACACCTTTTTAAAAGGCCGGCAACGCATCTGCAATTCCCCTGGTGTTGCGGTTGTTCATGGGCAGCGGTAGTCACTTACCATCAGGTGAGCCGCATGCTCATATGCCCCCTCTTCTATATAAAAAAAAATACTCTCGTCTAAATTCCAAATCAACTTGGTGCAATATTAAGCTTAAATTAATTATAGTAAAGATCAAAAATAAAGCTTGTCACAAACATTTTTAACTAGTATTTGCTTTTTTTTTATTATACATCATTATCGTTTTATTACTATGAGGTATAAGCAATCGTTATCAACCTAAATATTGTTTTCTCACAGCAGAAAAATATTCATTATCAATAAAAATTATACTGCTTTTGTGTGCAAATTTATATCAACACTCTAAATTAATAATTTAAAATTAAAAATTTTGTACAGCCGACTTCAATATAGGTTATTTGAGAATAACTCAATAACCATTGGTCTGACCTTGATCAAATTCATATGGGACCACACGAGCACTATCAGCTTTCATATAAAAAAAGAATCATCGAAATCGGTTCGCCCAGTACAAAGTTATGAGGTAACACACATAAAAAAAAAAAAACATACACTCGAATTGAGTACCGTCTCCTTTTTGGAAGTCGGCAGAAAATATGAAAAACACTGAGTAGTAATAATATTATACCTAGTAAAAATAACATTGATTTCTCTTTTCTTTTCCTTCACTTTCAATTAAGACGAATCGATTGACAACTCTTTAGGTAAAATCGATCTAATAGGCTGCTACTATAAAACATCTATACAAATACATATCAATTTTTAATAAACTGCCTAAGAGTCTACGGGAACTTCCATTAAAATATTTTAAAATTAAGTTAAAAAAATCGCTAGTGGATAAGTGTTTTTATACGATACAAGAGTTCATGCAACATAAAACTAATGTATATGATTATTTGTAATATTAAATAAAATGTAATATAATAATAATTAATATGATAAATAATAACATAACTTGACTTTTTTGTAAGTAACATAATTGTTTTTAATTGTAATTGATTTGTTTTTAATTGTAAATGTTAGTAATTGTAATGTATTTTAATTGTTTTATCCGCCCGTCTGTCCAAACGCCATATTCTGGCGTGTGAAATAATATGCGCATCTGTCAAACGCCATAATCTGGCGTCGTTTTACCGCGAAGCTTCAAGAGAATAGAATCAAGAGAATAGTACAAGGATGTAATAAGAGTCCAGTCCAGAGGTCATAATACGGGATTAAACTGTAAACATCCCAGGCCCATCGTTCTTCTTGTCGTGAACAAAAAATGTATGAAGAAGTTTCTCTGTTTTAATTATTTATTGTCAAATATGCTTTTGACGTACAAGTAAAATAAATAATACTTGAAATAAAGGCTTTTATTTATAATTATTACACCTTTAATGCAGAAAATTGCGGAAAACATTTTTCTTACTTTCACTTTCGAATAAGTATCAGTTTCCAAGTATACCTATATTTAAGTTATACATAATCTGATAGTTTATTTAATAAAGTTTTCATTGATATATGATTTGAATATACCTTTCATACAAAATGTCTTAGAAAATTTTTCTTACTTTCACTTTCGAATAAGTATCAGTTTCCAAGTATACCTATATTTAAGTTATACATAATCTGATAGTTTATTTAATAAAGTTTTCATTGATATATGATTTGAATATACCTTTTATACAAAATGTCTTAGAAATAGTTATTTAGTGAACAGCAGGAAGTAGTCTGGAAGTACTTTTTTTATAGGATTAGGGTGACAAACGAACATACAGTCCACCTGATGGTAAGTGGTTGCTGTGGCCCATAGACATCTACATCTATCTTGTATTACGAATCAAAATGCAGATGCGTTGTCACCCGTGAGGACTAAGATGGAATGCCTCTCTAGGGTCTCCGGTTCACTACACTCACTATACGAAACACAGCAGCGTTAAGCTGCTATTTTACGCTGGTACTCTGTGAGAGCGTGGTCCTTCCCCGGTCGAGCCAACCCATTCGTGCTACAACCATAACACATGATCCACGGGCCGTGCGGTGCTTTCAACATGGCGTCACCATGCTTGGAAAATGGAAAATGTAAGAAAAGTTTCCCAAAGCCGTATACGAATGACAATATCACAGATATTGACGGTTATCCAATGTACAGCTGCAGAAATACTGAGAATGGTGGCCACACATTCACAATACGAATGCCGAATTTCACAGATCCAGTAAAATTTGATAATCAGTGGGTGATACCATACTTACCATTCATTACTTTCAAAAACTTATGAGGCTCATATCAATGTCGAGCTTTGCAATTCTGTAAAATCAATTAAGTACATTTGTAAATATTTCAATAAAGGCAATGATTTGGCCATATTTGAAGTACAAAATATAAATAAAAATGACGAAATAACACGATACCAAATGGGTAGATACATTAGCAGCAACGAAGCTACTTGTCATATTCATAGCTTTCCCATACATGAAAGAGACTCTCTTGTCCAGCATCTAGCGCTACATCTTGAAAATGGTCAACGTGTATACTTCACAGAAGAAAATGTTCTCCAAACAGCGCTTGAGGCTCCAAAAACAACACTAACTGAATTTTTTAAGTTGTGTCAAAAATCTGATATTTTTGCCCAATTCGCAAAGACATTGATATATACTGATGTTCCACGTAATTTCACATGGAAAAAATCCGGTAAAAAATGGGAGCCACGAAAACAAGGAAAACTACACCCGTTCATTACAGGCATTTTCATAGCTAAGACATTGGGGCGACTTTACACGGTACATCCTAAGCAACGTGAATGCTTCTATTTAGTCGAGTATTCAATACATACCAAGATGCATGTCGTGAACTGCAATTGCTAGAAGACGACAACCATTGGGACTTAACGCTTGCTAATGCTTCGTTGACATCAACACCTAATAACATTCGTCAGCTGTTTGCAATTTTTTTGACGACATGTTATCCATCGCAAGCACAAACTTTGTGGGAAAAATATAAAATTTGTATGACAGAAGACATATTGCACCGAATTAGACAAACAGATCGATGCCAAAACATAGATTATACGCCAGAGATGTATAATGAAGCGTTAGTGTTGATCGAGGTTTTATGTGTTTTAATTTCAAATTTACCACTTAATTATTATGGTATGCAATCACCTGATCACCCAGACACCGACTTAGTCAACACCGATTAACAACGAGAAAAACAATATGACCATGCTAATTTAGCAACAATTATCATGAACAGTGAGCCATTACTGACAGCAGAACATAAAAACTATTTATGATCGGATTATGCTGACTGTTGCTGTTGAACAAGGCAGTTTTTTTTTCTTGGACGTACCAGGTGGAACCGGTAAGACATTTTTAATATCGTTGATTCTTGCCAAAATACGGTCGCAACAGAAAATCGCATTGGCAGTTGCATCGACAGGCATTGCGGCTACTTTGCTAGATGGTGGGCGAACGGCACATTCAATATTCAAGCAAACATTGGACATTCATAATACACCAAACGCAATATGTAACATAAAAAAGAATAGTGGAAAAGCTGCAGTGTTGCGGAAGAGTTCAATCATAGTTTGGGACGAGTGCACAATGGCACATGACATGGCGCATAAACAGCAATGATACAATTTTCGGTGGTGCAATCTTACTTTTGTCTGGTGATTTTCGACAGACCTTACCGGTTATACCTCGCTCTACTTTCGCGGATAAGATTAATGCATGCTTGAAACAATCATTCTTATGGCGAAGTGTTGAAACACTTCGATTGATCATAAACATGCGAGCACAATTGCAAAATGATCCATTAGCACAAATATTTTCCGAACAATTACTAGATATTGGGAACGATGAAACAGAACTGCAACCAAATACGCAATGCATTAAACTGTCAGACAATTTCTGCACCGTTCTTCAGGGAAAAATGAATTGATTCAGAGTATTTTTCCGAATATACAAAGAAATTACTTGAATCATAGTTGGCTCAGTGAGCGGGCTATTTTGGCAGCTAAAAATGTTGATGTTGACGAAATTAACTTCCTTAACTATACAACAATTGTTACCAGGTGATCTGATGTCATATAAATCAATCGATACTGTTCTAAATGAAAATGAATGTGTAAATTTTCCAAATGAATTTTTAAATTCACTAGATATACCTGGAATGCCATCACATAATCTTCGATTAAAGATTGGTTCACCTATTATTCACCTGCGTAATTTGAATCCACCTCGATTATGCGTACCGTTGCATTTGGTTGCAATGCGTTGCGTTTGGTCATCAAAAAGATCACCGGAAATATTCTTGAAGCAACCATTTTAACTGAAAAGTTTAAAGGAGAAGTGGTCCTGTGTCCACGTATTCCAATGATACCATCAGATTCTACGATACCCTTCATAAGGCTACAGGTTTCAGTTCGTTTAGCTTTTGCCATGACTATAAATAAATCTCAAGGCCAAACAATGTCCATTAGTGGTGTAGATTTGGAAAATCCTCTCATGAAAATTTTTCTCATGGGCAAATATATGTTGCATATTCACGTGTAGGAAAACCGTCGAATCTATTTATGTTAGCTAAAGACGCATTAATCAAAAATATTGAGCACCAATAAGTGCTCTATCTGCCCTCCCTACCTCATTTATATGTTAAAAATGTCACATATAATACTCATTTGTTACAAACTTGAATAAAAAAATAACAAATTTTAAAATTAATTCTTTTGTATTAATTTTTGCTTAGTAAAATAAATCGTGTTCAAAGTCCTTACCTTTGAAATCCCAATCAAGTGGATTCTTATATCAGCTTTAACGTTTCCGTCTTCGTTCGTTAATAATAATTTCATTGTATTAAGGGGTAAGGGTAGTATAAAGTGTAAAAAAACATGGCGACCTCCATGACTGATGTCCTCTTACTGTTCCCCTTGAATAGTTTACTACAATGTAATATAACAAGAACCTCAGCCACAGCAACGTGTGGCCGGGTCTGCTAGTTTATATATTTATATTATTATTTATATATATATATATATATATATATATATATATATATATATACGAGTATATACAGGGTATTTTTGGAACGCTCCCGAAAACTAAGACAGGCGACAGCACCAAGTATACCTTTGATCATGGGTCACAAATAAATTTGATCCTGATGAAAAAAAAATCATATTTTTACGTTTTATTAGCTTTATTCATGCGCCATCATGTTAGTACAGCTAAATGAAACGATAATTTCATAAAAAAAAAACATAAAAATACTGAAACATAAAACCAGCAGTGAAAACTGAATTGATATCACCTGACTAATGAAGGTTAATGTACGCGCGAACGGTGAATAAAGAACGCTGGCCTTGAACTTGGCCACTGAGCTACTTATCACATATTGGTACGAAGAGGGCGCGACGGGGGAACAATCCGCCAGTATTACTGTGCCTGCATGCTATTAGTTCCCGCGCTTTGTTCGCTCCAAAAATACAGTCGCATACACAGCTTACTTTACGACTCGCGACGATGTTGTAAAAAGGAAGGAATGAAAAATTATTTATATCTATTGTTTTATGACTAAACTAGAAAACGAAAAGGTAAATATGATAGGAGAAAGTGAATGGGGAAAATTGTGCAGTAAATTTAAAAGTGTAGAGGAAGAATACTGAAAAAATTACCATGTGATTGACCTGATGACGGAAGCTCAAGCGAAGATGAAAGTGATGATGAAGTAGCATCCAGTAACACCAACACACCTTCAACATCTGGCTTCCATGTGACCCAAGACGACATAATGGACGGCGTGCCACCCTTACCTTAAGTTTTCTTGTTACAAACTACTTTATATTTTACAATATAAATAACAAATAATGCTCAAGTAAACATTATCCATTTTTAATTCCAAGTAAGGCACCTATTATGATTCTACAATAAAACTAATTCTATAATATTATAAAACAATATCCCAATACCATGTAGTACTTTAGAACGCGACTGTAACCTCCCTCGACTCGACCTGTAGCTCGGTGCGAAACAATGTAACCCGCCCGGCTCGTGTCGCATCACGCTGTGACGCAGTAGGTTTCAGTTTTGTCGGTTTGTTTATTAAATTGTGATTAAATGTTGGTTCTTGTTCGTTTTTTGTTTTAATAATGCTTAACGCGTACGTTTATAGTGATTGTGAATACGATAACATGTTATGTATCCGAACCTAGGTACACGAAGTATCGCTAAATAAATTGTTAAGACGTCGGGATGGAACAAGTGTGTCATACTGTGCAGTGCACAAAGTGTTGAAGCGTAACCGAATGCGCCCATACAAATTGCACAAAGTGCAAGCTTTAGTTCCCGGCGATCACGACCGCCGAAGAGTTTTCTTGCGTTGGTTATTATACCAGCAACAACGTGTGGCTGGTTCCATTGAGCACATTATCTGGACGGATGAGTCGACATTTACCAGAAACGGCCTGTGGAACCGAAGAAATACACACGTGTATTCAGAGTTTAACCCGCACGCTGTTCGACAAACCGGGCACCAAACCCGATGGTCGGTTAACGTATGGGCAGGTTTATTTAAGGATTGCATACTGGGACCAGTGTTTCTGCCACAGCGACTGAACGGACAGAGATACCTAAACTTTATAAATGAACAGTTGACAGACATTTTAGACGACCTATCGTTGGCTGAATATCGCCGCACATGGTTCCAGTATGATAGTGCCCCTCCACATGTCGTGAGGTTCGTCCGTGAGCGCCTCAATGAGCTATTTGATGATCGCTGGATTTGGCGGACTAGGACCACATGCTTGGCCACCTCGCGCACCAGATCTGACCCCGTTAGACTTCTTTCTGTGGGGTATGTGAAAGAAAGGGTTTTTAATCGTGAGTGTGATAGTGCTGACGAAATTACAAAAGGATCGTGGATGTTTTCGAAAAACTACGTACGGACTGTGTCGAAGACCACACGATGATGCCCCGCCTCCATAAGGAGACGCAAAACCGAGCCCAAATCTGCCTTGAAATGAACGGAGCACAATTTGAGCCGCATCTCATAAGACCACGGAGGATTTAGAGCGGTAAGCTGTTTCATAACTATTTTTTTTAAATAACTTAGTACTGAACTAATCTGAATACATACATAACTGTATTCACATGAGAATAATAAACATACCTACATGATGAATAAAAACGCATGACTCTAACCTTGGTTACATTTCATTTATGTATTTTTTCATTAGCGGGAAATCGAACCATTTATTTGGGTTATTTAACCTGTAAATTCGGATTAAAATGGCTACGTGGAGACAAGTACAGTGGCAAAATAGTAGGTTAAGTAGATAAGTTAGGTATTGAGGCAAGTGTTGTATATTATTAGGTACTGTGGTATGGCCCGCTAGTTGCGGACCGCGCGAATTTGCGTTCGCGCGTACATTGACTTTTAATCAGCTGATATGAATTCAGTTATTCCACTGCTGGTTTTAGGTTTCAGTATTTTCATGATTTTTTTTATGAAATTATCGTTTCATTTAGCTGTACTAACATAATGGCGCGTGAATAAAGCTAATAAAACGTTGTAAAAAGATGATTTTTTTTTCATCAGGATCGAATTTATTTGTGACCCATGATCAACGGTATACTTGGTGCTGTCGCCTGTCTTAGTTTTCGGGAGCGTTCCAAAAATACCCTGTATATATGTGTGTGAGAGGAATGAAAAATGTATAAAAATAAACTGTTACTACGATGATTCTGCCATTTTATCAAAGTGTCCCCAAATCGAACGCGTAACGATTGCTATCTGTCCTGATTTCGAGAGGGAGTGCATTTCAAAGAAGAATTTATTTAATGGGGAAAGAAGAATGACCAAGTCCAGAACTATTGGAGGTATATAGGAGAAAAAAGTTGTTTGTAGAGCGAAGTTTTCTCTAATGACTAGCGCTAATAAACTGAAAGTAAGGAGTTAAATGGGAAGGGGAAGTTAGAAACATCAGGATAGAATAGAGGGTGGTGAGTACACGTAAAACGTAAACTACGGCGGCTAACGAATAGGTAACCATTTGGATATCGATACGTAGACACATAGCCATATTTTCGAAGATTGAAAAGGTATCGAATGCAGTTATTCAGAAGATGGTCATATTACTTATCACCATCTCTTAGTGCTAGTGAAAGTAGCCGTCGTGTATGTAAAAATTGGTGGTATTGTACGAATAAATACAAATATTCATTCATTCATAATAATTAAAGCCTAAGTCCACTACCGAACAAAAGGCCTCCCCATAGCTAGCCACATAAAGGCGGTATTTGTCAAAGTTGCCACGCCTGGGAGGCGTTTTGGTTACTTTGAAGCCTTTATCCCTTCTTGCGACACGTGATTCCCATATCGTCCATATGGGGCAGTGAATATTCTTACACAGCCATTACACGAAAAATAAACACATAGGAAAATAAAATTACTGAACTGATAAAGGAAAGCATATCAGTAGCAAAATTAGGGTGACCAACAAGCTATCAATCCACCTGTATTAGTGACTAAGATCGTATAAATCTGGAAACTACTTTAAAAAAGAAGGCTACGGATTTTTTTTATAGAATAAGGGTGACAAACGAGTACACAGTCCACCTGATGGTAAGTGGTTGCTGCGGCCCATAGACATCTACATCTATCCAAAATGTAGATGCGTTGTCACCCGTGAGGGCTAAGATGGAATGCCTCATTTCCAGTAAAAAGGGCCTCCGGCCACCTGCACTCACCAAGCGAAACGCAGAGGTAAACCTCTACTTCAAGCTGGTTTTCTGTGAGGTCGTGGTACCACCCCGGGTCGAGCCGGCCCATCCGTGCGATAGCAAAAGCTGCCGCGTGGCTCTACCACTGTTAAACTGCGTTAGTGACCTACATTAGCATCAGTGTACCGCAGTGTTGTGCTAGTATTTTGTGCGAGTTGGGTTTTTCCCTAGGCAAGTCTACCCATTCACACTGCAGCCAAAACGCAGCTGCAGCGTAGCTCTACTACATAAAATTTTCCTATAAGTTTTGATTTTTACCATTTTTCTAATCTCGTATGCAATTAATTTTGCATTTTAAAACTAACCTTGGAGTTCCCTATTTTCAAATATTTTATATTCTAATATTTTAATTCTACCGATACTAGGTATTTTATTATATACTGATCTTAACGCTAATAAATTTTACTTATTTTTGATTCTAGACCTTTGATTTAGACGGTTACTTTACAGCACCCTCGTCCAAGAAGGGACTCTGATATTTGACATTTGACTCTTAAATATTAGTTTTTATTACTATCTTTTTTCTATTTAATAATAGCCAGTACTTAAATAGAACCACACCTGGTGGTAAGTGTTGGTAAAGCCCCCGATGGTAAATTGCACTATCTTTTTATATTTGAAAGATATTCCATTATTAAATGGAATTTAATTTATTGGAAAATCTGGTTGTAGGTTGTTAGCAGCCAAGAGACGATTCAATGTAATTCAATGCTGCATACAATAGGTCCGAGACTCACATTTAACACAAGATGTCTGAAAAATAGCCAGTAATTGCATTCTTTTCAAACAAACGTAAGAGATAATAATCTTCTATATAGAGATCTACGTCTATGAGATCTAGGTAAAAGTGTATATTTTACCTTGTTTAATTTTACTTTTTAATTCCCGACGTTTCGAGTGTTTTACATCAGCTAATGGTCACGGGGGCGACTGAGGTGTTTGACGTCCCGATGTCATAGTTAGCCCGGCTACCTTCAGTTTTTGATTATTAATTTTTAAACGCGGAATGAGCTTACACTATATTGAAGTCTTGCAGTGGTATGCTTGGGTTTGGATTTAATTTTATTAATTATAGAATCTCAAGCAAATGGCATCCATCTTCTCTATTGAAATTAGGATGTTTTTTTTTTAAATTCAATAGGCTCGCGAATTAGCCTTGGTCGTGGTCTTGGTCTTGGTTGGTTGAATCGGTGTTCTTTTGCGAGGTTTTGTGGTCTATCAAATCTAATGTAATGGCGGGGACGAACTTGAACATGTTCACACACTGCAGACTTACGGAAACGTCGGTGATTCAAGTCAGCTATATGTTCATTCACGCGAGTTTTTATAAATCTTTTTGTGTGTCCTATGTAAGAGAGACCAAATTTACAATCCAGCTTGTACACTCCTGCATCTTGTAGAGGGATATGACACTTGACGTATGGTAAAAATTGACTAATCTTCTCCGGCGGCTTGAAATATGTTTTAATGGAAGCTTGCTTCAAGATGTAGCCAACCTTGTCTGTGACTCCTCTGACATAGGGTAGTACAGCAGGCACACGATCGACTGTGGCCGACTTCACTCTGTCACTGTGACGTAGGCGCGGGACCCGAAGCTTGTTGTCTTGGAATACTTGCTCGACGTGCTGAGCTCGGCTGCCAGATGGTTTCTGTCACAGATTCCTCGTGCTCTCTGAAGATTTTCCCACGGTAGCTAACTGTGATGGATGATGGTGCGATTCAACATTTAAATTTCGCTTTTTACTATACAAAGTGTGACCAATAATGTTATCAGGATTTCGGATGACTAAAACATCTAGGAAATCTAAAGAATTGTTTAGCTCTAACTCCATTGTGAATTGTATTTTAGAGTTTAAGTAATTAAGGTGGTCTGAAAATGCAGTTACTTTGTCAGATGGTAAAATTGTGAAAATATCGTCTATGTACCGTTTGTAGAATCATGGATTTACAAGAGCAGTAAGAAGGACTTTCTCCTCGAATTCCTCCATTAAATATCGGCGTCTCCGGCAGATACAGGTGAGCCCATCGCCACACCTACTTGCTTGTAGAACTCTTCCGTCCACAATAGATAGCCAGATGTGAGGCAGTGTTTGAGTAATACTGCATATTCTGTAGGCATGTTTATATGTTCTAGCGTCCTATAATGGCATCATAGGTCTTATTTATACGTATTAGAGCCACGCATACACTTAGAATATTATAGTTTCAATACGATAGGAAAGAGGACTACGTTCGCACAGAATACCAACGTGAAATTGCAGCATACTGCTACTTTATATCATATGACGCCTGTTTTTTTGTACTGTTTATATGTTGTCTAGTTACCGCGCACTCAATCTTAGGTGATCTTTAATGTCATAGTGAGGACCATGACATTAAAGATCACAACTCTTGCGCGGGTCAGTGGTATGGGGTGTCAGGTACTACAATCTCCAACGCGCCCGCCTTGCGTGGCAAGTAAGGTGATACTCCTTACGAGTAAAGTATTCCACTTCATCAGTTAACGTTTACAGGCTGATGAAGAGAAAAAAGAAAACTATATTTAAAACACAAGAGGAAAAATGCAAAAGAATCCTGGCAAACCATGTTTGATCTTGAAAATAAAAAAGCAAGCGGTTGATCTTGATAATTTATTTTTCAAGCTTTGGAGCCGAAACCAAAAGAAAATATTGCCTTAAAAAATCATCATAAACAAAATGAATTTCGAATGCTCACACGTTAAGATAAAATGCAATGCTTGTCCACTTTGAAGCCAAATTCTCTCGAATTATATGAAAGCCACAAACGAAACGTTTTGTTGGAAATGAAAGCATTGAGGTATATAGAATTGCCTCTCGATGGAAAACGACCTTTAAACCTTCATTATGTTGTAGCTAATGATTTCTTTTCTGTTTGATAAGTAATATTACGATATTTTTGAGTGCTTTGTTTTTTTATGCTTTCACTTGTGTTTTTTTTAACTAAACTTTCTAGATATAAAGATAGGACTTTCTCTTGAACCCTGGAAGCGTTTTACATAAATAAAGTGCATAAAAATACAGCATCTACCTGAAACAATTATTACACATTGCCACAATGCAGGAAATGAAAATAATGCTGAAATAACTTAGTGTCGCTAAAATTTTAGACGAAGACTACACACAAATGCAATGAGCGAAAGCATAATTACAATTATAGAGACTATAATAATAAAATATATTTTAGAAACCGTGTCAAAACATAATAAAAATACATTTAGAATTATGCCGGTTCATATATAGTGTTAATAATACAAAATTAAAAAGACCAAATATGAGAAGCTCATTAAAATTCGACAAACATGTACGAATATAACCATTTACGCCGTTTTTGCACATATTTAAAAACTGAATGAATACAAAAATCATATCAGAGTGTCATGATACAATTATGTTCACTATTTGTCATCCCTTCCCTACTCCTTATTCTAAAGAGTCGGTGAATAGAGATAGTATTCACTGCAAGAAAAAGATTCGATGTAAAAGACAACGACCGTTTTTTCAATTCGTCTTCGGATCACTTATGAGTAACATCGAACACCGCCTGTAATTAAACCGCTGTGAAATATATCCAGCCCCACGTCACGTAAACGCAAACTGTTCGTATAAATGATATTTAGAAAACTATTGTCGAGTCAGTGGTGCAAGCAAGGCAAAAGACCAGCAGCTGCATTGAAGCAAACTGAGCTATCGGGTAAGTCACCGACAATTCCCTTCTGTATAACCGAATAACGCTTTTGCACCACCAGAAAATAATATTTGCTTGCCTCTGAAGCAATAAGGCTCAGAGCTGTGCCGAACACTGTAGCGTAGAGAAAGTAGCTTGTAGGAACAGGAAGCATTATTATTCCAGTGCTGCGATGAACCTATGTAAAGCTAGATGGCTTGCAGAATGTGAAGACTGCAGACAATTTCAGCTTGGGAGCAAATGAATGGGGTACTTGAAAACGATGACGAAGGTTTTTTAAGTTGTATTTTCCGAAGGTTATTAGTTGCGTGTTCATTTCACGTCGGGGTCACCACTGTGGCCGGTGGAAGGAAAAGGGGAGATCTCTGCTTTAACTTCGGAACTTTGTTAGCGCGATTTAGACTTCGACGTATGTCGCTTGTGGCGCGACGACAGTGCTGCCACATGGACATATTCATTTCATTTTTTAGTTTACCTATTATAAATTTAAAAAAATGATTACTTCTTTAGATGTAGCTATATCTCATAGTCGGTTATTTTTTCTATTAATTAGGGTTGACAAACGAATACACGGTTCAAAGTATCACGTCTAGTTTGCTCGATTTTGAAAATTTGAAAACACCAAATTCATCAACATAATATACAATTTTTATTTTATACAATGTAATAAAACAATATTAAAAAAGCTAAAAACTAAAAAAAATCAATTCTACTTACTGGTGAAGAGACAACAGTATTTCCCAACCTGCTTGTAGTTTGCGCATACTTGATCTAGCTACACATTAAAAAAGGATGTTAAAAAAGTAGGAAAATGTGTGGATGCTGGGGTAATTTTGAAATGCAAAATAAAAAACAACATCATGATATGAATACTGGCTTTGAAAGTTGTATTCACTGCCGTCGCTCATTAGTACTTGCTAGGGATTACAAACTGATTGGTTGCTCTATTGGCCAAAGCTCATTTTGTATTTGTAGCAACAGATTTTGGAGCTCTTTATGAGTACTATTTTAGTATAGACTTAAAATAGTTTTTCATGAAATTTAGGATATAATTAACGTTGCCATCTCCAACATTTGTCTTTTCTCTCAATTACAACATGTATGTTTTTAAGGCGAGAGTGATAATTTGTTACGCAAAGAAAGTGCGAATTACCGCCTAGGTTGCGACGTCGTCAAGTATCGTCACTTACTACCCTTTGGTACTGTAGTCAAGCATTGGCTTATTTGTACATCTATACATAATAATAAAAAATATGTGTTGGTCTATTCTTATAATCTCAGAGGTTTATTTACATCATGCTAATTATTTAAAAAAAATTGTCTCGGTATGTCTTTGGCATAACTGAACCAATTTTGATTAAGCCTCATGAACAGAGAGAACAATGCCAGGTATAATAGATCACTGACAGATCTTGGCATAGTCTCCAGACTTTAGTTTATCAGAAAATACATACTTGTTATGGTGGCGAAACATATTTTGTTAATCATACAACCTGAAACTGACCTGCAAATTGCAAAAGACGTAAGAAAATTTAAAAAAAATTTCCGATTCTACTCCCATTTATGGGTGGAAAAATAGGGAATGTTAATAATAATAACTATTTTGATTTTTTAATTGCTATATAAAGGTTGTGATAATGCATCCCGTTAAATTTCTTAAAATAATAATTGACTGTAATAACTAAGTAAAATTAATACTACGAAATAAAATACATACTGAAGTCAGTGCTAAAACAATGATGTGTGTCAAAAAATTAAAGCCCCGACTTCAAAGCTATTAAATTTTGTGGAGACTATTACGACACTCAATAAGTTTTAAGATAAAAAGGTATTCTAGATACTATTAGTAAATATTTTACATCTTTTCAAAATATTCTCCATCACGCTCTATACAAAGTTCCAATCGCCTAAACCAATTCTGAAAATACTTTTGCCAGTCTTGATCTGACAGGCTTCTTTGGCGCTTGAAAATATATTTGCCTTTTGACTCTTGAGAACAAAAAAAACCACAAGGAGCTAAATCAGGGCTATAGGGTGGGTGACTTAGAGTTTCGACACCAGGTTCCTCAATAAATGCTTTTTTTCTAAGGGAGGTATGTGAAGAGGCGTTATCGTGATGCAGCATGATTCTCCGAAGCCGGGTCTTTGATCTTCTCTCCCTCTCTGCTTGAAAAGCGTTGGGTAATGCAACTGTAGTATTCCATTCAGAGTTGACTGACCTACAATTTTACAGCATTGACGTCGACAAATGTCCGCTCCTCGAAAAAAAAACTAGCCACCATTTTTTTTTTGCTGACGTTGCGAGATCTTTGTTGATTTGTCGGTAACTGTCCTTCTGAGTAGACGCATACCGATGATTGCCTTTTATTTTCCGGATAACATTGATAGATCCATGTCTCATCACCAGTAACGATTTTTGAAAGACGCCTAGATGGTCATTTTTAAGATTAAGTTTACCTCTTTTGAATTTAGGAAACCACCTAAAAATTGTTGCGCGTGATGGAGCTGAGTCCCCTGATGCTGACTGTAATCGTTGTTAACTTAATTGTTCGGTTAAACTAAATCTAAAATCATAATATAACATAGCGCGCAAACGTTCACGGTTAAGATCCATCGCTTTAAGTGAAAAGCGCGGGAAGCGTTACAGGAAAATTAATAGAACTTTTTTTTAATATTAAGCAATTGGCTTATGGAGTTCTATTTTTAAATAAATTTGCTTTTTAGAAACATAATACGGGTGCGTTCCATTTTTAAGTTTCGAGCATCTCAAAACTTATTGAGTGACTTACGGATATCTTTTAAAATAGTTTTTTTTTCTATTATTTAAAATTAAATAATGTAGCACATATGTAATATTTTGTATTGTTAAAAACAAAACTATATTAAACAAAGTAGCGTCTTCTAACATAAAAATAATAGCAGGTAGGTAGGCTACATAAGCATATTTACATTTCTCAATTTCCTATTAAACAAAGGCGTAACTTTGCTTGTTGTGTTCTCAATTTTATTTAGTCTTACCCATAAGACTCTTCGTACTTCTGTTAGTTATAGACTTTAGATTCATTCCTAGGTTTATATTATGTTGTTGAATCATTCATTGTATCACAACAATACATATTCATACACACACACACACACACACACACACACACGCACGCACGCACGCACGCACGCACGCACGCACGCACGCACGCACGCACGCACGCACGCACGCACGCACTCACGCACGCACGCACGCACGCACGCACGCACGCACGCACGCACGCACGCACGCACGCACGCACGCACGCACACACACACACACACACACACACACACACACACACGTGTTAGACATAGTGTTAGCAAAACACATAAATAAAATAAATACACGTCGTCAATTGTCATCTCTGAGGACTAAAGTGTAATACCTCAAAGTCAACAATGTTATTCTTTACTGGCTTTCTATACCTTTAAGATCGAAAAAATTTAATGCACGCACTGCTGATGTCGGGGGCAGAAACAGGCAAAATCTAAAATTAAAAAAGTATCTCTTCTAGTTAAGTAAACATGGAAAAATAACTGCGCGCCCTTCGGACACAAACGGCTGGACAGAAAGAATGGCGTTCTTTGGTTCAACATATACTTTGGGTCACTAATCTTAAATAATATTATCAAGAAAGGACATTTTTTATTGTTTAACATGTACAGATAATCTAATATAAGGATATGTAGGTGTTTTTATAAGCTGATTTAAAAATAAATGATATTTAATCAAACGCAACTCCTGTATCCTTGTCTCCTGTGAATATCAGGACGACATTTTGTTACATCTGTTTTTGATTTCCACAATTACTTCGCTACCAAACAATTCACAGATTGCAATCTCAAAAGAGTAGCATGAAAATAATAAAATATGTCGAGAAATGATGAGGATCTCGTTTCATTTCTTGCGTTGTTTTTCGGTGATTTGTAGACAATAGATTTACAATCTGTATCTCTATTCGAAACACGGATTCTATACACATTATTTATTAATATAACGTCATCTACATCTATCTATCATTAGTCTAGTGGTATCGATATCTCGAAATGTATGTATATCATTAGGTATTCGTAACTTTTTCGGGTCTGGATGTTTCTTCATGTGCAATTTGTGAAGTTTTTTTTATTATGTTTGTAGCAAAAATGGGCCGGCTCAACCTTGGAATGACCACGCTCGCACAGAATACCAGCGTAAAATAGAAGAATACTGTACACGTACTTCATATGTTATGTGTAGAGAATCCGAGACCCTTATTACGGGTATGAGGCGTTCCATCTCAGTCCTCAGTGGTGACAACGAATCTGCATTTTTGTTCTTAATGGAGGATAGATGTAGATGTCCACGGTTTACAGCACACACTTACATGTGGACTGTGCGCTCGCTTGTCTTTCTTATCCTATAAAAATAATGTATATAAAATGCCGCTACGGTAGAGGAGAAAATAAAAAGACTACTACAACCTAAATTAAAATAAGAAAAATGTAGACTTATATGTAAAACTTTGTAAATATGATGAGAAATATGTCACTCAATCATACATAAAACATAACATAAACACTCACGCCTGTCACCCAGAGGGGTAGGCAGAGACTATGGACTTCCATTTGGCACGATCCTGACACACCTCTCTCGCATCCTAAACATCCATATACCTACGCATACACGCTCGTCGGTTAAACTTTCGCCTAGGACGACCCTTCCCGACACTGACGTTCACCTCTGCAACATAAATTTGCTTTGTCACTCTTTCCTCGTTCATTCTTTCTACATGACCAAAACACCGAAGCATTCCTTTCTTAATCCTGGTCACAACATCATCTTGCAAACCACACTCTTCTCTTATTAAACAATTTCTCACTCTGTCATTCAGATTCATCCCTAACATACTCCTTAATGACCGCATTTCTACTTTCTATTCTACTCTCGTGCTTCTTCTGCCACACCTAACTTTCATTACCATACATTAAAGTAGGTACTAACACAGCATTGTGAATTGCCATACGTGCCTTTTTGGACACATTCTGACTTTTCACAATAGAGTGTAGAGCCCCATTCACTCTATTTCCTGCATTCACTTGTCGTTCTATATCCTTATCATATCTACCATCCCTGCTAAACACACATCCCAAATACACAAACTCATCTACTTGCTCTACCAACTCCCCTTCTATTCTTATTTCACATATCGTTTTACTTTCTCTAATCATACACAACTGGTTAAAAGAATTTAACAAGTTTCGGAGCACAGATTTACTGATGAATACTTTATATGAAAAAGTTCCTATGGGAGAATTAATGGAAGCGTTTTACACGCAGGTAGTGCCAAGCGCCTGTAAGTTCACTGCCGCTCATGTGCATCTGCCACTGTAGAGAGGATTTGCGGTGGACGCATTTACGACTGTCTTCCTTTTTGATTTTTGGAATGAAGTTCCTTATCGCACGGTATGAATTGACGGATGGGGACTTAATGAGAAAAAGTATTAATGTAAAATTTTTCCGTCACGATCCCGTTCCTATATTGCGAGCGAAATGGAATAATATCCATCTCCCTCGCACTTTTTCTCACCTTGCCATGAAAGAAATATTGTATATGACGCTTCATTTTAATAGACGCTAGCTATTCATTTATTTGTATTTTTTTAATTAATATAATAAGTTTGTCAATAATAATTATACTACGAAAGGAACTTCGTTTCAACCGAGTATTCCATTACATTCAAGCATGTTTTTTTTTTAAATACGGGTGACAAACGAGCAAACAGTCCACCTGCTGGTAAGCAGATGCTGTGGCCGATAGACATCTACATCTATCATCGATAAGCAATCAAAATGCTAATGCGTTTCCATCCCTGAGGACTCACATGGAATGCCTTGTTTCCAGTTAAAAATGGTCTCCGTTTCTCTACACTCACCATACAAAACACAAACGCGTTGAGCTGTTATTTTACCCTGGTATTCTTTGAGAGCGCAGTCCTTCCCCGGTTAAGCCGACCCGTTTGTGCTACAATTAGCTGTAGCTGCAGCATAGCTCTACCACGTAAACTGCTGCTACCTTTTGCCGGTCAAAGATGAGGTACGACTGATACTGCGAACGTCAATCCGCCTACAAAGCAAAACGATTAAGACAAAATACTCTTTACATTGGGAGAGGCCATCAAGCAGTGGTCTATTATGAGCAGATGAAAAAGATGAATAAGAACTCCTGTGCAGTTTTCAGTCTCCAACAATATTCAAGAATATTCATAAGCCTCGATCGGTTAATTTGATTGGTCAGAAGATTTCTTTCTTTTATTTATTGTTCTTCAGTTATCATTTACAACATTTTCTGGAACAAATACTTTAATTTTCTTACGTCGCTATTAAAGACAATATAATTTATTAACGAAATTAACAATTACTTTTACAGAATTGCTAAAACAAGTTCCTTTAGAATTTGAAATAAATCGAACTCATTTAAACGAAAAGGGAACTTAATTAAACTAGTCTAATTAAACGTAGCCGTTTTATAAGTTCGAACGATGCCATGAATTATAACACGTGTATGGTGACGCTTTTGAAAGTACGCAGAAAACTATTATTAAGATACAAGAAGCGCATGCTTTATTAAGAGCTCTATAAAACCGAAGTTATTGCAGTTTGCGTTAAAAACTTCGAGTTATGAATATATATTAAATAATCAAGTAAAAGCAGTGGCGGTGTAAGATTCCCTTAGGGTGTCCTAAGAGGCGTCAGAGAGAAACAAACCAGAATATGAACAGCAGCGTCTTCCTAATTAACTAAAAAAATAAAAACTGCAGTTGCCAACCTTCCTACCAGGTGTGATGTCTATAACACATATACCCTCAATGAGGCAATCTAAGGGTGACGCCTATTTTTTTTATAGGATAAGGGTGACAAACGAGCACACAGTCCACCTGATGGTAAGTAGTTGCTGCGGCCCATAGACATCTACATCTATCCTCGTTTGTGAATCAAAATGCAGATTTTTTTTTATAGGAGAGGGGGCAAACGAGCATGCGGCTCACCTGATGGTAAGTGACTACCGCCGCCCATGAACAACTGCAACACCAGGGAGGGAATTGCAGATGCGTTGTCACCCGTGAGAACTAAGATGGAATACCTCATTTCCAGTAAAAAGGGCCTCCGGCCACCTGCACTCACCAAGCGAAACGCAGAGGTAAACCTCTACTTCACGCTGGTATTATGTACGAGCAGCTATGTAGGTCTAAAGAGACCAGTATCACTGCGACCTAAAAGATCTATTGTGATCGCTGCCATGTCCACAGTACACTGCCCTATGTCCTCAATTAATAGAAGAAGTTGCTTAGATGTGAGTAATTTCATTTCTTCTGGGTGAAATATATAGTTTCCCAGATGAGTGCTGCGTTTGCGCATTAAGGGTCAGCAATTTGTCAGGATGTATAAATGCGTTTCCTCCTCTAGAGAGCAAAACCGGCACATCCTTGAGTTGGTTAGGCCCTTAGTTAGTTAAGGGGGAGGCCTGTGTTTAGTAGTGGACTTCTAAAAGGCTTCAACGATATCGCTAGGTATGGCTAAGTTACTATTTCTTATATTATGTCTAGATACGACCTGCGACTGCGGCCAAGCTGTGAGCACTGCTGTTTTTTGGTCTATAGGGTATACAGAGCTAGTATAACAGACAGTGAGGCTGTCAATCATAGTCCTTAGAGGTGACAACGCATCTGTAGTTTTCTTTGTTTGAAGTTGATTGCAGTTGTCCATGAACTGCAGAAGCAACTTCAAGTGAATATTCATCAGGTCAACTGGATTGCGAGTTATAGTAGACACTTTTATTTTATTAAAAAGGTTAGTCTCAGTCATTTTAATAATATAAAAAAAAGATTGTTGAGTAAATAGTCAATTCAATTGTATTAAAAATATGTTATGCCGGTGGTCATATTAATTTTATAAAAAATAATTGCGTCATTAGTCATTAATTTTATAAGAAAGTTGCAATTCCATTTAAAGTTCAGTTAGTGTTCAATGTACATTCACCCTCAAATTACGTCATAACTAATCAACCCACCTGGGAGAAAATAGATGTACAGTCGCTTGTTTAATGTTCGCTTCATTTATCGATCACGCGACGTGAAACTAGCAAATACAAAAGTACGTGGTGCTCACTCGCGACCCCATTTAAAGAAAACAGTATTCCTTTAAAAACAGAGTGCATTTTTTACGCCCAACCTGTTTCGCGTGACCTACTTTTATTAACGTTCACTGCTTTAAATACTAGCAAAATATGCAGTTTGAAATTTTCTGAACATTGAAAGATTTTTGAGTATTTATAAGTGTAAACCGTTCAGGCATTGTTAATTGTAATTTTGGTGATGATTTATGACATTCTTTTTACATTTCTTAAATTTCAAACGAAATCCACCTAAAGGTAAGTGAATAGTGGCTAATGCTTTACATGGCCACATGCCGCCAACTTCAAACGAAGGAGGCTACAGTTGCACTATGAAGACTAAGATGGAATGGCTCAATACGTGCACTTATACTGCTCACTATACTCTTCAGGCAGGCAATAGCAGATGGTATCTAGAGATATTACAAGAAATAGTTACTTCGTCATATAAAGCGATACCGTTGAAGCATGTTAGATGTCCACTGCTAAACATAGGCCTCACTTTTAGATTACCTCATTGGAGGTATAATTGCTATAGCCGCAATACCTGGCAGGCAGGTTGATAACTGCAGTTTTAAATTTTTTAGTTAAAGATAGATAATAAAAAAAATTAGTTAATATTCTGCTGTTAATACGGTGCTGTTCATATTCTGGTTTGTTTCCCTCTGACGCCCCTTACGACAACCATAGGGAACCTTACACCACCACTGCATAAACTTGATTAATTAATTTAACGCAAATAGTAATAACTTCGATTTTATAGAGCTCTTTAGATAATGATATCTCTCTAAATCTATCGATTCTAGTATATTAATAATAATTTTCTACGTACTTTCAAATGCTTCACCATACACGTGTTATAACTCATGGCATCGTTCGAACTTCTAAAACGGCTACGTATTAATCAGACTAGTTTAATTAAGTTCCCAAATGAGTTCGATTTATTTCAAATTCTTAAAGGAAGTTTTTTTAGCAATTCCTTAAAAGTGATTGTGAATTTCGTTAATAAATTGTTTTGTCTTTAATAGCGGCGTAAGAAAATTAAAGTATTTATTCAAGAAAATGTTGTAAATGATAACCGAAGAAAAATAAATAAAAGAAAGAAATTTCCTGACCAATCAAATTAATCGATCAAAGCGATAACTTTTGAATAATATTGGAGACTGAATACCGCACAGGAGATCTTATTCGTCTTTTTCATCAGTCCATAATAGACCACTGCTGGACGAGCCTCTGCCAATGTAGAGAGTATTTGTCTATATCGTCTTGCTTTGGAGACGGATTGACGATCGCAGTATCAGTCGTACCGCACCTTTGACCGGCAATAGATAGCAATAGTTTAGCTACAGCTATGCTGCAGCTACATTGTGATTGTAGCACGAATGGGTTGGTTTGACAGGGGAGGGATCACACTCTCAATGAATACCAGGATAAAATAACAGCTCAACGCGTTTGTGTTTTGTATGGTGAATGTAGAGTTCAAGAGACCATTTTTAACTGGAAACGAGGCATTCAATGTGAGTCCTCAGGGATCGACACGCATCTGAATTTTAATTCTTTATCGATGAGAGAGTCTATGGGCCACAGCATCCACTTACCAGCAGGTGGACTGTTTTCTCGTTTATCACCCTTATTCATAAAAAAAACGCGTGAGTATCGTGTAACACTCGGTTGGATCGAAGTTCCTTTCGTAGTATAATTATTATTGACAATCATATAGTATTATTAATTACCAAATACAAATAAATTAATTGCTAGCGTCTACTAAAATGAAGCGTCATGTACAGTAATCAAAGTGCGAGAGAGATGGATATTACTCCATCTCGCTCCCGCTATAGCAACCGGGTCGTGACTGAAAAATCTTATACTCTTTCTCGGTTAGCCGATTTAAGGAACTTCGTTCCAAAATTAAAAAAGAAGACAGGCGTAAATGCGTCCGCCGCAAATCCTCTCTACAGTGGCACATGAGCGGCACTGGACTTTTACAGGCGCTTGGCACTACCTGCGAGTAAAACGCCTCCATTAATTTTACCCATTGTAACTTTTTCATATGAAGTATTTATCAGTAAATCTGTGCTCCTAAACTTGTTAAAATTCACTTAACCATTTTACATAATAACAACAACAACAAACTTTTACATATAATATAAGTCAAGGTTTATCCTATTTTAATTTAGGTTTTAGTAGACTTTTTCTTTTTTTCTCTACCGTAGCGGCATTTTATATACATTATTTTTATAGGATAACAATGACAAGCGAGCGCACAGTCCGCCTGATGGTAAGTGTATGCTGTGAACCATGGACATCTAGATCTATCCTCGATTAAGAATAAAAATGCAGATGCGTTGTCACCCTGAGGACTGAGATGGAACGCCTCGTACCCGTAATAAGGGTCTCGGATTCTCTAGACACACCATTTAAAGTACGAGTACAGTATTTTTTGGATATTTGACACTGCTGTGTGCATTGGGGAAGATCGACACACTCATCGCTACTCAAAAAACAATCACATAAATTAAAAGAAGCCTGTTCTCAGCTGTGGGATGTATCACTCTATTGGCCTTAGCTTGTACGAGAATTTAGTAGGGTAACAGGCATTTATCGGAAGCTATAACATTTTTCTGGCCTTGCCTTTACTCGCCTCTTACGATACCCACAAGACGAAATGAGAAGATGAATTCTAAATTTAAAGTTGGCTCCAATTTTAAATTTGATTTGGTTATCGTTACTCATTTTAATTTGAAATAAAAAAAAAACATTGTTTTTTTTAATATCATTTACAAAAAGAACAATATTAAATTTTAAATTTTTTCAATATATAATTTTATTAAATTAATGAATACATTGAAGAAAAAAATTTTTAAGTGTCTGCCCCTCTCCTGTTCATTGCTATGCCTTTCGAGGTGCATGTGATTGTTAGAACTTGCATTTTTTGTTTAGTCTCTAAGTCACATGTAATGCAATTTGTAAATAAATAAATAAATTTAAGTTCTGGTTCATTCAAGGTGTTCATTTGAATTTTATTCTAATGAAAATGAAAGTTTATAACTGAGTTTTATTTCTTAATTTAAAAATGGTTTTCATTAATACGGTTGCCGGAATATGTTAATTAAATTCATAATTGATTGAAGTGTTTCTCTATAGTATATTTTTACATTGTTGGTGTTAAATTAAAAGTTCAATTAAATTGTTAGTTTTAATTGAACATCAATAAAAAACTGAATTATATACAAGTGTACCTAATATTGTATCATAATTTAAATGTAAACATATCTTTGCGCGCCACTATTAATGTCGCGTACATGGCAACACTAGTTATCACTAGCGCCCTCTAGTGTCGAGTAGCAGAACTAGGAGATTCAAGATGCTTCTAGAAATTTCGGGACCGATATGTATATATACTCGAACATTCTAGATGTCGCTACAGTAGAAGTTTCTGGAAACTATCTGAGGCCCCCTATATAAGGCCGGTATAGACCGCAACTGAGGCAGTATTGAATTGGTGAAATAAGTGAATACTTCGAAGCGATACAAATGCGAATTAAAGTGATCAGTAATACAATTGTGTTTTATTATTAGTGTGGTTTAAGTTGTAATTAGTGCTCTATAATTAAAGTATCAATTTTGGTAATACACTCGGCAGTTTTAAATTGTCTCGAACCCCAAGCTCGTAACAATTGGTGTCAGAAGTGGGATCAAATCATGCCGATTTTACCGAAGGATGACATTGAGGCTATCCGTACCCGATGTCAACGCCAGCTGGAGACGGACCAGAGACGATTTGGTAATGCAACGCTGCAAACGTCGGAGGGCCAGCTGATGACCATGGAGGCTGGTCCGTCAGCAGCTCCTGCATCTACTTCTCTACTGAGAAGCTGGTTCGAAAAGCATATCAGTCTGTACCTGCGCTCATTGTAGGGAACCTGGTGCAGACATTCATCGACGGCATTCGCGACCTTGAAGTCAGGGCTGCTGTGAGGCTCGGGCACCACGAGACGCTTAAGGATGCCTTGACAAATGCACTGAAGGTGGAAGCCGTGCAGGATCATCGTTCCCATCGCATCAGGGAGGTTGCATCAGCTACAGTTCGGGACCGCAATAACGGCTACAGCCCTAGGTGCTACGGCTGTGGGGAAAGGGGCCATCTTCGATCCAGCTGCCTTAAGCGAACTGTAGAAAGGGAAGGTGATCGATCTCGAGAGGGTAGTGCGGCTAATAGCACCACCCAGCAGCAGCTAGGAAACGAGTAAAAACCAGGACTGCGGGGTGGGTGCTGGCTGATGTTAAAAGAGCCCCAATCCCTATTATGGGTTTGTGAGATCGAAATCCTTATTTCGATCTCACAAACCCATGATGGGATCAGCCTAATCATCAAGCGCGAGGTCAACGGAAAGCCGTGTAAACTGACCATAGACACTGGAGCCTCTCGCATGGTTGTCAGTTCCCAACTTATAAGTCAGATCCTCGGGGACTCCGCATACAACCGAGAACGCATTAATTTGATGAATGCCCCCGGTCAGCGCATACCCGTCCGTGGAGAGAAGGAGATGGAGTTGAAGCTTGGCAACATGATCTACCTGCATAATGTCATCGTGGCTGATATAATGGACGACTGCATCCTGGGCCTAAACTTTATTAGAAAGAATTGTTGTGAGATCGACGTTAAGCAAGGTGTTTTGAAATGTGGACAAGAGGAACTTTTCGTGGAAGGGGCGTTACCAGGAATTGTGTAAAGCCTTAAGAAGATTGTTCTTCCGCCGAGATCGGAAACGATTGTGCCGGTTAGACTTCCACGGAATCCTGGGGAAATCTTCGTTGTGTACTCGTGGAAAGGGTAGACAATGACCTTCCATGGACAGTGGCTCGAACCTTGGTCAGAACCACCGACATCTGAGGAGTACGTGTGCTGAACTTTTGCCGTCAGGAACAGATTATAGAAAGAGGCACATTGGTTGGTACTAGTGAGGAAGTGGATTGGTTGCGTCGGTGCCAATATCTATCGACTGGGACCCCCAGCAAGGATGGACAAATGAGAGTGACCACACTTTTAGAAGACTGTCGCAGCGTTCTTTCCCCGAATGAAACGGTCAACGCGAAGAAGTTGTTACTCAAGTACGCCGATGTTTTCTCGTCAAACGAGGCTGACATAGGAAAGACTGGCTATCGCTTAGCCTATCCGTCAGCGGCCAAGAAGATTGCCTGTAGCACGTGAAAAGGAAGTAGAAACCATGACTAAGGGAATGGTGAAGGATGGTGTTTTTGAACCTTCATCTAGTCCATGGTGTTCACCTGTGATGCTGGTAAAGAAGAAGAACGGCAGCATGTGTTTTTGTATTGACTACCGCCGTCTGAACGACGTTACGAAGAGGGACAGCTATCCCTTGCCAAGAATTGATGACACGCTGGACATACTTACAGGCGTAAATTGGTTTAGTACGCTGGACCTGAAAAGTGGCTACTGGCAAGTTGAAATTGACATTAAGGACAAGGAGAAAACTGCTTCTCCACAAGAACTTAAATTCATGCCAATAAATGCAATTTAAAGTCATGCCGCTTGAATTGGGCAATGCTCCAGCAACGTTTGAATGGTTGATAGAGCTTGTACATTCCAGGAGCTCAAGAAATGTCTGTGCGAAACACATATTTTAGAGTACGCTGATGCGGGCAAGGAATTAATAGTTGACACAGACGCAAGTGATATAGGACTTGGCGATGTGTTGTCTCAACAGAATGGTGATCAAGAAATTGTGATAGCGTACTTCAGCAAGTCGATGTCAAAGCCGGAAAAAAACTATTGTGCCACAAGACGGGAATTACTTGCTGTGGTAAAGTCCTTGCAGCATTTTAGAAAATATATTCTGGGGCGGAAATTCCACTTAAGAACTGACCATGCTGCACTGAAGTGGCTATTGCAGTTCATAAATCCGGAAGAAAAAGTTGCGAGATGGATTGAAATACTGCAGGAATACGACTTTGAGATCGAACATCGCAGCAAGAAATCTAATGGCAATGCAGATGCATTGTCAAGAAGACCTTGCCCTGAAGATTGCAAGCATTGTACTAGGCAAGAGGGTAAGGAAGAGGTGCCTGTGAGGATACATAGAACAGACCAGCTCAGCAATGAGTGGAATGACAGCCTACAACATTCACAGCAGGAAGATTCGGACATTAAGCCGATTCTGGAATGGATGAAGGCCATTGCTCCTAAGCCAAAGTGGAGCAACGTCTTTTTTTATAGAAGAGGGGGCAAACGAGCATGCGGCTCACCTGATGGTAAGTGACTACCGCCGCCCATGAACAACTTCAACACCAGGGGAATTGCAAATGCGTTGCCGGCCTTTTAGAAAGGTGTAAGCTCTTTTCTTGAAGGTTCCTAAGTCGTATTTTTTTTTTTTTTTTTTTTTTTTATAGGATAAGGGTGACAAACGAGCACGCAGTCCACCTGATGGTA
The DNA here is from genome assembly GCA_033319125.1 of Parnassius glacialis. Lineage (NCBI taxonomy): Eukaryota > Metazoa > Arthropoda > Insecta > Lepidoptera > Papilionidae > Parnassius > Parnassius glacialis. The sequence goes on along the minus strand of JAVANC010000001.1, from coordinate 53,426,299 downwards.
AGTGGTTGCTGCGGCCCATAGACATCTACATCTATCCTTTATTACATATCAAAATGTAGATGCGTTGTCACCCGTGAGGACTAAGATGGAATGCCTCATTTCCAGTAAAAAGGGCCTCCGGCCACCTGCACTCACCAAACGAAACGCAGAGGTCTACTTCACGCTGGTATTCTGTGAGGTCGTGGTACCACCCCAGTTTGAGCCGGCCCATCCGTGCGACAGCAAAAGCTGCCGCGTGGCTCTACCACTGTTAAAAATTGGTTATTGGTCCGGATAATTCGCTGGTGGTAATTGATTCCACAAGGAAGTTGTGCGAGGGAGAAAACTTCTTCTAAATCGCACAGTGATGGACTGCCAATCATCCAAATGGTATGGGATGGTAACGCGAGATTTGTCGCGATGTGCGATGGTTAAATTGAGCGGCTGGCATTAGTCCGAACAATTCCTCAGAGCACTCCCCGTGATAGATGCGATAAATTACGCAAAGAGATGCAACATCTCTACGCAGTGCCAGTGTATTGAGCTGATCAGAAAGAACTCGGTTGTCGACGATTCCAATCGCTCTGCGCTGGATGTGGTCAAGTGGAAGGAGCTGGCCTTTGGACACCCCGGCCCAGAGACGAGAACAGCATTCCATGTGGGGCCGAACTTGCGCTTTATAAAGTTGCAAGCGATGTGCCGGCATCAAATACTGTCTTGCTCTGCTGAGCACGCCAAGCTTTTTAGAAGCAAATTTGGCCTTCCCTTCCAAGTGACCACGAAACTGCACACTATTCGATATGTCGGCGCCAAGGATTCCCATCCTAGCTAAGGCAGCAAGGGGAGTGCCTTGAAACTGAGGAGATACAACAAAGGGGTTGTTTTTTCAGACACAAGTTTATCCCGGCTATCGGTGACGTTTTCCCGAGAAATATTGGCACGGCCGGTATATAAGGCATCACCAATGCTGTCGTCCGCATAGCAAGGAATGCTACCAGTTAGCAACATATCATTGCATATGTTGTTATATGCAGGAGAAACAGCGTTGGTGATAGCACGCAGCCTTGTGGAACACCAGCATTGATAGGCTTGAAATCAGAGCATGCACCGTCTACTACGACCTTGATGCTCCTATCAGCAAGGAAACTGGTGATCCATTTGCACAATTTCTCGGGAAGCCCATAGGAAGGAAGCTTCGAAAGAAGCGCTTTGTGCCAGACCCGATCGAAGGCCTTCGCTAAGTCCAAACTAACGCTCAATACCTCCCCCTTGGATTTTACTGCCTCCGCCCATTTATTTATTTATTTATTTAACTTTTTTGAACCTTATAAAATATATAAGTACAAAAGGCGGACATAATGCTTAAAGCATTCTCTGCCTGTCAACCTTGAGGAGTGGAAAAACATCGAAGGCGGTTATTATAATACATAACAGTAAAGAATAAGAAATATAATGAATATAGAAATTATAGCATATAAACATAAAGGTAAAAAAATACATACCATACATACATATATACATATATATATACATACCACATACACACATATATATATACACATATACACATATAAATACATATATACACACAAATATACATATATACGTAAAAACATATGATGATGAAATTAGCTACTAACACAGATTAACTAAGATGATGACGCCAACTTAGGAATTCTTTACGACTTTCAAAAAATGTTCTTTAACATACTTTTTAAATGTTACTTTGTTGGAGCGTTGTCTCAAAGTTTCAGGCAGTGCATTCCAAAGTCGCGCAGCTCGTACAGTAAACGAGGAAGAAGAGAAACCGGAACGGTGAAGTGGAATGGAGAGCGTAAGAGTCTCCGAAGAACGTCGAGGTCTTTTATGCGTATCAGATAGAAATTGAAACTTACGTTTCAAATAGTCGGGACAACGATTGTCGAATAAAATAGAAAAAAGTGTGAGAAGTGTCCTGACTGGCCTCCGTTGGCGAATGGGAAGCCAATTTAGCTGAAATCTAAAGGAGGAAACATGGTCAAACTTGCGAAGACAGAAGATGAATCGGACACAGTTATTTACGAGATGATCCAGCTTGTCTAGATGGTTCTCATTAAGATCAGTACAACACACATCAGCATAATCAATAATGGGCAAAATAAGAGACTGCACCAGAGTTATCTTTACCTTGACCGGAAGGAAGTTTCTAAGGCGATTTAGGGCACTCAACTTAGCTATAACTGAAGCACTTATTGTTTGAATGTGAGTGGACCAATTGAGAGTTGAGTCCATACAGAGGCCTAGGTTTTTCACAGTGCTGGAATAAGGGATGCATGATCCATCAAACATGACAGGAGCGACAGAACAAATATCAAGTTTAGATAACTGACGAGCACTTCCTATTAAAATTGCTTGGCATTTGTTAGGATTCACTTGAATGCCAAATTTGCTAGCCCAATTGCTTAAATTTAATAAATCTGTATTAATATTGATAACAGCATTATTAATGTGATCAACATCAGTCTGAGTATAAATTTGCAAATCGTCGGCGTAGAAGTGGTAAGAACAGCAAAGATGAGAGGAAAGGAAGTTATAAAAAATAGAGAACAATAAAGGAGATAATATTCCACCCTGTGGCACGCCAGATACAAGTTGACACCAGTCAGACAAATGATTACCAACTCGAACAGCTTGTTGGCGACCACAAAGGTAGGAAGAGAACCAATTTAAAGCAATGGAGGAGAAGTTTAGATTACCGAGCATAGCGAGGAGAATATCATGGTCAACCATGTTGAAGGCATTAGAAAAGTCCACGAGAACAAGCACAGTGACCTTTCTATTCTCCAAGCCTTCCCGAATGTCCTCTGTAACTTTAAGAAGTGCAGTGGTGGTGCTATGTCCGGGACGAAAGCCCGACTGAAATTGAGTGAGCAAGTTATTATTATATATAAAACCTGATACTTCCTGGTGAACTATAGACTCCAGGATCTTTGATAAGAATGGAAGAATAGAAATAGGTCTATAATTATTGAGTTGCAAGGGGTTTGAAATTTTAGGAAGCGGAATTATATAGGCTTTACACCACAAAGAAGGAAATACCCCTGACAACAGAGAAAAATTAATGATGTGAGTAATGACTGGAAGAAAGAGTTCGAGAACTAAAGAGATCATAGCACGACTCACATTATCACAACCCACTGCTTTTGATTTAATAGAAGCAAATGTTTTACGAACATCGTTAACAGAGACAAGCGAGAATAAGAAGGGTATTTGTAAAGGTTTGGCCTTGGAATTAATTTCTAAGATTGACTGGGACTTAATAACTGGAGAGATTGAAGAACCTGTTGAAAAATAGGAATTTATGTCATTTAGAGGGAAAGGGATATTATGTTTCATAGTGGAGGATTTACATAGACCAAGAGAATTAAGAAATTTCCAAGTATCTGCCGAAGAAGCGCTAGATATATTGTCAAAGAAGTAACGACGCTTTACCGCCCTTACCATTTGGTTGCAACGATTGCGAGCAATTTTGTACAAGTCCCAATTCTCATTGCTCCTGTCACGCTTAAACCTTCTGAAAGCTCGGTTACGTCGAGTCATCGCCATGCGCAGTCCCTTCGTTATCCACGGAGCTGGAGGCCGCTTAGCCCTAATAGATCTCACCGGTGCATGCGCATCAAACAGTTTCAGTGTTAATTTAGTGAAAATAGATACTTTATCGTCAACTGATGACGCACAATACACAGGTGAGAAGTCGATGGCCTTTGCATCAATCAGAAGCTTCGTTGGGTTAACTTTATTGTAACAACGAACCAAAAGTATCTCGGGTTCAACTTTTGCAAACTTCAACCTATATGGAAGGTAAAGCAAATCATGACGCGAAAAACCGGAAGCTGACAACTGACCATATTTATTGACTAAATCAGAACAGGACGTGATTATTAGATCTAGCCAGGTATCCGGGGAGTCAAGGTTATGGTGAGTAGGAGAGCAGGGAAGGATGGATAAATTTACTGAAGACAAGATATTTATGAGCTTACTTGATTGCAAAGAAGTTTTGAGGAGGTCAGTATTGAAGTCGCCCATAATAATGTGATGTGTATAGTCTGCACATACAGATTCTAAGACCGTTTCTAGGCTGGAGAAATAATCAACAGAAGGAGGACAGTAAACAACCCCAAGTGCTAATTTGGAACGCCCCACCTGAATTTCCAAGAATAAATATTCAGCCGAAGCAGAGTATTGTGAAGGTGAGGATGCAATTACAGAATAACGTAAGTCGGACCGTAGATAAATTGCAACACCTCCTCCACCCTTGCCTAATCTATCATTTCTAATCAAGACAAAGCCTGGTAAGCTGTAAGAAACATTTGAAAGAGAGGGCTTCAGCCAGCTTTCAGAAATTAGAATGGCCTGCACATTTGAAGAGGCAGAAGTGAAAGTATCTAAAAGGTCGGAGTAATGAGAGGGTATGCTCTGTGCATTCAAATGGCAGACTTTAAAAGAAGAGGGGAGATGTTCCAAAGATTTATCAAGCACGTTGCGGAGAGTTTCCGGCTCATCGAAAGAGTCAAAGCTTGTTGAAGAATCGTTAGCAGAATAGAATGATTCATCATCTGACATTATAAACAAATATACATAAATAAGTACAATATAAAATATAAGTAAATATCATAATAACACGTATATATTATAATAAAAAAAATAAAAAAGGCAATATTTTGTCTACTACCAATCCCGCCGGTTAACCATAGCAGAATATTTAAACAACATTATTTTATTTTCAATTAGTGCAAAAAAAAAAAGAAAGAAATCTGGACATCATTAATCACATATAACAAATCAACAACATAAGTATTAAAAACTCAGATAGTGAAATCAAGCAAGCGATTATTACAAATTAGTAATTATTTAGTGAAACTTTAGTACGATATCCTTAACATAAATAACTTATTACTTACTAAATAAAAACTTAGGAGAAACACATTAAAAACAATATTCGAAAACAAACTAAAAATAAAATTAAAAAGAAAATTAACTAAAAATGGCCAGAAAATTATTGATATGGCTAAAACAAAATCCAATGCAATAACTGAATGACAGTGAGGAATAAGCTAACTAAAGTAATACAATAAAAAAAGCTGTATGGTCGTGCGATCTTTGCCTATCTCTGACAACTTACATATCATGACACTGACAATATGTCAGTGTCAGATATGTGCCCTGAATATTGTTGACATTAATAACATACTGAACTATGTTAGCAAAAGTAACATTTTTAAATAAAAACATTCAAGAAAATTATAAAGGTACCCACCACAGAAAGAAATTCACATACCTATAGATCCACAAACAAAAGTACCTTTAAGGAAATATGTAAGGAACAGTGACAACATGAAGTGTGAATTGTTGGAAGTGAATATAAACTACACAGAAAGTATGCATACAACAATGAGGATTATTTTTTATGTCTAGCGGATCTCTTAGCCTTCGACAGCTGGTCAGATGAGGCCGCAGGTACGGGGGAAGCAGATGTACACTTCTCGCCTCTAACAGCATCATTATATTCATTTTCTGAAGCACCAACAACAGCCGAAAGGTCTTCCTCAGTAGTAATGCGATGGCGTAACCCATTTGGAGTCTTTATAATAATATTTCCGTCAACAGTCCAGCAGTTGCGGATGCCCAGACGCTTTCGAGCAAGCATGAACAGAGATTGTCGATGACGTGTGAGGAACTCTGACACTACAATTGATGTGCCCTTAAGTCCAGCCTTCTTTTTCCACACTGTTGACCTCACAGCTGAATCTGAGAAGCAGACCAAGACTGGTCTGCATTTGCCGTCAACTAATTTACCTAAACGATGGCACACACTCAGAGCATTAGAATTAAAGTCTTGAATTTTAAGTTTATCAGAGAACACATTACCAATATAGCTTGACAAGTCGCGTGGTATCTTCTGGAATACCATGAAACAAAAGATACTTCCTTCTGTGTCTCATTTCAATTATGTCCATGGACTTTGAGCACTCTGAAATTTGTTGACGAAGGAGACCCATTATACTTAGGCCTTAAATTCCTGGAACTCTTCTTGAAGACGTGTCAATGTTGTTTGTGATGCAGCTGGTTTTAACTGAGATTCAAATTCAGATAGTTTTTTCATTATATTTGACTCAATAGTCAGCTGTTTTTCAACTATGAGATCATATGAAGCCATTTTGAAGTGCAGTGAAAATGTGGTTAGAGGTTAGCCGGTGGATAGGTAGGACAAAAAATTTTTTGAACATAAAACTCTACACCTTTTATGTCACTGAATGTATATATAATTAATCTACAACTGAGTGTAAAAATAAAGAGTAATTACTCCATAAAAGCAATTTTAATTTATAATAAATAAGGAGCACACTGTCTACTTTTTTAACACCTACCACCGAAAAAAAAATGCCCATCTATGAGTCAGAGAGACTAGAAGATCACCAGCTGATCGACCCCGACGAAAACCGTACTAGCGGTCACTAATCAGCTGGTGATCCTCAAGGTACCTCATGAGCTGGCAGTTTAAAATGGATTCCATTATTTTGGAGAACAAGGAGGTGATGGCGATAGGTTTGTAGTTGGACGGGTATGAGTGGTTGTCTTTTTTGGGGATCGGGTGGACCAAAGCTGTCTCCCGAGAATTAGGGACTATGCCTTGGGAGTAGGAGTACCGGAAAAGACGCGTTAAAACTGGTACCAACTCCGGAGCACACGTCTTCAACACAATGGGAGGGACTCTATCGGGCCCACTCGACTTGCTGACGTCCAAGGAGAAGACTGCTTTGCGATCCAAGCGCTGTGCAAACCGCACATGCAGCATGGAGCACTCACATCGCGGGATGGTTGACTGTGTGTTCCGCCCGTCATCAAGAGTCGAGCTGGACGCAAAGAGAGAGATCAACAGATCGGCTTTCTCGTTTGCGGCATGGGCCAGTGAGTCGTCCTCTCTGTGCAAAAATGAAAGCGATGACTGACAGAAGTTCAAAGTTCAAGTTAAAAAAAAAGTCCCGCTGGGTTTCTTGCTGGTTCTTCCCAGGATAGAGGATTTTTTTTCGAACCAGTGGTAAAGTAAAAAATGACTTTCAATAAGAATTACATATGTAATGTAAATTGAATAAAAATTATTCTATTCTATTCCCTTGGACAGCCTTGGCGAGAGACCAGAATATACGGGTTCCCGAAGGAAGGCGAACTAGCTTTTCGCTTATTCTGCCGATGTGTTTAGACCTTGCCTTGGCAACGTGGTAAAGCCATGCTGCAGCTATATTAGTAGTGTAGTTGTAGCACGAATGGGTCGGCTCGACCGGGGAAGGACCACGCTCTCACAGAATACCAGCGTAAAACAGCAGCTTAACACTGCTGTGTTTCGCATGGTGAGTGTAGAGAACCGAAAACCCTTTTGCTGGAAAAGAGGCATTCCATCTTAGTCCTCACGGGTGACAACGCATCTGCATTTTGATTCGCAAACAAGGATAAATGTAGATGTCTATGGGCCACAGCAACCACTTACCATTAGGTGGACTCTGTGCTCCTTTGTCACCCTATCCTATAAAAAAATGACGCTTTTAAAGGATCTGGAGACGGAATTACACTTCTTTTTAAGTGCGCTGGTGTCTACATCCCGAGACGTTGATGCGCCAGCCCAGGCCTGGTAGCACTCCTGCTTATAGCGTGATGCTATTTTACAGGAGCGACCAAAACATGGCTGAGATCTGCCTCCGATGGGCACCACAGAGGATGGAATAAAAAGTTCCATACCCTGAAGTACCACATCAGCAACAATGCTGGGATCTTCCCGCGAGAAGCAAACACGCCTCCAAGGGTAGGATGCAAAAAAAGACCGCATCCCATCCCAATCGGCTGACCTATAGTGCCAAACACGGCGGCAAGCTGCATATCACAACTGCGATTGGAGCGTGAAAGGCACCGTACTCCGAATCAGACAATGCTCCGAAGAGCCCAGAGGGCTATCGACGGAGACCTAATATCCGTCCGGATGAGAAGTCAGAAGAAGGTCCAACAGGGAAGGTACATGGTGTTTCACATATGGGATCCGCGTAGGCAAAGTAACTAGTTCTGTTAGACCATATGCCAAAGCTAAGTCATAGACAGATCTACCGCATGATCGGTTAAATGAGAACCAAGCCATTCAGCGTGTTGGGCGTTAAAATCACCGAGTATCACGATCTCTGCGGATGGGACCTGTTGTAGCACGGAGCCATTTGGACGTGGTCGATCAGTCGGTCTGTGTCGGAATTATCGCTATGGGATCTATAGAGGCGCCCTTAGACGCATAGGATGGACAGGTCCGTACCTTCAAAACTACCGAGGCGTCGAAAACAGGTGTCCTCTATACGCAAATTCCAACCCGAGGCACAAAAGAGTGTTCCAATTTGAACCCCGGGTAGGAGAGATATGAAGTATCAGCCGGAGAGGAAACCTGAGTCTCGATTAAAAAGAGCAAGGCCGCCTTCGCCGTCTCTAGATGGTAATGGACAGTGTTAAAGTTCGAATGAAGTCCCCTAATGTTGCTAAAATTCACGGACGGCGTGACAGGGGTCGCTTTGGTTGTATTGCTCCGCTTACCCCGAGCAGCATTTGTCGCGAGCGGAAACTTGCCCCTCCCCGCCCAGAATACGCGAGGCAGCCTGAGCACACACGTTCAGGAGTTAAGCAGTTTGGTCGTGGATGCTCAGCGAGGGATTCTCCAGGGGTGCTGGTACCCTCCTGAGGTAGTCATTTATTTAATTCCACTACCATGTTGATGGGGGGGGGGGGAATGGGCCTCCGGCCACCTGCTCTCGCCAAGCGCAGCGCAGAGGTAAACCTCTACTTCACGATGGTATTCTGTGAGGTCGTGGTACCACCCCGGTTCGAGCTGGCCCATCCGTGCGACAGCAAATGCTGCCGCTTGGCTTTACCACTGTTAAAAGGTCTCAGCGATGAGTTCGACCACGAAAAGCTATTGGGCCAAATGGGACAACTTGCTGATTCAGGATGGAGTCTTGTGCCATAAATAGAAAAATGGTCGGGGCGACAGTTGTCATTTGCAAATGGTTGTCCCTAAGGCTAAAGTACCGGATGTTGTACAGCTGTACCATAATGGTTCTTCAGGAGGCCACCTGGGAGTTAAACGAACTCTACTGAAGATCCGAGAACGGTTTTACTGGGTCCACTGTCGTGACGATGTCGAGGACTAGTGCCGCAAATGTACAAGTTGTGCGGCTGTAAAGGGACCTCAAACTCGTAGTAGAGGTGCATTGAAATTGTACAATGTTAGTGCACCATTGGAGAGCATAGCCATTGAGGTTGCGGGGCCGTTTCCGAAAAGTGAAAGTGGTAACAAAGTATTTCATGGTTGTTATGGATTACTTCACTAAGTGGCCAGAAGTCTTCGCCATTTCAAATCAAGAAGCTTCAACAGTTGCAGATAAACTAGTTCATGAAGTCTTCTATCGTTTTGGAGTACCTTTAGAGATTCACAGCGATCAAAGAAGGAATTTTGAGTCTCAAATATTCCAGGAAACTTGCCGAGTTATGGGTACTCATAAAACAAGAACAACTTCTTACCACCCACAATCTGATGGAATGGTAGAACGATTTAATCAGACATTGGAGAGGTACCTAATTTCTGGAAAAACGACAACGAGACTGGGACAGGCCCATACAACCGTTTTTATTGTTATATCAAAGTGCTATTCACGAAAGTACATCAGTGACACCAGCTTTCGCAAACTTTCACGATTCTGGCACTAAGCTCGCCGGGACCGACGATACAGGGACGTTTAAAAGAAGAAAGATCCCTAATGTTTTCAGTAGTAGGACGTCCCTTCCCGACTCTGCCATTCACTTCTGCAAGATAAATTTGCTTTTTCACTCTTTCTTTATTCACTCTTTCTACATGACCAAACCACCACAGTATTCACAGTCACAACATCATCTTGCAAACCACACTTTTCTCTTATCACACAATTTCTCACCCTGTGATTTAGATTCAATCCTAACATACTCCTAATTGACCGCATTTCTACGGCATTTATTCTACTCTCGTGCTTCTTCTACCATACCCAGCTTTGACTACCATACATTAAAGAAGGGACTTTTACATCATTATGAATTCCCATACGTGCCTTTTTTGACACATTCTGACTTGCTACAATAGAGTGTAGAGCTCCATTTGTTCTATTTTCTGCGTTCACTCTTCGTTCTCTATCCTTATTATATCTATCATTTCTGATAAATACACAACACATATACAGAAGCTCATTCACTTGCTGAATCAACTCCCTCAACAACATCCCCCCAACAAATCTATTCTTATTTCACATATCGTTTTACTTTCTTCTCTTTCAAAAACCATCACTTTCTTCTTACTTGCGTTCACTTTCATTCTGCATTGACTTTGAGGAGAAAGCCCTTCTTCCTGCTCCTGTAAATCCAAGATTCTAAAAGCAGTTGTTGACGATATTTTCACAATTTTACTATCTGATAAATTAACTGCATATTTCAGAGCTTAAAAACAAAAATGATTGTCTTCATATGGCTGGTCCGTCGCCACTTTAGGCCTAAAGTGGCGGCTTATAGTGGCCACGGACCAGCCATTTACCTCCAAGAACTGACAACCAATGGGGAAAAATGTTTTCGTGTGGTAGCCTCGTACTTACAATCGCAGTTTTAAGTGACCACCTACTAGATGGAGTGACAACCTGATGTAAAATACAGGCAGTCGTAGGATGATGGTGGCTTAGGTTCGTTCTTTGCTGCAATCTACGTAGGAACTATTTGTTAAAAGTGGACTTGTGATAGGCTGTGAGGATGATAATGATGTATTTTAAATTCAGCCGAAAATACTTATTACCATTTATACTACGTTACTATTCTCCTACTACAATCTTGAAATGTATATAAATTTTAGAAATATCGAAATTTCTTATATTGTGCACTTTTAGCATATTTTGCCGTGCAAAGAAGTTGTACCCTTTCCTAGTTTACTATTTAACCTAAAAGTTGAGTAGAGAGTTATACAATTAATATAGTTTAAGAGCCAGTGAGTGACAGACTTATAAACGTAAACCTATTGTGGTTCCAAGGTCATGGCACAATTTTCACAGTACAATTTTTTCTTTACAATTTACGTTATTTCAATTAACACATTCACTTTCCGGTTTTCAGAAACGATAGTAAGACAATAGCAATGACCTATATGTAGTGCACGGGACAGCGAAAGAGTTAAACTGCAATTTATGTTTGTTTTTGATAGCATATATATTTTGCACGGTAGATATATATTGAGGTCCTATCATCCATGATATCATTTCTGTGGCGTCCATAAGCGTTCTAAAGAAGTCTTTAGATTAAATTAAAAATTTTATTACATTAATTAAAATATTTGTTTGCAATTATTCTTTAGTATCAATCATCTTCATCATCATCATCCTCATTAAAGCCGTTCACAAGTCCACTGCTGAACATAGGCCTCCGCTAGGAATTCCACAAAGCACGGTCCTGAGCCACCTGCATCCATAAACTTCCTGCATGTCTTGCCAGGTCGTTACCCCATCTAATGGGAGGCTGCCCTATACTTCGCCTACCGGTACGAGGCTGCCACTCGTGAACCTTTCTTCCCCATCGATTGTCGGGTCTTCGAGCTATGTGATTGGCCTATTGCCACTTCAGATTACTAATCTGTTGGGCTATGTCGGTTACTCTGGTTCTACTGCGGCTATCTTCATTTCTTAGTTTATCACGCATAAAAACCTCGAGAATAGACATCTTCATAGCTCGCTGAGCGACCTTGAGCTTGGACACCATCTCAGATCCATCAGCCATCACTAGTAACACACACTGGTTATACAATCTCGTTCAAGTTTTTACCTGACGAGAAAAAGTGTCCTAATATCCCAAACGAGCCCCAGCCAAGTTCAATCCATCGATTTTCGAAGGTCGAAGTTGGAATTACCTAGTCGGACTATTTGTCCCTGGTTAACATCCTCGTTAACAAATTCAAGCTTAGTGCTCCCAACAACTACCGGCATAGGTGTGACATGAACGTTACACATAATATATGTTTTGTCCAAATTCATCTTAAGACCTGTCCGATGGGAGGCACAATTGAAGTCATTGAGCAATCCAACATCTCCTGTTGAACTACCTACTTCAGAAATCTGAGGAATTTCTTCTTGCTTCTCTACCAAAATACAAAAACACACTAAAATATTTGATATAATCGTTACCAAGGACAGATGTTCTTTTGTTATGAATAAAATAAAACTCAGACATGGACCCTTTCTCCAAACAAAAATAGAAAACATGACTGGATTAGAGCGAGTCAAATAATATTATCAACAATATATTATATAAATTGTAACTTTATATAAATAACGTAAATTGCAAAGAAAAAATTGTACTTGTCAGCCTCTCTCCCATGACCTTGGGACCGGCGTAGGTGTCTACCAATGTCATTTTCGGTAACTTTTATTAAATATTTCAAGATATCAAAGCGGCAGACTTCTTACTTTCACGTTTTTTTTCTGTAATTTTTTACACCTTTCACACCTGAGAGTCTCTACATCAACCACCTGTCAAACTAAAGAGTCCCCATTTCATGTAACTCAGGTATAGGGAATTAAATAAAAAAAAATGTGGAGCTTATTAAAATTCCGTAAGTCTGCCACTCAGTGGCTCTTAGACCAACAGCAGAAAGTTGTATCATACCTCACACTTTAATTTTTAATCGATTTAGAAAATCATTTAAGAAACCTCCATAACCTCTACAATCTTCGCTTTCCCCTTGATTTAACTGTAAGATACTGTAGCAATTACCATCTAGTTGACGGTAAGTTTGTTTGCCGCTGCAGTTTTATAAAAAAAAATCTGTAAAAAGGAACTGCAGTAATGCATAATCTTGAATCAGCAACATAAAGTAGTAAAGTAAGATCATATCTCAGAGACAAATGTCGTAAAACCCAAAATTGCCAAAATTAGTTTTTAACACCTTTATAATCAACAACGCGCCTCCGTTAAGGTTAAGAACCTAGTTTGTTATTATAAGTAGTAATGATCAATTTGGAGAGGTATTTTTTATAACTAAATTTGTAAAAGACATGTTTTTTCTTTGCATGTATGTTGATACAATCTTAAAAGATTATATTTGAGAATTTTTGTCGTAAAATCAACCACATTATCAACTGTGGTTATAACGACAATTTTTAAAAAAGGAGATGAACTACGTTCTATACAAGTTTGGGCCCGGCGTGAACAAAGTTCAAATATATCTTATTTTGAAGATTTAAATATTTGTTACTTATGACAAAAAACCATATTTTTGTAGGGCCTGGGATTTTGTTTTCATTTTGTTTTATTATTTGTAGGTTATGTAGTAAAATCACTCCTTCTTGGGATAAGTTGTTTCAATAAATTGAAAAGAACACAAAAGGATACTGTTTTTTAGTTATTATTGAATAAAATAAAATAAAATACACTCAAACTTTTCTAATTGTTTAATTATTTTCTGCAATTATTAATATAATGTCATCTAGAAAAGCAGCCGGAGGTTGTACATTTTCTGTTCTGTTCCTCTCAAAACCCAAGTAACACATTATTGTCAATATGTAGGCGCAACAACCTACTGTCCTGTAAATCGAGAGAAAACCCAGGGGTCAAGTTAAATTAATTCACGAAAATAAAACACAACCACAATGCCAAAATACGCATGACAAGTTAAAACTCAAAGTTACCAAGTTAAGTCTCCTTCAAAACAGGCAATGATCAACGACCATACAGCCTATTCAAACGTCTCCGATATTTGTCAAATATTTTGTTTAGTTTAATAACGTATCCTATTCAATCGATTTTCTAAATAGATTTCTTTTATTCAGTATTAATCTCTACAGATTTGCCTCAATGTTTGAATATTATGAGTTTTTTTTTTTGATACTAAAGGCTATTTGTTACAAAAAATAGCCTTCATTATCTAATGCCTTAGACAGAATACATAAAGATATTTTTAAAAACGTTTTGTTTTTGCTATGGTAAAAGCATTAGTTTTCGTTTTTCAGTTTTAAAAATGTTTTTATGATTTTACCATACACTACAGAAATAAAAACCATTGAATTATGCTTATAATTTATCGTTAAATTACCTACATATTTTTGTATAACTGTTACACACGACGTCAACAACCCAATTTCATACATCTCCTTTCAAAAATGCATGTCAATTTTTGTATTGAAAACCACTACCTTTCAACATATGGTATTTACACCCCTAAATTGCATTACAGTGTTTTACACTATGCATAAAATTATGGATTTTACTGCATTTATTTATAATCTATAATGTTGAAATTTACACGAATTAAAATTATAATTGACTCCGCTGAGTCGCGCTGTCTCTCATTGGCGCGCGGTGTAGTGAGAGGTAACGCCAAACGCGCGCGTGTACGCATTTCCATGTGTACGGATTAACAGAGTTTTGGATTTCTTTTTACGAATAAAACAACTGCTGGAATTTATAATAAACCAGAAAAACATTAGGCTATCAAACTGTAGGTAAAATAATTATTATTAGCGATGTAAACAAATTACTTTTCAATTACATTATATATTTAATATATTATCTTAATTTCAGTCTATAAATTATTAAAATAAGATTAATCTAACCATCTCCTGCTAGGATATCAAATGGATTTTACTACAAAGGGTCAATTATATTTAGGGTATCAACTGGCTTATGCAATTGCAAACAGTCATTTATTTCTAAAATATCAACTGGCTGTTGCTACAAACGGTAATCTACTGCTTATGTGTTAATTGGATTTTACTTCAATTAATCCATTTAATATCAATACGCACTTTGGTTTTGCAAGAAAACATCACAATTAAACTAATTGCTGCAAAATTAATAATAATACAAAATAAAGTATTTATTAGTGTTCGTTCCTTAATACGATGAAAGTTTACGGCCTTTGGCACATTTAGTGCAAAAAAGTAAGCGTTAAACATATTTAGTTTTTATAACTATACCTGTCGATTGCTTTAAATACATCATAATGGTTTATACTACAAAAAATGTATTTGCAAAGACTATCTATGGCTGTTACTATAGAATCTTCACGTGGTAGAGCCATGCTGCAGTTATATTAGTAGTATATAGTAATGGGTCGGCTCGACCGAGAAAGCACAGAATACCAGCGTAAAATAGCAGCTTAGTTTTGTATGGTGTGTGTAGAGTACCGGAGACCCTTTTTACTGGAAACAAGGCATTCTATCTTAGTCCCCACGGTCAACAACGCATCTGCATTTTGATTCGTAATCAAGGATAGATGTAGATGTCTATGGGTCACAATCACATACCATCAGGTGGACTCTGTGCTTGTTTGTTACCCTTATCCTATAAAAAACTCATTTTATTGGTGTGATACTCATTTCTTTTTCTTAAAAAAAACGTTACCCCCACACTAGGATTTTTTCCTGTGTCGTGGAGGCAGTTTACAAACATAATCGCACGAGGACAAACATCCAGACCCGGAATAATTATTTGTAGGCCATACAAATACTTGTTCCGTGCGGGATTCGAACCCGCGGCCCCCAGCGCAACAACTCATTGCTAAGTAACTGCGCCACAGAGCCATCACTTTACACAGTTACGCCAGTGAGTGACGTAACAGTTTACGTCACTCATTGGCGTAAACTGTTCTATTTTGTTCATGTTATATTGTATGATGCTAACCCCAAACTTTCCAGCGTCGAAATCAAACTTAGCAGTGCAACACTGTCCTACCGATCACATGCGACTGCACTCTATTTATTGGCCAATATTTATTTCCATCTTCCTTTTACCACACCAGAGCCTAATATTGACAAACAATGATACCACAGTGAACAAGTCAGTTTTATTCTAAAGAGCCATTTTACTGAATATATCTGCATCATTTCGAATGTAGGTCAATTTTAATTTTATATTTTAACAAAAACTTGTTCAAAAGGTAATTAGTAAGTAGTATTCTGGTTAATTAATTCACTTTTAAATAACATGTTTATTTCTAAAATTTGTACTGCAATTACTACAGTAAACTAAACTAACTTTTGATAACATTTGTCTTTTGATACAAAATTCTCATCCATAAAACTATTGCTGACAACTTTAACACCAAAAGCTACAGTTATAAAGTCTTAAAAATTGTCGTTTAAGCCAGATACAACTTTTTTTTTGTTGTAATAGCCATACTATTTCTGGAACTACTGAAGCTACGTTATTTCAAGTTCCTTAATATGAAACTACTACAACCTAAACATACTAAGCTTTAGTGTCATATAACAGCTTAAGTATTTCAAAAATTATGAAGCATATAAACTCAACCATTTTTGTTTTTCGCTCATACTGTAAGATGATGTTTTGGTTTTTGCGACATTTGTTGCTCAGAGAGTCGATATTACTGTAGTGAGTGAGACGGGTCTTTTACTGGTAACGAGTCATTCCATCTTAGTCTTTAGGGGTGCCAACCTATCTATAATTTGATTCTTAATCGATAATAAGTTGCGGCGTCTACAGGACATAGTATCCTGACTTTTCAAAATATATAACAGACACATTTAACAGAAGCGTATAATAAAAATGGTATAAGCAAATTTATTCATGAACGCGAATCCTTAAAACAAATTTAAGACTACTATATTGTAACATAACAAAATGAAGCGTGACTTTTTAAGGCAAAAGGACAAAAGAACCCGACTTAGAGAGTAGATTTGACGTATTTGTGAAAAGGCCAATATTTAGCAGACCCGCAGTAGAATCAAAATTAAAAATAACTAAATGACAAGTCTTGGAACTTTAATTAAATTCTGAACATACTGCGTGTATTTATAAAATGTATAAAAATTCCGACAGACCAGTTTTGAAAGACATCTATACAAATAAATAAAACTGAAGTGTCTGTTTGTAATGTCAAAATTACAGCGTTTTACTAAATGCATATGAAAGTATAAACGGTACTTATAACAAAAATTCACTTTTTAATTTTTTTTCTTTCTGTCTGTCTGTCTTTTTGTTCCGGCTAATCTCCAAAACGGCTGAACCTATTTTGACGGGATTTTCACTGGCAGATAGCTGATGTCATAAGGAGTAACTTAGGCTGATTTTATTATAGAATAATAATTAGGGTTCCTCGCAAAAAAAATTTGAACAGCTACTAATTAATAAGAATAATAAAAGCGAAGTGGTTTGTCTGCCTGTTCTTTAGTCTGGGTAAGCACCACCCAGTTACATATATTTGCCTGCAAACACAACAACCAGTAGTGCAAGCATCCAAACATTAGTGTGTAGCAGTGAACGCATCGCTGCTTGGCGTACTTGGAGTAGGGTATAGAGAGCCCCCCCCCCCCACCCCCGAATGGGATCCCGCCTTGTCGTGGCTTAGTAGCCGTGGCTTGGTCAACCGCGGTGAACAAAGAGGAACCCTTTGGCTGGCCCGAGGTGTAGGGCCGGCCCGAGGTGGCCGCTCCGAGTGGGCTTGACGAGCCCACTTCCGATGTGTGTCGGTGGGCTGCGGTGAGAGGAGGAGGTAGAGGAGTGCTGGTATGGCGTTGCGCCACTCGCCCTATTCTCCGCGACTCAGACGGGGCCGCACCGTCAATTGATGCGGTGGTGGTGGGGCTGCGGGGGAAGAGGAGTGTCGGTTTTGCGAGGCGCCGCTCTCCCTACCCTCCGCAACCGAATCTTGGTTGGCGGCAGAGCCATAGACCAAATACGCCGCTGGGGTCAGGAGGGCTGGTGCTTCTGAAAGCTAGCTTTTCCTGGCCCCATGGCCTTCGCGCATTGTACACGGGGTGTCCGTTGCGCATGTGAAATTGGAGGCCGAGGAGGAGTGCGCGCCATGTGTTCTGGTGCGCCTTACCTGAGAAGGAGATGGAGGAGGAGTTGTCCTCTCCCGAGGAGAGGCCGCCATGGGGTGGCCGGCGCAGGTGGGGCCGCGGATGTGTGCGAAAGCGTTCCCGTGGCCCTGCCAATATGCGACGAAGGTGGAACACCATGGGGTTTTAGTCAGTGCGAGTCCGACATAACCCGTCCTTGCCCCCGTGAGGCGGGTATGCGTAGGCATTTCCCCAAGTAAAAAAAGGGTATAGAGAGCCAGTACATTTACAGGCTGTTAGGTATTACATCTACTAGGCTAGCACTCGGAGATGACAATTAATCTGTAGCCTTCTTTATTACAGAAGTCTATTGCACGGGTAGCAGTAGCCACTTACCATCTAATGGAATGAAACTATGTTTGTCACCTTAATATAAAAAAAACTTTTCCTCTTTAACTGCCTGCCTATGGAACAGATTGACTTGACACTTGTTTATAAATTCGTATTTACGCAATTCACAGTAAAAATACGTTTAAAAGGCAAATTTCGGTTATATTGAATTAAAACTTTAATAATACTTTGAAACAAGGATATTTTAGCAATATCGTCACTTTAACAGGAACTTAGGAATACATTGGTATAACATCTATTGGATACCAAAATATAATTGAGTTAACAAATTTTAACCTGATTTGACGGAGTAACTAAGTGAGGTCTTTTTATTAACTTCTTGTTAACATTTTTATTGAATTATATTATATTTATAGTATTTTGATTAGTGTTTAGTGGTCTCGAAAATGATAGATAACGTTATAAAAGCCAGCAAAATCATATTGCGCGGCTTGAAAAGGGTTGCAGCCAATGCTTAGTGGCTCAGAGGCTAAATATGAGTGGTTCGACAGACCAAGAAACCGGTACCATCAAGAAAAGACATGGTGGTTCTGAAAGTGGTTTTAACAGTGGTAGAGCCACGCGGCTGCGTTTGCTGTCGCACGGATGGGCCGGCTTGAACCGGGGTGGTACCACGACCTCACAGAAAACCAGCGTGAAGTAGAGGTTTACCTCTGCGTTTCGCTTGGTGAGTGCAGGTGGCCGGAGGCCCTTTTTACTGGAAATGAGACATTCCATCTTAATCCTCATGGGTGAAAACGCATCTACATTTTGATTTGGAATAGAGGATAGATGTTGATGTCTATGGACCGCATCAACCACTTACCATCAGGTGGACTGTGTGCTCGTTTGTCACCCTTATCCTATAAAAAAAACATATTATAACGAACAACGAGATGATCGTTTTGTGGTGAGTCAAGCACTGAGAAATTGCAAATCTTCGTATAACCTCAAAAACAACCACAAAGAAGTAAGAAATACGATTTTATTCGATAAAACGTTGGAATCTTAATTTTTAGGCGATATTAGAACATAACTTGCGCTTTCGCTTAAGGTATGCAATATGCAAATTTGCTTATAAACGGTAAGGAGGAGATTTTTTGCTGCCAATCAAATATATAGTCATTGCCCATCCCGCGGCTCTAAATTACTCCGTGAACACCGCATTGCCAGGCCAGGGCTTACAATAATTGCGTGTCATGGACTCAAGAAGACCGGGAAAGGGTATTGTTCTCCGATGAAGCCTCTGTATAGTGAAGACCGACGTCAGCGAGTGCCACGAAGACGAGGAAAACGCTTTGGGAAGAACGTTTTTATAAGAACGTTTTAACATTTTTTTTTAGGCAAAAATAAATTAAATAAACCGTATATAGTCAGTATTCATCGAAAACGTCACACTTCTCATGCCTAACCCACATTGGCCTCTCTTGGTGAAAAAATAATTTTTGTGGTCTAAAACTTTTTCGAGAATCGGTATAACGATGTGGAAGCGTTTATGCTAGAGGTTGAAATTATTCGTTTGGATTAAAGATCAATCGGCTCCGCAGGTCATCAAAAAGCGAAAGAATGTGATTACCGTGGAGTAGGAACATGTTTCGCAAGAAACTATAAGAGATATACTGGCTAGGATGTTCAGACAAATGCAAGCAAGAGGTCACACTCCATACTAAACTTTTATCTGCTTTTTACTATATCGAAGACAGAAAACTTGTTTAATTTTTACTTAGCGAGCAGGTACACTATTAACTCTTTAAACTTTAACATGATTGCTTATTAATGTAGCGAAATATTCTGATAAAACTGACGAATAGTATTCTTTGCTAATTAATTTACAAAATTATTAGTATAAAACTTCCATGAACTGTCAAACAATCTAATAGTAACAATAAAATTAGTTCTTTGCTTAGGTGTCTCAGTTTTTTTTTTTGCAAAACAGTTTATTATTTTTACAATTAAATTGCAATTTCATGGTTCAAATAACTGAAGAATAAAATGTAGTCAATTATAAAGTTGACATTACACATTTATTACAAAATAATTGAATTTTAAACGCAATCCCGCCGAATACGACAATATCATAAATTAATTATCTGTGCATACAAATGCGATTTGCGATAAAAGATCGTGGTCAAAATCATGGAGTTACCGCTACACTCCATAGTCAAAATAAATAATGTATTTATGTATCTGGCATTATATACATTTTGATTTGGTTATAATTTCTATATGATTCTATATCTTTTGAATTTTGCAGATATAGAAGCATAATTTAATAAAGGTCATAAAAGTACCGTCGTTTATATAACACACAAAATCAATATTACTCCGATATGAGTAAAAAAATAATAAAAACCGACCAAGTGCGAGCCAGACAAGCGCATATAAGGTTCCGTACAATCGCAAAACACGTTTCTAATAGGGCAGCCCTCTGTAATTTTTAACTTATTTTTATTTTTATAGCATTATAGCGGCGACAATAAAGTATAAAATTTTGTTGTTATAGCGGCAACATAAATACACATTCTGTGAAAACTTCAACTGTCTACATATTACAAATCATGAGAGACAGCCTGCTGACCGACCGATGGACGGACGGACGGACGGACAGCGGAGGCTTACTAATAGGGTCCCGTTGGTTAAACTTCGGGTACGAAACCCTAAAAATTAACTTAACTCGTCGGAAAATGAAATTAAAGTAAAGTAAAAACTGTGAAGTTAAATTGACATTGTTTGCAAGTACTACGAAACCGTATTAAACAAAGTTTTCTTACTATAACATTTTATTAATAATCGTTGAAATGTTACAAAAGACATTAAGTGATTATCAAAAACATGCGTGAATGTCGTGTAAGACTCGGTTTGATAAACGTATTATATTATTGATTAACAAATGCAAATTAATGAATTACTAACGTCTATTAAAATAAAGCGTTATTTAAAATATTATAGATAGGTTTTTTTTTATAGGATAAGGGTGACAAACGAGCACACAGTCCACCTGATGGTAGGTGGTTGCTGCGGCCCATAGACATCTACATCTATCCTCGTTTGCGAATCAAAATGCAGATGCGTTGTCACCCGTGAGGACTAAGATGGAATGCCTCATTTCCAATAAAAAGGGCCTCCGGCCACCTGCACTCACCAAGCGTAACGCAGAGGTAAACCTCTACTTCACGCTGGTATTCTGTGAGGTCGTGGTACCACCCCGGTTCGAACCGGCCCATCCGTGCGACAGCAAAAGCTGCCGCGTGGCTCTACCACTGTTGAAAAGGTATTATTCCATTTTGCTTGCACTATAGAAAGGGGGTCGTGATGGAAAAATCTTACACATTTTCACGCCTAGGCCCCATCCGTCAAAGTCGTACCGTGCAATAAAGAACTTCATTCCAAAAACCTAGAGCAGTGGACTTTACCGTATCATCAAAATAGTGATAGTGTGAGAACAAGTATTAAAAAATCTAGTTAACTAAAAACGTTTACTGGGTACTCGTTTTAACACTAAAAGAAACATTGTGCATATATATAAATAAATATTAAAAATGTAATGTTTAGAACAAATTAATTATGAAAACTAGTCAAACAGTCAAATTAAACTAGTGATTATTCATAAGTATATCAAATAATGACAATAATAGTGTTAGACAGATTTTTTTAAGTCAACAGAAGTGTGAACTGAGAAATCTAATCCTTTGGGCTATGTCGGTCACTCTGGTTCTACTACGGATATCCTCAATTCTAAGTTTATCACGCAGAGAAACTCCGAGCATAGCCCTCTCTATAGCTTACTGAGCGACCTTGAGCTTCCTCATCCGGCCAGTAGTCAAGGACCACGTCTCAATTCCATATGTTATCACTGGCAACATGGTATTATTACATAATACTTATTGAAAGTAATTTTTATATTTACCACTGGTTCGGAAAATACATTTGTACTAGGAAGAACCAACAAGAAACCCAGGTATTTAAATAGAAATGAAATTTTATTATATTACAATAATGAAGTTTTATATTATAGCTGGGAAATGGGCCACAATATTTCAAAGTTACTGAACGTTTTCCTGCAATGTTGGAGTATGTTCATGTAACGATTGATTTTATAAGGGAGTTGCCGAAAAGAGACACACTGCTGACTACCGAAATACTGTTGCACAATGTAATGTATTCACAAGTCCACTACTGAACATAAGACTCCCCCAAAGAATGCCACAAAGCACGGTCCCATTCCACCTGCATCCATTAACTTCCTGCATATCTTACCAGGTTATCAGTCCATCTAGTATAGAGACACCCTACACTTCACCTGCCGGTACGAGACTGCCACTCGAGAACCTTTCTTCCCCGTCAATTGTTAGTTCTTCGCGCTATATGCCCGGCCCATTGCCACTTCATACTTATCTTTTTAATGTATTTTCTTTCGCATTAACCACGGGGAATGATCTGAGGAATTGTTCGAATTAATCCCAGCCGCCAAATTTCACGAACACACATCGCGGCAGAACTCCCGATACCATTTGCCCCATCTGGATGATAGGCAATCCACCACTGTGCGATTTAGAAGATGTTTTCTTCTTCGCACAACTTCCTTGTGGAATTGTTTACCACCAGCTATTTTTCCGAACCGATAGGACTTAAGGACCTTCAAGAAAAGAGCCTACTCCTTTTTAAAAGGGCCGCAATGCATCTGCAGTTTTCTTGGTGTTGCGGTTGTTCATGGGCCGCGGTAGTCACCATCAGGTGAGCCGCATGCTCGTTTTGCCCCTCTCGTATAAAAAAATCCAATAGGTTATGTCGGTTACTCTGGTTCTACTGCGGATATCTTCGTTTTTAAGTAAATCACGCAGAGAAACCCTGAGCATAGCCCTCTCATAAGACTATTTGTCCCAGGTAAACATACTAGTCAACAACTTCAAGATTAATGTTCCAACCAAATACCGACACAGGTGCAACATGGATGTTACATATGACTTTTGTTTTGTCCATGTTCATCTTAAGACCTATCCGTTGGGAGAAACTATTGAGGAGCATATTGCTAAGTTCCTGCAGCAAACCTGTCATAAGGAATATATTGTCGGAAAATCTAAGGGAAGTGTTATACTCACCGTTGACGTTAAAACCGTATCTTTTTCCAGTCCAGTAGCTTGAAAGCATCTTCCAATGCAGCGATGAAGAGTTTCCTGGATATTACGTCACCCTGTCTTACGAATACACCTCACTGTAGTTGGATAGGTTTCGTGCTCTGATTCTGTATTCAGCTAGCCATCATAGCCCTACTGTAGAAACACTTCAGCACTTCGATATACCAGTCAACTTGGCACCGATGAGGAGACTGTAGTACCGCCCAAATTTCGACAGAATCAAAGGCCTTATCATAGTCCACATACGCAAGACAAAGAGGCAGATTGTACTCTTCGGTCTTTTGCAAACTTTGCCGAAGGGTATATATGTAGTCTATGGTGCTTAGCCTTTTCGGAAACCGGCTTGTTCGGGGGGCTGGAAGTCGTCAAGTCTACTACGAGATGATTCGTAATGACTTTCAAAAACAGCGCGTACCGGTTTTATATTTGCTTTTCAAATATGTAAACATATTATATTGATAGAAATGGGACATGAAAAGAATTATTACAGTGGCGTGTAGACTGCTTCATCGTATCCGAGACCAGGGTAAAAGTAGACTCGCTAACCAATATTATGTCTTAGGCATTTTATCTTAGTGCCGGTGTTAAGCAGATTTGTTGTAGCAATACGACTTGCCCGTAGACATCGCACACCTCTATCGACTGTGGGCGGCGTCTTAGCGCATAGTGTTATGATACTACGGCTAACTTTCGGGTTAGGGAGTGTGTTTGGTAGCACTTTTAATTGCAACAGGCATACTTAGCCTGAGAGCTGGCGACGAATTTTGGGATGGTCTTTTGTGCAAGTTGAAATTGTGAAAAAATATAATTTCGTCAATTGGCGTATCCAGTCCCGCGAGTCTGGTAGAGCATTTGCGGTTATTTTGTTACTGCGCAGTATATAACATTTGCAAAAAAAGAAATCCAATAAAATGTTCTTTTGGCGACTTGATTTCTTTTTTATGTTTTAATTTAGTTTTTATATAATTCAAAAAAAAATAATCCCAGACGTTTTTGTCGGTTATAAAGTATTACCAGACCTCTCCAAAAAAATTTTTTTTAGTTCCCAAAAAATAAACTTTTGGCAATCTCAAATTTTAATCAGGTGTTCAAATATTAACTTTATACATAGATATTTACATGTTCATATATGCGCATACATACACTCTTAATGCTAAAACAAGAATTTAATCTTAAAATCATCAAAAAAAATATTTCTAAGTAACCAATCACAGCGCGAGGAGCTTAGGCCTCCATCCGCTGCCGGCATGCTTCGATAAGCTATCTTTCTCGCACTTATGGCTACGCATAAGACTTTTTTGTCATATAAGTTGGTATACTTTACTCATGTCTGGGAACTGTTTAAAACCGCTAAATTCGTCTGGCAATTTGCAGGTGTTATTTAAAATTACTCAATAAACACGTGATTAAAATTTGAGATTGCCAAAAGTATATTTTTTGGGAACTAAAAAAAATATTTTTGGAGAGGTCTGGTAATACTTTATAACCGACAAAAACGTCTGGGATTATTTTTTTTTGAATTATATAAAAACTAAGTTAAAAGATAAAAAAGAAATCAAGTTGCCAATAGAACATTTTTTTTGAATTTTTTCTTTGCAAATGTTATTTATTTACTGCGCAGTAACAAAATAACCGCAAACGCTCAGCGAGACTCGCGGGACTGGATTCGCCGATTGACGAAAATATATTTTTTCACAATTTCAACTTGCCTTAAGGATCTTCCCAAAATTCGTCGCCAGCTCTCAGTCTAACTTAAATCCATGTACTAGTGAAGTAGCGATATGATTTGTTTACTGGGGTCTTAGTAGCACGCTGCTTTGATACGTTTGTGCTATTTATAATTACCAACATTACCATTTTTTTTTTACCAAAATCATTAGCGATTATGTGCATATGTTGTGAGGGGGCGCCATCTGTATGATAGTTGCATTGATTCTTACTGATACTTGCCGCTTTGCTTCATGTGATGGTATGCTGTCGATATGATGCATCTTATGGTTCTGATCGATGGAGGTATATGGGTGGTGATGTCTTCTGGGATCGTATGGGGGACATTGGGACGGCGTAAGTCCGACGATAGTTGTATTGATGGGTCGCTATTTTCAAAATCGCTCTCTTCTTAATGTTGCAAACCATTCTGAGTCCTTTCTTCTTGAACGGGGTTCTTTAGCTTAAATAAAATATAAAGCACTACCAACGGATTTTAATTGAAACTTCATTCTTCCTAGAGACATCTAAAAGAACAATGTTACTAAATAAAAACAACGTATATAAAAGAATTTAACTAAGACGATCACACCATTAATATATTAAAAGGTCTACAACCGCCTTTAAAAATATCATTTAGAAAAATCAATATATAGACACCGGCACAATTAGCGGAACACAAAAAAAGCAGGATTTTAAAATCTTTTACTTGAGGAACTGGCCAGTTATGATATTTTTTTAAATTTATTGTCAAATTTGAAAATAGAAAATTAGATGACATACACTTTTTTCATTCATTTGTTTTATTTTCCCGAACAATACGTTTTGTCAACTTGTTCGAGTAATAACTACGTAATTGTAATTTTTTTGAAAAATTGCACCTAATGGTTTTTTATAAATTTGTTATTCTAAAGGCAATTTTGTTTATTAAAAGCTCTTTATTATGCCTGACTTAACATCACTGGAAATCATTAGGGCTGATGAAATGAGAAGAAATGGCCATACCTACAGATCAATTGCCTCAAGGCTTCGTCGACCAGTATCAACGATTCATCGCAGCATCCAGCGGTACAGATCGTCTAATTCTCTTGTGAGAAGGAGGGGTCGAGGTTGAAAAAGATGTACATCGAGGCGAGATGACAGTTTTTTACAACTTTGAGTTCGTAGGAATACGCGATTAACGGCTGTACAAGCTCGAAATGAACTGGAAGACGTTCGAGGAGTACGAGTAAGTGAGCGTACAGTTCGCAGGAGATTTGAAGAAGTTGGTTTAGGGTCGTATATACCTGCCGAAGGCCCAAAACTTGAGAGACGTCACCGCGTAAACCGATTAAGCTATGCGCGAGAACATCGTCATTGGGATTTGAACGAATGGCATCAGGTTCTCTTTACTGATGAGTGCAGAGTTCTTTTAAAACAGATCGATGGGAGACAGCGAATATGGAGACGCAAAGGAGAACGCCACACACAGTCTAATTTTGAACACACAGTGGCTTATGGTGGCAGCTCGATTATGGTTTGGGGAGGGATATATTTGGGAGCTCGCACGGAGTTAGTGACAGTCACAGGAGGGACCATGACAGCAGATCGATACATCAGAGACATTTTAGAAGAACATGTTGTACCATTTGCCCCATTTATTGGTGACGAATTTATTCTAATGCAAGATAATGCTCGTGCTCATAGTGCACAATCGGTACAGGCATATCTGAGCCACGTAGGTATACCGGTGATGCAGTGGCCAGCAAATTCCCCCGATATGAATCCGATAGAGCATGTCTGGGACTTGCTAAAAAGAAGGGTTAAATCCAGAATGCCACCCCCCAACAATCTGAATGAACTTGGAAACGCATTACTTGAGGAATGGGAGCGATTGCCTCAATAAATCATCGATAAAATAATCTGTAGCATGCCCAGACGAATGGAAACCGTAATCAGAGCAAGAGAGGGAAACACTCGTTATTAATTTTGCTTTAATTTTATTGTTAAATCATTTAATGCTTACTTTTTTATTTTTTGTGATGGTTCATAATCATCTAAAAATTTCACTTATTTCAACTTTCTTTATTTTCAATAAAAAATAACGAAGAATTTGCAAAGTCGTTGTTAAAAGATGTTAATCAATTTGTTATTTTGTGTCTAATTACATTTTCGTCAAAAATATGCGTTATTATCTCATAGTCTCACTTTTTTTTCTGTTCCGCTAATTGTGCCGGTGTGTATATTTATAATCTGGTGATGTTTATTAGGATTTTTATTATTTTATATATCAACAGACAACAATTTTAATATTTTAGCGTTGTAGTTAGCTCACATTCAATAGACCGCTTCGTAATTGTTCTTATCTACGTTTTTTCACAAATCTTAAAATTCAATTTCAAATTTTAGTAATTTATTGAGTATAAAATTTGATAATTAGGTATTTTTTTATTCTACGGAAATGTCAAAAAACTTTACAAATTTCAAAACAGAGTGCGTTGCAACATAAACCAAATTGCTTGACCACAATAATCAATTCATAGTGTCTGTAGAACCAACGAACTCCAAGTATATGTATATATATCATCATTACAGCTCTTCACAAGTCCACTGCTGAACATAGGCCTCCCCTAAAGAATGCCACAAAGCACGGTACTGAGCCACCTGCATCCATGGACTTCCTGCATATCTTACCCGGTCATCACTCCACCTAGTGGGGGGACACCCTACACTTCGTCCGCTGGTACGAGACCGCCACTCGTGAACTTATTTTCCCCAACGGTTGTCGGTTCTTCGAGCTACATGGCCGGCCCATTGCCACTTCAGCTTACTAATCCGTTGGGCTATGTTGGTCACTCTGGTTCTACGGCGGATATCCTCATTTCTAAGTTTATCACGCAGAGAAACTCCGAAGATAGCTCTCTCCATAGCTCGCTGAGCGACCTTGAGCTTTCTCATCCGGCCAGCAGTGAAGGACCACGTCTCAGTTCCATAGGTCTTCACTGGCAACACGCACTGGTAGTACAATCTCGTTTTCAAGTTTTGAGGTATACCTGACAAGAAGATGTGCCGTAATTTTCTGAACGCTGCCCAACCGAGTTGAATCCGTCGATTGACCTCTCGGTCGAAATTGGACTTACCTAGTCGGACTATTAGTCCCAGGTAAACAAACTCGTCAACAACTTCGAGCTTTATGCTACTAACAACTACCGGCATAGGTGTGACATGGACATTAAACATGATCTTTGTTTTGTCCATGTTCATCTTAAGACCTATCCGTTGGGAGACACTATTGAGGTCATTGAGCATAGTGCTTAGGTCCTCCAGCGATTCTGCCATAAGGACTATATCGTCAGCAAATCAAAGGTGAGTGATATAATCGCCATTGGTGTTGATACCGTATCCTTTCCAGTTCAGAAGCTTGAAAACGTTTTCCAATGCAGCAGTGAAGAGTTTCGGGGATATGACGTCACCCTGTCTTACACCTCACTGCAATTGGATAGGTTTAGTATTCTGGTTCTCTACTCGGATATACATCGTAACCCTAATGTACAAGCACTTCAGCACTTCGATATACTAACAGTCAACTTGGCACCGCTGAAGAGACTGCAGCACCGCCCAAATTTCGACAGAATTACAAGCTTTCTCATAGTCCACATATGCCAGACAAAGTGGCATATTGTACTCCTCGGACTTCTGTACAATTTGCCGAAAGGTATGTATGTGGTCTATGGTGCTAAAGCCTTTTCGGAAACCGGCTTTTTCGGGAGGCTGGAAGTCGTTAAGTCTGCGCGTGAGACGATTCTTAATGACTCTCAAAAACCAAAGAAAGGAAATCGGTCTGTAGTTCTTCAAGAGAGCGTTGTCGCATTTCTTGAAGAACAAGGCCACTGCACTTATGCTTAACGCCTCTAGTGTAATGCCACCATGTAGGCCGAAATTAAACAGTTTCTGAAGGACTTCAAGTACCGGTTTTCCACCCGCTTTCAGAAGCTCCACTGTAATTCCATCCTTGCCTGGGGCCTTGCCGTTTTTAAGGTGCTGGAGAGACATTCTAATCTCGCTCAGGCTGACGTCTGGGATATCATCGGAATAATGTCGGATAAGACTAACTCTTGGATCGTTACTTACACTTGAGTGTAGGTCGAACGATGATGTGTACAGCTGCCCATAGAACCTCTCAATCTCACTCAAAATCTCAGACGTCCCGGAAATGACGCTGCCATACTCGTTTTCCACCTTAGACAGTAAGCTCTTTCTGACAGACAGATCTCTAGCAAAGACTTTGTAGCCCTAGTTCCGCGCGATCGCTTCTTCAATACGAGCAGTATTAAAGTTTCGTATGTCCCGCCGCATGCATTTGGAGATATGTCTGTTCAGGTACCTGTATGCTGTCAAATCTACTGAAGACTGCAGCTTCATATCCCGTCTAACAGCCATGAGATTAAGAGTGTGATCGGAGAGTTTTTGTGTTCTTCTGCGGCGATTCTTGCAAAACTTAGCTCCGACCACATGGACAGTTTCCACGAGCTTGTCATTCATATCGTGCACTGCATTGCAATCTTCTAGGCACTAAAAATGGTTTCGTAGCTCGAGCTGAAAGGTTTCGGGACTTTGGATTAGAGCACGAGGGCGACGGAGCGTTGACTTCATTAGACGTGACCCCTCCATATTAAACGTTACGTTGGAGAGGTCAGTAAGTTGGAGAGGTCAGTAAGGTTCAGTGTGCCTTTCACCATTCGGTGATCGCTACCGGTTTTCGCGATCACTGAGACATAACTTAACAGTTGTCGTCTGGTCGTCATAATGAAGTCAATCTCATTTTTTGTCGAACTGTCGGGGCTCGATCAGGTCCACTTCCTATGGGGCCGCTTCTGGAAGAAAGAGTATCTTTTTCTCCATGAAGTCGGCTAGCTGCTGGCCTCTTGGGTTCTGTTGCCTTATTCCGAATTTCCCTACTTTCAGCTCACTGTTCGCTCTTGTGCTTAGTTTTGCGTTGAAGTCTCCCATTAACACCGCATAGTGGGTTTTGGAGGAATGCATGGCTCTAGAGATATCCTCATACATTTTATCTACCTCCTCATCGAGGTATATAATAAAATAAAATTACATATTAGAAGAAATAACATAAATCTAACCATTGATACACAGTCTAGTACGACATTCGATAAAGAACGTGAGTTTGAAACCAGCCTAAAATTATCTTCAGAAATAAAAACAACATGCAGAATCAACAATTCACTTCCATTCAGTCACTTCAGTCTGGAAATAACAGTTTCCCCAAAATACAACAAAGCAATGAAACGTTCCCCCAAATACAACCAATCTATGAAACATCGTCAAAATTATTTCATAAAAAAACATTCTATTTAACTGGAGTACACAATATTCAATAAACATCACCAGTGTTCTTGGTACTATTTTTATACCCACAAGATTGGTAATCGAGGACAATATCCACCATATCATTGGTGATACTGTAACCTATAGATTTTTTTTTTATTTTCGAAATATTATAATGTATATACGTAGCCACCCCTGAGGAAAAAATGGAATGACTCATTGTAGAAAACAAAGTATAAATTCTACTACTTATTGTACTACATCGTGAGGAGTGGGGCTATACGATAATTTTAGTTTACTTAAAAGGATGACAAACGAGCACACATTCCACCTGATTTCAAGCATTTTTAGTATTAAATTTTCGAATGTATGAAATCTCAAAACTTTCGAATGGAGATAGTGAAGGAAATCAGCGCAATCCTTAAGATAAGAAGGATAAAAGAGAACAAGTAAAGACTTGAGCTTATTACATCTACATCTATCCCTAATTAAGAACCAAAGTATAGATGCTTTGTCGCCCAAGAGGACTAAGAAAGAATGTATCGTCTCCAGTAAAAAGATATCTTCGGTTATATATACTCACCATACAAAACAAAGCTTACGCTGGTATTCTGTGATAGCGTGATCCATCTCCAGTCTAGACGACCCATTCATTTTAATTGTAAATGTATATAGCATAATATTCCGTTTTCAAAAAGAATTATAATTAAAAAAGTAAGTGGTTTAACTGCATAGACGGCCATTATTAAATTTATTGAATTCCTTTATGTTATACTAAGCAGTAAACGTTTTTATACATTTTATTCTATTGCAGTACTATTAGTAGAACTAGTTGAACAAAGCCCGCTCCGCTGGGAGTAAGTTAAACTTTAGTAATAATTTATAATAATTCGTTGTGAGTTCTATTTCACGAAGTAATCCATTTCTATTTTCCATATCAAATTTCATTTAAACATCATCAGCTGTTAATGCATGATTGAACAACATATTATTTAACACTAGCTTTATACCTGCGGTTTTGCTCGCGCGAGATTCAATTTAGGGACGTCATTAAATACTGTTCCGTGCTTACTTAGCAAAATTCGATCACTTTTATATTTCCTTTGACTATTAGGAACAAAAAGAAATCACAAGGAGCTAAGTCAGGGCTGTAGAGTGGGTGACTTAGAGTTTCGACACCAGATTCCTCAATAAATGCTTTTGTTCTGAGGGAGTCGTGTGAAGAGGCGTTATCGTGATGCAGCATGATTCTCCGAAGTCTGGTATTTGGTCTTCCCTTCCGCACAGCTTGAAAGGCTTTGGGTAATACAACTGTAGTATACCATTCAGAATTGACTGATTTTTTTTTCAAAAACCTTACCCCCGCACTAGGATTTTTCTCCTGTATCGTGGAGGCAGTTTACAAACACAAGTTGCACAAGGACAAACATTCAGATCCGGAACAATTATTTGTAGGCCATACAAATACTTGTTCCGTGCGGGATTCGAACCCGCGTCCCCCAGCACAGCAACTCATTGCTAAGCCACAGCTCCACGGAGCCGTCATTTTATCGGTTCGTCATTGTAGTTACTTGTCATTGCTTTATTTAGCAGAATTACATTAAAACTGAAAGCTATAACTATACTATTTAGTAATATCAACGATAGAAGTTTGGGTTGCGTTTGGCTCAAGAGCCACCCCAAAGTCGCGAACATTTATTAATTATATAAATAAGGCATCAGTTGCTTGTTGATTCTGTTAAAAAATCTGTTGCTGTTAAAAATATACTATCAGCGCCGCCATATTATCATGAAATAGCAATTTTATGTTTAGCTATTTATATCGTCAAACGATCTCTATTAATTGATTTGGTCAAGCTATATCATGACATGGTCCTCAAACAGTGTTAAATATCATGTAATGATACTATTTAACGAAATGATAGATTACTAATTCTACGTCTGGCCACGCCATATCTAAAAATCTCTCTGATCAATGAATATAAGGATAATGAAAATTTCGCAATAATTGCAAG
Source organism: Parnassius glacialis (assembly GCA_033319125.1). Taxonomy (NCBI): domain Eukaryota; kingdom Metazoa; phylum Arthropoda; class Insecta; order Lepidoptera; family Papilionidae; genus Parnassius; species Parnassius glacialis. The sequence continues at coordinate 53,393,887 of JAVANC010000001.1, read as the reverse complement.
CAACCCCATTTTAATTACTTTACATTAAGAATCGTAATTGAACTAAAAACCATATCAATTTTCATACGTTTGATACACGTCATTATTATCTATTTAGTTTATTAAACTTTTAAAATGAAATACTGAAAAAACCAAAAAATAAATGTTATGATTTTTAAATAAGTTTATATTAACTCTAATTATCTAAACATATAAATATAAATGTAAGTAATTTATATCATTTAATTTATAAGTAACCGAAGGCAAAATATACTACTTTTCCATTTGATAATACTGTTACGCGCCACTATTAATGTTTTGTACATGGCAACACTAGTTACACTAGCGCCCTCTAGTGTCGAATAGCACATCTAGAATGTTCGACATCTAGAATGTTCCAGTACACATCGGTCCCGAAATTTCTGGAAGGATCTTGACTCTCCTAGTTCTACTACTGACGTAAAGAAAACGCTGGACAACCTCAAAATTGGGGATGAAGTTACAGCTCCCGTGGTAGCTACAACACCTTTGCTACGTGGATTCAAAGTGCCGCCGTTCGACGGGACTTCTTCCTGGTCGGCCTACAAAATCCAATTCAAGGCTGTCATGAAGGCGAACGGCTGGAATAAAAGTCAGGCCATGACTGCTCTCACCCTAGGCCTGCGCGACCAGGCCTTAACTGTTCTGGAAGCTCTCGGTATGGAAGTGACATACGAACAGCTTCTTGAGGCATTGGAGGCGAGATATGGCGACGCTCACCTGGAACACGTCTTTCGTGCGCAGATCAAAGATCGCGTGCAACGCAGTAACGAAAACCTGCAGCAGTGGTCCCTTGAGGTGAAGAAGCTGGTTCGAAAAGCGTACCAGTCTGTACCTGCGCTCATTGTAGGGAACCTGGTGCAGACATTCATCGATAGCATCCGCGACCTTGAAGTCAGAGCTGCAGTGAGGTTCAGGCACCACGAGACGCTTAAAGACGCATTGGCCCATGCACTGGAGGTGGAAGCCGTGCGACAGGATCAAAGTTCCTATCGCGTCGGGGAGGTTGCAGCAGCTACAGTTCGTGACCGCAGTAAAGGATACAGACCTAGGTGCTACGACTGTGGGGAGATGGGCCATCTTCGATTCAGCTGCCCTGAGCGAACTGTAGAAAGGGAAGATGATCGATGTCGAGAGGGTAGTGCGGCTAACAGCACCGCCCAGCGCAGCGGAAAATCTCATGACAAAGCAGATGCATTGTCAAAAAGACCGTGTCCTGAAGATTTCAAGCATTTTACTAGGCAAGAGTGTAAGGAAGTGGTATTTGTGAGGATACACAGGACAGACCAGCTCAGCAATGAGTGCACAGCCTACAACATGCGGAGCAGCAAGATTCGGACATTAGGCCGATTCTAGAATGGATGAAGGCCAGTTCTCCTAAGCCCAATTGGAGCGACGTCTCAGCGATGAGTTCGACCACGAAAAGCTATTGGGCCCAATGGGACAGCTTGCTGATCACGGATGGAGTCCTGTGCCGTAAATGGGAAAATGGTCGGGGAGACAGTTGTCATTTGCAAATGGTTGTCCCTAAGGCTAAAGTACCGGATGTTGTACAGCTGTACCATAGTGGTTCTTCAGGAGGCCACCTGGGAGTTAAATAAACTCTGCTGAAGATCCGAGAACAGTTTTACTGGGTCCACTGTCGTGACGATGTCGAGGACTGGTGCCGCAAATGTACAAGTTGTGCGGCTGTAAAGGGACCTCAAACTCGTAGTAGAGGCGCATTGAAATTGTTCAATGTTGGTGCACCATTGGAGAGGATAGCCATTGACGTTACGGGGCCGTTTCCGGAAAGTGAAAGTGGTAACAAGTATTTCATGGTTGTGATGGATTACTTCTCTAAGTGGCCAGAAGTCTTCGCCATTCCAAATCAAGAAGTTTCAACAGTTGCAGATAAACTAGTTCATGAAGTCTTCTGTCGTTTTGGAGTACCCTTAGAGATTCACAGCGACCATGGAAGGAATTTTGAGTTTCAAATATTCCAGGAAACTTGCCGAGTTATGAGTACTCATAAAACACGAACAACTTCTTACCACCCACAATCTGATGGAATGGTAGAACGATTTAATCAGACATTGGAAAGGTACCTGGCAAAAGTTGTGGAAAAACAGCAACGAGACTGGGACAGGCACATACAACCGTTTTTGTTGTCATATTGAAGCGCTGTTCACGAAAGTACGTCAGTGACGCCAGCTTTCGCAAACTTTGGGAGAGAATTACGGCTGCCTGCAGATCTGATCACCGGAATACCACCTGATGCCCCACGCAGTATAACCCATTATGCAAATGACTTGCGGAACAAAATGAATGACATTTATGAGCACGTCAGACAGTCGGGCCAGCAAACGTCTAAGAAGATGAAAACACGGTATGACCGCAAAATGAACAACAAGGGGTTTGACGAAGGTAGTGTGGTTACACAATTCAGTTCGTAGCAAAGGGAAATCTCCTAAGCTTCAATCTAAATGGGACGGACGGTACCGGATTGTGACAAGGATCAATGACGTAACCTACCGGATACAGAAAGGTGCCAGAGGTACTCCTAAGATCGTCCATGTGGATCGACTGGCGCGTTATTATGGGGCCAATAATTCTTGGGACGAGCATTTCTTAGGAGGGGGCAGTGTTACGCGCCACTATTAATGTTTTGTACATGGCAACACTAGTTACACTAGCGCCCTCTAGTGTCGAGTAGCAGAACTAGGAGAGTCAAGATCCTTCCAGAAATTTCGGGACCGATGTGTACTCGGACATTCTAGATGTCGCTACAGTAGAATGTTCTGGAAACTATCTGAGGCCTTATATAAGGCTGGTATAGACCACGACCGGTGCAGTATTGAATTGGCGATACAAGAGAATACTTCGAAGCGAAATAACTGCGAACTAAAGTGATTTGGTTTTATTATTAGTATGGTTTTAGATTGTAATTAGTGTTGTGTAATTAAAGTGTCAATTTTGGTAATTCAATCGGCAGGTTTTTAATTGTCTCGAACCCCAAGAACGTAACAATACATATCGCTGTTTAGAAAACTAAAACGTAGATCGTCGGTATAGTTTCAAATTATTAAGTAGAGATTAAAACTATATCTATATATAGAAATTCCGTATTCGGATAAAACATATCCTACAATTTGCCCACGGTTATTAACTACCTACATACATAATTTCATGAAAATTGGTCCAGTAGTTTTGCGTGAATCGTGAATAAATATAGACAATAACTACTAAAAACCACTAACTTGGCTTCAGTAACCTTTATTTAGACCCCTTGACTTGTTTTTTTCTAGAATATATTAAAATTACAGAGATGACTTTTCTTCAGATTTCAACAAGGAGATTCCACTTCTGATCTCAGAAATTCAGCAGACCATCCCAATCCTGATCTCGCAAATATCTGATGTATTAGTTAGTATTAATTATTAAAAATAATAAAAGTGTGAGAGCGGATGTTCAACTTGCTCTCTTCTTGCTCACGCAATTAATTACTATCAGTAATAAGATAGTGTAACGCACTATACATTCAGTAAAGAGCAATTTACAGTTCGACCAAAACGTAACACGTCCCCGCCAAAATCACACATCAGTTGTGTGATTGTGTCAACGTGAGGGACGTAATTACATGATAACACCAAAGTATGTAAACCAACAACAACACTACTTATCTCACTGTAACACAGGGCAGCCTCTCGGCAATACAATGATCTTTGCCTGCACCAGAGCAATAATCACAACGTACAGAACGACACTATCTTAGCACACGTAGAATGAGTTCACTCGTAGAATGAATGACGCAAGGGAAATCTCACGCGCTCGTTTTTTTTTGCGCCCATAGCCTGGCTACCCTCCGGAAGCGGGGGGTGGTGAATGCTCTAATAGCATACCACGCAGCCGGCTGTGTGGTTATGTGGGACTCACTATGAAGTTCCTACCCTCTAAACACCACCTGTGGGACTGACTTTGGCCTTTATGGCCTTTCTGCCGAATCGGAAGTGACCCCTTTAGGGAAAAGGGGGCGCAGGGCAGCACTCAGCACCTATACTGAATTTTTTACCGCACAAACAAGTGGGGGTTTCTCGATATACCTTCATTTCCACCTCGATCCAACCGGTTTTTATAGACGCTGCGATACATAGATAATAATATAATTAACATAATAGTTAAATGCCATTTAAATTTAAAAGTTAAAAGTTTGTGAGGATAAATAATTTTTGATTGAATTTCCTAATTTAAAATTTATCAAAAGTAATTAAAAACAATTTAAGTATATTTTTTTTACTGTAATAAAAATATAGCCGCTTTCCAAAGTTACGAAAGTCTCATTAAAACTTTAGCGAATAATTTAAATGTCTCTATAAGGAAATGCTTTTAATGTCTTGAAATATTATTTCTTATTTAAATAACGTTTAGCTTAATTTCCGAAACATCTAAGAATATTTTAATGTTATGAAAGGAGAAAGAAAAACGGAAAATAAAAAGAAATAAAGTCAATAGCAGTGTGCAAAAAAATAGATTGAAGTAAATAGAAGGAATAGTTCAGGTGGAAATATATATATATATATATCATAGATATAATAAAGTATATATCAGTGTCAGATGTTTAAAGACTTAATTATTATTTTGTATGAGCATTAAGCATCGTCTTTGCAATCGTGTAGTGGCGATGTAAAATATCCATTACCATATATCGTCCAGTGGATGTTAAAAGAGGCGACAGAGGGAAACTAACAGGAGATGGGCAGATTTCTGAGAACAAGGAAAAACTGCGTTTGCCAATCCGCCTGATCAGAGTGGCAATTATGGAACATCCCCTCCATAAGAAGAAGTGCGTCGCCTCTATGCAGAAGTGATATGGTCAGAAGTCTTGTACGGGGTGCCTGTATAGGCGAAAAAGTTGGCCATCCGACGCTGCAGAACTAAAATCTAGTGTGCAGCGAAGGATGGTCATACGGATCGTGCGAGGATATCGCACAACTTTTGAGGAGGCGACAGTCCTGGCTCGCTCCCCACCTTTGGACATAATAGCTGACATGAATGCAAGTGTGTACGACGGTGCCAGAGCGGTCAGAGTAGCTCAGATGAGGTTTCCAAAGGAGTTAAGCGGCAGGAAAGACTTAACGCATTAGCAGCGTGGCGCACTCGTCTCTCTGAAGAGATTTATGCGCCAACGCGTTGTGGAAGCAATGCTGCCGCAGTTCGACACCTGGATACATCGACGAACAGGAAGACTTACAGACTTATACAGATAATTACCGGGCACGGGTGCTTTGGTGATTATTTGTGTAAAATCTGACGTGAAGCGATAGCGAACTGCCTCCACTAGGGTAGGCTAGACAAGGACTTCGCATCCCATACGCTGAAAACATGTCTAGCGTGGGAACGGGAGTGGACGTTCCTGTTGAGCCGGATCGGTCAGAACCTCTTCTGTCAGCAGTCATGTCGGCGATGCTGAGCAGGATGAAAAGCTGAAGCCGCCTTCTGTGAATCCGTTATGGTCCAGAGTGAGGCTGCTGAGTGGAGCGGAGAGGACATATCACGCTCGGATACGACGTCGCCAAGGCGTTTGTTACGGCCCTCCGATGGTAATGTTTTCCTACCAGAAACGGGGACTCGGAGTTATGGGCGCTGAGGCAGGGGTCTCGAGCGCCTAGCAATGCAACCTTCCAAGGGGGTATGCTTATTCGGAAGTAGTCCCGAGCACCTTGATAGCACTGCGAGAATTCTGAAGGCAGTACGGACTGTCCTGTACGTGCTTTAATAAAGCAAAGCGAGAGAAGGGTCCCGTTTGTCTTCCGAACGGAGATTCCGCGACCCCTCATACATATACACTGATGTTGACCACCGTTTTTAGGCGGTAGGCGGAATTTTACCGGCATAACCTTTCTGTTGCGCCGCAGTCAAAGGAGTTTGTTGGGATTTCTCCATGATAACAAAGGTGTCTATAGACTTCAGTAGCCACTTACCATAAGATGGACTATCTGTTCATTTGTCACTTTTATTATGAAAAAAAAATTGCCCACAGTACGATTCCCTCAAAAACAAGTTAAACGATCATAAAATGAAACTGGACGTATATTTTCGCTGGTTTCCATCGATATTCCTACCGTTGCATTGAAGCATTCGATAAAGTTTTGCTTCTTAAAAATCAAATTAATCCGTGATTTAATTTTAATTTATTGATTTAAATTCAAATGCGATTATCTTAATTCTCATAAGAAATCGGTCCTAGTAAAAATAGAGATAGATTATAAATATAATGCATATGTACATATCAATGAACTGTAATTTTACGACGACCAAAAATATTCTTTTCATAGACTTGAATGCCAAGCGTGTCATATACAAATACAATGAATATTCCATTAAGGTTAGGGTCGGACTTGTCTCGTCAGAACCTTAAGCCGTAATCTATTTTTTAATCTGGGAAGGAAAGTAATCTTTGGCAGTTTGTAACTTTTTACGCTAAATAATTCTTAAAAAAATTAATATAAAGTATAAGCTGACTTCAAAGAACTAAAAAGAATACAAATTAATTTATCAAGTACATAGAATAGCAAGAGGAATTAAACCCCCGTCTTTAGAAGCTGTAGCGATTTCTCTGCATTTTTTTTCAAATAAATTACTATATAAAGTTTATTATTAGGTCAAATTTCCTTGTAATTACGCCATCTTTACCTCATAAAACCTATTATGAAGTAAAAATTACCTATTCTGAAATCAGAAATCAGAATATTTATTGTCAACTAGCTGTTCCTTGTGAAAAACTAATGTGTGACGTAGAATAATCATACTAACCTCCTGATTCACTACAATATTTTGTAAGCCATACAAAACCTGACATGTGTGGGGAATCGAACCCGCATTGTCGCCGATATATTCATAGATAACTTCGAGGAGAAATCCATTCTCATCGCACCTGTATATCCAAGATTCTAGAGGTGCGTACACTTTCACAATTTTACCATCAGACAATGTTAGTTATTGTATTCTTAGACCACCTTAACTCCATAAACTCTATTGCGCAATTTACTATGGAGTTAAAAGCAAATAATCCTTTAGATTTCCTAGATGTTTTAGTCTTTCGTAATCCTAATAACACCATCAGTCATGATGTGTATAGAAAAAAGACCCATTAAATGTATACAAATTGGGAATATATTGAAGATGAACAAATTAAGATTACCTTAACCCGAGAAAATGTATATACCTAGACATATTATAGATGTAATAAAGCAAGGAAAGTGTGTTAGGATCGTGCCTCTGAAAGTTCACTGTATCGGCAACTTAATAAAAGAGCTAAAATATGTGTGTGACTGTTCAGGTTTGACCAAAATCGATTATCCTGTCTAGAAATTCTCACTAGCTGCTCGGAGTCTGTCTGGACTGTGAGAACAGCCCGTTCCTGCGCAGATGGCTAGTCTCCATCGAGATCAGTCACTATGATCGAAATTCCGGTCTAGAGACTATTAATAAACTAAATCAGCTAAATCAATAAACTAATCTCGGCGATATAGACTGTATACAATATACATACAGTTGAATTACCGCCTCTTTTTTGAAATCGGTTAAAATCCATCAACAGTGTTAAGAACTTTACCAATGTAATCTAGTTTGAAATAATAAAGTTCTTTAAGAACGTAGCGAATGTCATTATAGGTAAAGTTAGATTGGCAATAATACGCAAATGTTTGTACTTTTGAATTGCTTTCGCAAGGTATAAAGGAATTTGTTATTAAGGTTCAATTGTCAATTTTGAATCGTTCTCGCTATTATAATATGTGTAATTATTAAGTGGTGAAGCTTGCGAAGTCACTTATTGATTTCACGATGTCTGTCCGTCTGTCCGTCTGTCCCACGATTATCTCGAGAACGGTTTCGAATTTTCAAATTCTGTTTTCAGCAATCGATTACTGATCACCCAGGCATCTGAACCTCCTATTTTGAAACTGATTGCTCAACGGCAACCGTTAGAAACCGCTACAAAGCTGATTGCTTCGCCACTTTGCTATGCTGTTAGCTTGCTAGGTTTATTTATTACACATATGCCATTAGTGAGCAGAAATGTTTAGTGCCTAGTTTAATATTTGCAGTGTAATGACGTCGCAAGACTTTCCACAAACCCAATTCATCGTCACTATTTAAAAAATAGTAGCCATGTTAGAGAATATCAAATGTCCTGTGAAGTGTAAGAGAGGACAGAAGGAATCTGAAGCAAGGAATGGGTAGCAGAAACTCAACAACTCAAATAAATAAAAAAAAAACCGCGGTTGCTACCCGCCTATTATGCTTGGCAACTATGAAAAATATCCTACATGAGAAAATATATAGAGGAGGAGGCCTATGTCCAACATTGTACTGTTGATGCTCGATAATTGATGTTCGCCAAAAAACGCGAATTGGATTCGTTCGGTGAACTAACAGCCTACCGAAAATCAGAGGCCTGTTTCGTATTTAGTCGTCTTTAGACTGCTACATTCACTTTCTAACATTATCAAATAAGATAACAGGAGTACCCTTATATAAATAGGAACTTTACGGAAAATGAAAATTAATTAAAGCTTCTTGCCAAGTCTGTTAAAAGGTAATGAAAATACCTTATGTAAAATTACAGAAGTTCAACGATGCGCTGATCTCTTAATTGTAAAAGTTTGTCCTACAGAGTTTCAGGAAAAAAAGATTGTATTTTTTCTAAAACTTCTTGTACGGGCGATATTTTTATGAAAGAAATATTCATATAGCTTTTGTAATATTAAAATTTTACGTTCATTATTATGTGAATATAAGTATTTAGGTGAACTAATATGAAAGATAATATTTTTGCACATTCCGAAAACCCCTAACACTGAACCTAATAGCTGACTTCAAACAATGAGAAGGTACTCTATTCGCATGTTCTTTTTGTATGCATGGTATAAGTTTTCTGAGAGGCCTACGTACATGTATATGTATCTTATGTAATGTAAGAAAAGGTAATGTAAAAAAAAATTGCGATACTGGGCTGAGTCGCTTGTGACATATGTTTAATTAAACAAAGAACTATTTCATAATCCTAAACGTTTAAGTACAATACAATTTATTCGATTAATGCAAGTAATGGTCACATTACGAGTATTACATACAAATAATGGCACTACCTGTTATTTGTACACACCGGAATTAAATCGATCTGCGGTAGAATTTGCTTAAATAGTATATGGTTTATATGTTACAATTGATCTACCTATGAATAATTTTAACGTTAATGCATGTTTATTGGTAATATATATAGATATAAACATAAACTCACATCTCTGTTATCAAGAGGGGTAGTCAGAGATTAAGGCTTATATTTAGCACTTTCCTGACACACTTATCTCTCACTTCTTTCACATCCATATATTATCTAAGCATTCAAGCTCGTCGGTAATACACTTTATTTGAACCATCTTAAATATATCGCGAACTTGGTCGATACAATTTGGTTTACGGCATCCCTTGCCGACTCTGTTAGTCACTTCTGAAGCATTTGCTTTATCACTCTTTCCTCATTCATTATTTCTACGTTTCTAAACTATAGATGCATTTTTTTCTCAGTCCTGGTCATAACGTATTCTTGCAAACCTATCATTTAGATTTCTCACCCTATCATTTTGAGTCCTAACACATTTCAAAATGCGGACATTTCTACACGATTATTTTTTCGTCTGCCACGCCCAACTTTTACTGCCCTTTATTTTATTTCCATTAATCTTTGTATGTATTTAGAATTTAAATACTCGTACAATAGAAACACTAATGTTTGTGAAGTTGCGCCAACATCAAACGGCCAAAAAAACTACTTAATCTTCAAGATAAGCAACTAGTGATCAAGTAATAAATTATTAATAAATAATTAATCTTGTAATATAGATTATAAACTCACTTCAGAAATAAAGGAAATTTAAAATAATTTCGACATAATAGATCCTAATATCGGTGTCTTAGTGGTCACGGTGTCACGTTTGTTTTTAGTTTTTATTAAAAGTTTAATCATTTTACCCTTTTGCATTATCTACAGAATATCACAAGTTCAAGATAAACATCTACAATGTTTTTTAAACAATTACATTAAAATCTTCATTACCTTCATTATATTTCCACCCTTACGAATGAAATTTTAATTAAAATTTATATCGGACATACCCTCAATTATTTGGCCTATTCAATAAAAGGTATTTATTATACATATAAACTTTGTATAAACCATTAAAATTACTTTCAATAAGAACACATGTAATCTATATCAAATAAAAATGTTCTTATTTTGTTCTATTTTATTAATACCAGCCGTTTCCAAGGAATAGGTGAACATACATAAAAATTTACGCGTGGAAAATAGAACTTTCTCGTTTTTTGAACTCAATAAAAAATAAATACCTTTTAGCCAGTTGTAAACAATTACAGTTATCTTTTCTACATATATTGCCAACGTTATCTTGGGACATGGTATACTTTTATTAACGGAGTACACGAAACAGAAATAAAAAATAAAATTTGTTAAATAGTTTCAGTTTGGATCTGCTTGAACTGCAACAACTAAGTGTAAACAATGCGAAGTATAAATTATTATGTTCGATGAATTTAAAATTTCGCGTAATTAAAAGTACGCGCAGTGCGATAAGTTATGAGAAATTTAATTAGTAGGGTTTGTCTAGGAATTTAATCGCACTTTGAATTTTTATTCTTAGTACCTAAAAGTCTGTTCGGAGGTAATTGTTGAAATATTATGAAAACGTCTTGCAACAACGACTGTCGCATAAGTAACGCTGTTTGATGTTTGACGCGCGTCGCTTACCGCCGCAAGTACAGTTTTGTAGTACGAGGCCCGCAACTGTTTAACAGGAGGCCGGGATAGCTTTAGCTTTTTTTTTCCATCGGCAAAAATAATTAGCGGACTATAATTTAAAATGAGTTTAACCACTCAGCCCTTAGGCCACTAACATTAACCATCGCCAACTTAATCAAACCTATGGTCAAGCCAGATTATAGTAGGTTAGGCCAAAGACAATTGCTTTTTTAAATGAAAGTGAATATAACTTAGTGTCATTACTTTGTTCTTATCCAAAAATAAAAAATATCAACAATTAAAATATCGCATTATTTGTATGAAAGTCAAGTGAGCGCTAGAGAAACAACGATTGCAAGACGTTTTACATAAATAAAATGTTTTATAAAGTTATCATTTACTGTGCAGTGGCGATGTATGAATATCCAAACCACATAGCTATCGTAAGAGACGACTAGGCTTAGAGAAAAGTGTTATTTTTAAATTACCGTGACCGTCGTTCTGGTTACCAAAAAGTCACAATGTAAAATCATTATGACTTTGTCACGTTGATAAAGTTTTATAACTACTTGGAATATTAGAACGACTTATAACGTGACTTTAAATATGTATTTTAGATTTAGTATTACATTTTATTTCAATAGTCGATTTTTTATTACCTTCCTTACTGTACCTACTATAATTATATCTGAAATATAAGAATTTCACCTATCGATTAGTCAGTGTACCGTAAAAAAATAGATATAAGTAAGATGAATAACTAATTTTATTTTTAGAAATTTGATTCATGTTCATCGTCTATGACAGCAAAATTCGACCGTACGAATGGGACATATTATGCAAAAATATCGACACGAGTAGAAAAATAAACATAAATCAAAATATTTATCATTGAACAGTCAGTAACAGATAACGGTAACAGCAATAATAACAATTAATATAACGGCTGAAAACAATAACAAATGAATTAAGCCGATGAGAGTTTATTAGAAGGAAGTTAAAACACGTGCTTGCGCAGCTATATTAGAAACTAACTAACGACTAACGAGCGTTGCTACAGCTCAATTTAAAATGGCCGTCTACTTTCTGAATAGTTGTCAACAACCAATCTGACGCCAAGTGACTAAAAGTGTGCAGTTTAGTTCCTAAGAGCAATCATTCTTTGCTATTCTCTCCGTCGTTAAGTAAAAGTCCCTTTTATTTTTATTATTCGGGATTACCTTTTTGGTTAGCTGATTAAAATATTATATTTATTATTTTTTTTTAAATTCTATGTCTCATGTCATAGTAAAGCCATCAAAAACATAACTTGTAAAAAAAGCCATGTCTCGCAACTCATTTCTTACACAGTGAAAAGTTGTGAGATCCATGTAATACCAAGTCTGTTAATTTATTCAGTCCCTACTTAAGGGTCCTTCTATCTTATATTATTACGCAATTAGCTAACTTCACAAAATGTTATAGTGACCATATCAATATCAAAAATATTTTATGTTTTAAATAAATAAATTGACTTGGCAATCGCACTAAACAATCTTTTTATTATAATATGTATTACTTGAGAGGTACATTGTGTTTTCATGCGGCTTTTTTACAAGTTATGTTTTTGATGGCATTTCATTTCTTTTTGAAGATAGTTATATCTAGGTACCTATCTACGCCTATAATTATTCCATTATATTATACATATATACGTACACAAATACAAATTTAGATGTCTATGGGCCGCAGCAACCACTTACCATCAGGTGGACTGTGTGCTTGTTTGTCACCCTTATCATATAAAAAAAACTGATTCATTCACTGCAAATATAACTTTATAATCCTATATATTTATATGGGATTACAAAGTTATTTATGCAGTTAATGTATCTCGAAACTCTACCGAAATTGCAAAATATTATAATTTTTACTTGATTCGTATATTAAACAATAATTGTATTTCAAAGTTGAAGTTTCTATGTCTGCTAGAAGTGCCTTAGAGTTTTGATGATCAGTCAGGTGAGTGACAAAATTAAGAAACTTTGACTAGTTATAATTCTTAAACTACGGTTCAAATTTAATGAAATTTGAAATATACCAAGTTTATACAATGCGTACTTGATTAGTGAAATTCAGGCTTCTAGTTTTATCCACAAGATGTTACAGGGTTTCGAAAATGGCCTGAACTGCCTGGAGAAAAGGATGGTACGGCCGTGCCGCTTTTTTGCTCGACTTGGCGGGGGCACTGCCGTGCCCCCAAATTTTTGAAGTACATCGCATTTTATGGTAAATAAGTGTAAAATTAAAAAAAAAGTTAAAACCCATAATTTTTTACTGTGAATACTTTTTGTACTTTTTATGATTGTATTCGCTTGGTTAAAGTTTCAAGAAAATAAATAAAATTAAAAGAAAGCACACAAAAAAGGTTTTATTTTTATTTAGAATTTGATATGAAATTCTGGACGATTACTGAAAAACCTTTAAAATTCGTATATCTCAAGACCTATTCATTTTCTGCCATATATATGGAGGTTCAAATTTGTAACATTTCGACTTCTCTATCATATCCTACCAGGAAATTGTAGAGTTCTCAGTAACCCTGTATATATGGTTTTTAAGGGGGAGTAAATTAATTAGATTTTTGTGTTTGATTAATAAACATCATTTCATAAATTCGTACATATGTTTTATTGAGCTAAAACATACCTTATAATTATCAGTTACCTAATATTTACAAGTACTTACATAATTAAATTAATAACTTATGTACAATAACGCATAGTCGTAAATCTTAGCGTATCTAAGGTTACCATATCTCAGGATTTGTCCTGAGATTTCAGGATTTTTAGACTCTTCTCATAATTGCGGCTGTAGTTTGCAAATCTTATGAAATCTCATGATTTTTAGAACTTTCAATATAATACAGCTTACATTTTAAAGATCTCTTTAATAAAAAGTTAAACAAACTAAAAATAATTTTCCTTTGGTAATAATTTCACAATTATAATCAAAACTAGGTACTTAAACAAAACTTAATATGTGAAGATACCTTTTTAAGTAAGGTTTTCTTCTCAAACTGTAAAAAATCTCAGGATTTTTAAATGGAAATCAGGCCTCTTCTCCGGACTTTTAATTTTTTCATCTGGTAACCCTAAGCACATCACTATTCAACCACTCTGAACTTATACCGGGTGTTTGTGGAACGCTCCCGAAAACGAAGACAGATGATAGTAGGTACTACACCTTAGTACATGGGTCACAAATAAATTTGATCCCGAGGAAATAAAATCAACTTTTCACAACGTTTTATTAACTTTATTCACGATCCATCATGTTAGTACAGCTAAATGAAACGATAACTTCATAAAAAAAATCATGAAAATACTTAAACAAAAAACCAGCATTGAAACTTAAAAATAACATCAGCTCACAATAGAGTCAATATTCTCGCGGGCGCCAAACTCTTATAGGTCCCGTCACGTAAAAACGCTGGCCTTGAACCTGGGCACTGAGCGATTTATCGATCAAATTGGTGTTACAAAGTTAATTTTTTTAGTTTCATTTTTAATTTCTATTTTCTTACAAAACCAAAGATAACGATGAAGTAGTGTTTTTTAATTGTGTGAGTACTGAGTATCCAATTAGGTACGTTTATTAATTTTAATAATTTTTTGTAGTAAAGAACTGCTTGTTGCGTCAGGGTACAACTGATTGTGTAATTGTATTAAAAATGACAACCATAACTTTTAAATTCCATATGAAGACTAGTTGTAGGGATAAATCTTATAAGTAAATTAAATAAACGTTGGCGATGTCTTAACATACATAACGCTTTAAAGGTGTGTAAAAGGTTCCAGTGCTTCAAGGACTTTACATTGTGCGCATTTGTTTTAGCGTGTTTGATTAATAATTTCAGTTTGTAAGATAGTTCCGTGTTGACTATCACAAGAGACAGTTCAATTGTTTTGTATATTAAATTATTGTCGTTATTACTTGCTATTTATTACTTAATGATATTTATTTATTTATTTGGTTCACCAAACCAAATGTCACACTGATACATATGCTTAATTCTAATATAGTAATATAAACTAAGTGCACTTTCAATACTAGGTAAACACCGCATGCTTAGTGTTCACAGCATCTCTTACAAGGCGTTACCAAATAGCTAAAAATATACGATACAAACCTAAAATAAAAAATCGGTTGTCTGTAAAGTCGGTTTACTGACGATAGTTGAACGTGACAACGTCATAAGAAATATTTAATATCGAAAGTATCATTATCTTCTTTGTCGCTCGTTCCGCGCTCTCGCTTGCACTTTAAATGGAACGCCTAGGTAACGCCGCATGAGTCATGTTTTTTCGTGCGTGTCGCCAGCTTCATCGATTCATAAGATGTTGTCACGTCAAAAATTAACAAAATTATTAAATTAAAACAAAAAAAAATACTACAAGAAACATTAATATTTTGATAAATTTTGTGCCGAAAAAACTTTAAAAGAGTCGTGGTGGTATCTACTACATTATTATAGGTATTTAAAAGTCTGCAAAGTCTGGGTATTGGGGAATTAAATCCTAGTACAGTTTTACGAAGAGGCGGTGAAAGAGGAGTAATGAATTTACGAGGATATCTACTTGGGATACGAAAATTAAATTTACGTAGTAATAAAGGGCAATATAAGTTATTTCTGAATATTTTATATAAAACCATTTTAAATGTCTTTAATCTATCTACATATATTTTATATGCTTTTCGTGTTGAAAAGGCAAGATGCCATAAAAATCTTTTTTGTATGCGCTCAAGGCGAAGGTTATGGGTAGAATAATAGGGACGCCAGACTGTTCTACAATATTCTAATATACTTCTAACATTTAAATAAAACTATTTATTTTAAATCGTTCCCTTGACACCAGTGTTTTTCCTTCATCATGGAAAGACGGCCTAGTAACTCCACTCCCTAAAAAATCTAATCCGACATATAAGGATTACCGTCCTATATCTATCCTTTCCTTTCTCTCTAAAGTACTCGAGCGCCTAATATACCAACAGCTGAGCAATTTCCTGTCCAATCATAACCTTTTGAATTCATTCCAATCTGGTTTCCGTCCCGGTCATAGTACGACTACGGCTTTGGTTAGAATCACTGATGATATTCGCCTAGGCATGGATAATCAGCAGGTTACAGTATTGACATTGCTTGACTTTAGTAATGCCTTCAATACTGTAGACTTTGATGTTTTACTCGCTGTCCTAAGTTCTCTTAACATATCTCCTGAAGTAATTGGTTGGTTTCATAGTTACTTGCAAGGGCGCCGGCAACGTGTACAAATTCAAGACACGTTTTCTGATTGGTCTGCTGTCAAAGCTGGCGTCCCACAAGGTGGCGTGTTGTCTCCTCTATTGTTCTCTATTTTCATCAATTCGATCTGTTCCCACATTACTTCTCTTTACCACCTATATGCAGACGATTTACAAATCTACTCTCAATGTAAGATTGCGGATCTTCCCAATACAATTAGGTTAATTAATGAAGATCTTATTCGTATTTCTCATTGGTGTAGTTCATTTGGGCTTAAAGTTAATCCATTGAAGGCTCAAGCCATTATTATTGGGAGTTCAAAATTAATCTCTCGGTTAACTTTGTCGCTGCTCCCGCCATTCATATTCGAAGGGACACTTATCCCATACAGTGACAAAGTTAAGAATTTAGGTATTATGTTCGATCAGACTTTGTCTTGGGGACCGCAAGTGAGTGAAGTAAGTCGAAGAATGTTTGCCGCAGTTGGTTCACTTCAAAGATTACGCAATGTTCTCCCCATTCCTACTAAAGTTGCGCTGGCTCAGTCTCTTCTTTTACCGATCCTTGACTACGCGGACACTTGTTATCTTGACCTAACAGTCGAGCAACTTAATAAACTTGAGCGGCTTCAAAATTATTGCGTAAGGTTTATATTTGGGTTACGAAAGTATGACCACATATCCGAATTTCGCCATAAGCTCAAGTGGTTACCGATTCGCCTTCGCAGGAATACTCACATTCTTCATCTTCTTTACTGCATTCTGTTCAATCCGACCACTCCTTCTTATTTGAAAGACCGATTTATATATTTAAGTAGTTTACACTCCTTACCTCTACGATCTCAAAGTAATCTCCTTCTAAGTACTCCTAGACATTCCTCTTCCTTCTATTCTAATTCTTTTACGGTTACCGCTATACGACTATGGAATTCTCTCCCCTTACATATTAAATAATCTAAATCTCTTCCTATATTTAAAAATAAATTAAAACTTTATTACCTTTCTTCTTAAGTTACTACCTGTCGTCAATCATTTTTTTTTCTTTTTTTTCTTTTAATCTCTTATGTTCTTCTATTTATCTTTATATATTATATTCTGTACACCCCTTCCGCTATCTTTTAAAAATAGTATCCTCTGCCCTAAGGTTGCCTGGAAGAGATCGCTGTTTTAGCGATAAGGCCGCCTGTTGTACGAATGTCCCTTTAACTATGTAAATTTTGTTATATGTTCCTTGGTGTACAATAAAGTATATTTTACTTTACTTTACATTACTAATTTTACGGATTTTATCGCGTATATTAACTTATTTTACATTCCCGACGTTTCAAGCACTTTACAGCACCCATGTTCACGGGGGGGACTGAGGTGTATGATGTCCCAATGTCATAGTTAACCACGGCTACCTCCAGATTAAAAAAATATTAATTTTTGATCCGATCTACGCAGTATGAACTTACAGTATCATGAAGTCTTGCAGTTGTATGCTTGGGTTGGGATTTAATTTTATTAATTATGGGATCCCAAGCAGATGGTAGCACCCAGCCATCTTTTCTATTGAAATTAGGATGTTTTTTGATTTCAATAGCCTCGCGAATCATCCTTGGAAGGAATCGGTGTTCTTTAGCGAGGATTTGTGGTCTATCAAATCTAATGTAGTGACGGGGGCGACCCTGTATGTGTTCACAGACTGCAGACTTCCCGGAGCGTCTATTCTTCACATCAGCTATGTGTTCTTCAACACGGGTTTTTCTAGATCTTTTAGTTTGTACTATATAAGAGAGACCACATTCACAATCAAGCTTGTACACTCCTGCATCTTGCAGAGGAATATTATACTTGACTGATGGTTAAAACTGACTAATCTTCTTCGGCGGCTTGAAATATGTTTTAATGGAAGCACGCTTCAAGATGTAGCCAATCTTAAATAAATTTAGTATGTTTTATTGGTTCTTTGATCAGGTAAGCGCACCCTGTTTCATCACGATTTTCCTCTAATTATTAGTATTAATATAGTATTAATATAGGAAGGAATTGTCGAATCTCCTCCATGTGGGAGAACAACGCCTCACCGCCAAGGGTGGCCGACTCTTAGGGACCACGGGTGTACGCGAATGCATTCCGGTGGTTCTGCTGAAATCTATGAAGGTGGAACAAGTTCGAGTTTTAGTCAGTGCGAGTCTGCCAAATCCGCTCTTGCTACTTCGAGAGAGGTATGCGAATGGATTTCCTCACGAAAAAGTAAAAAAAATGGCTACACTCTTCACATCCCACAAGTGACCGTAAGTTCCAAAATATAAGTTCCAAATAACTTACAATCAAACAAGTGGTAAAATTAAACATTTTCTACAGCCGACTTCAATATAAATTTAATCGTTTTTATTAGGATAACTCAAAAACTTCTGGTCAGACCTTGATCTTGATGATAATATGGACCACATGAGAAGCACCAGGTTTCAAATAAAAAGAATCATCAGAACCGGTTCACTTAGAACAAAGTTATGAGGTAACACATACAAAAAATACAGTCTTAGTGAGAACCTCCTCCTTTTTGAAGTCGGTTAAAAAAATGTAAGCGCTAAAATGTGCATGTATCATTGCTACAATATTTCATTTAATATTGACAGTTCTTGTTTTGTACAGGTTTATTAAATATTTTATCTGCCGATATATAATTAAACAAGGAAACACACAGTCATCGCAAACAGATATAGTTAACATTATAATTTATAAGTTAAAAATATTTTATAGGACCCGGAAAATATTATAAGAACTAGAATACACGTAATCCCGTACTCACAGCATTTGAAATTTTATTCGCTCTATATTGAACTTAGGCTAGCAAATTGCAGCGGCAATTCTCGTTAACCAATAATGTGCGCCTTAGGCATGTGACAGTATGGTAATTATATTTCCAACAACTTTGTACATATTTTTAGACCACGTTTATTAATTATTACAGCTTATACAATATGAGATAAACTTGCATCGTCTATCCGGACCTTAAAATGTATTAATACTCGTATACTAATATTTTACCTATTTTTAAACAAGACTGGTTTTGTCGAAGTAGGTAATTTAGTTAACATTTAAAATTATATCAAAGATATTTAGAAATTATTTTTTTCTTTATTATAGCACGATATTAAAAATACCGAACAAAGGTCGTCAATCTACCTGACAAGTGTGACGGTTCCTAAAGGGATAGGGGATGGGAGGATGGGAGGGACGTTACGAGCCGTCTCGCGTTTTTGACGTTGATACTGGTCCGATTATACCGCCATCTTATACATTTTGATGCTACTTTATACGTGGTAGAGCCAAGCTACAGCTATAATATGGTTGTAGCTCGTATGGTTCGGATCGACGGGCGTAGAACCAAGCTGTCACAGAATACCACTCTGAAATAGCAGCACTTAACTGATGTGTGTGTATATGGTGAATGTAGAGAACCAAAGACTCTTTTTATTGGCCAAGAGGCATTCCAACTTAGCCTCAAGGATTGCTAATCGAAGATTGATGTAGATGTCTAAGGGCCACAGCATCCAATTACCATCAGATGACTGTGTGTTCGTTTGTCACTATTATTCTATAAAAAAAACGACGGGTTGCACTCCGGGAGTGGCGGCAGAAGTGAAAACTTGAATATTAACGTTGTGCATTTTGATATTATGGAATGGTTAGGGAATAATTTTGCACGAATTGCTTTAATTATCAGTATAAAATTACTATCATTTATGTGGTAGAATACAATATTTATTTATTGCGCTATCGTACACAAACATGACAATTTATAATACATTAAAAATTTATCTCTCAGAAAAATCACACACACGAACGTTCGCGCAAGCGTCCTGCGCCGCCTGAACGAAGACGCAGCAGGCGCAGGCATACATTTTCGCCGCGCCGTAGAAAGAGAAGGGGATACTTCCTCTCCTACGCCGCGCCGGCTGTCTATTCTTCGTCCGTCTTACGAATTTTCGATCAGGTTACGTGTCCTGACGCGAGTTTAACATTTTTTACCCATTACAAAAAGTGCACAACGTCGCTGAAGAAGTTTTCACTTCAAAAAAAAACATCTATTCGAAGCCATAAGCTGCCTCAGCCATTATAAGCTGAAGAACCCCGTTCACGAAGACAGAGAAAAAGATTAAGAACATCGTCTCCATTCGACTTGTATCAAGTTCACAACAGTCAATTCCTTATTAATTAATCCCTTCCCGCTTGGAAAAGGCTCACAATATTTATAAAAAATACCAGATACAAGGACTTCGCTCGCTTCGCCGAAGGCGGTGAGCGCCAACGAACTGGACCGTAGTCCATAGCAAAATAACTGGCGTACCTGTAAAATAATGTAAAATAAACTTTTTGATGTATTATAAATTGTCATGTTTGTGTACGATAGCGCAATAAATAAATATTGTATTTTTACCACATAAATTATAGTACTTTTATACTGATAATTAAAGCAATTCGTACAAAATTATTCCCTAACCATTCCAAAATATCAAAAATGCACAACGTTAATATTCAAGTTTTCACTTCTGCTGCACTCCCGGAGAGCAACCCGTCGTTTTTTTTATTTAAATTAGATTATAAATAATACTTATTGAAAGTCAATCTTTTGTTTAATTACCACTGGTTCGAAAAATATCTCTGTCGTGGGAAGAACCAGCAAGAAACTCAGCGGGACGTTTTTAAATAACTGCTCACAATCATGTAATCACAATTAACCACACAAAACCAATTAGAAATAGCTTGGTAGCGATCACCTCATTGCCAGGGGCTATTATCATGTATAAATTCCTTAATAATATAATAACCTTTTTTATACAAACTATGTTTTATAAAGTTTTTGAACTTTAAACAGGATAAATTTTGTATATTTTCTGGGATTTTGTTGTAAAAGCGTATACATCGCCCCAAGAATGAATTACTGATTCGATGGAGTTGAGTAACTGGTATTACTAGCTTGTATCTGTTCCTAGTATTTACAGAATGAATATAACTTATTTTTGTATAACTGACTTTATTTTTGTTTACGTACATTACATTTTCATAAATGTATTGAAAGGTCAAAGTTAATATACTAATTTCCTTAAATTTTTGTCGGAGCGACTCTTTGGGTTTTAAATCATAGATTGCTCTTATGGCCCTCTTATATTACTGTTAATAAAATAATTTATGTTTCGAATTTTTAGTTCTTTGAAGTACCTACGTTTTTAGTTTTTGACCCCTTCAAGTGGAATAAGAAATATCACAAACTCAAGGTAACATCTAAAACATCATCTCGATAGTTACATAAAAATTCCATCCCCTATTTTTTCATCCTCAGGGGCGGATTTTTTTTACAAATATACTGGGTTATTTTTCAGAGACTATAAAAATATGTATATATATATATATATATATATATATATATATATATATATATATAAAGTTACAGCCTATTTACGTCCCACTGCTGGGCACAGGCCTCCCCTCATTTTTGAGAGGGTATTAGGGCAAGGAAATATCCGCCGCGCTGCCCCAATGCGTGTTGGCGAACTTCACATGTCTTAGAATTTTTTTTCTTATTTCTCCTCAGATGCAGGTTTCCTCACGATATTTTCCTTCACCTCCGAGCATGTGGTAAATCAGCAATTAAAATTGCAATTAACAATTTCATTGGTGCCAGCGGAGATCTAACCCGGGTTGCTCGCTTGCTGTGAAATTTACAGCGAGCGCAAACCATCTGAGCTACGACGGCTCTTATATGTATATATACTACTAGGTTAATAACTCTGTATTAAGAACCACCCCTCGAGTACGACTATTTAAAAAAAATAATTAAAAAATAAAATTTTTGTACAACCGACTTCATTATAAATTGTTAAAATTAACTCAAACACTGTTGGCCAGACCTTAATCAAATTTATATGGGACTACATGTAAAGCACCCGTTGTCAAATAAAAAAGAAACATCTAAATCGATTCACCCAGTAAAAAGTTATGAGGTAACACATATAAAATAATATACAGTTTAATCGATTACCGTCTCCTTTTTGAATTCGGTAGATAATCTACGAAAAACATTGTCGAATTAAGAACTTCTTCCTTTTTTTTACGTTCGCTAAAACATATCTCGCTAAAATTTTCTATAGTTATATTGCAAGCGATTTTTCTAAATGAAAGGCTGCAGGTTGCACACAAAATGCGCTTTAAATTAAACGAAAATCTCGCTCAGCGGCCTTTTGTCATGCTGTGTGACAGCACTTTGAAAGACCTGTCGATAGTTAGCGACGCATCCTTCCGTTAATTTACTGCCCGGCTTGCGACCGAATTGTGTAGAGTTCATTTACCCAAAATTTCTTTCATAATTTTACCATGAATAAAATTTCATAAACTGTATTTTATGCCATAAAATGGGAGAACCACTACCGTCATCATGTGACAAAACTATTCTAAATCTAATAATTGTATGTTTCATCTTATTTTTTTTAATACATAGGTTTCCCCTAAGGAATGCCACAAAGAACGGTCCTGAGCCATCTGCATCTATCGACTTCACATATCTTACTACGGTGTTATTGCATCTTCTATGGGGAGGCCTTTAGTGCTTCACTCGCCGGTATGAGGCTGCCACTTAAGAATCTTCTATATTTTATATTTAAAACAAAACGTAACCTCCACGCTAGGATTTTGTCCTGTATCGCGGGGGCATTTTACATACATAGATTTCACAAGGGCAAACATCCAGACCCAGAACAATTATTTGTAGCCCATACAAATACTTGTTTCGTACGGGATTCAAACCCGCGGCCCTTAGCGCTGCAACTCATTGCTAAGCCACTGCGCCACGGAGCCGTCAAATATTTTTAACTAATCTGTGCCGGACGGGCATAACGCTCCGGAGTAAATGTTGTCGAAGATACTCCGCGAGTCGCTCACGTCCTACACCTATAGGTTCCGGAGGATACTTCCGTGCACCGTCGCGACGATCTTCTCACAGCGGCACTGCATTCATTCCGGTGAGCGACGTTGCTTCTACTTCGGCAGCGGCACGAGTTTCCTGGTTGGCCTCTTGATTAGGCCGTTTGCGGTGCGTACCTCCAGAGTGCGGGTCTGTCCGTCCGCACCGGGGTATTTAGCTTCCACCCTTCCACGTGGCCAGGTGTTACGAGGTAACTGGCCGTCGGCTATTAAGACTGGATTGCCCCCATGAATAATGGGGCATCGTTCATGAACCTCCCGCCGGTTTTGAAGCTTCCGACAGGTATTATCGGCAAACGAACCAGGCCCAAAGTAGTTCAGACCACTGAAGGCGAACGGTCTCTGGTGATGAGCGAGACGTGTGCTGAGATGATCACCGGTGGTTGGCGCTGGTGGTTGCGTTTTTCTGACGCGACACTTTACGCATTGGCTCACTATCTTATTCGTGGTGGGTCGAAATCGGATCACCCAGTAGTGCTGTTGAATCTTGTTGATGGTAGGTTCGGTTCCGCAATGATGCAGGCTACGATGCGTCCAGTCGATATATAGTTGAGTGACATAATGATCACCATCCAATATAGCTGGCCTCTTCATGTCTTCGGTGACTCCCTTCACAGCGGCTATGCGACTTCGTAGAGCGATGACCTCGTCTTTAAATTCAATTTAGAGCGGTCGTAGGCGGCTATCATGGGCGACCTTTTTATCGTTACGGAGATCGACTATCACTTGTTTGAAGGAGTTTTCTTGGATGACACGTATTAGGAGCTTTTCGGCCTTTCCGATGAATTCAGCCTCGAGTGTGATGTACCTTTTGATATCTGTATTTTTCTTTCGACTGGGGGACTGCGTGTGGTGCCGCGGATTATTTCTCGATTTCCTCCAGTCGGGATCTTGTTCTTTATTCCTTCTGGTCATTTTATAGAAGGTTCTATTTGTAGTTTTACGGCAGAGTGTTATAAATTATAGCCCTCTAGCCGCAGCTTGCAATAAGCGTTCCCATTTCAAAAACATTACTGGATCGGGAAAGGCTTCTCGGAGTAGCGAAGCTCGATGCGATTCTGTAATGGCCAATGATCTTTCCTCGCCGGTAAGTTTGGACGACGTGAATGTTGACCCCATAACTGTAGTTTTGTCGTTGACAGACATCTTGACATCTTTTTTTCTTCCAGAGAAGTGCTGTTTCTATGTGTCCGTCGTTTAACTGACGGATGTTGCTATTATGTTTAAATCTTCAGCTTTATTCTCTGGATCGGACTCTGGTCTTCTCGGGTTGATCATGAGAGATTCTAGCGCAAAATATTTGCGGATTTGATCATCAATGGTCTCCTCGCTCGTGTGAAGATCATTGGCTGCGTAGACGCGTTGACACAGGGCTTTAGTGTGTGCCCCGTGTAGCATGCATCCTATTTCTGTGAGCAAGGCGATTGGCTGATGTGGCGGACCTCTGCGGACTTTCGTGGCTATCAGAAGTCTCCAATTGTTCTGTCCCATTAGGATCCTTGGGTTGCCGAAGTCATATATTAGCTGCTTCTTTAGGTCTTTCGAGTGGTTGCACTTGGCGATGTCTGCTGCACACACAGTCTATGGCCCCAAGTTTAGGCTCGCGACCGTGCGTGCTCGAATGGCACCCTTCTGCTGTGGAGACTCTTTAGCGAAACTATGATTTTTCGGGACTCCAGTGAATCGAGGGTAGTGTCCCCGTTAGCGGTGATCTTAAATGGGTCCAACCGCCCTGTAGCTCCAATTAGTTTGGCAATCATGTCATCCATTAATGAGACTGTTGACCCATCATCTAGCAGGGCATGTGTGTTTACAGCTCTCGCCGGTCCAATTACTCGAACTGGAATTATTTTTAGATAGGCTTGATGCTTTGACACAGCGAATGAGTTAGCTACGGTTTCTTGAGGTTTTTTTTTGCATGACCTTTGTCTTCTCCTTTTTATTATAGTGGAGAACTCGATTGTGTGTCGCAGTGCATCCTTTTATTCCACACTTAGTGGTTTTGCATTTGTGTGTTTGACTTCTGTAGCGTAAACAGCGGAAACATAAATTAATTTGCTTTGCGAGTTCCCATTTTTTATTGACATCTGCTTCTTTAAGTTTATTACAGTCGGATCCGTAGTGATCTTCCTTTTCGCACACTCTATATTTCGGAGACTCCACGGTTGCTTTGCGCTCCATTTATAATTTCTGGAGATGCAATAGTTTTTTTTTTATATTTAGTTTTTTTTATTTAAATATATTAGTATAGTTTTATTAAGTGGAGCCTCCCCTCCGGTGGTTGCACCTTGAGTTGGCTTCTGTTTGGCTACGGAATTTTCGAGCCAAGATCGGACGTACTCACTTTTGGAGTGACCATCTTCAGACCATTTTGCAGTAGTAGAGCCACGCGGCAGCTTTTGCTGTCGCACGGATGGGCCGGCCCGAACCGGGGTGGTACCATGTCCTCACAGAAAACCAGCGTGAAGTAGAGGTTTACCTCTACGTTTCACTTGGTAAGTGCAGGTGGCCGGAGGCCCTTTTTACTGGGAATGAGGCATTACATCTTAGTCCTCACGGGTGACAACGCATCTACATTTTAATTTGTAATAGATGATAGATGTAGATGTCTATGGGCCGCAGCAACCACTTACCATCAGGTGGACTGTGTACTCGTTTGTCACCCATATCCTATAAAAAAATCATATTCGTCCGATTCATTTTCTTCTTCAGCCATCTATAAGGAGATCTGTGCGAGTTCCAGTTTGATTTTCAATACTTCTTCACGAGCCTTCGAAATTCTTCTTAGACTTCGTACTGCAATCGGTGTGACCCCTCGGTGGCTCTTCAGTGCGGGTGTCTTCCCGGGCTGATGGCGATGATGCACGACGAAGGACATCGTCGCCTTCTATCTGTTCCCTCTGCTTCATTGTCCCAGTTGTAGTGGCCGGCACGTGCAGGAGTACCCCCCTCGGGAGGGCAAGATGGCGTCTCAGCGCCCTCTATTGTTGACGGCGAGCGTGGTGGCATCTGGTGGTGGATGGTGGCGGCATTGTCTGGCAAAGCTACTTCTAGATTCACAGTCCACGTCTTGGCTTCCCTTCCTTGCAAACGAGTGATCGGCATCTTGATTCTGAAAATTCATCGGCTTTAATATGGCAGTGACTATGTATCCGGTTCCGAAATACAAACGGATGATGAATCCGGCTCGAAGGACCAGCGAATGTGCTGGACGGGCGTAACTCTCCGGAGTAAATGTTGTCGAAGATACTCCGCGAGTCTTACACCTATAGGTTCCGGTATATACTTCTACTCCTGTCTTTGCGGGTGCCGTTCGGATACTGTGGACTGAGGTTCAAAATTAAAATGCACGATTTATAAAATACCGAGGGAGTGGCCAGCGGTTCGACTGATTGATTAGTCGCGAAATTTTATAACTATTGTTTATTGACCATGGTTGTTGAATATGGTTGTTCAACTACGGTTGTTCACTATCGGTTGGTCACTATATATTTCAAAAGATTTCTTCAAATTGTTCGGTAGTATTAAAATATCTATTGGTAGTAGCTGGTTTTCTAAATACTACTGACTAGCGGCTATTATCAGTTAAACTAGCTAATTTTATCACTTGTGTAACTGCGGATATCAGTTACCACTTTCTGCGACTAGCTATCACTTTCACTATATGTAACTGCGAATATCAGTTACGACCCTTTTCGACTATGTGTAACTGCGAATTTCAGTTACGACCTTTTTCGGCTAGCTAACGCTTTTACTTTAACTTTCACCGTTCACTGGATTCTGCTACTAGTCACTTCAGCTACTACCGGATACTACTGCTTCTTACTGGTAGTTCTTCCTACTACAACGTTACTGGGTCCCGAGCCCATAAGGTAGACTTCGGCGTTACTTTGTAGTAAGCCGCTTGCTATTGTCCGTTTTGCCTCTTTATTGCATAAAATTTTCACTATACAATTAGCATAAATCACAATATTTTATATATAAGATTAAATCCTATGCTAACATGCTATACATCATCAAATCGGTAATTTAGTACTTTATTAGTATACCGTAAAAGTTACTCAAAACAATAACAATTAAAAAAGTTATTAAACGAAATGTCCCAAATTTTCATAATTTTTGGGTACATTAATTCTTTAATTTTTCTATAACTAGCAAATGCGTTTAATTATACAAAATATTTCTTCACTTCCATAATCTATAATCCTTATGCTAATTCAATGTCATATTTATGACTCTTTTAGAACATATTTATAACACATTCCTATTATTTTCGGTATCAATTATTACGCAGTTAATAAAAAAAAAACTTCTAGAAAGTTCTACGATACGGCGCGTTCTGATTGGTCGATATTTCTTTATACAATAAAAGTTGTTTATCTTAACTATTATCGAAACGATGTCTTATACAAATATTATTAGAGTTATAAATATGCTGTAAAAGTATATTAATACACTATTCACTCGATTTCGTTGGTAATTTCAATTTTAATACAAAAACAATATTCTTTCATAACTTTGTTTCTTAACGTTGTAAGGCCGTCGCGAACATAATCGATTTTGTTCCGTCGGGATAGTTAGCCGGCCCTCTTACCGGCCCGGTTACTCTGGTTCACCTGCAGATATCATTGTTACGGGGTGCGAAGTCAGATGTCCTCCACGTGTGCCTGGTAGTTGCGGGTCCCTCTCGATACGTCTGGAGGGAAGAGCAGCTACTGGGCCGGTGCACCCTGGGCGCGGCAGTAATCTTCCTCGAGAAATGAGAAGAAATTCTTATTCCTTGGGGAATGTTACTGCCGCGGCTAATTATTCTGACATGGGTGGGGTCCGTCTCGGACCAACGGTGCGTTCCACTGCGTGACCCTCTGATCAGCAGAGGGCATAGCAGAGGACTGAGGGCGGGCTCGGTGTGCACTTACCCTGCCTCCGGGCAGACAGTGAAGGATCCATCCTTTGCTGTCACCGCCGGTCTCGTAATCCCATCGAAGTGTCGTGGATCATGTCTCGCGGCTTTGATAGGGACCGAGGGTCTTGGCTTAACCGCCCGGACCGCGAGGGAGAAAACCTCTATAAAAAGTTACTCCGAATCTCAAGCGGCGACGCACCGCGAGGGGATGGATGGCTGACGGGGTTCTATGAACAAATCAGTCGATAGTGCGCTCCTCGCCAGGGTACCTGCAGACCCCCTGGCGAGTAATAAATCCTCTAAATCTGCTTACCTTGGTAAGGGGTCTCTGCCAAGGTGGACCTTTAATTACTCCCATACTCGTGGGTACAAAAATGGAAAAAGAAAACAAAAAAACCAATACCGCCGGCAACGGCAACGTAGAGGAGAGGAGGAGCGATGCGGGGACAGAGTCCGACGCCGCATCGAGCAGCGTGGGAGGCTCAGAGAGCTCCCGACGCGTGGAGCCTGGGACCGCGGAGACCAGTAAGTTCTTCCGCAAGCGGTCCAGGCGGGATGGCGACCAGGGGTCGTCAGCCGGTGAAGAGGAGGCTTCGGCCCGGAAAATCCCCACCAACAGGCGGGGCGGGCTGAGAGGCAAGGGGAGGGGGCCCTCTGACAATCAGAGGGCCGAACAAGCGGCAAAGCATGCCGAGGAGGGGCGCCACCCGGGCGATACGGCTCGGGTATCAGGTGAAGAGACGGATGCGACTGGCGGCTCCGAGGTGGAGCGTAAGGCCAGATTCGTAAAGGAGGTGGAGGCCGCGATCAAGGTCGTGGCCCACAAACAAAAGGCCTCCTCAAAGTTAAAGGCCATTCCCGCGGCCTCCGCCTCCATCATGGCGGCTGCGGAGGCCAACTTTGTTGGGGCCGAGCCTAATGAGAACGAGGTAGCGAATCTGCGGGCGGACGTAGCCCGCCTGACGTCCGCAA
Organism: Parnassius glacialis; assembly: GCA_033319125.1. Classification (NCBI taxonomy): domain Eukaryota; kingdom Metazoa; phylum Arthropoda; class Insecta; order Lepidoptera; family Papilionidae; genus Parnassius; species Parnassius glacialis. Next base: position 53,364,938 of record JAVANC010000001.1, on the reverse strand, counting down.
TGGAGACTCTCCAGAAGGAGAACGAGAAGCTCCGCGCAGACCTGGCCAGTCTACGTGAGCCTGCCTGTCGCACGGCGCCCCAGACGCAGCGCCCAAGCCAGCCCGTGCCGGTGGAGAACCAGGTTCTGAACCTGGTCCGGCAGGAGCTGGCTGCCTTCCAGCACCGGTTCTCCGTGCTGGAGGGCATCGTCCTGCGCCCCCCCCCCCTAGGGGCAAACAAGACGGCGGCGAGGCCGGCAACGGTCTCGTACGCGGCGGCCACAGCCGCCGCATCCAGGCCGGGGCCGTCCAGCCAGCCCTCGGGCGGGGCTGCAGTTGCCCCTCCCTCCCCTGAAAAGCCGGCTCCGGCAAAACCGGTACCGGCTGAACCGGCTCCGGCTAAGCCGGCGACGGGAAAGAGAGGCAAGGCGAAGGCGAAAAAGGGCAAGGCGGCAGCACAGGGGGTGGCTGCGCCAGCCCCAGTGCCTGCGGCGAATGTGCCAGCGCCAGCGGCAAGCCAGCTGCCGCCGCCGCCGCCGCCCCCCCGGCTCCCTACACCTCCCGCGGCTGAAGCCGGTTAGCAGGTGGTCGGGGATAAAAAGAAGGGGAAGAAGGCAGCCAAAAAGGCCAAAGAGCAGGAGCGGCAGCGCCAGTTCAGGGCGCGCAAGATCGCGGCTAGGCTCCGCGCCCCGAAGACCGCAGCTGTAGTGATTACACTACAGCCGGACGCGGAAAAGAAGGGCGTTACCTACCGCGATCTGCTCGCGAAGGCGAAAGAGGCGGTGGATCTCGAGGAGCTCGGGATCACCGGGGGCCTCCGGCTCAAAGTCACCCAGACGGGGGCCCGTATGCTGGAGATCCCCGGGGACTCCAGTGGCGCGACCGCGGACGCTCTGGCTGCGAAGCTCAGAGCGTCCCTGGACGCGGACGAGGCCCGAGTGTCCAGGCCCGTCAGATGCGCAGACCTGCGCATCATGGGTCTGGACGACTCGGTATCGGAGGAGGAGTTGGTGGCCGCCGTCGCCAGGTCCGGGGGGTGCACTACTGACCAGGTCAGGTCAGGCGCTATACGCCCGGACCAACAGGGTATGCATGCCGCCACGGTGTGCTGCCCTGTTACGGCGGCCAAAGCCATAGTGGAGGGCCGAAGGCTTCTGGTGGGCTGGGTCTCAGCGCAGGTTAAGCTGCTGGAGCCCAGACCACTGAGGTGCTACCGCTGTCTCGTGGGACATCACGTGTCAGTGAAATGCGCCTCGGAGGTTGACCGCAGTGGCCTTTGCTTCCGCTGCTGTCAGCCCGGACACAAATCGGCGACCTGCTGCGCCACGCCGCACTGTGATGCATGTGCGGCGACCGGCAAGCCAGCCGATCACTGGGCCGGAAGCAGGGCCTGCGTGCCACCCGCCAAGGCCAAGGCCGCGGGTAGGGGAGGGCCCTCCTCCACCGCCACCGCCTCTATGGCCACCGCCGCAGTCGCAACTGCCGCCGCCGCCGCTGTCACTGTTGCCGCCGCCGCCGCCGCGACACCGACGCCCGCAGAGGGGCGCCCCGTGGGGGAAGCTGAAATGGAATGCCTATAACGGCCCCATTAAGCTTCCTCCAAGCGAATATCAACCACTGCGCCTGCGCTCAGGATCTGTTGCTCCAGAGCATGGCGCAGTGGTCGATTAACATCGCTGTGGTCGCTGAGCCGTATTTTGTCTGGCCTAGGGATGACTGGGTGGCGGACCTTAACGGCTCAGTGGCCATCATTTCTTCGGCCGCCGCCGGTACCCCGACCCTTGAAGGTGTCAGGAGGGGTCAGGGGTGCGTAGCAGCACGGTTCGGGGAGTTCGTCGTTGTGGGGGTGTACTTCTCCCCGAACCGATCTCTCGCCGAGCTCCATAACTCTCTTGCAGAGCTGAGAGCAGTCGTCGTCGGAAGCTATCCCCTCCCCGTACTTGTCCTCGGGGACTTCACTGCCAAGAACTTGGCTTGGGGTTCTCGTCGTACAGATGTGCGGGGTAGGATGGTGGAAGACTGGGCTCTGGAGACAGGCCTGGTCGTCCTAAATCGGGGTTCTGTCCCCACGTGTGTGCGGATGCGGGGCGAGTCGGTGGTGGACATTTCGTTTGCTAGCCCCGCTCTGTCGCCGCGTGCCATTGACTGGCGAGTCATGGAGGGGGTGGAGACCTACTCCGACCACCGGTACATCCGGTTTGACGTCTCCACCCAGCCCTCGAGCGCGCCAGTCCAACAGGCCCCGAGTGGTCCGCGTTGGTCGCTGAAGCAGCTGGACCGGGAGCTCCTCCTGGAAGCCTCGATCGTGCAGGCCTGGGTGTCATCACCGGATAGGCCTGCCGACGTCAATAATGAGGCAGGGTGGTTCCAGGAGGCCATGTCCGAGATATGTGACGTGGCAATGCCCCGCGTCCGGCCAGGAAGCGCCCGGCGTCAGGTGTATTGGTGGTCGCGTGAGCTGACGTGTCTGCGCGAGGCTTGTGTCGCCGCGCGGCACCTGTACGCCAGGCATCGCAGGCTCCGCATTCGTCCGCCGAATGCGGCAGCCATTGAGGTGGAGCTGTACGAGGGATACAGAGCGGCGAAGACCGCCCTCCGGGAGGCTGTCATGCGGGCCCGGGATCGGGCCCGTGAGGAGATGCTGGAGACTCTCGACAGAGATCCGTGGGGGCGCCCTTACAAGATGGTGCGGGATAAACTCCGCACCTGGGCCCCCCCGCTGACGCAGAGTCTCCGGCCTCAGCTCGTGGAGGACGTGGTGAGCGCTCTGTTCCCTGCGCGAGGGGAACATCCGCCCCCGCCTATGGCTCCGCCACCTGCGGTGCCGGAAGCGGACCACCAGGACGACGACGACGACATCCCGGAAGGGACCGGGGTAGACCTGAGAGTGGCGGTACGTAGGCTCAAGGCCAGGAATACCGCCCCAGGACCCGATGGCTTGCCTGGCAAAGCCTGGGTCCTGGCCTCGGAGGCTCTCGGGCCCCGACTGGAGGGGCTCCTAAGCGCATGCTTGGAGAGAGGCCAATTCCCGCTTCGTTGGAAGACGGGGAAGCTGGTCCTCATTTGGAAGCCGGGGCGCCCTGCGGACTCTCCGTCCGCATACCGGCCCGTGGTGCTGCTCGACGAGGTGGGCAAGCTCTTTGAAAGAGTAATTGCAAACCGCCTCGCCGAGCACCTTGCGGGGACGGGGCCGGATCTTGCGGAACACCAGTTTGGTTTTCGCAAGAGGCGCTCTACGGTGGACGCCATCATGCGCGTGAGAGCCCTCACGACGGGGGATGCAGTGGCCAGGAGGGGGGTTGTCTTGGCGGTGTCTCTCGACATCGCCAACGCCTTCAACTCCATGCCCTGGAGCTGCATTAGGGAGGCACTCCGGTATCACCGGGTGCCGACCTATCTCCGTCGTATAGTCGGGGACTATCTGACGGACAGGGCCGTCATCTACCCCGGTCGCAACGGTGAGTGGAACCGGCGAGAGATGTCGTGCGGTGTCCCACAGGGTTCGGTTCTGGGGCCGCCCCTGTGGAACATCGGTTACGACTGGGTGCTGCGCGCCGACCTCCCTACCGGCGTCAGCGTAGTTTGCTACGCTGACGACACGCTGGTACTGGCACAAGGGGGGTCGTACGAGGCGGCGGCGGAAACTATGACACGCGGGGTTGCGATAGTCGTTGAGAGGATCCGGCAACTGGGTCTCGAGGTGGCTCTGCACAAGTCCGAGGCCATGCACTTCCATGGTCCTCGGAACAGGCCACCACCGGGATCCTCAGTGATGGTAGGAGGGGTATCCATCGGCGTCGAGTCGACGTTGAAGTACCTAGGACTCGTCCTCGACGGCCGATGGAACTTCGTTGAGCACTTCCGACGTTTGGCTCCCAAACTGGAACGGACCGGGGCTGCCTTCAGGCGGCTCCTGCCGAACCTGGGGGGGCCAAACGCCTCCTGCCGGAGGCTCTACGCGGGGATCGTGAGGTCCATGGCCCTTTACGGGGCCCCGGTGTGGGCGCGTGGTTTGGCGCGGCTTGCCGTCCACCACCTAAACGCGCCCCAAAGGGTGGTTGCCGTAAAGATGGTTCGCGGCTACCGCACGATCTCCCGCGAGGCGGCGAGCCTCCTTGCCGGATTGCCGCCATGGGATCTGGAGGCGATAGTCCTCGTGCGCCTGCACGAATGGCGCGCGGAGGCACTATGCCGGGGGGAAACCCCGCTGCCGCGGCAAGTTGTCGCGCAGCGGACAGACTTCCGGCATGATCTCATGGCGACATGGAGAGAGCGACTGTCGCAACCCCGTGCTGGGCACGCCACTATAGCGGCGATAAGACCCCTCTTTGAGGAGTGGCTTGAGAGACGCCACGGCGTCCTCACCTTCCGCCTGACGCAGGTCCTCACCGGACACGGTGTGTTCGGGAGGTTCCTGCACCGAATCGGGCGGGAGGAAACGCCCGGGTGCTCCCACTGCGAGGATCGACCGGAGGACACGGTGGAGCACACCGTGGAGGTGTGCCCTGCTTGGGCGGAGCACCGCCGTGTCCTCGTAGCGGCGATAGGCGGCGGCGACCTATCGCGTCCGGCCCTGGTCGAAGCCATGGTCCGGAGCGAGACGGAATGGGATGCCGTCACCACCTTCTGCGAAGCAGTGATGCTAGCGAAGGAGGTGGCGGAGCGGGAGAAGGAAAGAGCAACAGCTTTCCTTCCCGGCCGCCGCGGGAGACGCCCCGGGCGTCGGGGGCTACGTCGTGGCCCCCGGCCACCGTAGGCGCGGGCCTGTGGACGGCGAGCAATGGGTAGCTCGCCGTCCGTCCGTCTAACGACGACAGGCCGTGTCGACGGCGCGTTTTGTTCCACGCGCGCCTCAAAGAGCTGTCAGCAGCGTGAAGGGGCCCGCAAGGGCCGACGCCTGCCGGGGCTGCGGGCTGTTCGAAAGAGATACCGCGGCTCCGGAACGTAAGGGCACTGAAGGAACACGGATGGTTTTTAGTCAGTAAAAGTCTGACACTCCCTTCCGCTCCACCCACAGCGAAAGGCGTCATTAGATGATTTTCCATCCGCAAAAAAAAAAAAAAAAAAAGATATCATTGTTACGAATTCTATTATGCAAAGATACGCCGAGCGTAGCCTCTGCATAGCTCGCCGAGCGAACTTAAACTTCCTCATACGGTCGCCAGTGAAGAACAACGCCTTAGTTCCATAAGTCATTACTGGCAAAATGCACTAGTTGTACGCCCTTGTTTTAAGATTTTGGTGAAATTTTCCTTAGGGAAGGTCTACGTTCAGCTGTTGACTTGTGAAGGACCGTCATGTGAATGAATGACGTATATAATGATAATCATGATGATAATTTAATATTTTATAGCAGTAAATACCATTTAAACTAAATAAATTATTTTTACCAAGTTTTATACAAATTCAACGCTATAACAATTTTAGAGAATTTATGTCATTATGAACTGATAGTTGCGAAGGAAACTTTAAATATGCGAAAGTTTTCTATTAAATTAAATTAATACCTATTCGCTCCAACATTCGCAAATATTTGTTTTGTTAAAATATGTAATAACTGTTATTGAGTATAATTATGTTAATAATCATTAATACAGATAAACTTATTACATATTATATCCATAAAAGTTAATTTATATTAATAAATACCCATAATGTTTCTATTCAATAATTTAAATTATCTTTTATAGATTACTTTTACGCAATACTCGACATTGTAGTGAGTCTCACCATACAGCTAAAAAGTACTCGTATGGATCCTTTGCCATCACTTGAAGTGAAATATATGATGTATACTAAAAACTAATGTTTTTAGTAATGGAAGGCAACTCTATTAATAATCTTCGTTTGATTGATGATAATGCTATTATTGGAGTACACGGAAGAAAAGTGACTTTCAAAATGGTTTTTTACATCGGTACCTGAGGATGCAGTTGAATCTTTAAGTATAGTTTTAGCGGGAAGTACAGAAATACCTTTGCGCTTATCTTTGATGAAACGCCAAAATTTTTCCGGAGCTTAATTTTCGTCATGTAATTATTGTAGCAGATATTGACAAGTTTATGGCATCGTTCGCGAAGAAGGTTGTATGCATATTAATCTCTAGGATTGTCGTACTTGGCATATCGTTTTTAAGTTATTCCTTATATTTTTTAAAAGTTTTATTAGATTTTTCGTAAACCATGGTGGGTTCCGAGTTGGGTTAGACGTGTTTTTGGGTACGTGGTTAACAATTTCACTTCTCAGCTTTTTATAAAATTCAGTAACAAAATCGATGAGGTACTTACAGTCCTTTAAAATGGTAACCCAATCAGTACAACTCAATTCCTGTATTAAAGAATCAAAGTCTATTTTGTAGAAGTTATGTTTTCCACATGGCTTAGGTAGCAGATTTTCGTCATATTCAAAATTAAGTTCCGATATTTTAATGAGTAAAAGGGGGGGGGTTCGTACAGATCAAGTTTACTTAACAAATCCAAGGGTTGAGAGATATTTAGGCATTGCAAGCTACTTAAGGCCAAATCCAGGGTTCTACCATGCGAATTCCTTACATGGTTGAATTTGTACAGATTATTCATAGATAGCAGTTACTAGACAGCGTCCTAAATCATTATAATAAAACATTTAGGAACAGCATCAGTTATTATAAGACATGCACTCTTTTGTAGTAAGATAACCCTTACTAGACAATTTATGCTTAATAAATAATTTAAACCTTTTGATAGAAAAGGTCTGCATATTTTCTAGGACTTTGTTGTAAAAGCGTATACATTGCCCCATGAAGGAATTTCTGACTCGGAGTCGAGTAACTGATATAGCTAACTTGTGCTTGTTCCTAGTATTGACAGAATGTACATCACTATTTTAATAAAAATATTTTTGTTTTTGTGTACATACAATAAGTTGTCGTAAATATATTGCTAGGCTAAAGTTAATATATTTATTTATTTAAATTTTTCTCTAAGGGATTCCTTCGGACCTAGCTTATAAATTGCTCTTATGGCTCTCTTTTGCAAAACAAAGAGAGTTTCAATGTCAGTCGCATTACCCCATAGCAAGATTCCATAAGACATTATGCTATAAAATAACTAAAATAAACTAATCTAACCGTTTCAACACATCTGAGGCATCTAATCTTTATTACAGCATATACTGCAGAACTAAGTTTGCTAGCTTGTTTAGATATATGAGGGCCCCATTGAAGCTTCGCGTCAACTGCAATACTGAAAAAAACAGTGGATTAAACAAGACCCAACTCCTCCCCATTTAAAAGCACACTGGTATTCACCTTTTTAACATTAGGTGTGGTGAATTTAATACATTTTGTTTTATTACCGCTCATAGCAAATTATTGACGTTAAAACAGTGTACTACTTTTGATGTAGCATTATTCACTTTGACGCATTTCAATAATTGCCTTTTTAGTCGGAAAATCAACGACATATCATCAGCAAATAATACTATATATATATATATATATATATATATATATATATATATATATATATATATATATATATATATATATGTAGAAAGGGTAATTGAGTATAGTACAGAGACTAATTTTGTAGTTAGGAATAATAATTAATTCGTTTACACGAATTAATTATCCAACGAGTCGAGGATAACCTAGTAACGGAATACGACAACCGTACCGTTCCACGTCAGAGCCAAGACTGTCCTAACGGCGGCCGCGCCGTCCGTTTTATACAAGCAAAACGGGCGCCACCGCAGGTGCAATGGTGCAGGTATGCGGAACACGTGTTATTTACAAGAATTCTGTCTAACTGCACCGACGGCTACCGCGCTGCACGTGCAATGGTGCTGGTCCCGTCACGGCCATACTGACATGCGTGAGTCCTCGCACGCGCTCCATCACAATTTTAGTTATCTGTTGACAAAAAAACATCGTTCGACTATCCTGACATAACAGCGTCTGGTCCGGTCTATATTGACCCTTCAGACTTGGGTGACAATCAGTTTTGATCCGGCAGTTAGCCCTACAAAACTTTAATCATCTTTATGCGAGATCGGAATGATTAGTCTGTAGCTTTTCTATTTTCTCTTTTTTTTTTCAAGTACTGTTTTCGCTAGTCCGGAATCACTATTCCCTATAGCCATATCATTGGACCGGCACAAAGCCCTGCAATGATAGTAAGAACTATTTTTTTCTTACTCTTTTTTTTCAAGTACTATTTGCTAGTCCGGAATCACTATTCCCTGTAGCTATATCATTGGACCGGCAAATGCCCTGCAATGATAGTAAGAACTACTTTTTTTTCTTACTCTCTTTTTTTTCAATTCAGTATAGAACAGGTACAGACCAACCATACCACAAACATGTACCGGTCATAATCACACAAAAGTGTATCGTGAGGGACGTAGTGACACGATAACACCTAAGTATGTAAACCAACAGCAACACGACACATACCAGTGCAGCACAGACCAGCCTTCCTGCAACTCCATGTTCCTTTCCTGCACAAGAATAATTACTTCGCTAGAGTGTTGCAACGTCTCTAGTATTTTCTAGATGCACAGACACGGCTACCTCTGACTGTCGCACGTCCTCGTGCGGTTGACAGTGAACAGCATACGGTCTATCAGTTATCACCATCTGCAAACAGATATTAACTCTTGTTAAATATTACAACGGTCGACCATCCCACACTTCATTTAAGTCATGAACGTGCCGATATAGCTACCTCCAGGCAAACGCACTCCAGCTTTTCGTTCTGCTGAGTTCGTGCCACAATCGCGCCAGCGAGCCGTCGCGCCGTAGCCGTACTAGCTCTAGCGAATCGTTGCACTGCTTTATAAAATTAAAAGAAATCGAGATAAATGTATTGCAAACCATGGGATTCCGAGCTTCTGAAATTCATCACATATTCTCTTAAGAAACGGCAATAGTATGACTTTTGAAAACATTGCAAAAAATAACAGAAACTATGTGTAGAGGCAAATACCACAATATTTCAAAGGGAAGAAGGTAACTGCGCAAAATCTACAAAAGCCGACCTCAGACGTCCATTTACAGCGCCAAAGCATCATTTGTTCGGCGGCCGCTTAAATTGCCCTGCCGTAAGATCGGTCGGTGTAGGCTCAATCTTACCAGCGCCCGGACGTACCTGACCATGTTCGATTAGCCGTCACAACATATTCCTCATTGATCATTATTGTAGAGACTTCTACGAATCCCTCGACATCAAACCCCAATCTTGTCGACGACACAATATTCGGAGCAAACTGCAACACTTATCAACACATTAGAACACAAAAATGTCACTTATTATTTTCAATTCATAGCGTGTTAAAGTTAATCCTTTATTTTGGTACATCCCTTAAACGTTTTGAACTTCAAAATATAGCAAATGATAATCATGTTTCGCGTGAACTATCAAATAACAACATAACTTGAATAAGTTAATTAGAAAGCCTCTAACTTCTTTCGACATTTGTTAACATATTTGGGTACATCAAGAAATAATGAAAATACTTGCGGGGTACTTTTAATACGAATCTAACAAATTAAAAAAAATTGGCTTAAATAATTTCACTTTAACTTTTCTCTACACTTTAATGATACGAAAATATCGTAAGTAGCATAGCAAATTTCATTACGGTATTTAACATAAAAACAGATTCATCAATGCGGAATGCATTACAGTCTTCCACAAATGTAATAATCCTCATACTATTCGAAGATTAAATGTGGGCAAAAATGGGGACTTTATCCTACTTCCGATGTAGAAAGGGTAATTGAGTATAGTACAGACACTAATTTTGTAGTTAGGAATAATAATTAATTCGTTTACACGAATTAATTATCCAACGAGTCGAGGATAAACTAGTAACGGAATACGACAACCGTACCATTCCACGTCAGAGCCAAGACTGTCCTAACGGCGGCCGCGCCGTCCGTTTTATACAAGCAAAACGGGCGCCACCGCACGTGCAATGGTGCTGGTCCCATCATATATATATATATATATATATATATATATATATATATATGTATAAATATATATATATATATAAATATAAAGAGATGTTTTAATCTAAGATGCAAGTCATGAGATAGTAGCAAAAAGAAATATAGAATACTTCTAAAACGGTACGTTCTATATACGTTACCCTTAATGCTAAAAGGAAATTTTCAATATTTATAAAGAAGGATTTTATGTTTTGAAACATATGTTGGTTTGGATACTTTACAGGTGGTTGGATTCGCTTCCCATATTTCTAGGGTTCCATACCTCAAAAGAAAATAAACAGAACCCTTACAGGATCACTTTGTTGTTCGTCTGTCTGTCTGTCTGTCTGTCAAGACCCCTTTTCTCAGGAACGCGTGGAGATATAAAGCTGAAATTCATATAAAATACTCAAGTTTACTGTTCCTTAGAACTGTGAAATAATCAAAATTCTAAGCCAACGCAATCAAAAGATACAGCCGTTTATGCCGTAAAAATTTCGACATTCGCAAGGGAATGAAAACCTACAGGGTACTTCCCGTGAACTCAGAATCTTGAAATTTGGTACAAAGCAACGTTTTACAGCACAGATAAAGGAAAACTTGCAAAAAGCATAAATTTTTAGTTACATCATATAATAAAATATTTTTAATAATTTTAAACTTATATACCTACAGATTTGTTCGGAACCCTCAGTGCGCGAGTCCGACTCGCACTATGCCAGTTTTTTTATTGAACAGGGGGCAAACGAGCATGCGGGTCACCTGATGGTAAGTGACTACCGCCGCCCATGAACAACCACAACACCGGGGGAATTGCGAATACTTTGCCGGCCTTTTAGAAAGGTGTAACCTCTTTTCTTGAAGGTTCCTAAGTCGTATCGGTCCGGAAAAATCGCTGGCGGTAATCGATTCCACAAGGAAGTTGCGCGAGGGAGAAAACTTCTTCTAAATCGCACAGTGGTGGACCCCCAATCATCCAGATGGCAAGGATGGTATCGCGAGTTTTATCGAGATGTGCGATGGTGAAATTGAGCAGCTGGAATTAGTCCGAACAATTCCTCAGAGCACTCCCCTGTGATAGATGTGACAAAATACGCAAAGGGATGCAACATCTCTACGCAGTGCCAGTCTATCGAGCCGATCAGAAAGAACTCCGTCGTCGACGATTCGAACCACTCTGCGCTGGATGCATTCAAGTGGAAGGAGCTGGCACTGGGGTGCCCAGGCCCAGAGATGAGAACAGTATTCCATGTAAGGCTGAACTTGCGCTTTGTAAAGTTGCAAGCGATGTGCCGGCATGAAATACTGTCTCGCTCTGCTGAGTACACCAAACTTTTTAGAGGCTAATTTGGCCTTCCCTTCCAAGTGACCACAATACTACACACTATTCGATATGTCGACGCAAAGGATTCCAAGGCTAGCCGAGGCAGCAAAGGGAGTGCCTTGAAACTGAGGAGATACGACAAAAGGGTCCTTTAAGCGGTAACCGCGCAAACTTGTGTCTTCTGGGGATTGAACTGGACTAGATTTAGTCGCCCTCAACCCAAGACTTTGTTCTATGAATCTATAAATCGAGCAAGGTATTTACCACCCTTGTACCTATTTCTGAACTCAAAATATATTGCATTTACTTGTACGTTTGCAAGATAAGGAAACAAGTATATTATAAGATTAATGTAGTTATCAAATTGTGGCTTCAGATGTTCTGTCTAGAGATGATACAGTCCGTAGCTTCGTTGTTTGAAAGTCGTTGATAGCTTCGAGCATATTTCTTAGTTTCTTATCATCGGGCAGATATTACCTCCAAAGTTAGTTATTTTATTAAATATATCTATTTATATATCTGTCATAATTATCATCAGCATGATCTTAAAACCCTTCACAATTCTACTACTGAATATAGCGTCGGCTTACGGCAAGAACTTATTAAGTGACGTTCACACAACTATGAGAAATCGTTGAACTAGTTTTGCTTCCATTAAATGCCCTGTATCTTCATAAGTATTATAAATAAAAAAAAATAAAAAAACGACATTAAACAGTTTAATATATTTATTAATAAAATTTACCTAAAATTGTAAAAAATAATGTTGGATATTTTTTTAAAGCTTAAAAACAAAGTTAATGACTTCTTGTCATTGAACTTTTAGTCTAAGGGTGAATTAGACATTTCTAAAATTAGCCTAAGTACTAACACTAGACTACTTTCTCAATCGAACAAACTTTGATTAATCAGTCATAAATGTTAACAAAACAGTATTCTTTATCTTTCACACATACTGCTTAAAAAAAGCAATCTCTATTTGCAAAAAAGGCACATAAATCAGTCATAGAAGTAAACTTTGGAACTAAATAAATGAACTATTAGAGCATGCCTAGTTATTCTACCTACTCATCTACCGCGTCCGAATATTCTTCCGGTAAAACATCTCAACCTTCTTCATCTGGTAGGTTTTGGTACAAATGATGCCGTTCAGAAGCTATTTTTTTTCAGTCGGCTCGATCGGGGAAGGAACATGCTCTCACAGAATACCAGCGTAAAATAGTAGCTTAACGCTGCTGTGTCGTATGGTGACTGTAGAGAACTGGAGACATTTTTACTGGAAACCAGGCATTCCATCTTAGTCCTCACGGGTGACAACGCATTTTGCTTCGTAATCGAGGATAGATGCAGATGTTTTTAGGCCGCAGCAACCACTTACCATCAGGTGAAAGAAAGAAAGAAAGAAAAAAAACTTTATTTGACTTCACAAAGAAAAATAAAATAAAATAACACAAGATATAAAAACATGATTTGTGTACAGTCAAATTAGGTCCCTATTTCAGCTAACAGCTGCTGAACTAAATGACAGCAGCGCTGATTTTCAAATAGAGCCTACTATTGGCTTCACGGATGGTCATACATTAACTAAAGCTAAAACTTAGAGAAAAACATTCAGTGTGGGACAGAGTCAGCATAATAATTGTTATTATTTAAAGAAACGATACAGTAAGTGAACTGATGAAAACAGTAGGTGGACTATGTAATCGTTTGTCAAGCTTATCGCATAAAAACACAGCTGCAAACATAAAAGAAATTGATTCCTATTTTGGCCTGCGCAGGTATCAGAAAACATCGATATTTCTTTTACTGGAGATGGCAGACGTTTGATCCAAAGATACAATGCCGTTCCCATCACATCACTTCCTTTCTTTCCATCAACTTCAGAACACAAGTAACAAAGGCCATCATTTGACGAACGTGTTTCGTAAATGGTAGCATTATATACGTTCAGTTTCCTTATGTAGTACAGAAGTGACACGTTACGAGATGGCATATGAAGTACCTTTTGTAAGTCCAACGTAATAGACATAGATTTTTCATCTCCGTTAGCCCGAATTTTAACTACCTCCTTGGCTTTATCTGCTTTGTTCTTTTAATGTGTTATTCATACTTAAATTCCGGGTCAGGTGAGCCTTGTGCTTTGGTGCACCTATATTTGTTACACAAATATAATTACTGATAGAGCCGTGGTAGCTCAGATAATTAGTGCTCGCTATAAATTTCACAGTACGCGAGCAACCTAGGTTAGATGCCCGCCAGTGCCAATGAAATTGTTAATTGCAATTTTAAGTGCTGATATGCCACGTGCTCAGTGGTGAAAGAAAACATCGGGAGGAAACCTGCATAAGAAAAAAATTCGAAAACATGTGAAGTTCGCTAACACGCATTTGGGTAGCGGATATTTCCTTGCCCTAAAACCCTCTCAGAAATGAGAGTAGGCCTGTACCCAGCAGCGGGACGTATGTAGGCTGTAACTTTTTAACGCTAACTTACTGATATGTTGTACAAATCATCTTCTAAGCATAAGGGTTAGTTATGATCTTGAAGAGTTGTTAAAGATTGTTCAATTGTTGTGATTACGCGGTCCGGAGAAATAGTCTCTGTGTCATTGAATAAGAGCTGCAATAAAAAAATAGACACGAATTATATGTTACACGGCAGAATCGGGAAGGGTCGCCCTAGGCGAAAGTTTATCGACCAAATTGGCGATATATTGAAAATGGGCCAAATCAAGAGTACCTTTAACCGACGAGCGTGTATGCGTAGGTATATGGATGTGGAGGAAGCGAGAGAGGTCTGTCAGGATCGTGCCAAATGGAAGTCCATAGTCTCTGCCTACCCCTCTGGGTGACAGGCGTGAGTGTTTATGTTTATGTTTTATGTTTATGTTACATTCTGATTATGATAAAATAATTGTAATTCATAAAGAAATCACTTACATTGAACGGCGCCGTGTTTCGACGCGAGTTGGTAGTAGGTGTGTGTGCGCGTAGGAAAACATAAATTCATTAAAAGTCATGGAGTGTTTACCGGAGTCTATCAAAAGTACCTGTATTTAATTTAAATAAAAATGGATAGGTTGCATATATCTCTCAGAACAAAGAATCACTAAGAAACAATAAGTATTTTTGATTAAACTGAAACTGTAAATAGTGACTGTCACTCGTTGTCACACGTTGGACTATGTGCACATAATGAACTTTAACCAAATGCTGTTCTTAAGTTACGTGCATAACGTGTGTCTTAAAATGTTATTAAGTTACATAAATAGACTTTGTATTACATTAAAATGCACCATCTTGATTTTATTTTATTTCTTAAAAACTATTATTCTACTTTACCGAATTTCTAAGAACGAGTTTAACAAAAATTGTAATTATCAACTTTAAAGCTAGGTCATAACGTCCAAATTTGAAATGCTAGAAACAAATGAGTTTTTGTATAATATAGAACTTATCGAGAAGAGTTCAGTGGTATTATAAACTGTACTTAGTGATTTTTTGTAGTTAATGAGTTCTTGCAATAAGCCGACGATAGGCCTTCTACAAGTAAGAAATGACACAAAGCACGGTTCTAAGTCAATTGCATTTCTGCAAGTATTTCCAGCAGTGCGATTGTGAAACTTTGGGGGAAATCGTGGTTTTGTTTTTGAAGTTTGGTTTCGTTGTATTGTGTCAGCATCACATCGATGTCCTTTATATATTTTTTTTTATAGAATAAGAATGTCAAATTAACAAACAGTCCACCTAATGTTTAGTGGATTCTGTGGTTCATTGACATCTAAATCTATCTTCAAATTAGATTAAAAAAGCAAATGCGTTATCACGCCTAAGGCCTTAGATGGAATGCCTCGTTTCCAGTAAAAAGTCGCCAGTTCTCTATCTCTACTATACGGAATACAGTAGCATTAAGCTGTTTTTTTACGCTGGTATTCAATATCTCATCTTAATTTGTCATTATGATAACATTTGCATACATGACGCAGTTGTGGAGTGATTCCTATTGGCAGACTATTCCTACCAGAGTTATCGCACTGCAGATCATCACCAGGCCGTCCTAAGCTTTGCTAACCGATACTAGGTTGATAGTCGATTATCTGTTTTCGTGGTTGGTTCTTTAAACTCTACTAACTATTTATATTCATATATGCATACATACATACATAGATACAGCCATGAGGTATTCTCGGGTCTTCTAACAATAGTTTCTTACTACACCCAATAAAGCGAATTCATTGTTTTCAGTAAATATTTTCCGCAAAAATAATGTTAAATTAGAGACAAATTTATTTCTTAAAATATTTAAACATTAAGTGTATTCTAGATTAATAATAAATGGATTTCTTTGATTTTATCGAGCGTATCTAATCTACGAAAGCAGCTTAATTAAAAAGTTATTATCAAGGCTGTCATCGGGACTTTTCTCTTGGGGTTGAAAAAACGTGACTACGCGGTGCTTATTTTTATCGCATTCTTTTTCTTAATAGATTTTTCAGGACACTTATTATAAGCGCTATTTTTTCCTTGCCAGTTTTAATCGAGATAAAAATGAGAAATTTGTAATTTATTTTATTTTATTTGGTATTACATTGTTTATATATATATATGTACCGTATTTGATATCTTTTTTTTTTTCACTAATGTTTCGGTATAATTTTATAACTAGAAATAGTGCAATTTGAAAGGAAAACATTCCGTCTTACATGTAACATCTCGAATAAATATTTTTTCTTACTGGCAAGCACTCTTTAACTTTGAAGCGGGTAACCCTTTTTTCAACTACACCCGCAACGGCCGCTAGTAACGGCCAACTTCCTCGTCAACGCAAGCACTAACGCTTTTGACGAGACACATTACGTGCGCGTTCCGTTACCAACAGTAGATAAGATCTCATTCCACTGCTCCATCAAATACTAAGGCAGTTTTCCATACCTGACCTGTGGATAAAAGAACAATAGTGGACACATTTGGCCAGAAGATACAGCACACCGGGCCCGGTAAACGTCGGGCAGCTCAGAAATTACCCAGGTGAGTGTTTGCCAGGTCTTATATGTACATAACATATTATTTTTTGATCCTTGCGAGCCAAATCTTTCCTTTCAAATCGTGCTGTCTTAGTAAGAGTGTTATCTTTAGTTTCACACACAGTTTAAATTTTTAAATTTAACGTACATACGTACTTTCATCGACGTGTCGTATAGGCCATCTTTGCAACGCAAAATGCCGGATCCAGCACGAGTTGAACAATTCATGTGTGATGTTTCATGCGAGCAGGATATGTTCGAACGCGATATTATTTTAGATGATTTAAAAAGAACATTACAGTTCGCAACGACCGATGAACAAAAGTTCCGTTCGCGAACTAAAGATCTTACTGCACAACAAAGAAAGTTTAGTAAATTACAAACTAAAATTGAAAAATGTCTAATAAAGACAAAAATGTTTAACAAAGATGAACAAATTAAAATTCGTAACGATTTTGATGACGCGTACTACGCTATTGTTACGCATCTGAGCAAATTAAAACAAGATGACGAACAAGTCAGGCGTATGAGTAGGTCCTTTAACTCCGAATCGTTTGCACAATCCCACAATCCAAAATTGCCTAAAATTCCCTTACCCAGCTTCTCGGGTAATAGTACTGACTGGAATTCATTTTATGATTTATATATTTCACTCGTACATAACAATAATGCCTACACGGATGCAGAGAAATTCAGATATTTACTCCTTACTTTAAAAAATGAACCTTATAATTTAATTAAATCAATTCCCATTACCGACGCGAACTATCCTGTAGCCTTACAGGTATTAATTTCGCGTTATGAGAACAAAAGAATTATAGCTTCCACGCATCTCGACAAAATTCTCGATGTTGAACCTTGTTCAGAAAAATCAACAATCAGCTTACGTAACTTACTAAACATTTACCAAGAAAACATTAAAGCACTTGAAGTCATGAAATTCCCTACAAACGAATGGAGTTTTATCTTATTAACGATTTTACTGCGAAAAATTCCCTCATCTATCCGCAAACGTTTTGAGTTATCATTAAAATCACCATCAGAAATTCCTGATATCAACACACTAATATCCTTTTTGGAACGGGAATTGTCCGCAAACGAAATTTCTCACCCTAATTTTGGTCAGATTACTAAACACGAGGGTCAATTAAAATCAAACGCACCATCAGGCAGCGGCGGTAGCCGAACGACGGCATCTCCGGGCGCACGCCGTATATTTATAGGAAACAACACATCACAGCCTGTCTCAGAGTCTGCATATAATATTCCAAACAAATTTCCGAGTGTTAAATATTTCCATTGCATATGCTGTGACGCCCAACATACACTAACTAAATGTCCGACGTTTTTAAACTTATCACCCAAGGAGCGCTATACGTTTATTAGTGGTAAAAACGTTTGCTTTAATTGTTTACACGTTGGACACGACGTTAAGCAATGCAGATCAAATTTTATGTGCCGGACGTGCAACAAACATCATCATACGCTAATTCATTTCGATAATCAATCTTATGTAGGTGCTACCGAGACAGCTGATCCGCATGACAGCTCCGCTTCACTCCCTCCTACAGCGTACGATCCCGCTACTTCGAGCGATTCTCAGCTGGTTATGACGTCGATAAATCACACGACTCGCGACGCTATCGCGCAATCTAGTTCTGCTCCGTCAGTACGAACGAGTACAGTGTTACTGTCAACAGCGCTCATCGATGTTTACGTAAATAATCATAAGCGATCGACCGTGCGTTGTCTCATAGATTCGGGAAGCCAGGTTTCTTTTATTAGTGAGGCGTGCGTACAACGTTTGGGCTTAGCGAGAAAACATGTCAATATTCCTCCTGTTTACGGAATTAATGAAAACAAACCGGTTTATCCAAAGGGTTTAGTTTCGTGCTATATTACACCAAAAAATAAAACACAACCTGCGGTACAAATCGAGGCCTTAATCTTACCGAAGCTTATTACTACACAAATGCCCTCTTGTCAATTACCTTATAAGGAATGGTCACACATTAAAAATTTGACGTTGGCTGATCCCGATTTCTTCACACCACAACCCGTAGAAATGTTACTTGGAGCGGACATACTTCCCCAAATTCTATTAAACAATACGGTGACTGGAGCCCCTGGGACTCCCATAGCAATAAATAGTATTTTTGGATATTTACTGCTAGGCAAGCTAGATTTCAATATTCATTCACCCGTTTCATTCCCAGTTCAAGTGTTTCACAACTCGGTTAACGATGAATTTGATCTTCAACGCTTTTGGGAAATAGAATCAATTACAGAACAAAGGTCTCTCACTCCCGATGAAGTTTTGTGTGAGACAATTTTCGAAAACACGCATACGCGTAATGACACAGGACGATATGTAGTCGCTCTGCCTTTCAAGCCTGACGCCTTGCCCCTGGGTGAGTCACGTGACATTGCTATCGCTCGATTTCGCAGATTAGAATACAAGCTTGAACGCAATCCGCCACTGAAATATAGCTATCATGCATGCCTCCAGGAGTACTTGGACCTTAATCACATGGAACCTTGTGATGGCTTTTCACCTAAATCTGGTGGCTCCTATTACATTCCGCACCACTGCGTGGTGAAGGAATCTAGCGAAACAACCAAAATGCGAGTGGTCTACGATGCAGGTTGTAAGACTACCCATGGGAACTCCCTGAACGATGTCTTGTTTACAGGACCCAAACTTCATCTGGATATAGTCGACGTTCTACTGAAGTTTCGAATTCATTCTATTGCCTTTACAGCTGACATTAAACAGATGTACCGCAACATTTTAGTCCGTGACACAGATAGGGATTTTCAGCGTATCGTATGGCGCACTTCTCCTGACGAACCCATACGTGACTATCGCCTTCGTACTGTAACTTTCGGAGTTAGTTCCTCGCCTTACCTCGCACTTCGTACAATGCAACAGCTTGCGCTTGATGAAGCCACTCGTTTTCCAAGTGCTTCTCAAGTCATAAAAGATGACATATTCGTAGATGATATAGTGTCAGGCGACAATACGGAGGCAGAAGCTCTTGCTCTACAACAGGAGTTAATAAGCATATGTCAGGCTGCCGGCTTCACTCTTCACAAGTGGCACAGTAACTCGCCTGCGTTACTCGCTGCGGTTCAGCCCACAAGTTCTCATGGTGAGCGGCACCATAACGTACCTTTTGCGGAGATGGAAAATGACATGAAAACTAAAGTACTTGGTCTTCAGTGGAACCCAAATTCAGATTCATTTACTTTCAGTGTTCAAATTACCTCTAACAAATGTACTAAGCGTTCGATTCTTTCAGAAATTGCTAGAATCTATGACCCACTTGGCCTTTTATCGCCAGTCACCATTTTTGCTAAACATTTAATCCAGTTGTTGTGGATAGCACGTGTAGATTGGGACGAACACCCACCCCAAGATATAATAAATTCATGGGCCAGTTTTACTAACGAGCTTCCACTCTTATCGAAAGTTACTTTTCCGCGACATGTATTTACCCACACTCATTCTGTACAACTTCATGGCTTCTCAGATGCATCCGAGAAAGCATATGCTGCATGCGTCTATCTTCGCGTACGGGGAGACATGGGTGCAGTGGACACTTACCTTCTTCTAGCTAAAACACGCGTGGCGCCTACTAAACGTATGTCCATACCGCGTCTAGAGCTCATGGCGGCCCTATTATTATCTAGGTTAATGAAAGCTACCTTAAATATTTATGGGAATCGCATACCTCGCGATCAGATATACGCGTGGTCGGATTCATCTGTGGTACTAGCGTGGTTGCGTTCTTCGCCACATGAGTGGAAAACCTTTGTTTCCAATCGCATAACAGAAATTATAAGTAATATTCCGTACTGCCGTTGGCGGCATGTCCCGTCTGCCGACAATCCGGCAGACGCGGCTTCACGCGGAATGCTTCCCGCCAATTTTTTACATCACATCATATGGTTCCGCGGTCCTCACTTTTTACAAAAGGATGAGACTACTTGGCCTGTTTTCAAAGCTACTCAGACACAAGAAGAAAAACGTACCATTGCAATTGTTTCCAATCCATGTACTTCTTCTTCCACCAACGAAGACGTAGAAATTATATCACGTTATTCATCCCTGGGTAAGCTGGTTCGTGTCACTGCTTTATTATTCCGTTTCTATAAAAAATGTAAGAAGGTTCAAACCTCTCTTTCTAAACATATTTCCGTAACCGAGTTTAATTTTACTTTGAATCGACTCGTATTTCTTGTACAACAATCCATTTTTCGTGACGACATTTACAACCTTTCAAAGGGAAAACTCCCGTCAAATCAATTAAGACGCTTAAATCCCTTTATTGACTCAAACAATTTTCTTCGCGTAGGTGGGAGGATACATAAGTCCCTTTTACCATATGAATCAAAACATCAATTAATCTTACCTAAAAACCATCCGTTAACGATTCTAATTATTAATTACACTCACGTGTCTCACTTGCATGCAGGTGCGCAAAGCACACAATACATACTTCTACAAAAATATTGGATCTTATCCGGGCGTGACGTCATACGGCAATGTATTCATCGCTGCGTCCGTTGTTTTCGAGCACGTCCCGTGCGCCAGCAGCCCAGCATGGGTCCCTTGCCTGCCTCACGTTTGCGACCCGAACGGCCCTTTCTTAAAACCGCTGTTGATTTCGCTGGTCCCTTTTACGTTCGAGCTAACAAAGTGCGAAATGCAAAAATAGTAAAATGTTACGTCTGTGTATTTGTATGTATGTGCGTTAAGGCCATACACCTCGAAATAGTTTCCGAACTTACCACAGAGGGTTTCTTAGCGGCACTACGACGCTTCACGTCACGCCGAGGTTTATGCAAGGATATTTATTCCGATTGCGGTAAGAATTTCATCGGCTGTGACAGGTACCTAAAGGACTTGTATGTCTTCCTACAGAATGACACGGTGCAAGGCGCGCTCCAGAATAAGACTCTGGAAGAAGGAATAACATGGCATTTTCAGCCACCGTATGCAAGTCATTTTGGTGGCCTTTTTGAAGCGGGCGTCAAAAGTTTTAAACACCATTTTCATCGGGTAGTAGGTCCTCGTATCCTAACCTATGACGAGATGCATACCCTATTATGTCAAATAGAGGCAGTGCTAAATTCGCGTCCGCTATGCGTATTGAGCTCCGATGCGCAGGATCCCCTCCCTTTAACTCCGTCTCACTTTCTGATAGGTGAACCGTTAACAGCTATCCCCGACGTTTCACTTGTGGATGAAAATCCGGGTAGATTATTCAGGTGGCGTTTGATACAACAATCGGTTCAACATTTCTGGAAAAAATGGAGCTTAGAGTATTTGCATGAAATTCAACAACGTGGCAAATGGTTCACCAATCGTGGAAATCCGGTCCGTGAAGGCATGATTGTGGTAGTATGCGATGACAACCTTCCACCTTTACAATGGCGACTTGCGCGTGTACACCGTCTGCATCCAGGCTCTGATGGGATTACGCGTGTTGTAACTCTCCAAATTGGGAAAACATATTTTAAGCGACCAGTTAATAAAATATGTCCACTTCCTATAGAATAAAAAACGTAAATAATGATTCATATTCCTTATTTTACTTTCTTTAGAAATAATTTTAAATATTTATCAGTAATCTTAAGATATACTTAGTTTGATATTTACTAGGTTTAACTTTGTTTATACTCCTTACACTATTTTTTATCTAGTTTGTATTACAGATTTGTTTAAATTTAATTAAAAGATACTGCGTACTTTTAAGGTGAGCGGCATGTACCGTATTTGATATCTTTTTTTTTTTTCACTAATGTTTCGGTATAATTTTATAACTAGAAATAGTGCAATTTGAAAGGAAAACATTCCGTCTTACATGTAACATCTCGAATAAATATTTTTTCTTACTGGCAAGCACTCTTTAACTTTGAAGCGGGTAACCCTTTTTTCAACTACACCCGCAACGGCCGCTAGTAACGGCCAACTTCCTCGTCAACGCAAGCACTAACGCTTTTGACGAGACACATTACGTGCGCGTTCCGTTACCAACAGTAGATAAGATCTCATTCCACTGCTCCATCAAATACTAAGGCAGTTTTCCATACCTGACCTGTGGATAAAAGAACAATAGTGGACACATTTGGCCAGAAGATACAGCACACCGGGCCCGGTAAACGTCGGGCAGCTCAGAAATTACCCAGGTGAGTGTTTGCCAGGTCTTATATGTACATAACAATATATATATATATATATATATATATATATATATATATATATATATATATATATATATATATATATATATATGGAGAGTTGTTTTAGAAACTGAAATTTGAAAAATGCGAGTTGAGAATTGAAGAGTTAGCCACATTTTCGTCATTGTTGAGCCAATAAAAAGATGGCTACTTTATTTTCATAACCGCAGCATTAGTAAAATTGAACGTAGGTAAGACAACAGTAACAGTTTTTGAAAGAGAAGAATGTAAAACTATATGCGAGATAAGAATAGAAGGCAAGTTGGTTGAGCAAGTGGATGACTCTAAAGGAAAATTCTAACAACTATTGGTAAATCCAATTGTGCATGCCCTAAGCGCATTAAAAATTATTTATAACATGATTATACGTAATTTTTTTAAAGTAGTTTAAATACACACCGGTTTTTACTAATAACCTTATACTTATACTTTTAATTTTCCAATAATTTTATGTCAAACTTCATTTTAAAAAAATTTGAAAAAGCCAAAAGTTCACGACTTATAATGCTCGTATGATCATTTTATTATCATTCAGGTCACTCCATAAAGTCACGGACGTATTTAAGTATAAATATACTTACATAATATTAAACTGCCGCGCTTCGTTTAAATTAATACCACCCAATATTTCAGCCAAAGGCGTAACAACAAAGTAGATAAAATTAACATCAGCCACTAATCAATTCAGCCAATTATTACATCTATGTGTTAAATATATCATTTAGTACAGTTTAATAAAAATAACACTTCAAAAGATTTCACGGCAGACAATTTATTTAATACGATAATTTTCAACCACAATTTGAGCATAAAGTATTGGATATAAGTTTGATTTTATAGCAAATATTTGTTACAATCCTCATTTTTTAGACATGTAAAGTCTTAATTTAAATTTAATAAATCAAAGGAATGCATGTATTGATGTTTTTAAACAATGTTTTCTTTCAAATAAAATTGCTTTGTAAACGGCCATCTACTCCATTTAATTAGTGAAATCATTTTATTGAACGAAAATTAATCGACTCTCACGGTGATAAATAAGGAAGACGCTAGATGGCATAAATACGGCTAATACAAATCGGTAGCCTCGTGGATTGTTTTGAATCGACTGGAGTATGATAATTTTATTCAATATGGTTAATTTTATTTATTTAACAAATTTGTTTATTTTTTAACTATCTATTTCAACAGTTAAAATATATATTAACCTTATATACTAAATAATATATTATCTATGGCCCGGAGTGAGGAAGGCAAATTGTGAGTTTTGGCGGGAACTTGATCGGCGGTGGTATGCTGCTCCTGTATTATAGTTTAAATAATAGTTTGAAGTGGATTTTGATATGTAAAAGTGGTGCGATTTTATGTATTAACTGTCTACGCATGTGAACTATTAGTGGAAACGGTGAAACAAGTGCTTTGATGGTGATGGATTCTCAAGATAAGCTGTTTGCATAGGCGCCTTTAGATACCATCGCCAACTGTCAGCTGCCTGCTGGCTCAAGTTGCCGTCAAAATCTCCCAAGGGCTGCACAATGTGACGCATCAACATATTGTGAAGCAGTAAACTATGAAGGATAATAATACATAAAGAAAAGGCTTGTGGAAATTATAATAAACCGAATAATAATACTCAAGACTTGGCCTTAAGGTCTAGATACCAGGCCATAAACTCCAAAAAAAGGCAAATTGTATTTAGTAAAATAACAAAAAATAACAAACTTGGCACGTCTAGTTCTCATCGTCGAGGAGTTCCAGTAGCAGTCATCAAAGTACACTTTCAAGTCGCCCCGTCAAGTCTCTAGACTATCCGGACTATCAATCCCGGAGGTAAGGACTATTCATAACTAGCAAATCGAGCCCAAACTCAACATATCTAGTTCCCCTCGTCGATGAATTCCAGTGGCAGTCTTCAAAGTACACTTTCAATTCACGCTATGAAGCCCGAAGGTAAGGTCTCATCATAACTAACAAAACGAGGCCAAAATTGTTGTAAAAATGACGACATAAAAAGTATGTTATTCATTTATTTTATTTATTCACAAATTGCGTTTCATGTAACTTAGAGACTAAACAAAACATGCAAGTTCTAACAATCATATGCACATCGAAAGGCATAGCAATAAACAGGAGAGAGGCATACACTTAAAAAAAATTTCCTCAATGTATTCATTAATTGAATAACAACTTTTCTTAATAAGTATATCTTTTAAAAAGCTTATTAATTAATTAATATTTGTTTCGGCTTTTAGGTATTCTGGCAATTTATTATAATTTTTTATTGACATCGGGTAAGGACCTGAACTGTGTAATTTTAATTAAATAAGCTATTCCACATCTGATGTTAAAAATTATTCTCAAAATTATTTAAATACAAGAACACTACTCAGTTACAACTCCTGCTTACTATCAGAACCCAATTACACGATAACACCAAAGTATGCAAACCAACAGCATCACTACCTATTTTACTGTTGTAGAGTCGCACTCCATTTCCTTTTCCTATCGAACGTGCTTAGTATTTTTTATAATTTTTTGAAAATTCTCATTTTAACATTATATTTTCGTCTAAGATTATTAATAGGTCATCGCGCGCTCTGACTAGATACCGCGCTATATGAAAATAACAGCTCCGTTAATGCGGCAACTCAATATTGTAGTGTGTATAAGACAATTGCAAGGATGCTAGTGTGGGTGAAACATTGTATATACCAGCAGCTTAACTATTACCCGATTAATGGGAAAATTTATTTTATGCTATGGCTTAGTAGTTAATTCAATAGTTATGAATGTAGACCAGAAATACTTAGAAATGAATAATTTATTAATAGCGAATGTGTCAATATATTTGTGTATATTATGTATAGGATTTTCTTCTGAATAAATGGCATATAAATGTTCTCATCAAAAGGCCTCATTTTTATCAGTTTAATTTTTATATTTAAATGTCTGACTAATATTCACAAATTATTTAGAAAAAATGGTTATATATTATATGGTGTAACCAAAATAGTGCTTTCTATTTATATTATACGCTTCAATATGAACAACTTTTACTATACTGCCGTCATAATAAAGAAGGACGTAACTAACAAAAACATAAAATGAAAATAAAAAATAAATTGATGAATTTTTCTTTCAGACCCTGCTGTGTCTAAAGTATATGAAAAGGAATCAATATGAAAATTGAAATTGATAGGTAGAGACATGAAGTTTTTAAAGACGAACATATTTTTCTGATAATTTGTTTATTTATTTAAATAAAAAGAATTTTCCATTGCATATTAGCTTAAAAATACACCCGGCAACGTATAAACTTCAAAGGAAAGACGCATATAACCATTTGCGTCTTTACAACCTAATAAATAAAAAAAACCTGCCATTCATTTAACATTTTTACATATTTTCGAATGGTCATTTAAAATTGAATGCTAATTTACTACTTTTCTTCTTAGTAAGTATATTAGAAAATCATTGGTAGTGAGACCCAAAAAATAACAACCCGCAACTCTTGAGTAATGATTTTAAAGGGGATATCATACAAGACTTACTACGATAATTCAAAAACTATTCGTCAGACCTTGATCAAATTTATATGGGACCACATGTGAACCACCAGCTCTTAAATAAAATAAGAATAATCGAAATTGGTTCACCTAAAAAAAATCATCTGTTTGAAGTCGGTAGAAAAGGTGGAGAAACTTAAGAAAGTGATAATATTCGTAAGGTTATTTTTTATATTTAATGCATTGTATTACAATTATCTAAATGTACTACAGTTATATAATGTAATATTCATAAAATCACTCTTTAAAATACACCTGTTTCAAGATGTGTTAAATAAAAATTAAAGACAAAAAAAAAGTTTATTTTATTTATGAAGAAAGTAAAGCGACTAAATATTTACGAATACTTTTACATCAGGGTATGTCTAATAATTACAATACCAAAAACTTAAAGGAACACAAATTACTTTCAAAACATCGAAAAAAATATATACCTCTAAAATTTAATCTTTTACTTATTAATTATTTTTGTAGCATAATTTTATTGTTATTGCAACCAGTTAATCAAAATTAATAGTTTCCCTTCAGTGTTTTTCTAAATTATCGTAAGTTTTGAGTAACAATTACATGACTAAAATATACCTAAAAACTATAATAGTCTAAAATTTGCTTTCACAGCATCAAAATCAAAATTATGCCTATAAAACTCAACTGTCACTTATTCGTACATATTTAAATGTGCAATCAGTCAATTTAAATTATAAAGTTATTCACAAATTGCTTTTAATCAGGGGTTAACTAAATTATTATAATTATTATTTTGAGCAACAATCCCTTTTGTTGATATCTAAAAATTAAAAGAACACAAAGGTATTTTATCCTTGACTACTAAAACCAGGCTAAAGTAGCCTTTTTACTTTTCTCTACCACATACATACATACATTCTGTTAGCTTCATTCTTGTAAGAAATACTATAAAATAAAAGTATCGCAGATATTTGTCACTTAAAGCTAAACAGATATTGAAGCTACCCTTGGCCTTTTTTAAAATATGAGATCATAATACCCTTAACTATAAAAATAATAAGAAGATTTGTACGTTCAGTTTTTTATAGGATAGGGTGATAAACGAGCACACAGCCCACCTGATGGTAAGTGGTTGCTGTAACCCATAGACTTCTACATTTATCCTCAATAAAGAATCAAAATTCAGATGCGTCGTCACCCGTGAAGACTAAGATGGAATGCCTCGTTTCCAGCAAAAAGGGTCTCCGGTTCTCTACACTCACCATACGAAACACAGCAGCGTTAAGCTGCTATTTTACACTAGTATTCTGTGAGAGCGTGGTCCTTCCCCGGTCGAGCCGACCCATTCGTGCTACAACTATACCAGTAATATAGCTGCAGTATGGATCTACCACGTATAAATTGAAAATTTCGAAGATGATCCAATAATAAAAATTATTCATGTTGACGGGCATAACCATTCCCTAAGTTATTGAGTACTATTTTGTTACACTTTTATTTAGTATATATAAGGTCGGGGAAAAAGTTGCTTCGCATTTTATATACAAATTCAAGACATTTTTGTTTTAAATTTTTATTAAATTTAATTATAATTTTTATGGGTCCATTTTGTTCGATAACTTGTTGCGATCTTGTAGGTAGTGACATAATCGCGTTGCTGTAGAAATCTTGGGATTTTGATCAAAAAAATGCCACAAGTAGGTTTTTAGATATACTCAATACCAGATATTTGAACCAACATAGATAAGTTATCGCATTTATAATGGAAATAAAAATAATATTCTTAATTATTTAGAACATGCGAAACAATATCTTATAAATTAAAACCTCCAGAAAACTTTCATTTAAAGAACACAAACAATAAACGAAAATAAACAAAAAATAACACATATCTATACAGAAAAAAAATATAATTTCTTCTATGGGCTTCATACAAGAAACGTGATTTAGGGTTCCTTTAAAATTTTATTTTATTTTATTTTTATTATATGTTGTTATAGCAGCACTACAATAATTAGCCAATACACATTCTGTGAAAATTTCGAGTATCTACATATTATTATACATATTATTCATAAAATACAGCCAGACAGATGGAACGATAGTGGAAACTTAGATCCCATTGACACTCTTTGGGTACGGAACCCTAATAAACGGAAATAATGTTTTAATAATAAAAATAAAAATTAATAAAACAATATATAAATATTAGGTCATTTGACCAATACTACAAAAATAAACATTAAATAATATAGAATTAGGTTATATTATAATAAGTTAAATATATTATATTATAAAATATAGTAACAATAAATTCACATAGAAAAATCACAGCCACGGGGAACTTTATTTTTGTATACGCGGCAACACTGAATGGCGTCTTTCATATTTCGTAACTTATTTATGGCTCATGTTATTTTATGTTGAAATTTCGAAATTGTATGATACTTACTAATAGTATGTGATCCCAGTGTCGTTTTTATTTCTTGTAGTGTTATTTTCACACAGTTTTACTCTGCGAACTGGTATTTTACTTCGGATTATGATCAAAACTTAATAAAACATTCGGTACGTCCACATCACATGTCGCCTGCAACGCAACTGGCTCGGGTACGCCGATTTTGGCGTAGTATTTGTTGCCGCATTTAACAAGAGCGCCGGCAGTATCTAGCCAGAGCGCGCGAAGTCCTATCAATAATCTAAGATTTTCGTAATGTTTTTGACAATATTTATCTGATTTATGGGGGTAGAGAGTTAGGGGAGGGGAAGCTCCACACTACTAAACGTGGCGCAGTCGAGGATAGCCTAGTCGACGGAGCCCTGCTTGGCGGAGCTCCTACTTCTGAGTGGTATACAAAAAGATAACCGCGAAAGGGATGGCGGGGTCGATTCATTCGCGTCGCTCAATCAGTTGACCCCGCCATCCCCTTCTAACCTACCCTATCTGAGTTGGGGTGCCGCAGATCCCGAGCTCCTTCGCTTGCTCTTGCACTTAATAAAACACAAAAATATTAACTTTTATAAAGGCAAATAAAAACGTAAGAGAGCACATTCACGTAAACTCGGAAGAAACGGAATGACGTAAAGTATATCTGTCAATGTCAACGAAATTGCCGGGGTTGGGCATGGAAGTCCCGCCTCTTAAACGTAGTGATTATATTCTCTTTGGGGTTGGGTTTTAAAGTAAGTCGCCAGTATTTTGCCGGCCTAGTGATTCATTTTACGCATTTTGAGATAACTTTGACAGATGCAACGTCAAAAACGTTAGAATTTAGTTAAATATACGATCCATTTCACATTTAGTTAGTTGTCTACGCAAACGCCTGTTGTTTTTGTTGTTGCGTAAGTTGCGTTACATACGCTTTACTTAGTGTTTTCTCACTTTTGTCAATTGCGAAGTATACGGCGATAATATCTGCATCAAGAAGTTTTATTTTCTCCTCGAATAAAAAGTATTCATGGTCAGCTTCGAGCCCCATTCCAGCGGCTATTGAGGATTTTCATCGAGAAATTATAATCTACTGAATATCTACGTAATTAGAGATTTACAACAAGTATATACAACTTGGAACGTCCAGGGTCACCTTGAAGACGGAGACAAAGAAATTTTGAAGAAAACAAAAGGAAATAACCAGTGCAGTGTTTTTATTTTTTATTTTCATTATATTTAGTGATAATTTCTCAATAATTGTTTAATATCCAGATATTATTATAATTTTCGCCTGTATCTCAAAATGACCGATGAGAGGGAATTAATTAAAAAAGGGCAAGGTTTCAAAGGTCGATTAACGGCATTCAATAATTATCTCAGTGAATTAAAGGATACATTGAGCTCGTCTCAGGTTAGCGAACTGCAATTGCGCGTAAGTAAAATTGAATTATTATACGAACAGTACAATGAGGTTCAATTGAAAGTGGAGTGTATTGTGGACGATATCAATAGTCAAATAAACGAGCGAAATGATTTCGAATCGACGTATTATAAAATTCTTTCGAAAGCTCACGAACTTATTCGACAAAATAAAAATAATCTTGAATTTTTAGGTAGTGAAAAAGATTTTTCACGTATTAACAATAATAAGCTTGTTAAATTGCCTACTATACAGCTTCCGAAATTTAGCGGGTTGTATGACAGCTGGCTTGAGTTTCACGATACTTTTTCTAGCTTAATACACTCAAATGATGATATAGATAATATCAACAAGTTTCATTATCTTCGCGCGTCGGTCGAAGGGACAGCCGCCGTCGTAATACAATCTATTGAATTTTCGGTGAGTAATTATTCGGTGGCTTGGAATTTATTATGTGGACGTTTTAATAATAAACGTATTTTAATTCAAAACCGTGTAACGGCATTATTTAACATTGAGGTAATTACTAAGGAATCGTCATTCATTTTAAAGTGCATGATAGACTCCGTGAGTAAAAATCTACGTGCACTTGAGTCATTAGGTGAGCCCATAAATCACTAGAACACCTTACTCATCCACATTATTACTCACAAATTAGATAGTAAGACATACCGGGAATGGGAAGAGTACAAAGATCACTTAGATAATAACAAAATTATTTCATTTGCGTCATTTTTATCATTTATACAAAATCGTGCAGATCTATTAGAAACTTTGGAACTGTCTCGCAATCCTCAAATTAACCAAAATAAAAATAAAATTAAAAGCATGGTGTCATTCACTAAGACCCAAAATCGGTTAAATGAGAAAAGCGAGATGTCTCAGTTCAAACTTTGCCCTAACTGTAAGGCTGAGCACAGTCTAAATAATTGTTCAAAATTTCTAGGGCTTTCTTCTGAACAACGATTAGAATTATTACCGCAGTTTAAGGTTTGTTATAATTGTTTACGTTTTGGTCATTTTGCAAACCGTTGTAAGTCGAGTGGCTTGAAAGTGTGTAAAAGAAAGTACAATACTTTGATTCACGTTTCAGATATGAAGCTCAAGACAACTCCCAATTTATCTTCTCGCCCTGAGGACGGTCCACTCTCTCTCCCTGGTACATCGTGCGAAGATGAGCATATCGGTAATAATAATATCACTTTGTTTGCGCAAGTATCGACCTACCTACGAAATAAAAATCAGGTACTTTTAGCTACTTCCCTTATAAAAATATACGGTCACAATAATGAGGAATACTTAGTTCGCGCTATTCTAGACAGCGGTAGCACTTCTTGCATAATTACGGAAAGATTGAGTAAATTATTAGAGTTACCGATAGTTAATGTTAATGAATCTTTATTAGGAATTAATAACTCTAAGTCTCATATAGGCAAAATGTGTTGCGTGCCTATAAAGTATTTCAACGAAAACTTTAATACTAATCTTTTCTGTTTCGTTTTGCCTCATATAACGGACGAAGTACCGAGTCAGGAAATACCTTTAAACGACATTAACATACCTAGTAACCTCTGTTTAGCAGATTCCCGCTTCCACACGCCATCGTCGGTGGATTTAATTATTGGTGCGGATGTTTTTTGGGACCTATTAGGGGTACGTAAAATTAGTTAGGAAACGGAAAGCCGGTACTCTTTGAATCTAGATTAGGATGGCTAGTCTCAGGCCCCTTAATTAATAATGGCCAAGTACCGTATTCGATTTCTAACACTAAGTCGTTTTTAGTAAAACTAAATTTGAGTGAAAACGTCTCTTCGCACAATAATAATAACGATGATATTCAAAACCTATTGACGCGTTTTTGGCACCTAGAGGAGGTTTGCCATGATACATCAGTTCTCTCCGCGGAGGAGAAAATGTGCGAAGAACATTTTATTAAAAATACAACTCGTCTACAAGACGGTCGTTTCTGTGTGAGAATACCACTGAAACAATCACGTGATATTTTAGGCGGTTCCCTACAACGCGCCAAGCTTTGCCTCCTTTCTCTTGAGCGTAGGTTTAAGGGTCAACCCAAATTTAAAAATAAGTATACTCAATTCATGTCAGAGTATCTAACACTAGAACACATGTCTGAATGTTCATTTGATCTACGGAGGTTAGCATATTTTATACCACACCATGGAGTGATTCGCGAAAGCAGCTTAACGACTAAGCTCAGAGTTGTTTTCAATGCGACGAGCAGTCCGACTACTTCCGGTATTTCATATAATAATTTGCAATTAGTGGGGCCCACTGTACAGGATGATCTGCTATCTATACTACTTAGATTCCGACAACATAAGTACGTGCTATCAGCAGACGTAGAAAAGATGTATAGACAGATGGTCGTACATCCTGATGACAGACCTCTCCAACAAATAGTTTGGAGAAATGATCCATCAGAGTCCATGAAAGAGTACCAGTTAAACACCGTTACGTATGGCACAGCCAGCGCACCCTATCTCGCCACCAGATGTCTTAAGCAGATTGGTATGGATTGCAAGGACGATAAAATCTCCGAAATAATAATCCATGACTTCTACGTCGATGACCTATTAACTGCAGGGGACAGAATTCAAGATGCGCTGGACATACGTAACAAGGTGTCTTCTGAACTGGCCACAGCTAGTATGAACCTCCGTAAGTGGAAATCAAATGAACCTCTAGTAATACTAAATAATAACAATTCATCGCTCGACTTAAATATTGGTTCTACGGAACCCTGTAAAACATTAGGTCTCAGCTGGCGAATCGAGTCTGATGTACTGTATTTATCGACGAGTGAAATCGTTTTAAATAATTTTACAAAACGTGGATTACTCTCGATTATCGATTATCCACGGGGTCTTCTGACCCCATGCATAATTTCTATGAAAATTTTAATGCAAAAATTATGGTTACTTAAACTTACATGGGACGAACAGTTGCCTTCGGAAATAATTAAATTATGGCTTTCAATTGTAGAAAACTTATCACTTTTAAACAATTTAAGAATTCCACGCAGTGTTATCTGCAATCAATATATTAATGTAGACTTACATATTTTTAGTGACGCATCTCAAGTGGCTTACGGAGCGTGTCTGTATGTCCGTAGTTCTAATAATAAAAATAATGTGTTGGTGCGTTTACTTTCAGCCAAAAGTCGCGTAGCTCCCATAAGGCCGACTACAATACCACGGCTTGAGCTCTGCGCTGCACTTGTCGGTGTCCGTCTCTATGAGAAGGTGATAAGTTCGCTTCCAATCCAAGTAAGATCAGTAATTTTTTGGTCAGATTCGACAATCGTTTTAGGTTGGTTAAAAATGCTACCTAACAAATTACAACCTTTTGTTCGTAATCGAGTTGCCGAAATTTTGGAAAAAACAGGTTCATTTACATGGCGACATGTTCCCACTGATCTCAATCCGGCAGACTATGTTTCCCGCGGTACGAACATAAATCAAATTCATAATCTTGACTTATGGTGGTCTGCTCCACAGTTTTTAAAGGGTGACATGTCTAGTTGGCCTGCTAACCCTATTGTAAGTGATAAGCTACCAGAAACTCGCTCAGAGATTTCTTTAGTTGTTACCAATCAGAAAAAACTTTTAATTGACTTTGAAAGATTCTCTAATTTTATAAGATTATAACGTTTTATGGCCTACGTGCTAAGATTTATTAATATTTGTAAAAAGAAACCGGTACAAAGTAAATTTTTAAGTAACGACGAACTACATAATTTATTAAATACTTTGATTAGATTGTCACAAATTGAGTCATTCGAGGAATATATGACCTTATATAATAACAAAAAATTGCCTTCAAAATGTACTATTTTGAAATTTAATTCTTTCCTAGACGAAAATAAAATAATGCGTGTCGGTGGTCGTTTAGGAAATGCAATTTTTACTTATGAAAAGAAACATCAGATTATGTTACAGTTCACTAATCGTTTTACCAAATTATTTTTTAAGTATATGCATGTCAAGCTTTTACACGCCGGTCCTCGTTTACTATTAGCTTCAATTAGAGAAATGTATTGGCCCATTGGAGGCCTCAAGTTAGCTAAATATTGTTATCGACAATGTTACTTATGTTGCCGTTATAAGGGAAGGGTTATAAATCCACTTATGGGCAATCTGCCTCAGGGTCGAGTGAATCCCGGCGGTTTTCCCTTCGAGAGCGTTGGCGTCGATTATGCTGGACCTATTATGTCCGCCAGTCGTCAAGGCCGTGATTGCAAGCTTACGAAAGTGTATATTCTCATCTTCGTTTGTTTTGCGACAAAGGCTGTACACGTCGAGTTAACAGGCGATCTAACAAATAATAATTACTTATCAGCACTTCGTCGATTCATTTCACGTCGCGGTAAACCTAAACACATATACTCCGACAACGGAACCTCATTCGTAGGCGCATACAACGAAATCGGTCGTTTTATAAAAGATAATTGCACTGTCCGAGAATTTGGCTCAGGAAAATATAAATTTCCATTTCATTCCTCCGCAAGCCCCTCACTTTGGCGGTCTTTGGGAAGCAGGCGTTAAGTCAATAAAATATCATTTACGGAGAGTTTTAGGTAATTGTAACCTTACATACGAGGAATTAAACACTGTGCTGGTTCAAATTGAAGGTGTACTGAACTCTCGTCCGCTGACACCTCTCTCCGCGGATCCTGATGACTTACTGCCCCCTTTAGGGGTATATATGTTCTGTACTTACTGCCATTAACCCCGGGACATTTCCTCATCGGCCGCCCCATCACCTCTCTTCCTTCTCAAAATTATGAAGAAGTCCCTAGCAGTAGACTGAGTCGATACCAACGCATCCAACAACTTCGTCAACATTTTTGGAGAAGATTGAGCAAGGAATATATCTCAGAACTCCAGCAGAGATCAAAATGGCGTTCCAATGCTGACACTTTAAGGACGAATGATCTTGTAGTCCTGAAGGAAGACAATTTACCGCCGCTCATTTGGCGACTGGGTCGAATTACAGCCTTTCATCCCAGAGCCGACGGCATCAACCGCGTTGCCGATATCAGAACTGCCACCGGAATCGTCCCAAGACCTTTCTGCAAAATCTGCCCTTTACCTAACAACAAGGAATGCTAATTTTGTTGAAAGACAAGCTTTCAACGCCGGGGGGCATGTCTACGCAAACGCCTGTTGTTTTTGTTGTTGCGTAAGTTGCGTTACATACGCTTTACTTAGTGTTTTTTTTAAGTTGTAACCACCGCCTATTTTTAATTCACTTTTGTTAATTGCGAAGTACACGGCGATAATATCTGCATCAAGAAGTTTTATTTTCTCCTCGAATAAAAAGTATTCATTAGTGATTTACCAAAAGATTTGAAAAATAATTAAAAATACTTCGACGCTGCTCCGGCAGCAAAAATCACATGATGGTGCTTTAGATAAACCCCCTTAACCACCCACTGTGACAGAATCCTCACATTTAGGTGACTCGATTTCAAACCCAACCCGTTTAAATTTTTTCATCTGTTTCATTTTCGAACGTTTTAAATTCAAAATTCAAATAATTTATTCAGTATCAGAGTTTTTACATTGCAGTGTTATGATTGAGGATTTCTTTTAAGTAAATAAATATTTGTGTTAGAAATCCCCCCTCTCCGTAACATTGATTAATAATGTGAAACCTACTTCAGTACTTAATCTAAAAATATGTTTATTGTAATTTTAATGATCTTTTCCAGTTTCTTTTTATTTATTTTAAATAGCTACTCGACATTTCAATCGCCATAAATAAACCATTTAAACGCGGTATTGTACTTTGTTAAAAATTCATAATTTCTTTATAAAGCTAAAGTTTCATACGGACTTTTTTTTGGTATAGGGTTAAAAAGCGAGCACACAGACTACCTGATGGTAAGTGGTTGCTGTGACCCATAGACATCCACATTTATCCTCAATAAAGAATCAAAATGCAGATGCGTCTTCACCCGTGAGGACTAAGATGGAATGCTTCTTTTCCAGTAAAATGGGTCCCCGGTTCTCTACACTCACCATACGAAACACAGCAGCGTTAAGCTGCTATTTTACGCTTGTATTCGGTGAGAGCATGGTCCTTCCCTGGTCGAGCCGACCCATTCGTGCTACAACTATACTACTAATATAGCTGCAGAATGGCTCTACCAGGTAAAAAAAGTCATCATCAATACTTACAGTCTACCTGATGGTGAGTGGCTATCGCAGTCCATGGACAACTGCAGCCAACTTTAAACAAAGAAGGCTACAGATGAGTTGTGACTTCTGTTTATTAATAAAGAAATTCATCACATCCCATAATTATAATTATATGATACGAGGGTGGATTGAAAAGTACTCGGCCTAACACAGATCCATTCAATTCTAAAAATCAAATCTACCCACATTATTTAGTTCAGTTCAGACTAGTTCATTGTGTGAAGTTCGAAACGTGTGCGATAATTAGTTGTGATTTTATAAATTTATTAACAAAGTAATCGGACATAATTTCCGCGAATGGAGCAAATCGAGCAGCGTGCCGTCATTAAGTACCTCCATAAGAAGGGGCTATCATCAAAAGCTATCCATGATGACATGGTCAGTACATTAGGCGATTGTGCTCTGTCATATTCATCCGTCAAAAAATGGATAGCAGAATTTAGCGTGGTAGAGAGAGTGTGAAAGATGAACCCCGCTCTGGAAGGCCTTCGACGTCAACTACTGACGAAAATATTAAAAAAGTACTTGATTTAATAATGGGAGACCGCAGATTAAAAATTAGAGAGATAGCCGAGATTATAGGCATCTCTGATGAACGAACTCAAAACATCATTGTCAACGAGTTGGGTTTCCACAAGGTGTCTGCGAGGTGGGTTCCGCGACTGCTTTCAGTTGAACAAAAAAGGACGCGATTGACTATTACACGCGACTGTTTGGAGTTATTTGAAGCCGATGCAGATGATTTTTTGAATCATATTGTTACTATAGACGAAACATGGGTTCATTACTGTACACCGGAAACAAAACAACAATCAAAACAGTGGAGAAGACCTGGTTCACCACCCCCTAAAAAGGCTAAGTCGATTTCGTCGGCAAATAAGGTGATGGCTTCAGTATTCTGGGACTCGAAAGGTGTGATTAGGATTGATTATGTTTAAAGGGGTTAGACTATAAACTCTAATTACTACTGCACCTTACTACGTCATTTACGAGAGGAAATAAAAGAAAAACGTCGAGGAATGCTCAGAAGAAAAGTCCTGTTTCATCAAGATAACGCCCGTGTTCACACGTCAGTACAGTCAATGGCTGAAATTCACAACTGTGGCTTTGAACTGTTACCGCATCCGCCGTATTCACCTGATCTGGCAACATCAGACTTCTTTCTGTTCCCTAACCTAAAAAAGCACTTGGGAGGTCAAAGATTTTCGACAAACGACGAGGTCAAAGCAGCTGTAGACGCATATTTTGACTCTAAGCAAGAATCATTTTTTTTCAACGGTCTAAATGCTTGGAAGGGGGGGTGGCAAAAGTGTATTGAACTTGATGGTGATTATGTAGAAAAATAAAAATATAACTGATTTAGTATGTGTTTATTTTCTTGGTTAGGCCGAGTACTTTTCAATCCACCCTCGTATATAGCTTTCTATACTTTTCAGAACGAAACACAATAGTGCAAACGCTGCTATAGATAGCGATATACCATCCTCTTACTTATTTCTACAGCATGATGAACCGCAGAATAAGAATGGCAACTACCTAGATGAACTCCTGTACAGAAAAGGAGTCCTACCCCCCAATTTAAAAGGTGTATGAAACTGCAGTACTGGCCATTTCCAACCATAATCATTTTTGTTTGGCTAAAAATCATAATTTAAAATTAATTATTTTTTAAAAACATTTTTTTTCTTAAAAACATGGAATTCTTTTTCAAATATAGTCATTTGTTTATTGATAAGCGTTAGTTTTTCAACTCATATGAATCTTTTTCGTCATCATGGATACGTTAAAAATTCGAGTAATTATGGAATATGAGACCCGTTGCGGCAGCAACGCGGCACAAGCGGCACGCAAAATTAACGACGTTTACGGAACAAATATTACAAACGAACGCATCATTTCTTATTAGTTTGTCCGATTCCGTTCTGGGAATTTCGACCTGAAAAATAAAACCCGTAGTCGTCCAAAAACTTTCGCCAACAATGACGAATTAAGGACGATTGTGAAAGCTACTCAACTCAACCTACTAAAGTAGCTGATTATACAAACCTAACAAGCATCAAAACAATAGTGTTCCATTTGCGTCAAATTGGCAAAGTAAAATAGCTCGACAAATGGGTACGGTAACCAACCCACAAACTCAATGATAGCCAGCGCGAAGCACGCGCGGAGACGTGTCTTACACTGCTCAACAGGCACATAAACAAAGGAATTTTGAACCGCGATGTTAGCTGCGACGAAAAATGGATTCCGATTGACAATCGTAAGCGCTTGGCAATTTGGTTGGATCCTGGTTTAGCACCTAAATAATGCCCTAAACGAAAACTTAGCCCTAGAAAAGTGATGGTCACTGTTTGGTAGTCTAGCGCCGGTGTGATTCATCACAGCTATTTACCAAACAGAATGAACATTACTGCAAATGAACAGTACTGTAAAGAACTGAACACAATGATGAAGAAGCTCGCACGTCCCCAACCAGCTTTGGTCAATCGCTCATCATTGCTGCTCCTACACGACAATGCGCGACCTCATGCTGTAGAACAGACAATCTCCAAGTTGCAATAGCTGGAGATGGAAGCACTCCGTAATTTTGTCGTACCCACTAGACCTTGCACCTACAGACATCTACTTTTTCTAGAATTTGGATAACTTTTTAGCGAGAAGCCAATTGAATACCCGAGAGTCAGTACAAAATACATTGGAAGAATTTTTTGCCTTCCGTCTAACTAATTTCATCAAGAACGGCATCAATAAACTGTAACTGCATTGGCAAAGATGCATGGATCACATGAGTGATTATTTTGATTAATATAAATATAAAAATTCGAAAAGAAGTAACGTTAACTTATTTGATAAAATCGGCGATTTAAGACCTTATATTAAATTCAGTTTTATTGGTGAAGGAACTTTAATTAAAACTATCATTTTGTTTATTACATAACGTACAACTTTAAGTGAAGGTTGAATAAATGGAAACATTTCAGTCGTTAAAAACTTGGCGTGCTGTAATAAAACTTGGCATAGACCGAGTTCTTTAACGAGTCCAGCCGCCAAAGCGTACAACTTAGCGCAATTGATTAGTTAAGCACTAACACGGAGAAAAAAAATACTTGTTTATTTTTTAAGACTCTTGCAATATACTACTAAAAGGGTCCAACAAACAGGGGTTAGTCAGTCATTGATGTTCTACTCCGAAACTAAAATCACACCACGTTGGGTTCGGGAGCAACGAGTTGGACGTGACTCCCGTGAACAAATTTTATTTATAAGAATCACACAAAAAATCTTATTATTATGACATACCTCACATTGTTATAAAATAAAAACATATTAAGATATTATACAGAACATTTTCAAAGTAAGAGATATTAAATATTTAACACACATGGTTAAAATAACAATCTTTATTAAAACATGAATATCTTAAGTAACACAATAGTTTAATTAACAATTTAAAGGTATTTTACACTTTAATTCGATGTTAATGTCCTTAAATAAATCTATTATTATTATTTCACTATTTTAAGCATAAATTTAGACACTTAACACAATACTGATTTTATTAACGCACATAATAAACCAAAAACATTTATTACTTATTTCCACATAAAGTATTGAAATTTTCACAAATTAATAAAATTTATTTTTCATTTTCATTTTACATTATTTGGACTCTGCTTAGATCCCATACAACATTAACAACCAATTCCTACACGACCTTTATCATATCGGTAGGAGGCTAGTGCTATTCTTGTCTAAATTACAACTATCTTTCTTCATTATGAATCATTATTTGTTTACATATTATGCTATCTTTATCAGCCATAATTAATCTTATCTCTTACCACCAGAGGTAAATTTAATATTTTCATCTAAAATAAGTATCTAATTAATATAAGACTTATTCATATTTATTTAAAAATAATTAATTTAAAAACAAACCTTTATGAAATCAACTCTCGACGGGGATTCGAACCCGGAACTTTCGTACGACATTATATTAAAAATGTTTACTTTTAACATATATATATATATATATATATATATATATATATATATACACATATAATATATCTTTATTTGAAGTGCCTTATACAATTGAATAGCAATATCTTCAAAACATGAGATTGTTTATTTTTTGTGAAATGAAAAATGATAAACTATTTTTTAAGTGCGTCGCCAACACCTATTGATAAAGTTATTCTCAATATATATTATAAATTATAATATATGTAGTTAATTTGCAAAATGAGTATATTTAATTTATAATAGCTATAATATGGTCCCAAGAGAGGCGCCGATGAGGTGCTAGGCTAGCCTAGGGCGCCATCGACATTTAATACGCCGCTTCCTCCGGACTTGATAGAGTGACCATAAAGCGTACTTCGATGAAAGCTACTGGAACTGCTTGAAGAGTAGAACTAGGTGTTCCCAGTTTAGTCTCGTTTTGATAGATATGATTATATGTGGTAAAGCCATGCTGTATTTATATTAGTAGTATAGTTGTAGCACGAATGGGTCGGCTCGACCAGGGAAGGACCACGCTCTCACAGAATACCAACGTAAAATAGCAGCTTTACTCTGCTGTGTTTCGTATAGTGAATGTAGAGACCCGGAGACTTTTTTTACTGGAAATGAGGCATTCCATCTTAGCCCCCACGGGTGACAACGGATCTGCATTTTGATTTTTAATAGAGGATATATGTAGATGTTTATGGACCGCAGCAACCTCTTACCATCAGGTGGACTATGTTCTCGTTTGTCAGCTTATCATTTAAAAAAAAACCTTACCTCCGGACTTGAAAGAGTGATCTGAAGGTGTAATTCGATGACTGCTACTGGAACGCCTTGACGAGCAGTAATATAATAGGTGTGCCGATTTTGGGCTTGTTTTATCAGTTATGATGAGATCTTACCTCCGTACTTGATAAAGTGACTTAAAGGTGGACTTTGATGACTGCTACTACGGAACGGCACGGCACGTCTAGTTCTCCTCCACGAGGAGAACTAGACGTGCCGAGTTTGGGCTCGTTTTGTTAGTTCGGAATAAACCTTACCTCCCCCTCCCGAACGGGTTCCTGCCTTGTCGTGGCGGGGGGCTTGGTAGCCGTGGCCTGGTCACCCGCGGTGAACAAAGAGGAACCCCTTGACTGGCCCGTGGTGTAGGACCGGCCCGAGGTGGCCGCTCCGAGTGGACTTGGCGAGCCCACTTCGGATGTGTGTCGGTGGGTTGCGGTGAGAGGGGTGTCCACTCCCCCTACCGCTGCAGCCGAGGTTGAGTCGCGGAGGAAGAGGAGTGTTGATATGGCGATGTGCCACTAGCCCTATCCTCCGCGACTCTGACGGGGCCGCACCGTTCATGCGGTAGTGATGGGGTCGCGGGAGGAGAGGAGTGTCAGTATTGCGAGGCGCCGCTCTCCCTACCCTCCGCGGCTGAAACTTTGTTGGTGGCGGAGCCAAAGACCAGATCCGCCACTGGGGTCGGTTGGGGCGGGTGCTACTAAGCGCTCAATTTTCCTGTCGCCATGGCCTCCGCGTATCGGACTCGGGGGGATCTGATACGCAAGTAGAGTAGGAGGGCGTGGAGGGGGGCGTGCCTTGTGTTCCTGGTGCGCCTTGCCTGAGAAGGAGAATGGGGAGGAGAGGTCCTCCCCCGAGATAGGGCTGCTATGGGGCAGCCGGCGCTAGTGGGGCCGCGGATATACGAAAGCTTTCCTGTGACCCTGCCAACATGCGGCGAAGGTGGAACATCATGGGGTTTAGTCGGTGCGAGTCCGACATAATCCGTCCTTGCCGCCGCGAGGCGGGTATGCGTAGTCATTTCCCCAAGTTAAAAAAAAGACTACCTCCGGACTTGACGGAGTGACTTGAAAGTGTACGGTCGGTGACTGCTGCTGGAACTCTTAACAAATAGAACTACAATTTACATTTTTTTTATTTTTTTTCCCTATCATAATATGAGCATTATGAGTCGTGTATTTTTGGATTTTCCAAACTTTTTTTTAATTGAAGTTTGACATAAAATTATCGGAAAATTGGAAGTATAAAAATAAAGTTTCTAGTGAAAACTTGTGTGTATTTAAACTACTTTAAAAAAGAGAGGTATAATCATGTTATACGTAATTTTTTTAATGCGCTTTGGGCATGCACAATTGAATTTAGCAATAACTTTCGTATTTATTTGCTCCAAAGATTTGTAAAACGCATGCTGGTGAGTCCTCTCCTTTATACAAAATAACACATAAATTTACTTTTTCATTTTGCAATTTCATTTTGAACTTTTTGCGGATCCTACTTTTCACGCTCAAAATAATGCAAGTGCCATTATGCACGCACAATAACAGAATTATACAAACTTTGCTTACCATGTAATATGTTATTTACATTTCTTTTAGTTAAATCAACTTATTGCAATCTAATGTCCTTATTTGGCTTATATTAGGTTTGTATAGACGTATTAAGCAGCAACTAATTAGTAGATAACGAAGTAGGTTATTAGGTTTAAATTTTGCGTAGATCACTCTTGGTAATGTTCTCTATCAGTTTGTGAAGTTTCATTACAATCGGTTAATCTATTCTGAATATTAACCCAGAAGGACATAATGACAGACGAAGATTTTAAAAATGATTATCAATATCTTAATGGCATGCAAATAGCCCCCATAGCTCAATAAAAGGCAGTTATTTTGATAATACAGACAAACACTTCAAATTTATTTAATGTATAGACTAGGTGTGCGCCGCGACTTCAACCGCGTGTAATTGAGGGTTTTAATTATATTGCTCAGAACCCTTATTCTTTTTATCAAATATAAGTAGCCTAAGTTACTCCTTAGGACATGGGCTATCTGCCGGTGAAAGTCCCGTTGAAATCGGTCCAGCCGTTTCGGAGATTAGCCGGAACAAACAGACAGACGGACAGACAGACCGGCAGACAGACAAAAATTTAAAAAATATGTTTTTGTTATAAGTACCGTATATACACTCATATGCATTGAGTACAAAGCTGTTATTTTAACATTACAAACAGACACTTCAATTTTATTTATTTAGATATAGATTACGCGAAGAAATCTTTCTTCCGAACATTTTATGACCGAGATTTTATTACCAACGAGCGCCTTTTTACTTGTATTACGAGTACCTTACAAACAAAAAGTCTTAATTAAAAAGTTCTTATCAAAATA
This sequence comes from Parnassius glacialis, assembly GCA_033319125.1. NCBI lineage: Eukaryota > Metazoa > Arthropoda > Insecta > Lepidoptera > Papilionidae > Parnassius > Parnassius glacialis. The sequence continues at coordinate 53,321,598 of JAVANC010000001.1, read as the reverse complement.
TTCTTCGAATTTTTTTGGAGTTTGCTAGTTATTTTAATATAATTTAAACAGTGCCTACTTTATTCTCTTAGTTACTTCACAGTAATTATTATACGCTTGTTCAGTTTATATTAATACGCACTTATGCAGTCATATGTGTTTCTAATCTATATCTAAATAACAGAGCTAAGTGAAAGAGAAAAGCTTAATGAAAGAATGAAGTTAATCTCTCCAATAATACTTACAAGGAATTCGAATTTTTGATGTTATTAGGAAGACGCTGCTGCCCATCTTCTGATTTGATTCCCTTTGTCGTATCTTACGATACCCACGCGATGAAATAGAATAGTGGATATTATTACACCGCCAGTACACGGTAAATCTAAAATTAAACTGAATAAATAAATGAACTATGCTGCTGAGTATCTTATGGCGTGTCGATAACTGGATATCCTTTTTACTCGACAACCCTAAGAAAAGGGTAATTTTTTAATGTTTTTCGTGTGTACAGTCAAGTCTGGCAACTTTATCAATGGAAGGTAACTTTGCCATCAGTGGTGTACTGGTACAAAATTACGATTAACACGGTAAACGTAACGTTTTTTGACATTTGTCATTTTTTGTATGAAAATTTAATAATAATGGCAGAGTCGGGAAGGGTCGCCCTAGGCGAAAGTTTATCGACCAAATAGGCGATATATTGAAAATGGGCCAAATTAAGAGTACCTTTAACCGACGAGCGTGTATGCGTACTTAAACACCTTTTTCAGTGCTCCAGAACTTTTGTGGATTTTAGTTGAAATACTGAATGTACGTACCTATATCTTTGTAATTACGTAATATTAATTGTTAGGAAATGTAATATTTCATTTTTAATATAGTAGTCTTAATATTTGTCTATAAATCTAACTTGGCAAAGTTACCATACTAGTGATTTACGATGTGATCATCGATCGATAATCGCTTACTTGCCTTAACTTAACCAGTTTTGCTATTGTTGGAAATCAAAATTTTGGTTGTTTATAAAAAAAAATCCTGATCGTAATAAAATAATATCACTTTAGGAAAATGGCTCGCCAAATTAGACGTAAATTAGAAAGTAGAACATATGAAAATTACTCAGAAGAAATGCTGAATATCGCCGTCAACTTATGAAATATTGAAAAATGGGAGGGCAACTTTACCACAAGAGTAAACTTTGCTATTTACAACACAATTAGAGGAGCAAATCATAACTCTGAGTATTGTGTATTATATTATGAGGTAAACTTACCTTCAGCCTTCAAGTCAAATCCTATTATTTTCATTATAAACCCCGACGGCAAAGTTGCCACAAAAAGAGGTTAACTTTGCAATTTTTTTTAAGTATTTTGTGTATTTAATGTTATTATTTGTTTAAATCACTAATAAATACCAAATCTATGAAAAATATAATGTTACATTTAACATTGACGCCCAGTGTGACAGTACATTTTTTGTTGGAAAATTGGTCCTAAACTTTGAAGTCCTTCCAAAATGGCAGTTGCCAGGTTTCACGGTATGTATATATATAAGCACACATACACATATATATATATATATATATATATGTGTGTGTGTGTGTGTGTGTGTGTGTGTACTTGTATGTATGTATGTATACATTTACGTATGCATGTATATAAGTATGTATCTATGTATGTTTGTGTCTACTTCTTTGGCACACTGTAGCTTAAGCGGCTTAGCCTTTTGCCTAAATGCATTGTAAAATATGTAGTGTCAGTAGATTCGCCTTAGTTGTGGAAGTGAGATAAGAGTTTTTGTTTTTTTTCTGTTATAGGAGGCTGATCAAAACGATATTCTAAAATATATTCACAGTGACGACGTATTTTGCATTTTAATTTATATATGATAAATGAACGTGTCTATAAGCTAAACTACCCACTCACCAACAGATTTCCCAGGTATATCAGATGCTTATGGGCGGCGGTAGTCACTTATCATTCAGTGAACTGCATGCTCGTTTGCACCCTCTTATGTAAAAAAAACATTAATCAACCATGTGGACTGTATGCACATTTAACAAATGTGCATAATCCTGTCATTGAAAAAAAATACTCTCAATTAATGCCAAGTAATTTTAAATGTTTGCATGAATAAACTCTATAATATTTTGTGTTACATAAAGATAATAAATTAAATAAATATATAACAAACGTCTAACATCGTTGAAAATTGCGCATTGAAATGATATAATTGTCCTATACACACTTTTTGTAATTTTTTACTGACCCACTCTATGGAAAGAAATTTCTGAAATAAAGAATAATAATAATAATTACAATATATTCAATTAAGTGACAATATTGCATTTCATTCTTATATTATGCAGCGTCGAGACACATTGATTACTGTTTCGACTAACATCGCATAATATGAGCTGCTTTACTACTTGATTTATTTTTATGATTTTTTTTCTGTCGTCAATCTATCTAAATCAATTATTTGCTTTTTTATTGCTTTTTATTTTTTATTTTAATATAAAATAACAAAAAGCTACACTTCTCTTGTCAAAACTGGCAGCTTTGATAGGTCCTGTAAAATTATTTTATTTATAAAATTTTTGTTAAAGATGTTTATCCGCGACAATTTCATAACAGAACATGTCGTTTGTGAGAAGGTAGACATTGTTCTTACTTTCTTTACTTCGATTAATCGTAATTACCACGACTGACAGATGCGCGCGAGTACTAGACGCCTGACTACGTTTTACTTTTAACGCGAATTTCTACACAAGTTTACAACTGTTAGTGTTTTAGTTTGTGTTTGCTGGTACTATGGTGCTGGTGAGGTCTGCGTTCGGTAATTATTTGCGTGATAAAATCCGGAGCGAGGATACAAAGAAGAAACAATGTTCCTTGACATAGCCTAGTGGATCAGTAGTTAGCGTAAATTGGCTGTTTCAATAGGCTGGCCTTAAAGCTTCAAAAATTGACGAGTGTGTTGTTTATAGAATTTGTTGGGCCGACTAACTAACTGGATGATCTTATAAAATTAGCAAGAAGACGATTGTTGCAGTTTGCTCGGGACCTTAGTTTATAGTCATATAAACATAGACTTGCAATTGCGTATGGTGATAATGATGATGATGGTTATTACTATTTACTTTTGTTTTCCTTTACGCTGTGGTATTTAAAATCCGTTTATATGACTAGAATTTCTTAAGTAGCAAAACCGGTTTAGATAGTGAGCGCATTTCAACTTTTTGAAATGTGATACAGTAACCGGGACTAGATGGATTCTTACATGCAATCAAACGCAAATTTACTTATTGCTCATCCCTATCATTTCTTGTATTAACACGAGTATTACACATTAAATAAAAACAACATAATCGATTTTATCGAATCGAATCGTATCGTATCGTATTGAATTATTTTAATTCCCAACGTTTCAGATGCTCTTAAGCAGCCATGGTCGTGGGGGACTTTAGTGCTAATGTCTTAATGTCATTTTCAACCTGGGCTACTTTCAGATATCGGATATTAATGTTTGGTCCGCGTTACCCAGAACAAGCCGACTGTATCTTGATGTCTTGCAGTGATGTGCTTGGGTTTTTTTTTCATTTGATTATTATAGGATTTCAAGCAGATGATTCAGCCAGCACTGCCAGCCATCTTCGCTATTGAAATTTTGCATGTTTTATAAAATCCAAGAGCTTTGCAAAAGCTAGTCTCCGCGCGCTGTAGACAGACAGTTTTATTTAATTTAGATAAAAATAAATTCACAATCTTATAAAATTTAATTTTTGTTAGAATTTTATTATTATCAAAGGCCGAAAGTTGAAAGTTGAAAATTCATTAAGTAATTTCTTAACTGGTTGTCGTGATTAGAGCGAACGGTTCCCAAATTAATAATCAAATACTTGATAAAGTTACAAGGATCTTACGTCAATTTTTAATCTTCTTTTTATTAAAGGTGTAATTAAATTAAAGCATTTTGTACTGCGTTGTTGAAAGTGATAAATACTAATGAACATACATATACATAAACATAAACATAAACACTCACGCCTGTCACCCAGAGGGGTAGGCAGAGACTATGGACTTCCATTTGGCACGATCCTGACAGACCTCTCTCGCTTCCTCCACATCCATATACCTACGCATACACGCTCGTCTGTTAAAGGTACTCTTGATTCGGCCCATAATCAATATATCGCCAATTTGGTCGATAAACTTTCGCCTAGGGCGACCCTTCCCGATTCTGCCGTTCACCTCTGCAACATAAATTTGCTTTGTCACTCTTTCCTCATTCATTCTTTCTACATGACCAAACCACCGAAGCATTCCTTTCTTAATCCTGGTCACAACATCATCTTGCAAACCACACTCTTCTCTTATTAAACAATTTCTCACTCTGTCATTCAGATTCATCCCTAACATACTCCTTAATGACCGCATTTCTACAGCATTTATTCTACTCTCGTGCTTCTTCTGCCACACCCAACTTTCACTACCATACATTAAAGTAGGCACTAATACAGCATTGTGAATTGCCATACGTGCCTTTTTGGACACATTCTGACTTTTCACAATAGAGTGTAGAGCCCCATTCACTCTATTTCCTGCATTCACTCGTCGTTCTATATCCTTATCATATCTACCATCCTTACTAAACACACATCCCAAATACACAAACTCATCTACTTGTTCTACCAACTCCCCTTCTATTCTTATTTCACATATCGTTTTACTTTCTTCTCTTTCAAAAACCATAACTTTCGTCTTACTTGCGTTTACTTTCATTCCCTTTTCTTTTAATGTCCTGTTCATTAATGTAACCATCATTTGCAACTCGGCCGCCGAAGACGCAAGTATGACTTGATCATCGGCGTACAAAAGGCATTTGACGGTTAACTCACCCATTCTTAACCCGCATTCTTCTACTTTCAAATTTTCCAAACAACTGTCCATAAATAGGTTGAACAGCCACGGGGAAGCCACACAGCCCTGTCTGACACCTTTATGGATGCCAAACCAGTCCGAGTAAGCCCCGTTGATCCTGACACAGGCATTAGAGTCCCTATATAGAGACTTCAATGCCTGTATCAGACCAGCGCTCAACCCAAATGAGGTCAGTGTTTGCCATAACACTTTCCTGTCCACTCTGTCATAGGCCTTTTCCAAGTCCATGAACGCACAAAAAACTTTCTGGTTTTTGACCAAAAATTTCTCCGCAATCATGCGCATGGAAAAGACTTGATCCGTACACCCCATCCCCTTTCTAAATCCAGCTTGCACATCCCAAATTTTTCCATCAGTTGCTTCCATAACTCTTTCAATTAACACCTTAGCATACAGTTTACCCACAATGCTAAGCAAGCTGATACCACGGTAGTTTTTACAGTCCTGCTGCGACCCCTTTCCCTTATATATTGGGACTATAACGGCTTTGCACCAGTCTTCCGGTACCCGCTTCATTTCCCAACATAAATTAAACAAGGTGTACAGCAGGCCTGCAACTACACCCTCTCCAGCCCTTAGCATTTCGAGTGATATTCTATCATATCCGGCTGCCTTACCTGCTTTCATGCTTTTCATTGCTTTCACTATTTCATCTACACTTATTTCTCTACCTCTCTCTTCTTCCGGAATTTCTATTTCACTTACTTTAGACGACTCTTCACTCTTAAACACGCTTTCAAAGTATTCCTTCAATCTCTTTAAATTCGAAACTTCATCATTCAGCATGCAGCCATTCTCGTCTCGTATAGCATTCATTCTAGGCTGTTTTGAATTGCCCCTGGCAGTTCTTACGAGCTTCCAGAACATTTTAATATTTGCCTGGAAGTTGTCAGATATTCTTCTATCATTCTTATCTGTCCTTTCTTGCTTTTTCCTTTCAACAACTTCTTTTACTCTCTTATTTATACGTCTAAAGTCTGCCTTTTTTCTTTCAATCTCATCATTCATACCGCCAGAATTACCAGCTTTAGTTGCTAGTAAATCTAGCCATGCTTACTTCTTTGCTTCAACTTCCATCCGTACCTCATCATCCCACCACAACGTATTACTTTTCCTTTCATTCGTTCTCTTACTTACACCACATACTTCGGTGGCTGTATCCACCAAAACTTTTTTAACATTATTCCATACATTCTTCAAGTCTAAATCATTCATACTAAATTCATTCAACACATTTATATTTTCTCTCAGTCTGCATTTATACTTCTCTTTCACACCTTCATCTTGTAGCCTCTCTATTCTTATACGCTGTAACGCAGTGGTAGACACAGATGTCCGATGCCGCCAACGCTTGAATAGACCATTAATTTGGCATAAGACCAAGTAATGATCCGTCCCTACGTTGGACCCCCGGTAAACCCTTGTATCTACCACTGCGCTCCTCATTCTTCCATCCACAATTATGAAATCTATCATGCTTCTATCATCCCCTCTTTCCCATGTATACATGTGAATCCTCTTATGGCGAAAGAAAGTGTTCGCCACAAAAATATTCTTTTCCACACATATGGTGAGGAGGTCTTCACCATTCTCATTTATTCTTTCATCGCCAAACGCTCCTAATATCCTTTCATAACCAGACCTCTTCACTCCAACCCTTCCATTAAAATCTCCTAACATAATAATACTTTCATTTTCCTTGCATTTCGTCAACACCAGCCTTACCATGTCCCAAAACTGCTCTCGGATATAAGTGGGCTTAGACATATCTGGGGCGTACACCCCAAGCACAAACAACTTCTTTAAGCCCACTTTCATTCGTATCCACAGCAGCCTTGGGCTTACACATTCATACTCTTTCACACATTGACCCATTCTTTCTGAAAGGATGACACCGACACCCTGGCACGCCCGCTCGGTCTCGTCTACACCAGACCAGTAAGCGATATACATGCCATGTGCAGTGACATCTCTTCCCTTTCGTTTCGTCTCATTCACACATAACACATCTATTCTTCTATCATTCATCATTTCGCATATTTCATCCATCTTATCATTCATTGCTCCACATACATTCAGCGTAGCCAGATGGGCCTCCGCAATCCACTTTTCGCCCCTCCAGGAGACAGGACGTGACGGGTGGCGAACCTCGTCGCCGGTTTTCCTCCCGGAGATTCTTCGCACCCCTGCCCCATTAAAGGGGCGCCGGGAACTCGGGGCCATTTCATTCAATTTTTGGCTCATGGTGCGACATAAGGGGTGGTAGATTTTACACCGCTACCACACGGCGAGGAGCCGAGTCTGTCGTTTCGGCTTTGTCGCTCGTTTAGCACCACCCGGGGGACACGTGTAGGGTGGGCCTAGGGTTAGGTGGTCGAAGCCTACGGACGCGAGCGACTCTTCCCCGTCCCCATCAAAACTAATGAAGTTGTCTAGAAAACGGTGTTGACAAAAGTTTCAATATAAATGTTTATTTTTCAATACAAGTATAATTAAACGTCTTCGATAGCAACAATTTGTACAATACTATTGCGTTTCTTTGTTTTTCATAGTGTAAAAGAGCCATGGTAGCTCGGGAGTAAAATGCTCGCCTTACAGTACGTGAGGAACTCGGGTTCGATCTTTGCTGACACCAGTAAAATTTTTACTTGCAATTTTAAGTGCTGATTTACCACGTGCGGTGAAAGAAAACATAGTGAACAACCTATGTCTAAATAAAATTACAGATACAAAAATTTGCAGATACTTTTACTTTATTTTTACTAAACCGAACTAAAGGAAACTGAAACAAGACATGGGCAACATCGTATTCCTGATAACAGTTGCATAAAAAATACGGTAGCCAACCCGATTGCCAAGCGTGACAAGTATAGTAAATATGATGAGGTAATTATTTGGGGACCTATATTCAGTAATGCATTTTTCATAGACTTTAATGGTAGATAAAATGTCATATTTTAATATTGCAGAATTTATCACTTTATCTCGGGTGTCGAAGCAACTATAGAAAAAAGGCGGAATGACCAGCATTATCAGTGTGTAGAAATTAAATTAAAACTTATTAACTGGAAGTAACCTATGTCCAGCTGAACAGAGATAAACTATATCTATGTATATTTTATATAGAAGAAAAAAGTTAAAAAATAGCGGTATTTAGCGGTTTTGATATTTAAACCTTTTGAAACATTTGTTAAACGTGAAACGTATAATTACGTTTTTGATTACATTATAGAACATACTGTAGTTACTAATAGTTCTCTTATCGCTTTCCATACTGCATAAACTATAATAATACGTAATATTAACATTCAAAACAAGGCAAACAAGAAAATACATGCGGAATTTCTTTCGTCGTTCTTTCTCGATTCTTTAGAAAATTTTATTCATTTTATTAAGAATAGGATAGTTGAGTATTGACTTCTTAAAATCAAAAAGGTTATTGCCAGAACAATTTCATGCAATATAGATTATTATACTTAATTCTTATTAAAAGTAATGTTTTATTTATCACTACTTTGGCAAATACCTCTGTCCTAGGAAGAACCAACGCGAAACCCAGTGGGAATGTTTATTTTATAACATTAAATTTTATAACTATATTTTTATTAAAATTTATAAAATTATTTTGTATTTTTTTAGTTTATTAAATTATATTTTAACAGGTCTGGCTATTAGGGCCATTTATTATGTAAATAGTCAAGATTCTCACATAGAAAACTTTACAGAATAGAATAGAATAATTTGTATTCAATATAGATTATTACATAATATTGGAAGTCATTTTTTTATTTACCACTGGTTCAGAAAATACGTCTGTCCTAGAAAGAACCGGTAAAACACCCAGCAGTACTTTTTTAATCATATTATTTCACTTTACAAATTTTTTTGTACAAATTTAAGATGAATTTTAATAGAACCAGCATGGCAGCGATCACCTCATTCCCAGGGTTTTTTTTTCATTTATGTGTTCTTCGATATTATAATAACCCTTTTTTCCAATTTTCTTTAATAAAATATTTAAATTTGTTTACTGACAAATTTTGTATATTTTCTGGGATTTTGTTGTAAAAGGGTATACATTGCTCCATAAATGAATTACTAATTCTGTGGAGTCTAGTAACTGGTATTAGAAGCTTATGTTTGTTTCGAGTGTTTAAAGTATGAACATGTTTATTCCTATCAAAGTTATTTATATGTATTTTTTTTTAATTTATTTATTTTTTTGTCCTTTATTGCAACACACCAAGTAGGGGTTACAAAGGGCGGACTTAATGTGCCCATGACATTCTGTACCAGTCAACCAGACGAAAAATGGAATAAAGAAATATGTTGTCAGATGCAAATTAAGGACAATAATAAAACATAACTTATATATAAAAACAGTTCAAATATAGTAAATATATAACACAATTCCTAATTGCGTTATATAAATACAGTACACAGTACAAATACACATATACATATATAAATTATAAATACATACACACATATATAACACATATATAAAGTGAATTAATTGTTGTTTATTTCTAAATAACGTTGTCGCACCAGTCTTTTAAATAAAAGCTTATTCGTAACTTCCTTGACATCAGCGGGTAAGGCGTTCTAGAGGAGAACAGTCTGAACTGTGAAGAAAAAATTTATAAAAATAGTTCTATGTTCTGGAATACAAACTTTAAATGCTTTAGAAGAACGAGGTCCACAGCCGGAAATAGAGTAGAGAAAGTTGAAGTTTTCTTAAAGATATGGCGGAGAATTAGCATTGGTTAAGATGGCAAAAAGTGTCAATAAAATTCTGGAGCAACGCCTTTGACATATAGTGAGCTGAGATTAACTGTTGATTCATTGAAAGTGATCGATATCCTATTGTAAACCACAGGTTCAAGGTTTCTATAGTCAGTATTAGCCAGCATGCTTGGACTACCTACAATCATTGCTTTCCATTTAAACGGATTTACCGAGATACCATGCCTGTACGACTAACTCGGATAGCATCAAGATCATCGTTCAGCACTCTTATGACGTTATTAATGACATTGATACTAGATTGTACGTATAGTTGAAGATTATCTGCATACAGATGGGGCGAATACTTGATAACAGAAGATATTTAATTAATGAATAAGGAAAACATTATAGGAGAAAGTATGCCGCCTGGCGGCACACCAGATTCGATGTCTCAGCCCAGCCAGATAACTGTTCTCCAAGGCGGACAGACTGTTGGCGGCCGCAAAGATAGGATGAGTTCCACTCCAAGGCTGAGTATGAAAATCTGAGATGAGTCAGAATGGAGAAGAGGTTGTCGTGATCAACTATGTCGAAAGCATTTGAAAAGTCGACAAGCACCAGCACTGTAACTTTCAGTTCATGCACCCCTCTTCTTATATTATCAATGACCTTAATTATTACAGTGATGGTACTGTGACCAAACCGAAAACCTTATTGAAAAATATTTAATAGGTTATGTTCTTTTATGAAAGCAGAGATTTGCTTATACACACAGTTTTCAAAAACTTTGGACAGGAATGGGAGAATAGAAATTGGTCGATAGTAACAGGGTAGTGTAAGATTAGGAATTTTAGGAAGAGGTCGAACATAAGCTTGTTTCCGCAAAGTTGGGTATTGACCTGAGTCCAAGGAGTAATTTACAATATGTGTTATTGCTGAGAGAGACTCGATACATTACATTTACATAAACGTATTGCGATGCCAAAGTTAATATTAAATTTTGCTCATTGTTGAAATCATACAATCTTGATAATTTATTCTTTAAAGCTACACGTATTGCAGGGTGAAGTGCAAATTTTATACACACACATATATATATATATATATATATATATATATATATATATATATATATATAATGTAGTGAAAAAGCTTCCATGAGATTTATATTTAAGTCTCCACATACTACAAGAGATTTATCCTGTTTATAAAGTTAACTAAAACTTCTTCCATAATTTTTTCAAAGCTATCATAGTATATCAGTGGGGGTCTGTAAACTCTGTCAACAACAACGAGGTGCTCAAGCTCAACACATGCCATTTCTACAGTTCACTCAACAGAGAAGCTCAGAGTGGAATACATAAGTAAATATACTTCAAAATATACCGGCTAAATATCTTACGTGGTGAGGATGGGTTAGGAAATGTGATGTAATATATGGACAAATTAGAAGCTTAAGGAATAGACGGTTTTCAAATCTCATCATTTCCTTTCAAACATCATTTTCGTTGAAATCTTATTTTCTGTAAACTTTTCCTGTATTTCATACTGTAAAATTTAGCTACTGCTGTGAACTGGGCAATGATGAAAATAAATAAAAGTTTTAATAGCTGAAAATTTTTAAACATTCCTTTTTATATTGGCTACAATGAATACACATTTTGCAGCTGCTGTTCACGCTGGCATGTGCTAATTTAACAAGAGTTAATAGGAAATTGTTTCCGCATTTTATAGCAGTCTGCCAGTCATGTTTAGAAGGGAAAATAATTTGTAATTTACTTATATTTGAAAAAAATGAAGAATAAAATTAGAAGAGCTTGTTGTTAATAGTAATTGAACACTGCAATACAAGGACATCTATAACGAATTTCAAACATGAAACGCTACATATTCATTGTTACCAATAAACGAGTGGGTGACATAATTTATAACCCCTTATCGAAATGGTAATCGATATTAAACTGGCAAGAATTATAAAGTGAGGGATAGTTGAGAAATATCCTTCACTGGTTAGGAGTTTTTTAAATATATCTATATATAAAAATAAATTGCTGTCCGTTAGGTTAAAATTCAAAAACGGCTCGACCGGTTTATTAAATTATAATAGCCATTAGGAATATTAAAACAATTTTTTGTTTAAATTAACTTATTAAATTTATTAGTCTCAACTTATTATTTAATTTACATATTATACTAAATGTTACTCTTAAATTTAAAATACTAGACTCTAATATGATATTATGTTTTAATTCACAACATGTAAATGTTGTATAAAAAGGCAAATTTTATTTTTAAAGTGATTTGTTGTTGAGCAGTACCTAGTATTTATAGAATAATTTTGTGTTCTAATCAGGAGTGAATAGGTTTTATTACGCTAAGTCTGTACGCTTTAGATCGCGTCGTACACTGGCTTCGAATAGCTAAATAATGATTAATTATTAATTATTACTCCAAGTAATTTAATTTGATGTTAGTTCGTTACTGTCCACAGAATATCTGCGTGAAAGCTTGTATTTATTACTCACCTGCAACTGGCATTTCAAGCAACGGTGTAATTACATGAACATGTCCTCTACTGCGAAGAAAAATAACACGTATAGCGGATACGTAATATTTTTCTTGAAAACAACTGTTTTATTCATACGTGTTCTTTTATAATATTAATGTGGTTGTCTTCTCGTATTAGTGCAGTATAAAAATAATAAACCAGTTTAATGAAAACAGGTAGCGTGACCTTGTAAAGTTGGTAGTAATGTCCACCTCTCCGTTTCGCCTTTTCGCTTTCGAGATGTGCAAAACAAATTTTTAAATAATCGGATATAATACGAGTATGTTGTGCGCTCACAGTTGTCCAAGATGCCCATGCTGTGGACTGCTTGGACTTCGCGTCGTGAGGATCAAACTATATTAAGAATATTTCAAAACGAAATATTTTGCAAAAATTATTCTGAAAAACATTTTCGTCGGTTTCGGAAAATTTTCGTTCGATTCTGGTTTTGTTGTAGTTAAAATAAAGTATATGAGTTAAATATTCCCTTACGTAAAATCATTTTTTAAAGATAATTATATTAAACATATACTTATGTCATTCATTCATAAAAGACTATAAACAGAAGTATTTTAGAACACACTCTTAAATATTATACTCATAATGTTTTGCTTAAAGTACTTCATAGTGGCTTCATTTTCTGAGACGTTCTAGTTAATGCACCTTACGTCTGCAGCATGGAAAGTTTAAAGTCTTCATTTAAACGTGAACCGTACGGAAAACAACACAAATTAAAAATACATGAATGTTACTTTTAGTGGCTTTTAACGCTAAAGACGAAAATTGGAAGTCTGTAAGTTCATAGTATCGAAATTCCAAATTAGATAGGTGCCTTACGCAACTGCTTTGATTTGATTTCATCTTTAAATTTTGATTCAAGATTTATCGACCTATTATTTTATATATGGATGTCGTATTAAGTGACAGAGGGAAACGAGACAGTAAATGGATAGTAGCGTTTTCATAATAACAACTAAAAAATAAAAAACTAGCTGTTCTCAAGCCACCTGCCAAGTAACAAAACAACCAACCCGTAATATGAGATAATCTAAGGAGCAGCCTATGTTCAGCAGTAGAATTTTGATAGACTGTGACAGTAACGGATTGGGTAACAAACGGCCGTTCAGTCTACCTGATGGTAAATGATTATAGGTGCCCTACATCTTCCTTTGACTAAGAATCAAAATAAAACTCCCCTCGTATTATATAACGCGCCGGCTATTTTAAACTGGTATACTATAGTTATTGACAAATACTAAAAACTGACTAGGTAAGCCCAACTTCAACCGCGATGTCAACCAACTGATCCAAATTGATTGGGCCGCGTTAGGGAGATTGTGACATATTTTCCTGTTATGCATTCCTAAAAACTTGAAAAAAAGTGTATGCAACCAATGAGTCTTGTGATAAAATATGAATTTGGGACGTGGTACTTCACTGCTCGTCGTAGAGTGAAGATTAAATTGCCCAGTAAGCAATGGAAAGGATTTTGTTTAGAGTGTCTCTGTGTGATATAATTTATAATGCGAATTTCCTCAGTGCTGTAGCTGCATAAGAATAACCTCAAACTTTTTCATCTCTTGGGTGTCGTTAAGTGACAGAGGAAAATTGAAACATGAGATGAGCAGCTACATCCTCCTACTACCTCCTACTATAACAACTGAAAATAATAACAAACTGCAGTTGCCAACCCATTTGCCAAGCCTGGCAATTATGCAACATGCCTTCTATCTATGACGCAATCTATGGGGAAGGTTTGTGTTCAATAAAGGATATTTGATTGCTGTAATAAATGAATTAATATCCGCAATAGAACCGAAGTAACCGACGGAGCCCAATGGATCAGCAAGCTGAAATTACAATGGGCCAAATGAATAAAAATTTTCTCCGACCTCCTTCGGTCCTGCAAATTCCTTAGTGTTGCAGTCTAAATATAGAATAGAATAGAATAGAATAGAATAGAATAGAATAGAATAATAGAATAGAATAGAATATTTTTTTATTCAATATAGATCACATGTGTAATTCTTATTGAAAGTCATTTTTTACTTTACCACTGGTTCGAAAAAAAATCCTCCGTCCTGGGAAGAACCAGCAAGAAACCCAGCGGGACTTTTTTTTAAAGCAAATTTTACAATAATGGTTATACAACTATATAAGTACAAAATTTATTTTAGAAACAGCTTGGAAGCGATCACCTCATTCCCAGGGGATATTATGGTTGATAATAACCCCTGGGAATGAGGTGATCGCTTCCAAGCTGTTTCATTTATACTATAATAACCCTTTTTATACAGTTTCAACTTAACTAAACATTTAAACTTGCTAATAGAGAGAGCCTGTACACTTTCTGGGACCTTGTTGTAATAGCGTATACATTGCCCCAAGAATGAATTACTGACTCTGTGGAGTCGAGAAACTGGTATCACTAGCTTGTGTTTGTTCCTAGTGTTTACAGAATGCACATCACTTTTTTTACTAAAACATACATTAAATTTTCGTAAATATACTGAGAGGCCAAAGTTAATATATTTATTTCTTTAAATTTATCTCTAAGAGACTCTCTCGGTTTTAGGTTGTAAATAGCTCTAATGGCCCTATTCTGTAAAACAAAAATAGTTTCTGAATCAGCCGCATTTCCCCATAGCAAAATTCCATAAGACATTATGCTATGGAAATAACTGAAATAAACTAATCTAGCTGTCTCGACACTAGTAAGACCTCTAATCTTTTTTACGGCATAGGCTGCAGAACTTAGTCTGCTTGCTAGTTTGGATATATGGGGGCCCCACTGAAGCTTTGCGTCGAGAGTGATGCCAAGAAAAACAGTGGATTCAACAGGGCTCAGTTCTTCCCCATTTAAAAACACATTGGTACTCAGATTTTTAACATTCGTTGTTGTAAATTTAATACATTTAGTTTTATTTCCGTTTAAATGTAGATTAATAACGTTAAACCAATGCATTAATTTTGATATAGCACTATTCACTTCGTCACATTTAAATGATTGACGTTTAAGTTTAAAAATCAAGGAAGTATCATCAGCAAATAATACTATATCATGATTATCCTCTACAAGAGAATGTTAGTCATTAATATACACTATAAATAGGAATGGGCCGAGAATCGAGCCCTGAGGGACACCCATTAGTACAGGTGAGCCGGAAGAACTTTTACTATTGATAATAACTTTCTGCATTCTATTACTTAAACATGAAATAATAAGTTTAAGCGCTGTGTTCTTGACACCATAGTACTGTAGCTTCCTGATTAATGTCTCATGGTGAACGCAGACGAAGGCCTTTGAAAAGGTCACAAAATATACCCAAAGCATCCTCTGAATTCTCCCATGCACAAAAAATATGTTTAATAAGCTCACGCCAGCGTCAGTTGTCGAGCGACCCCTTGTAAAACCGAATTGATTTTTATGTAGCAATTTATTAATATTAAAGAAACTTAACATCTGATCTAAAATAATTTTTTCAAAAATTTTACATAATGTTGGTAGTACAGAAATTAGTCTTAAATTGGCGGGGTCTAATGTACTACCAGATTTAAATAAAGGTATTACTTTACTATGTTTCATCAAATCAGGAAACACACCAGATTCGACGCTTGTATTAAATATAGTGGCTAGATAAGGTGCTATTATATGTATTATAGATAAAATAACTTTAACGGAAATCCCCCACAAATCTGCCGTTTTCTTAACATCAATAGTTTTAAAATATTTAACAATATCTTTTGGCAGTACTCTATGGAATTCAAAACTATTTGAAAAAGCCTTAAATTTTGTTTGAGCAATGATTCGGCGACAGTAGGAGAAGAGTTTAATGATTTAGTTGTCAAAAAAGGAACATCAGTAAAATGTTTCTCAAAAGCCATAGCAACTTCTTGATCAGATCGGGTTAAATTATTGTTAATATTCAATTGAAAATCCGAGTTGCGCGGTTTGATCTTGCCCGTTTCACTATTTATTATTCTCCAGGTCATTTTAATTTTGTTAGATGCAGTTTTAATTTTGTTACTTAAATGTAAAGCCTTAGCTGTGGCGCATACTTTTTAAAATATGTTTTTACATAATCTATAAATATAACACTACTATTTAATATTATTTCATTATAAAGCTCGTATAACTTTCGCCTACTCTTATAAAGTCCTACTGTCGCCCATTCATTAAATGATTTGCGACTGTTAAAAGAGGAAGTTTTAGAAGTAAATATCCTACTAAATTCGCAAGTTATAATTTTAAATAACGTACCATACAAATAATTAGCACTGTTTTTAAATGAAAGTGATGGAAGTATTTTTATTATATTACTTCTAAACCTCTCCAAGCGATGTTCATTTATTGGAACAAACACAACTTTCTTATTTTTCTGTTTCTTGTGTATGTAAGGCAATAATACCAACTGTCCACAGTGATCTGAACTTAAATTTTGAATAATTGATTTATGCAAGGGCTTAACATCTGTAAAAATATTATCTATACAGGTCGCACTAGGCCCAGCAATACGTGTTAGTTCTAAGAATAAATTAACAAGATTATACGATTTAAACAATGGGCTAAACTTAATACTAATGGAAGAAGTTTCAAGGAAATTGATGTTAAAGTCTCCACATATTACAACAGACTTGTTAAGTTTACTAAGTTTGAGCAAAAATTCTTCCACAATCCTTTCAAAATAGTCATAAGTAGCACATGGGGGTCTGTAAACACTTACAACAATGAGGTGCTCGAGCTCGACACAAGCCATTTCTACAGTTCGCTCAACAGAGAGGCTCACTATATCCTTACGTTATTTATATAATAATAATTTATCTGCTAGTATTAAGTAGCCACCACGTAAACTTTTTTCTCTATTAAAGGAACTGACCACCTGGTGATTTCTGAAATTAAACATGAAATTATAATCCAACCAATGTTCAGTAATACAAAGGATATGTATGTTGTTACTATTTAAAAACAATTCAACTTCTTATTCTTTGCCCATCATGCCTTGTATATTTTGATGCACCAGGTGTAAACAATTTTTATTACTTATTTGTGGGCTGCATTCAAAGTTAATCAAACTTTTATTATTGCTAGAGATTGCCTCTATTGTCGCATTTACTAATTTAAATTAGTTAGAACTGATTCCAAATTAATTGTCAAATAATTATCCTGCCCAATAAAAGCAGTATTGGTAGCCAAAAACTTGGCTGAGTTAAAAAGTAAATAATGAGATAGCACATTTGCTATCAGTCTTAAATTTTATTTGGATAGGTAATACCTATCTTTTGTCCAAAACTTTTTTATTAAATTATTTATGTCAATTACATGAAATTTGTCATTATTATCATTACAATTATATGTCAAATTTAAATTATTGTTACATATTAAATTTTTCATTAGTATATTTAAATTATGTCTTAGATTATTTTCCTGTGGCAATCCTTGTATGTAAGGCAGTGTGAACAAGACAATTTTGTGTACATTTAAGTTATTAAGTTGCTCAATATATCTTAATAACTGTTTGTTGTTTACACTGCCTCTTCTACAAACAATAATTATTATTGTACTATGTGGGCAAAATTTAGTAACAATAATTTTATTTAGGATGTCACTAAAAGATGCTCCAGGCATGCAGCAATTTGTAATTTTTTGTCCCTTTAAAGAGTAATTTAAAGTTATGCCTAGATTTTTTCCTATGTCATCGCTATACACAATTATATTATTTTTGTTAATATTTAAGTTATTTTTTATTTTAAGCTCCTCTGCTATGGCACTGTCATAGAGTTTTAGTGGTGGTATTATATTATTAGCACACACCGACTCTGAAGAAGCTGGTATTGAATGCTGACACTCACATTGATGTTTAACTAAGGAGTCAAAACACTCCTCATTGTATTTACATGTCTTTACCAGATTATCCATAGCCAGTATGTGTTCCTTTATTTCGTTTCGGGCTGATTTATATTTATTGGATACAGTTTGAAGGGAATTTTTGATATAGATGCAGCATTGTTTAATCAAGCTTAAGCTTTATATAAAGCTAAAAAGTATTAGTTTTTTGTATAAGTAATTATGTTGAGTTATAAAAGAGCGGTGTACATACGTAAAACACGTCTCTATACCAAAGTAGTCGTCAGTATAACATATACGTGGATTGTCTGAAAAGTTTCCGAACTAACAAAGATACAAGACATGTTTTCTTAAAATTTATTTTCATTTTTCTACATAGTCTCCTTGTAACTCTACACAATTCTCCCAGAGATTTTCCCATCTCTCTAACCCGTTCAAATAGTACTCGGCGTTTTTCTCTGCAAAATAATTGTTCAGGAAGGTGATCAGGAGGCATATTTGATGGAAATCTCTGTCCTCCGAGTTCAAGAGAATAAAAAGAAGTAAAGCGGATGGTCAAGCAGTTCAAACGGTAATTCGTGGATTTTCGCCAAGGCAACCGCTGAGGTGTGAGACGGCGCGTTGTCATGGTGAAACAGGATTTTCTTTATCTGCAAATGTGGCTGTTTTTTCTCAATTTCTGCTTGTCAAGTAATGATGCGTACTATGCTCATGTACTGGTTTTTCCTTTTTGAAGATATTCGATTAAGATAACTCCATGACTATCCCAAAAAACAGTCGTCATCACTTTTCCAGCCGAAAAAACAGTTTTTGTTTTTTTTTTAACCGATTCCTCCTTTGCAGTCCACCGTTTTAACATTCACCAGCTTTTATAAACGTTGAGGTCGGAAACTTTTTAGACCATCCTGGTAGAATACTTGATATGTAATTGTATAACAGTGGTAGAGCCACGCGGCAGCTTTTGCTGTCGCACGAATGGGCCGGCTCGAACCGGGGTGGTACCACGACCTCACAGAATACCAGCGTGAAGTAGAGGATTACCTCTGCGTTTCGCTTGGTGAGTGCAGGTGGCCGGAGGTCCTTTTTACTGGAAATGAGGCATTGCATCTTAGTCCTCACGGGTGACAACGCATCTACATTTTGATTTGTAATAGAGGATAGATGTAGATGTCTATGGGCCGCAGCCACCACTTACCATCAGGTGGACTATGTGCTCGTTTGTCACCCTTATCCTATAAAAAAAATAGAATACTTTGTTGAACTAAAAGAAAATCATACTTTCAACTCATTGTTCCGCAACCTTCGAATAGACGGGTCTCTCGAAAGTTTACGATTCTCAAACACTTCTGCAAATAATAATTAAATTTCATTGTATGACTTTCTCCCGCAGTAATACTTAATTTTTTATTTCTGACTAACAATCGAGATTTTTTTAAACGTTACCCTACACTAGGATTTTTGCTGTGACGTGGAAGCAGTTTACATACATAAGTTTCACAAGGTCAAACATCTAGACCTGGAACAAATAATTGTAGGCTATATACGAGTAAATACTTTATATTAGCTGGACCTATAATATGTACTCGTACTAAGCACGTGGCGGTGTAAGAATACCCACTACCCCATATCGTCCTATGGGTGTCGTAAGTCACAGATACAGAGAGAAACTAAAACGGAGGATGAGCAGCAGCATTTTCCTGATAACAACTTTATAAACCTTGAATTAACAAAATACTGGCGGTTGCCAACCCATCTGTCAAGCAACTATGGCAAAATCCTCCGTATGAGGCAATCTATGGGAGAGGCCTATGTTAACCAGTGGACTTTTATAGGCATTAATGGATTAAGTATGTATGAATATGGAAGAATGATAGCTAATTTCTCACCCTACGGATGAAAATTATTTCACTCAGTGCTGGTCGCATTACAAAACAATCCGTGTGGTTTAAAATCTTTATATATAAAAATTACGTGTCACGTTGTTTGTCCGCGATGAACTCCTAAACTACTGAACTGATTTCAATGAAATTTTACACACTGTGTGCAGTTTGGTCCAACTTGAGAGATAGGATAGTCTTTATCCTGATAAGTGACACGCAATATTTTTTTTATTACGAATTTAAGGATTTTTTTATATGAAGGATCGTCGGAAAGGGCAGAACAACGTCTGCCTGACCAGCTAGTATAAGTATAAGTTGTGAAGACCCACCGAACGTCTAATTTTCCTATAATGGAAAGGGCAGAGAATAAATCCTGTGAACACTCTCCGAAATGCATACTATATAATACTGAGAGGCTGCTTACTCTTCTATTGTATTGTATATTTCAAAACTGTGTTACATGCTACGGTGTTACAACTGTGGCAAACTTAAAACAATATAAAATTAAACGAAATATATAGTAATAAAGTAAAAAAGAAAAAACGTAATGTATAATAAGTATAAAAATATTATCTGTTAAGTATCCGAATACATTAAAAATGCATTAGCCTTATCCACTAGTATTTCCTCTTAATATGAATGCGCTCTCCATCACAGCACGTGTTATTGCGGTATAAAAATAATAAACCAGATTTAATGTGAACGAGGCGTATGACATTGACCGATCGATACTAAAGCCCTCTTGATAAAGAGTAATTGTGTTCTGTGCTAAAGCCCAACCTCTCTGTTTCGCTTTCAAAGTGTGCAATGTGAAAATAGAAATTCATCCGCTATATTAATTTAAACTTAAATGCTATATTACTTTAAACCCATGGGACGATTCATGCTTATCATCTTTCTCATAGCCTATTAGCATATATCACTTTGACAAACCATGTTAAAAATTCAAATGATTAACGAAATTACAGACCTGATTGATGGTAATTGGCAACACCCCATCGACACCTACAACCTATTGATAGAACCGGGCGTTACTTTGCGGAAATCCATTATAATGGAGTTGTTATAAATTAATTTGCGTAATTCCGCGTAAAAACGAAAATGATGTGTCCTGAATCTTAAAAAAAAATTTAAATTAAAAATTTTATTTTAATGAGTGATTTATAACTAATAGAATATAACCAATGTTCTATTTAAAATATTTCTTCTCCAATCATCAACAGAAGTTATCAGTTCCATACGGAGTATTAGAACCTAAAATTTATTTAGAACTACTTTCATGATTTTAGAAAAAGAATATCTAAAAAATATTCCTTTGAGCTTAGTAAATCCTTACAACATTATTCCCAAACGATATCAAGTTTTCAAGGTATATTACAAATTCCCTATTAATATTGCTAGTGTAATAATCTCCGACATACTCAATTATTTTTTTTTTATTTATTTAAAAGAACCAACAGCGATTTAACAATTTTAAGGACTTAAAGTATACAGCTTAAATGTAAGGCCTATTAAAGATTTTTTCAGTTATATAAACAAAATATATTATGGACGGTACAATTTAACTATTCTTTGGTTTTATTATAATATGTATGTACTAATCTAATTATATATATGTTCACAGATATGTAACTAAATGTTTATACTAATTACACTTTTCTATATGTGTATGTAGAAGTAATATTTGTATTATTTATTTCTCTGCAAAACTTTTAAATGCAGCCAAATATTAACATTCTTTTATGTAATTTAATTTAATGAAATATGAAATATCACACATGTTCATTTATTTATTTTTCTATACCGTTACACTTATGTCAAATTTACACTCAACAATCAAGTAAGAAATGATTATACTAAATTATGCAAAGTATGAATTCATTTTCATATTATAATAGAATTGATTTATGTTGATTACTATTTATTTATTTTTGTGTAGGGAGTCCTACTAGATGGAGTAACGACCTGGTAAGAATTATAGGAAGTCGACGGACGCATGCGGCTCAGAATCCTGCCTTGTGGCATTCCCTGGGGGAGGTCCACGTTCAGCAGTGGACTTGTGAAGGGTTGTAATGATGATCATCATGGTTAAGCAAATCAAAATGATTTACTCGTTTTGCACCTCATTTAGAATTTTAAGAGCTTTAGCTTTAAAGGCTGATTTACTAAAAACAAAGAGATCTATATCACTAAAGATCTCATTGTATGTCCTGAGCAATCGGTTTATGGGCGCATTACGTGCATAATTGGTACCAGCAAACGGCACATGCAATAAAGGGGGCGGCCGACGGCGGACACGACGCGACGGTACGTTGTATGTTATGCTCGCCACCAACTCAGGGCAGTCTACGTGTCCACGGACAATATCATACAAAAAACATACGTCCATTTATTTACGTCTGTTTTCGAGTGTCAATAAATTATAAGATTGACAAGTATTTTCATGGGTATTTTCATAGGTTACATATGTTATTATAATAAAAATATAAGTAATTAGATATATTTGTGAAATATTGTAGTTAAAGCATCTTGAGGAATTAAACTATAAGCGTAGCTTTTAGGCTTATCACGAATTTAATTAATAGTTTCTGTGGAAGTTATGCAACTCAAACAAAACATTAATAGGTATTTAATGATTCTATGACCATTTCCCAAAGGCAAATTATTATTGACGGAGAGTTGAATCAGGTATTAAGTATGTATAAATATAGTTAAAAAAAAATAAACCGCTAACAAAGTGACAGTCCACCTCATGTCTACTGCATTATGGGGCTACTTGCATTTGATTGACTACTGAACCCCATGGACACATGAAGTCAACTTCAAATAAAGAAGGCTACAGATGAGTTGTCATCTCTGAGGCCCAAATAGAAAGGCTTATGTAAGGTGAGGCAATAATTATACTGACTATCATTACCTATATAATAGTAATCATTACATATAAGCAGGGATCGCATCAAGAATACACAAACTATAGACCTATCGCCATATTTAATGTATTCAATAAAATTACCGCATAAATTGTTGTAAAACAAATTTCAGAATTTTTAGAAAATAATGATGTTGTTACAGATTTACAATACGGATTTAGGCCAAAAATAAGCAAAGACATGGCTTTAACTAAATTTACAGACGACGTGAATAACGTGTTATTTTATCGATTTTAAAAAAGCTTTTGACACAATGGACCACGATGGCTTGTTGCAGTCTATGGAAGAGTGCGGTATTCGAGGACCCACAAACGTATGGTTCCGCAACTATTTAAAGGACCTTGGTAAAATAAAATATGGAGTCCCAACCGGCTCAGTATTCGGTCTAGTAGGGTACATCATTCATGTAAATGGAATCAGCAAAGTAGTACGATCATGTGAAATGTATATGTATGCCGATGATACTTGCCTAATGTACTCGTACAAAGATCTAAATACGATACAAATAGTTATGCAAAAAGACTCAGACAACATTGTTTAATGGGCGGATGATAATGGTATTATAATTAATATAAGCAAAACTAAATTTATGTTAATATCTTCGTCATACAATCGACAAAAACATGCCGACATTGTAATTAAAGGGCATGCCTACGACTGATCCACGGAGATAGCAATGTAAATAACTGTAAATGTCTGAAGTTAGAACAAGCCCTTTTTACTGGGAATGAGGCATTCCATCTTAGTCCTCACGGGTGACAACGCATCTGCATTTTGATTCGTAATCAAGGATAGATGTAGATGTCTATGGGCCGCAGCAACCACTTACCATCAGGTGGACTGTGTGCTCGTTTGTCACCCTTATCCTATAAAAAAAAAAGTCACATGTTACAAATACCTAGCACTAACTATAGATACCATTTTTGTATGGAGTATACATGTTCAGCAAATCTGTAACAAATTACGTAGTGTGGGGTAAATTGTACCACCTGAAGTTTAGGCTAAGCAGAAGTATGTTACATATGCTGTACTATGCGCTTGCGGATACAACTATAGATTACGGGTTGGGCAGCTATGGACTTACGTTCCCAGTGTATTTAAATAAAATCAAAGAACTACAAACAAGGTTGTTAAAGATGCTAGTAGATAATGAAGTGAAAATTGCGTGTAATAAAGAATATGATAAACTTTTCAAAATTTATAAAATTGTACCTGTAGACAAAAAAGTGAAAATAAAGTTAATAATGGAACAGTATAATAAAAATGAGTTTAAAGTAGAAAGAGAATATGGCTACCCAACTCGTCAATCCATTAGAAAAGGAAAATATGTAGTACCTTAAATTAAAAATTACTTCGGTATGCGCACGAGATGATGGGTTATACCGCAATTATATAACGAGCTGCCGCCGGACTTGCTTAGTAAAGTTATCTCAAAAAATCATTTAAAAAATATTCTAAGAAAACATTATCTATCATTGTGTCCATAAAGGTACGCCACAGGCCACGAGTAACGTACTGTTAAAATTAGCAGTCTATATGCGATGTGTGCTGTTTGAGTATGTATTGAATTAGTGTATATGTGTATATATAGTATGTATATAAAATAAAACAATTCAAAAAATAATGAACCAAATTTGATATTTGGCTGATGAGGACCTCATAACTAACATTGTACTAAATATGTATAAATAACATAATATACTCGTAATAAAATAGATGTTGGAGATATTAGTATATGTATAAGAAATTATACTTCAGATTATATGTATAAACATAAGCATGTAAGACGAGAACTACTGCCGACAAACTGTAATGCAGTTTGGCAGATGAAAATGTTAAAAACGTTTATTTTATAATTGACAGAAAAAAAATAAAAAAAATACCCTTAATATTGGAACACACCAGTGCACGCACTGTTATTTGGTAGCAGAAATATATATCGTCCACGATTTAAAATTTAAAACAATTTTGCATTATGAGTGTACTAAATTATTACTAGCGGGAGTCTCTTATGTTGCTGTGTGAAGTTGCGTCAGTTCCCTATAGTTTTGCCAATTTTTTTTTGATTACTACTGCTTCGTCTAAGAGTTTCGTAAAGTAAAAAGTGGTGAATAGATCACGTACCTATTATTTGATACCGACATTTTCATTAAAGCAGATATGATGATAGACCTCCGCACTCTGCTCAAATGCCTCAATAGTGTCTCTCAACAGATAGGACTTCCGTGTGTAAGGATAAGTATTTTTAAGGAACACAACGTTAGACATTGTTGAGGAGATTGTTTACTTAAACCAAAATGCCCGACTGGGTAAGTTCAAATGGTATCGAAATGTCAATCGTCAGATCGCACTCCAACATGGTAGAGCCACGCTGTGGCTAAATTATGTTTGTAGCACGATTCCTTCGGCTCAACCGGGATAAGCCACGCTCTCATAGAATACCATCGTCAAATTTTTGTATGGCTAATGAAGAGAATCGGAAACCCCTTTTTCTGGAAACGAGGCATTCCATCTAAGTTCTCAGGGGTAATAACTCATCTGCATTTTGATTATTAATTAAAGATAGATGTAGATGTCAATGGAACATAGCATCCACTTATTATCGGGTGGACTATGTGTTCGTTTGTCACCATTATTGTATAAAATAAAACTTGACTGAGCATTGTTTGAGAGATTACAAAAAATCTTCTTGTCAAGTATAACTCTAAACTTAAGAATACGAGTGTACAACCATTGCGTGCTGACAGTGAAAATATGCTATCGATCTGTAATGTAGTCGTTGAGAAACTCAAGATCACTCAGCTATGGAGCGGGTTATGCTTGAAGTTTCTTTGCGTGATACACTTTGTAATGAAGATATGCGATATAGAACTGGAGTAACCGACATAGCCCAACGAATCAGTAAGCTTAAGTGGCAATAAGCCGGCCATATTATGGAGGCAGACTCGTCTAATGGGGATCGCCCTTAATTTCATTCACTGGTAAATGAAATTAAACGCGATCCCCATTAGATGGAGCGACGACCTGTAAATGATCCAGGTAGTCGACGGATACAGGTGGCTTTATCGAAGACGAAGACGAAGGCCGTGCTTTTTCTTTGAGGAGACCTATTTTCAGAAGTGATCTTGTGATGAAATGTAGTGATGATATTGATGAAAGTAAAATTACAGCCTTTATGCGTCCTAAAGCTAGGCATAAGCCTCCTTTTCTTTACCACCAGACATTTACTACATCAGCATTTACCATTGCGATTAACAATTTCATTGGTGACGGTGAATTCTGAACCCAGATAGCTCGCTCACTTTGAAATTTACGGAGTGCGCTAAGCTCCTGAACTACAAAGCCTGTCAGGAAACTTATTCAAGGGTATGTACTGGTAAAACAACTCCATTTCCCTCGTGGTTTAAAACCCCTGATATTTTTATGCAAAACCTTTCTATTGGTAACGAGTCATACTTTTTTAATCCTCGGATGAATATGTATTTGGGCCACCATTCACTTACCATCAGATAGACTGTGTGCTCGTTTCTCACTCATATTCCATAAAAAAGAAAGACATCTAAAATAAAAACGTGTACATTGTTATGTATAAGCATTTTGTGTTTGACACGATTTTACGGATAGTCATAATGCGTTGCGCTCATATTCACGCCTTTATATATATACATTTAAAAATATTTATTTAACTGCGTGTTGGTAATTTTCTCTCCTTGACGAACAAGCCCCACGTCACGCAATAAAAAACATATTTTATTTATTGAGCTCACCGTTAATGACCCTGTTTTTTATATTATTTTAAGCCACCGCTTAAATAAAATCCCGCCTGATGGTAAGTGGTGATATAGCCTAAGATGGTGAAGCGCACTGACTTAACAAAAGCCTATTCACTCGTGCCTTGAAGACAACATAGTACTCGGATGAAAACACAGATGGCATCTTATTTCACTCCTTTGCTGTACGCATGATGAAGCATGTAGCAAACCGTGGAGACTGGCCAATTGTCTGGATGTCCGATGGTGGAAAGGAGAGGGAGGAATTAAATTATGCAATTCCTGCGCATACTTACCGAGATGCATCCTGAAGAAAACCGAAAGGCTGGCTACTTTGAGCCTGTTTTTGAGACTGGTAAGATTGGTTTTAACCGAATTCGGGTCACCAATAAGCCTCTTAGCACGACTTTGGTATTTTGCAGCACCAACCCATATATGGTAGCAATACTCAATGCACGACCGGACTTGTGCTTTACAAGGACCGCGCCGCACCTTTACAAGGACTCCTAGCTTACTTGCAGCTGCTTTGGCCTTGGACTCAATGAACCGCCTGAAGTTCAAATTTGAAGATATCTCAACCCCTAACAACTGAAGGCGGTCGGTAAACTCCAGTGATACAGTTTGGAAAGAAGGAGCCAAGGTTAACTGGCTCCTTTTTGCAGTGAACTGACACGCTTGTGTTTGGAGGCGTTGAATTTCACAAGATTGACATCGCCCCATATGAAGACTGCCTGTAGTGTGAAATTAAATCGCTCTACCATAGTTTCTCTTTCTGACTGGATTTGAGCCCTACTGGCCCGAGGACTTGGTTGGTATCTCTCCACAATTGTGCTATCGTCTGCATACCCATAGATACCGGGCATAAGCAGATCTTTAATATGCATCAGGAAGAGAGATGCGGAGAGAAAAGATCCCTGAGGAACACAGGCAATTTTAATGATAGGATCGGATGAGCAGCCATCGACGACGATCCGGAAAGACCGTTCATTAAGAAAGTCCCAGTGGTTACCCAATCAACCAGACCAGGATAAGCCGTACGCTGGAAGCATACCAAAAAGGCTTGTGTGCCAAACTCTGTCAAAGGCCTTCGAGACATCAAGGGAAACAGCAAGTGCTTCCCCACTATTCTCGAGTGCCTTACCCCATACGTGTTTGGCACACACTAGAAGGTCCCCAGCTGACCAATTTCAGTGAAACCCGTATTGACGGTCACTAAGGAGGTCATTTTGTTCTAGGCATGCCATTAAGCGGGCGTTTAATATACGCTCCATAATATTGCAGAGTATGGCGCTAATTGAGATTGGCCGATAATTGACAGGGTCGGTGTAGTGTTTGCACAAATACACAAACATACATTTATAAGTCACAGTCTCGAGCGCACCGCGTCAGTTACACGAGAGCCTCGGGCAAGAGTGGACGTGTTTAGTTAAGTGCGTGCCGAGCCTGTGTTACACTACAGTGGTTAGAGAAGATAGCAGACAATACAAATGGCGACGAGGATGGGATAAGTACCTATTTAGTATAAAGATATAATCAAAAATAGGTTAGCAATGTGCAACTATTGGCATTGCAATTGTAAATTAATTCCTAAAGTACCGGCGGAAAAAAAAACCGTGGATTATTAATTATGATTTATTGTTTTAACCCTGTTATGATCATTTTAATAATTTATATAAATTATATGTTCGCATATGACCACGCTTATGGTGTGCAAAATTTATTTTCTTTATGTATTAAAGTTATTTATTATTATAATATTAAAGAATTTATAGATGATAATAGCCCCTGGAAGTGAGGTGATCGATCCCAAGCTATTTCTAATTTGTTGTGTTGTTAATTTGTGTAACATACATGATTGTAAGCTGTTATTTTAAAAAAAAAGTCCCGCTGGGTTTCTTGCTGGTTCTTCCCAGGACAGAGTTTTTTTCGAACCAGTGGTAATTATACAAAAGAGTGACTTTCAATAAGTATTTTTTATAATCTATATTGAATAAAAAAAGTTTCTGTTTCTGTAGCAATGATAAAATAATGATTTATTTTAACATTTATGTCTATTAGCACAACTTTTATTTAAAAATATTTTTGATGGAAAAATAGTAGATGTAACTAATCACTCCTCTCGATTCGAACCGAAATACAATGTCGTTAGCTAAATTTTAGTGGCATTTTACATGTAGGTGTGATATTTATCGCCTTTAATGAAAATACTATTTTACCGCTTTCAGGGCATATATGTCTTACAAAAAATCGTGGACACTTCACGACTTCTGTAAATTGCATAGTAGGTAACTAGTAATACTGTAAATGCGCATTATAGGTATTGAATTCACCCAAAGCTTAAATGGCACAGCAATGGAAGTAGTCGGTATAACAAATAAACCGAAAGAGAAGGGCGAGTGTTTTGGAACATATTACTATCATTAAATTGATGTTTGGTACTAAGATACCATTATTAAATTGAGTTGGGTACTAAGATACCATCATTAAATTGAGTTAGGTACTAAGATACCATCATTAAATTGAGTTGGGTACTAAGATACCATCATTAAATTGAGTTGGGTACTAAGATACCATCATTAAATTGAGTTGGGTATTAAGATACCACCATTAAATTGGAAGTTGGGTATTAAGATACCACCATTAAATTGGAAGTTGGGTATTAAGATACCACCATTATATTTGAAGTTGGGTATTAAGATACCACCATTAAATTGGAAGTTGGGTATTAAAATACCACCATTAAATTGGAAGTTGGGTATTAAGATACCACCATTAAATTGGAAGTTGGGTATTAAGATACCACCATTAAATTGGAAGTTGGGTATTAAGATACCACCATTAAATTGGAAGTTGGGTATTAAGATACCACCATTAAATTGGAAGTTGGCTATTAAGATACCACCATTAAATTGGAAGTTGGGTATTAAGATACCACCATTAAATTGAACTTTGGGTACTAAGATACTACCATGAAATTGGACTTTGGGTATTAAAATACCAGCATTAAATTGGAAATAAAAATATAAGAAACTGTTTCAGTTTGCCCCTAAAATAATAATAATAATAATACCGCTATCAGTTTTAATGTGATAGCACATCTCTGGCTATAAGGTGTGAAAAATGGAAAAGGTCTAATCTATCTGGACGCAGCTGAAGTTATATCAGCACTCAATAAACGAGTTATGCTATTGCATTTTGGTGGCTCTGGGTTACAAAAAATATTCTACAATTTACCGGGTGCCAGTGTCGAGTCATCAGAAATCGTTGATGTATTTAAAGTAGCCATAAAAAAACTACGAGTATTTTCAACCTAAACGGAGCAAAGTTTATGAGCGGCATGTTTTTCGATTGCTAAAACAGGAAAAAGGAGAAAAATTTAAGAAGTTTTTGATAAGATTGCGTCAACAGGCTGAAAAGTGTGCATTCGAAAATCAAGATGATCATCTCATAGATCAAATTGCGGAAAAGTGTAATTCTTACAAAACGTGGGAAGAGTTAACAAGCAAAAAAGTATATGTTTTTAATCAAATGTCTTAGACCAGACAAGACAGTATTAGCATATAGTAGTAACTCTCCTTTGGCAATAGAGGGTTCATTTGAAACTATACTCGAAGTCGGTGGACGAAAGGAACATACAACCATTTACGTGATTTCGGGGGGTACTAGAGACCTGTTGGGTAAGAACACAGCAGTCCGTCTAGGTGTCTTAAAACTTGGTATCGGGATAAATCAAGTGGAGAGTACCGATCCCCATTAAAGAGAAGGTTGCAATCAAAATTAAGGAATCACTAAACAGTGATATAATTGAAGAAGTGCAAGGCCCGTCTAAATGGGTTTCACCAATGTTCCAATCATAGAAGAAAATGGTGAATTACGTTTGTGCGTAGATATGAGATGTACGAACGCCGCTATATTGCGAGAAAACCACCCCCTGCCTACTATGGACCATATTTGCCTAAAATGAAGAAAGCTAAATATTTTAACAAATTAGACATAAAACAATGCCTTCCATCAAGCGGAAATTCACTCTGAATCCAGACACATAACGACTTTTATAACCCCTTAAAGATTATATAGATATAAAAGAATAATGCTTGGAATTACCTGTGCTTCCGAGACTTTTCAGAAGATCATTGAAAGGATGCTGATAAACTGTGAAGGGGTCGTCAATTTTATTGGTGATATCCTGGTATTCGGAAACAGTGAAGAAGAACATGGCGCATGACTAAAGAAAGTTCTACAGGTACTTAGTAAAAACAACGCCGTGCTGAATAGCAATAAATGCATATATAAAACGCAGGATGTGAATTTTCTGGGACACAGGCTTACACATGAAGGAGTAAACCCTTCAACAAGTATGTTGAGAGCATTATGAAATTTAGGGTCCCAAAGACCATAGAAGAACTCCAAAGTTTTTTAGGACTCTTAAACTACATAAACAAATGGATACCTAACTTGGCCGCCATGACAGAACTTCTGAAGCACCTGCTAAGACAGAAGATGAGCAAAAGGAAGAGCTTGGAAAAACAATGGTCTGGGGAACAAGATAAAGCATTCCAAAAAACTCAAACGGATGCTCACGGAAATACAGATTTTAGGGTATTATGACGTCAGAGATGCAAGACAGGTGATAGCAGATTCTAGCCCTGTCGGACTTGGTGCTGTCCTTGTACAAAATGATACAAATGTCCTTAGAATTATTGCCTATGGTAATCGAACTTTGACAGACTGCGAGCGCAGGTATATCCAAATGGAAAAAGAGGCACTAGCATTAGTTTGGGGGGTCGAACATTAATATTTTTTTTATTTGGAAAGCCTTTTGATTTAGTCACTGACCACAAGCCGCTAGAGATATTGTTCGGGTCTAAGTCAAAACCATGTGCGAGGATTGAACTATGGGTACTGAGGCTATAGTCTTATTCATTCAAGGTTGTATACAAGCCAGGAAAACAAATATAGCTGATTCCTTGTCACGATCATGTAACTATCCTGATAACCCACCAAAAGGAAAAGACCAGCATGTGTACCAAATAGTGGAAAATTCTAGACCAGTTGCCATACCAATGAGTACCATTGTAGCATATTCAGAAAAAGACCAAGAGATTTACAAAGTGAAAAAGGTGTCTATCAGAACGACTGGGACGATTCAATTAAGAGTTACAAATTTTTTGAAAACGAGTTGTTTCCACGATAGCATTCTACTTCGTGGAAATAAAATTGTAATACCACAGCAACTCTTCAAGAGTGTATTAGATGCTGCATAGGAGGGTCATCCAGGTATCGTAGCGATGAAGGGACGCTTGAGATCAAAGGTATGGTGGCCCCGTATCGATAAGGACGTAGAACAATTAGTAAAAGCCTGTAAAATTTGTACATTAGTGGGTTTGCCAAACCCACCTGCACCAATGAAGAGACGAGAGTTGCCTGCAGCTCCATGTATAAATGTCACAATGGATCTAATGGGACCATTGCCAAGTAATGAGTATCTGTTAGTAGTGGTCGACTACTATAGTCGATACAAAGAAGTAAAAAAATTACAAAAACATCACAAGCTTACAGATTATTAAAATGGTAAAAGAAATGTTCAGTAGACTTGGTTATCCTATTTCTATCACCGCAGACAATGGCAAAAAGTTCGTTAGTGAAGAGTTTCGATCTTTCTTTAAAGAATGTAACATTAAGTTATTTAGTACTGTACCATATTGGCCTCAAATGACCGGCGAAGTTGAAAGACAAAACAGAGATATTTTGAAACGTCTTCGTATCAGTCAGATCGAGAGGAAGGATTTAAAAGAATGTTTGTGGGAGTATCTTCTAATGTATAACAGCACCCCTCCTTACAGTTACCGGGAGGTTACCGTCTGAACTGTTTTTTCAACGAAAAAGTAGGGATAAAATTCCATCAATAGGTGAAATAAATTACAATCATTTAGATTCAGATATCAGGGATAGAGATAAAATACAAAAAAATATCTTGATAAGAAAGAGATGTAGTGCTTGCACAAATACACAAACATACATTTATAAGTCACAGTCTCGAGCGCACCGCGTCAGTTACACGAGAGCCTCGGGCGAGAGTGGACGTGTTTAGTTAAGTGCGTGCCGAGCCTGTGTTACACTACAGTGGTTAGAGAAGATAGCAGACAATACAGTCGGCACGGCTGCTTTTTTTTGGAACAGGCTACACTTTGGCCAGCTTTCAAGATTTCCAGTCCTAAATGAGAGGCGGAATAAACGTGTCAGCGCAGGAGACAAGTCAGATGCACAAGCCATTAGAACTATAGCTGGTATAGCATCTGGTCCAACTAGCTTTATTCACGTCTAGACACCGCAAGGTTTTAAGAACCTCCATATTTGTGATACAGACCTTAGCCATAGAGGTCCCGCAGTGAGGTAATTTAGGTGGAACGTTGTTGCCATTGTCCAGGCACTATTTAGGAAACAGAAGTTTTGCATTACAGCAGCAGAATTGTTTGAATAATTAAACATAACTCTCGTTTAGCTATTACTTGCATATTTTTGGTTTTTAAATTATTTCATTTATATCTATGGGGAGCTTGGTACGCAATAAAAGTTTTAACAACTTTTTTAACAGTGGTAGAGCCACGCGGCAGCTTTTGCTGTCGCACGGATGGGCCGGCTCAAACCGGGGTGGTACCACGACCTCACAGAAAACCAGCGTGAAGTAGAGGTTTACCTCTGCGTTTCGCTTGGTGAGTGCAGGTGGCCGGAGGCCCTTTTAACTGGAAATGACGCATTCCATCTTAGTCCTCACAGGTGACAGGTCAAAATGTAGATACGTTATCTACATTTTGATATTTAGGATAGATGTAGATGTCTATGGGCCGCAGCAACCACTTACCATCAGGTGGACTGTGTACTCGTTTGTCACCCATATCATATAAAAAAAACATATCATCCCTCTATCTCCTACCTCTTACGTTCCGTTCCTACATTATGTCATGTGGGGGATATTAAAAACATACTACCAAATGACAAAGAAAATTTACGATTAGTATATGATATTGTATATATAATATACAAAACATTATTAAAACAAAGTGTATAGAAGTTTTGCGTTAAGCGTAAAAACTTGTTTTATTGCCTGTAGAAATGACTTTTACTTGATCAGAAGACCCACGTCGCTGAGAAAGAGACAGTAAAACGTAGCTATCGAAAGAGAGCTAGAGATATACGTGTTTTGGTAATTAATAAAATAAGTTGATTATTCAAAACATTTTTTTTTATTTTACTACGTGTATTAGCTCATCAATATTATGTAAGTTCAATTATTATATTTTTATATGTGGTAGAGCCATACTGCAGCTATATCATATTTAAAACATGAATTTGGTTGGTTTGATCGCTGAGGGACTGCGCTCTCACTGAATATCAGCATGAAATAGCAGCTTAGTGCTTTGCGAGTTTTATATGTGTATTCAGTTAGTATAGTATTATATAGGTAGTTCAGTTAATGTGTATCCAGTGAAACCTTTCACTGGAAACAAACATTCCATTTTACTTTTCAGGAGTGACACCGCACCCACATTTCGATCCACAATCGAGGATAGATGAAGCATGCACCTATGTGCCAAAGCACGTACCATCAGGTGGAGGTGCTCGCTTGTCACCCTTATTCTATACAAAAAAAATCTAAAACAACCACTTCAAAGCACTAAAAAGTCGTATTTTAGATACTTCAGAAAGCCATCATATTATTTATCAATATCATTACTTTTAGAATAACTAAAAAAAAATCGTACCATTAGCTTCATTGCTTAAAAAAGTAATATGTTATATCAAAAGAAATTCAAAAGAAATCAGACCAATAAAATAAAACATTAAAATTTCTCATTTCAAAGTTATTATACTTCAGGGAAAAGCTCACCTTGTTTAATCTTTTTAGGCCTTAAGGCTCATTTGTCAAATTGTAACTTTAATTGGAAAAGTCTGATAGTCAATACGTGATCGGACTTAAACAATTTGCTACCCAACGTCTTCCATCAACTTCAATTCCAAATGTGTAATGAATTGGAATGGAACTTTCTACGTTTAACATTGAGTATATAAATTATACGATTAGAGATAAATTGTATCAACAAAGTGTCTATACTGTATCAATTTACACATTAAAATAAAATAAAAGTGTCTGTTTGTAATATTAAAATAACTGACTTCTATTAAGCTAAAGGGATTATTTTCATATTATGGGCCTATGTAGACGCTTTTATACACATATCTGTTATGTACATGCTTGTCGCCATCACCTCCTTGTTCTTCAAAATAATGAAATCCATAATAAACTGCCAGCTCATGCGCTACCTTGAGGATTACTAGCTGATTAGTGACCGTCAATAGGTTTTCGTCGTAGTCGATCAGCTGGTGATCTTCTGCTCTACCTGATTAAAAGATGGGCGAAGGCAGAAGAGTTCAAGGGGGAGGCATTGGCCGTTAGTTTAGACATTGCGAAGGCTTTCGATCGAGTTAGGCACAAAGTGATTCTTTCAAAGCTCCCTTTCTATGGGATTCCCGTGAAATTGTACAATTGGATCACCAGATTTCTTGCAGATCGGAGCATCAAGATCGTTGTAGACGGTGCATGGCCCGATTACAAGCCTATTAACGCTGGTGTTCCACCAGACTGCGTGCTGTTACCAACGCTGTTTCTGTTGCATATCAATTATATTTTGCAAACCGGTAACATTCATTGCTATGCCGATAATATTTCTCGAAAAAACATCACCGATTACCGGAACAAACTTGTGTCTGACGTTGAGTCTATGCTGAACACAAGACTTGAACAAAGACTCGGATTAGTGTCGACTAAATGTAGTCCAGTTTAATCCTCAGATGACACAAGTTTGCGCGTTTACCGCTTAAAAGAACCCCCTTGTCGTATCTTCTCCGTTTCAAGGCCTTGTTGCCTCATCCAGTATCGGAATTGTAGGCGTCGGCATATCGAGAGATGTGCAGTTTCGTGGTTATTTGGAAGAGAAAGCCAAAATGGCCTCTAAAAACCTTGGCGTGCTCAGCAGAGTGGGACAGTATTTCATGCCAGCACACCGCGTGCAACTTTACAAGGCGCAGATTCAGCCTCACATGGAATACTGTCCCCGAGATGTTGCAACTCTTTGCATTTTCTTTCGCATCTACCACGGGGACTTTCAGATTAATAAATAAATAAATGAAGCTATTGTAATGATACTTTACAGACAGATAGACAGCAATGTCAGGAGGGATTTAGACTATCTAAAAATACTTAAAGATTTTAGTTGAAGAAAAAACTGAACATTTGATATAATAAATTCTTGATTATCTTAAAAAAAAGCAGAAGATGACGGAGCAGATCGCTACTATATATATATATATATATATATATATATATATATATATATATATATATATATATATATATATATATATATATATATATATATATATATATATAATATTAAGATATCTATTTGTAATATCGAAATAACTGCCTATTTTTGACCTATGGGGAGATTATTTCAATTTCATTTAAACATGATGAATGGATTAAATATTTTCTGTCTGTCTATCTGAATGTCTATCCATGCTAATTTTAGAAAAGCGTAACCGATTGTATTGAACCTTCATTAACAGATAGACGGCAATTCCAGTAGTGATCTAGGCTATATATTATCCGAAAATCCGGGAGAATATTTAATTTAAATTAATCGAAAAATTGATAAAATAAATTATTATTCATGATTATCCCAAACCTAAATAAAGCTATAATAATAGGTGTTACCTATTATTATAGCTTTATTTAGGTTTGGGCCATACAAAAGCGTTGCGTTGGTACGTCTGTAAGTGATCGTGTAACTTCCGAACGATTTGACCGACTGAGGCCCCTTTCATGTAATGTATTTCTTTTAACGAGACGATGGTTCGTAGCTATACTATTAACCGGTAGGTGACGTTGTAGTCAAGCTATTAACAAAATCTCTATTTATGGACTAGTTAGACATAATAACCCCTGGAAATGAGGTGATCGCTACCAAGCTATTTCTAATTTGTTGTGTTGTTAATTTGTGTAACAAACATGATTGTAAGCTGTTATTTAAAAAATAAGCGGCCAAGTGCGAGTCGGACTCGCCCAAGAAAGGTTCCGTAGCAACAAGTAACATAATATACGATTTATGTCGTTTAAAAAAAACTACTTACTAGATCTCGTTCAAACCAATTTTCGGTGGATGATTCCATGGTAATGTACATCATATATTTTTTTTAGTTTTATCATTCTCTTATTTTAGAAGTTACGGGGAGGGGGACACACATTTTACCACTTTGGAAGTGTCTCTCCCGCAATATAATTTTTGAAGACCTATCCATAGATACCGCACATGTATGGGTTTGTTGGAATAAAGTTTTTGAGTTTCAGGTCTTAGTATGGGGAAACCCCAAAATTTATGTTTTTTTTCTATTTTTGTGTAAAAATATTAATGCGGTTTACAGAATATATCTACTTATCAAGTATCAACAGCATAGTTTTTATAGTTTCGAAAAAAAAATGGCTGTGACATACGGACGGACAGACAGACAGACATGACGGATCCATAAGGGTTCCGTCTTTGCCATTTGGCTACGGAACCATAAAAAGTCCCGCTGTGTTTCTTGCTGGTTCTTCCCAGGACAGAGGTAATAGGTAATCAAACAAAGAGTGACTTTCAATAAGTATTATTTATAATCTATATTGAATAAAAATGTTTCTGTTTCTGTTTCTGTTGGTTTGGTTTTATGTAAAGAAAGAAAATTCAAAAACATATAATCCGATAGGTAGCGCTGTGGTTGAGTTATTAATAAATATATTTACTCTGTAAAATTTCGTGAAAATGTCGTGTAGTGGTGGTGTAAGAACATCCACTATCCCATGTCGTCCTAACAACGCCTGTCAAAAAATTAAGGTAAAATTTATGGGGTAGGCCTATGTGCATAAGCAGTGGACTTTTAAACGTTGTGATGGATGGATTGATGAAGTGTAAAATGTTCGGAGTGAATCCTCAAAAAAATCATCGCGGCATTTATATGATATATTTGTTTACATGACTTGTGTAAAAAGCAAAACATCTGCGAGGCCATATTTTTTTGGAATTGTAAATAACATATATTTTTTGGGTTCTGTAAATAAATAAATATATGATTTTTTTGTTTAAATCGGTGTATTAAAGAAAACAAAATACATGTTCGTAAATTAAAGTCACTAATCCAGACAATCTGAGAATTAACGGCTTCAAGTAGCCGTCTTTAAGGCACCGAGCGGAGGGAGTTATAGTTAAAGTTGTTAATGTTACTTGTCATCATGTGATTTATGCAATAGATAGGATAATGTTGGAACAGTAAATAAATAAATATTCCGAATCACGGTGAATGTAAGCTTTACACTATATTTTCTTTATTTATTAGCCATTAACAAAGAGGAGTTTTTGTATGTACATATGTCACTCAATATCTTTGTTAATGGTAGAAACATTTTTATGTTGCTTTATATGTATAGATACAAAGATTATTAAAAAAATAAACCTCTTAAAGCAAAATATTATATCATATTTTGTGTTATGTTAGAATATTATATCAGCGATACCATTCGCATCAATACAGGCTTATAAGTATATTTTGAAAGGGGATGATAGATTTGACAAACTTACAAAATTGACTTCAGTGGCTTGTAGCGCTATATTTGAATGGAATTCTAATTTAATACTCGTAGACGTATGTTTTTAATGTGTTCTTTGTTTTTGTATGTACATATGTCACTCAATATCTTTTTTAAGTGTGGATACATTTTTATGTTGTTTTATATGTAAAGATACACAAGATAATTAAAAAAATAAACATCTTAAAGCAAAATATTATATAATATTTTGTGTTATGTTAGAATATTATATAAGAGATACCATCCACATCAATACAGGCTAATAACTATATTTTGTAAGGGGATGATAGATTTGACAAACTTACAAAATTGACTTCAGTGGCTTTCAGTGGCTGCAGCTTCAGTGCTTTATTTTTATGGAATTCCGATTTAAAACAGCGTAGCGCTCTATACATTCAGTATAGAGCAATTGCAGGTCGACCATACCGTAATATGTCCCCGTCACAATAACACAGGACAGCCTATTAGCAACACCATCCTCTTTGCCTGCACTAGAAAAATTACTAAAACTAACAGAACCACGACACTGTCTTATCTAAAAAAACACTCGTAGCATGACTTGCTTGTAGAACGACTCAAGCAGAATCTCTTGCACACGGCGTCTACTGTGAACTATAAACTGCACAAAAGATAGAGCTCGTATTGAAAAGCGATCGAGCGAAACCAGGGCTTCAAAGATCTGTCTCCCAGAAAGAGCCAATTGTGGAAGCTCAAGACCGAATGTGGCGGCATCATTTCCTGGACACCTGAGATTTTGATTGAGATTGAGAAATTATATGGGCAGCTGTACACGTCATCGTTGAAGCCACACGCAAGTGTGAGTAACAATCCAAGAGCAAGTCTTATCCAACACTATTTCGATAATATCCAAGAAGTCAGTCTGAGCAAGATTAGAATGGCTTTCCATCACCTTAAAAACTGCAAATTCCCAGGCGAGGATGTAATTCTAGCGGAACCTCTGAAAGCGGGTGGAAAACCGGTACATAAATTTCTTCAGAAGCTCTTTAGTTCCATCCTCCATGGTGGTAATACCCCGGAGGCATGGAGGAGAAGTGCGGTAGTCTTGTTCTTCAATAAAGACGACGAACTTGAAGAACTACAGACTGAGACTCGACAACTTCCAGCCTGCTGAAGAAGTCAGTTTCCGAAAAGGCTTTAGCAACATAAACCACATACCTGACTTGCGGTAAATTGTACAGAAGACTGAAGAGTATTATCTGCGACTTTATCTT
This sequence comes from Parnassius glacialis, assembly GCA_033319125.1. Lineage (NCBI taxonomy): Eukaryota > Metazoa > Arthropoda > Insecta > Lepidoptera > Papilionidae > Parnassius > Parnassius glacialis. The sequence continues at coordinate 53,282,063 of JAVANC010000001.1, read as the reverse complement.
GCGTATGTGCACTATGAGAAAGCCTTTATTTGCGCCAAAATTTGGGCGGTGCTGCAGTCCTTTTAGCGGTGACAAATTGATAGTCGGTATATAGAAGTGCTAAAGTGTTTGTACAGTAGGGCTACAATGGCTATGCGAGTACAGAACCAGAATACAAAACCTATCTCACTGCAGAGAGGTGTAAAACAAGGTGACGTTATATCCCTGAAACTCCTAATCGCTACGTTGGAAGATGTTTTTAAGCTACTGGATTGGAAAAATACAGTATTTACGTCAATGGCAAGTACATCACTCACCTGTACGCTGAACTGTTGGAGGACCTACGCACTACGCTCAATGAATAGTGTCTCCTAACAGATAGGTCTTAAGATGAACATGGACAAAACAAAAGTAATGTGTAACGTCCATGTCACACCTGTGTCGGTATGTTTTTGGAGCACTAAGTCCGAAGTTCTTGACGATCATCCTTCACAGTTAACTAACGTGGGTAAATCTTTGTTTCATAGAGCACGAGGGATCTGTGATAGTAAAAACCTGGCCGCCGAGCTCCGGATCCCGCGGCCTACGTCACAGTAAACGAGTAAAGCCGGCTACAGTTGAGCGAGTGCCTGCTATACTGCCATATGTCAGAGGTGTCACTGACGAGATTGGTTACATTTTTAAAAGGTGCTTTAATTAAAACATACTTCAAGCCGCCGAAGAAGATTAGTCAGTTTTTATCATCAGCCAAATGTAATGTCCCTCCGCAAGGTGCAGGAGTGTACAAGCTTGATTGTGAATGTGTTTCTCTTATATAGGACAAACTAAAATATCAACTACAACTCGTGTTAAAGAACACATAGCTGGGAAGCTACGGTCTGGGAAGTCTGCAATCTGTGAACACGTACAGGATCGCCCCGTCACTAAATTAGATTTGATAGACCACAAATCCTCGCTAAAGAAAACCATGACTCGAAAACAGCACGTAGACGCGGCTCAAAAGGAATATCGGTCTGTAGTTTTTCAAGAGAGCATTGCCACCTTTCTTGAAGAACAAGACCACCGCACTTCTAGTCCACGCCTCCTGAGTAGTACCACCATGGAGGACGGAATTAAAAAGCTTCTGAAGGACTTCAAGTACCGGTTTTCCACCCGCTTTCAGAAGCTCCGCTGTAATTTCATTCTCGCCTGGGGACTTGCCGTTTTTAAGGTGCTGGAGAGCCATTCTAATCTCGCTCAGACTGACGTCCGGGATATCTTCGGAATAGTATCGGATAAGACTCGCTCTTGGATGGTTACTCACACTTTCTTCTGGCTCCAACGATGACGTGTACAGCTACCCATAGAACCTCTCAATCTCACTCCAAATCTCAGGTGTCCCAGAAACAATGCTGCCACACTCGGTCTTCAGCTTTGACAGTTGGCTCTTTCTGGCAAACAGATCTCTGGCAAAGACTTTGGAGCCTTGTTTCGGCTTCTTAATCGATCGCTTCTTGATCGAATGTAAGCTGTATTGAAGTTGCGTAAGTCCCGCCGTATTTGGAGATCTGTCTGTTCAATTGCATGTATGCTGTAAAATCTGTTGAAGAATGTAGCTTTATCTCCCGTCTAACAGCCATGAGATTAAGAGTGTGATCGGAGAGTTTTTGTGTTCATCTGCGGCTCTTGCAAAACTTAGCTCCGACCGCATGGACAGTTTTCACGAGCTTGTCATTCATATCGTACACTGCATTGTAATCTTCTAGGAACTGAAAACTGTTTTGTTACTCGAGCTGAAAGGTTTCGGGACTTTGGATTAGAGCACGAGGGAGACGGAGCATTGACTTCATTAGACGAGACCTCTCCAACTTAACGTTTAGGTTCAGTGTGCCTCTAACCATTCGGTGATCGCTGCCAGTTTTCACCCTCGCGATCACTGAAACATCACTGAACAGTAGTCGTCTCGTCGTCATAATGAAGTCAATCTCATTTTTTGTCGAACCGTCGGGGCTCGACCAGGTCCACTTCCTGTGGGGCCGCTTCTGGAAGAAAGAGTTCATCATAAAGAGTTACTCTTTCTCCATGAAGTTGGCCAGCTGCTCTGCGTTCCGTTGCCCCATTCCAAATTTCCCTACATTCAGCTCACCATTTTCTCTTGTGCCTAGTTTTGCATTGAAGTCTCCTATTAACACCGTATAGTGGGTTTTGGAGGAATGCATGGCTCTAGAGATATCCTCATACATTTCCTCCACCTCCTGATCGGGATGTGCCGAGGTTGGTGCGTAAAACTGTATGACCTTTAGCGAATACTGTTTGGTGATTCTGAGTATAAGGTACGCAACCCTCGTCGACATACCCTCAATATTTACAACGTTGTTAACGAGAGACTTGTGGACGATAAATCCGACACCTCCTTGGGACAGATGATCGCCCACCCGTTGATAGAACAAGTCGCCGGATTTGAGAATCACCGTGTCGTCCCCCTCTCTTCGGACCTCGGATAATCCTATAATATGCCAGCGTAACTTGTCTACCTCTTCTTCCAGCTCCACGATCTTCTCGTCAGTCCTGCGTGCGTGCGTTGTATGTTGCCAAGTCGAATCGTTCTAGGTGGCAACCGAACCTCCACCGGAGATTCTTAGCACCCCCTGCCCCGCCGTTACCATGGTCTTCACCGTAGCCAGAAATAACGGGGCTGCCGGGGACAGAGGGCCGTCTCTTTGTTGCTCTCTTCATTAGGGGGTATTTGCCATAGTTGCCACGCTTGGCGAGCGGGTTGGCAACCGCGGTTTTTTTATTGTACTTTTGCTATTATCAGGAAAATGCTGCTGCCCATCTTTTGCCTGTATCCCTTTGTTGTCTTTTACGACACCCGCCGGAAAGATAATGGGTAGTGGATATTCTTAACCGCCACTTAACGGCAAATACCATAATTAATAAAATTAAATCCCAACCCAAGCATACAACTACAAGACGTCAAGATACTGTAAGTTCATACTGCGTAGATTGGAACATAAAATAATAATTTTTAATCTGGAGGTAGCCGTGGTTAACATTGAGACGTAAAACACCTCAGTCTCCCCCGTGACCATGACTGCTGTGAAGTACTCGAAACGTCGGGAACATAAAATAATTTTATATACGCGATAAAATCTGTTAAACTGGTTTTAGTTAAGTATATATTAATATTCTATTATTTATGTAAGAAACTATTTTAATACTGTTTAGAAAATGTGTCATCTCCATATTTTTATGTTATGTATGTTGCTGTTTAAAGTACTTGCTTTAAAAAGAAAAGAATAAATCCGAAATTGCTTTTAAAGTATAGGCTTCATAAAACTAAAAGCTATAGCTGTATATAAAACTGTAGGTATATGAAATAATATAGTGATGTGTAATATTATTGATTTGCCTATCCATACATTTTAAGTGAAAATAACAATTTTTATAGAAAGGACAAATTAGGTAGTTATTTAAAAGATTTTTTATAGAACTGAAGTGGCAGAAATCTGATGATAACGACTACTGTAGTCTATGGCCTGCAGCAAACTTCAAAAGAAGATTGAAGATGCATTACCATCTCTGAAGATTGAGTTAGAATGCCCGGGTGGTACATACCCAGACAGATTTCTAGATACCTAGTGAATAAAGAAGTGTGGTCATAATGAGATTTCTTGGAATGTGTTACTTCTGCTCAATAATGTGCTCCAAACTGATTTCGGTCACAGCTGCCAGTCTCTACGGAGACTAGCCATCGGCGCAGGACAGGATATATAGTGCCCAAGTGTATGCGCAAGCACAGGTGCACTCTCTATTCCCTCACTCTCATATTCCGATGGAATGGTAAACCGATACAACTGGAGAGTTACTAGGTGCAGGACAAACGGATTTACGCACCTTCCGAATGAAACACCGCCAAGTTCCTGACTCCGGGCAGCTACTGAAAATTTATTGATGAAAAAATTCAATAACTGATATTTTCTTGGTCCGACCCGGGCCCGGGCTTCGAACCCGGGACCTCATTATCAGCAGTTGTATAACTTCAAGCGCTAGAACAACGAGGCAGTCAAACTTCTGCTTACATATTAAATATACATATTTAATAAGGTTCAGTTGTAACTGTTGAAAAAATAGCCTCCTTGTAAGTCTCATGTCTCTACCTTCAACAAGGTCTCCCGCAGAAGAGATTTGTAAGGCGTATTGTAACTTAATTTACTTTCAAAAAGTGTTGTTTAATGTCAATTTTAGATAAAAATATTACGACTTTGATTACATTTGTAAGTGATTTGTCACAGAACATTAAAACAAAGTTTAATAAACATTGCGAATCTATAATTTTCATCATGATTAAAACCCTTCACAAGTTAACTGGGCATAGGCCTCTCCTAAGAAATGCCACAAAGCACGGTCCTGAACCATATGCATTAACTGACTGCCTGCATCTTACTAGGTCGTCACTCCATTTAGTGAGGGCCCGACCTACATATCACTTACCGGTACGATGCTACCACTCGAGAATCTATCTTTCACATCGGTTATCTATTTTTCAAGCTACATCATGGTGTGCCCATTACCACTTTAACTCCGAGCATAGCCTTCTGCATAGCTCGAGTCTTTAATTGTATTCCAGAATTTACTACAAAAAATAAAAGAGCTTTATTACCGAAAATTTCAACCTGAACCAAGCCTAACACAGACATAGTACGAGCCGGGAAAGGAAATTTAATCACCATTATGTTCTTCACAGTGAATTAAGTCTGCTGTTGCATGTTCATTAAAACGTGTAAGCTACGGAACGTTACATTAGAAACAGAAACAGAAAGAAACAGAAACTTTTTTTATTCAATAAAGATTATAAATAATGCTTATTGAAAGTCACTCCTTTGTATAATTACCACTGGTTCGAAAAAAAAACCTCTGTCCTGGGAAGAAACCCAGCGGGACTTTTTTTGTTAAAAATAACAGCTTACAATCATGTATGTTACACAAATTAACAACACAACAAATTAGAAATAGCTTGGTAGCGATCACCTCATTTCCAGGGGTTATTATCATCTATAAATTCTTTAATACTATAATAACCCTTTTTATATAAACTTACTTTAATAAAGTTTTTGAACTTTGAGCAGGTCAAATTTTGTATATTTTCTGGAATTTTGTTGTAAAAGCGTATACATCGCCCCAAGAATGAATTACTGACTCGATGGAGTCGAGTAACCGGTACTACCAGCTTGTGTCTGTTCCTAGTATTTACAGAATGAATATCACTTATTTTTGTAAAACTACTTTTATTTTTGTGTACGTACATTACATTTTCATAAATGTATTGAGAGGCCAAAGTTAATATATTAATTTCCTTAAATTTTTGTCGCAGCGACTCTTTAGGCTTTAAATCATAAATTGCTCTTATGGCCCTCTTCTGTAAAACAAATATAATTTCAGTGTCAGCTGCGTGTCCCCATAGCAAAATACCATACGACATTATGCTATGGAAATAGCTAAAGTAAACTAGTCTAGCTGTTTCAACACTAGTTAGACTTCTAATCTTTTTTACGGCATATGCTGCAGAACTAAGTCTGCTTGCTAGTTTTGATATATGGGGGCTCCATTGAAGCTTCGCGTCTAGTGTGATTCCAAGAAAAATGGTGGTATCTACAAGACTCAGTTTCTCCCCATTTAAAATTACATTAGTATTCAATTGTTTGACCTTTGGGGTCATACATTTCATACATTTCGTTTTAGTGCCATTTAAATGCAAATTATTAACATTGAACCAATTTTCTAATTTAGATATAGCATTATTTACTTCGTCATATTTTAGCAATTGTCGACATAATTTGAAAATTAAAGAAGTGTCATCTGCAAATAATACTATATCATGGTTATCTCCTACTATGTAAGAAAAGTCATTAATGTATACAAGAAACAGAAAGGGGCCTAGAATTGAGCCTTGAGGCACGCCCATCTGTACCATCGACCCGGAAGAACTCATACTGTTAATGACAACTTTTTGCGTTCTCTTACTTAAATATGAAATAATTAATTTAAGAGCATCACTTCTTACACCGTAGTGTTTAAGTTTCCTGATTAATGTTTCATGGTGAACACAATCGAAGGCTTTGGATAGGTCACCAAATATACCCAAAGCATCCTGTGAATTCTCCTATGCATTAAATATATATTTAATCAGCTCAACACCGGCATCAGTTGTCGAGCGACCCCTTGTAAAACCAAATTGATTTTTATGAAGTAAATTATTTATATTAAAGAAATTTAACATTTGATGAAGAATAATTTTTTCAAAAATCTTACTAAGTGTTGGTAGTACAGAAATAGGTCTAAAGTTAGCGGGGTCTAATGTACTACCAGATTTAAATAAAGGTATTACTTTACTATACTTCATTAAATCAGGAAACACACCAGATTCGATACTAGTATTAAAAATAGTAGCTAAATGAGGCGCGATTGTATCTATTATAGACGCAATAACTTTAACGGAAATCCCCCACAGATCCGCAGTTTTCTTAACATCAATAGTTTTAAAATATTTTACAATATCTTTAATGATACTTTATGAAATGTAAAATTCTTTGTACACGCATTTACATTTTGTTTAAGTAATGATTCGGCGATCGCAGGAGAAGAATTCAGTGACTTAGTGGTTAATATCGGAATATCAGTAAAATATTTCTCAAAAACCATTGCAACGTCCTGATCTGATTCGGTTAATTTGTTATTAACACTTAACTGGTAGTTTGAATTGCGAGAGTTAATCTTACCAGTTTCTCTATTAATTATACTCATACATACATTTTAATTTTATTAGAAGCCGTCTTAATTTTGTTGCTCAAATGCAAAGACTTGGCTGTGGAGCACACTCTTTTAAATATTTTTGAATATTTTTTTACATATTCCCTAAATTCGACGCTATGATTATATGACCTTTCATGGTAAAGATCATATAACCTATGTCTGCTCTTATGGACTCCTACTGTCTCCCATTCATTAAATGACTTCCGACTGTTCAAGGAGAATGTTTTAGAAGTAAAAGTATTATTAAATTCATTGCAAATAAGCTTAAATAATGTTCCATACAAAAAATTTGGATCATTTTGGTATGTAAGTGATGGAAGTTTTTTCACTATGTTACTTCTAAATTTCTCCAAGCGACGTGCATTTACTGGAACAAACACAACTTTCTTATCTACTTGCTTTTTGTGAACATATGGTAACGAAACTACTTGTCCACAGTGATCAGAACTTAATTTTTGAATTATACATTTATGCAACGGCTTCACATTTGTAAAAATGTTATCTATACATGTTGCACTAGATTGAGCAATACGCGTTGGCTCTAAAAATAAATTAAAAAGACCATATGATTTAAACAATGATCTAAATTTAATATTGATTGAGGAAGCTTCTAGGAGATTGATGTTAAAGTCTCCACATATTACAACAGATTTATTCCGTATATTAAGCTTAGCAAAAACTTCCTCCATAATTCTTTCAAAAGTATCGTATATAGAACATGGGGTCTGTAGACGCTCACAACAATGAGGTGCTCAAACTCAACACATGCCATTTCTACAGTTCGCTCAACAGAGAGTCTCACAATATCTTTACGTTCTTTACATGACAATAATTTACTAGCTAATATTAAGGAGCCACATCTTAAAACCGTTTCTCTATTGAAAGAACTGACCACCTGGTGATTACTGAAGTTAAACATTAAGTTATAAGCTTTTAACCAATGTTCAGTAATACATTAAATATGAAAATTGTTGCTATTTAAGAACAACTCAATTTCTAACTCTTTGCCTACCATGCCTTGTATATTTTGATGCACCAGATGTATACAATTTTCATTATCACTCTGTGGAGTCATACAATTAAAGATTTGTAAGCTACATTCTAAATTATTTAAATTATTACAACTGCTAGAGATTACCTCTATTGTCTCATTTTCTAATTTAAATTACTTGGAACTGATTCCAAATTACATATTAAGTCATTACACTGCTCAAAAGGAGCAGATGTCTGTGTAGCCAAGTCCTTGGCTGAGTTAATATATAAACAATAAGATAGCACATTTGCTATCTGTCTTAAAATATATTTAGATAGGTAATACCTATCATTTGTCAAAAATTTCTTAAGTAAATTATTTATGTCTATTAAATTACATTTATTATTATAATTATAACAATTAAATGTCAATTTAAATAAAACTAATTTTACGGATTTTATCGCGTATATTAACTTATTTTATATTCCCGACGTTTCGAGCACTTTACAGCACCCATGGTCACGGGGGGACTGAGGTGTATGACGTTCCAATGTCATAGTTAACCACGGCTACCTCCAGATTAAAAATTATTAATTTTTGTTCCGATCCACGCAGTATGAACTTACAGTATCATGAAGTCTTGCAGTTGTATGCTTGGGTTGGGATTTAATTTTATTAATTATGGGATCCCAAGCAGATGGTAGCACCCAGCCATCTTCTCTATTGAAATTAGGATGTTTCTTGATTTCAATAGCCTCGCGAATCATCCTTGGAAGGAATCGGTGTTCTTTAGCGAGGATTTGTGGTCTATCAAATCTAATGTAGTGACGGGGCGATCCTGTACGTGTTCACAGACTGCAGACTTCCCGGAGCGTCTATTCTTCACATCAGCTATGTGTTCTTTAACACGGGTTTTTATAGATCTTTTAGTTTGTCCTATATAAGAGAGACCACATTCACAATCAAGCTTGTACACTCCTGCATCTTGCAGAGGAATATTACACTTGACTGATGGTAAAAACTGACTAATCTTCTTCGGCGGCTTGAAATATGTTTTAATGGAAGCCCGCTTCAAGATGTAGCCAATCTTGTCAGTGACACCTCTGACATATGGCAGTACAGCAGACACTCGCTCGACTGTGGCCGGCTTCACTCGTTCACTGTGACGTAGGCGCGGGACCCGAAGCTTATTGTCGTGCAAAACTTGCTTGACGTGTTGGAGCTCGGCGGCCAGGTGTTTACTGTCACAGATCCCTCGTGCTCTCTGAAACAAAGCTTTACCCACGGTAGCTAACTGTGAAGGATGGTGGTGAGAATCACCGTTTAAATATCTATCTGTATGGGTCTTTTTTCTATACACAGTGTGGCTCAAGGTGTTATCAGGATTCCGAATTACTAACACATCTAGAAAAGCTAAAGAATTGTTTGCCTCTAACTCCATTGTGAACTGAATTTTAGAATTTAAGGAGTTAAGATGGTCTAGAAATGCAGTTACTTTATCTAAAGGGAGAATTGTGAAAGTGTCGTCTACGTACCGCTTGTAGAATCTTGGGTTTACGGGAGAAGTACGCAGGGCTTTCTCCTCAAAGTCCTCCATGAATATATCGGCAAAAATGGGAGATACAGGTGAGCCCATCGCCACTCCATCTACTTGCTTGTAGAACTCCTCCTTCCACAATAGGTAGCCAGATGTAAGGCAGTGTCTAAGTAATACTGCATATTCTACGGGCATGTTGTTTTGCTCTAGCCTTCTAGTAACAATCGAGATGCAATCTTCAACAGGTAAGCATGTGAACAGAGACTGCACATCAAAACTGACCATAGTTTCTGTGTCTGCCAGATGTAGGTCTTTAATCTCGCTGACAAAATGGTAGGAATTCTTTGTGTGTGCTCTTGTATGTCCCCTGAGCGGTGAGAGTATATTCGCTAAGTGTTGAGCCAATTTGTAAGTTGGTGAATCGATTTGGCTCACTATAGGACGTAGTGAAGCATTGGGCTTGTGTATTTTTGGTAACCCATACAATTTCGGTGGTTTGGCACACGTAGGTATTATCGATTTTACGTCTAGATTTAATCTTTCGGAGTGTTTCTTTATGAGATCACTAGTTGTTTTGAGTGTGTTATTTGTTGGGTCATTTTTAACCTTTTTATAAGTACTTGCATCCGACAAAAGTTCTTGTATTTTAGAATTATAATCCGACGTATCCATGACCACCGTGGCGTTTCCTTTATCTGCGCGGAGAATCGTGAGTTCTCGTTTATTGCGTAGGTTATTCAACGCTTTAAATTCGTCTTTAGGTAGATTCGGTTTTCGTGTTGAGCTTCGACGTAACATAGACGAAATGTCTTGACGTATCGCTTCCAAATCTTCCTTTCGCATATTGTTTTTATATAGACAGTCCTCGACGCTGCAAATAATTTCTTCGTACGGTAATTTTTTAGGTGTTAAAGCAAAATTAAGGCCTTTCGATAATACTCTAATTGTTGCATCATCCAGAGTTTGTTTTGACAGATTATAGACCGCGCTTAATCTATGATCCGCGTTCGTAGTCAATGGTTGCATTTCGTTCTCACGTTGACTCAGATGTTTGACATTTAATTTGGTCGTTAATTTTTGATATTTAACTATATGTTTGTTTTTGCATTCGTTATATTTATTAATTTCTCGTTTATTTAACGTTTCGATGCAAACATTATAATCAAATGTCGTTAAAACTGCCTTTAACTCACTGAATGATGTGTCTATGGATTTGTTTATGGTATGTAGATCGGAGCGTTTTTGTTGGATTACCGTTCGTAACAACTTTTTACTTGCCTGATTTAAGATCTTAGCGCTTCCTCGAATGTCCTTTTTAGTGGATATTTTGACACACGTAGGAATGATATTATTATCACGACATCTCTTCAAAAAGTTCAATGCTGTTAGATATCTTGCGCGCTTAGTCATGAGATCTTCTAATCGGCGAATTTTATTTGCAATTACCAATCCGTGACCATGGGTGCTGTAAAGTGCTCGAAACGTCGGGAATATAAAATAAGTTAATATACGCGATAAAATCCGTAAAATTAGTTTTATTTAAATGTGTAGTGTTCGCGTAAATATAAGAAACCATTAATTAAATGTCAAGTTTATATTATTATTACATGAAAAGTTATTCATTAATAAATTTAAATCATATCTTATTTTATTTTCCTGCGGCCAACCCTGTATGTAAGGCAATGTAAACAAGATAATTTTATGTACATTTAATTTATTAAGATTATCAATATATTTTAATAATTGATTTTTGTTTAGATTGCCTCTTCTCCCAACAAGAATTATTAATGTGCTATTAGGGCAAAATTTACTAGCTAAAACTTTATTCATTATATGACTAAAGGATGCTCCTGGCATGCAATAATTACTAATCATATGTCCTTCTAAACAGTTATTTAACATCATGCCCAAATTTTTGCCTATGTCATCACAATACATAATAACTTTTTTTTTTTAATATTTACATTGCTTTTTAAGTTTATATCCTTTGTCATGGCACTGTCATAGAGTGTAGGTGAAAATAATGAGTCCTTACTGTTTACTTTGTTATTTACACATATTGTCCCCGATGAACCTGGTATGGAGCGCTGATACTCACTCTGATGTTTTATTAAGAAGTCAAAGCGCTCCTCATTATATTTACATGATTTTACCAGATCATTCATGGTGTAATGTGCATTATTATCACTACATGAATTTACCTCCTTTGGGTATTAAATAAATGAACGTACACGTTGATTATAATAACTGAAATTTGTTTCGCAAGACGCATGTTTAATAAAAAGCAAAATATGATATGTGAAATTCATAATATAACATTCAAAAATTACAATTTGTTTCGCAAGATGCATGTTTAGTAAAAAGCAAAATATGATATGTGAAATTCATAATATAACATTCAAAAATTACAATTATAATATGTAACTTAAATTACAACACAAATAACGAGTAGTTGTACCCACACACACGGGACACCCATATCGTCCCGTTGTTATCCTAAGAGACGACAAAAAGAAATTGAAACCAGGATATGGGCAGCAGCATCTTTCTGGTATCATCAATTGAACAAAAAAAATTATGTTGCTAAGTTGCCTACCAAGAATGGCAGCTATGGATTAACTCCCCTATGAGGCAAGTGATCGAGCATGCCTATGTCCATCAGTGGACCTTGGATAAGCTAAGTGAATGATAAATGATAGTATTAATCTTTGCCATTACAGTCCCTACAAGTCCACTGCCGAACGTAGGCCTGCCCAAGGAATTCTACAGAACACGGTTCTCAGCCATCTGCATCCACTTTGCTAAAGTCCCTAAACCTAAGTATCATTTCTTTCACAAATTTCTATCTAAACCCATATTTTCTTCTAAACGAGGTCCTAATAACTCTCTGCTTTTAAGACTCTGTCTACATCCTCAAATATAAGAGGCGTGTAGTATCTACATATGTTATAAATAAGCCATAAAAACTAAAAGGCTTGTTTTTAAATGCACTAATAAATAAACTAAACTACGACGTTAACATGTCATTTTTTTGTATGTGGTAAAAAACTGCAGGAGCGTTGTATAGCTGCTTTTGTTGTATGGGGGGTCAGGTTGACCGGTGAAGGACCACGCTCGCACAGAATAAACCAGCGTAAAATAACGGTCTAATACTGCTGTGTTTCGAATGGTGAGTGGCAAGAACCGGAAATCCTTTTTACTGGCAACGAGGTAATCCATCTGAGTCTGAGAGTTTACAACCTATCTGCATTTTGATTCTTTTTTGCTCGTTTGTCACCCTGACAATAAAAGAATTGGTTGCAGTAGCCAGCTTTAATCAGGTATTGCAACTTTGTGACTCGAACGTAGCCGCCGCTACAGAGAACATGGCGATGCCGCACAGACCGATTGATAATATCTTTAAATATCTCAAATTTTTTTTATTTATAAACCTATATATATTATTTTTTTATTTACAAAAAATTATATTATTGTAGATTGATATAATCATTTTACTTTCAGGCAAATAGATAAATTCTTGCCGCGACTAACCTTTTTTTTCATCAAATTTTATGAATCCCAATCGAAGCTAGATGGTTTCAAACTTCGTAATATCACTTTAATATTTTTCTATTCAACTTTAACGCATATTATAGAGTTTTTCGTATCCAGTTTTATACAAAATTTCAAGATGTTCCAAGCAAAAAATGTATGATCAGTAATTTTCAATTATAATTATTTTAGATGTTATTATATAAGCGTATTTGCAGACATCAAACTAAACTCTGTTGTTCTATCCTAATGGCTTTCCATTATCACCCTCCTTTATTGCAAGTCAAACGCTGAACGTGATGCGGCCATGAAATTAACCAACACGCCCAAAGTACGAGTAGTATATAGTTTAATTATTATGTATCTTTAGATTTATTGTATATTGTGCCAAAAACAGAAGCACGTACCTAACAGAGGATTTAAGCCGGAACAAGCTTACATCTACGTTAAACCTATGGGAGTTTCCCTGGAATTTATGTAATAGTAAATTAATAAAGGTTTAATCATTTTGTACACTGAATGCATATATTAGTATATCTATATAAATTTATTATATTTAGTTAATTAAGTCACCTGCCACTAATTTCTCACCATGCATGGGGTAACTGGCAGAGAATGCTAACTGGCATTAAGTCTGCCCTTTGTAACATTTTATTGGTTAGAAAAATAAAGTTATAAATAAATAAATATTAAGCAATAAAATGTAAAGAAAATGGGAAATATTCATTTTATTGATATAACTTTTGTACGCTTGTCTTTTTAACAGTAATTATATGTTCCCTTTTTAATAAAACTGAAGTGACAAAAGAAGTAACAGGCCACCTGATAGTAGGTGAGTACTGCAATCCGTTTTCTTATTCTAAGGGTGACAAACGAGAACACAATTCACATGATGATAGGTTATGCTGTAATACGAGTACATAGATATTTTAATTTATCCTTCTGTAAGATTCAAAATGCAAATACCTTGTCACCCTTCAGGACTAAGATGGAATACATCCTTACCTGTAACAAGGCGCGTCGGTTCTTTTCACTGACAAGCCAACAAAAATGCAACTTTAAACAAAAATGGCTACAAATACGTTGTCACCCCTAAGATGGAGTACATTACAGCTTGATATTATATTGGCTCTGTATACCTTTCAGACTACTACTACTTGGTAGTTTTTTTAATACAATAAGGATGACAAACGAGCACACAGTCCACATGATGGTGAGTGGTTGCTATGGCCCATAGACATCTACATCTATATTCGTTTGCGAATTAAAATGCAGATGCGTTGTCAACCGTGAGGACTAAGATAGAATGCGTCGTTTCCAGTAAAAATGGTCACCGGTTCCGGCTATTTTACGCTGTTATTCTGTAAGAGCGTGGTCGTTTCCCGGTCGAGCCGACCCATTCGTGCTACAACTATACTATTAATATAGCTGTAGCATGGCTCTACCTCGTACAAAATTATTTCGTAACAAAAATAACTAACGGTTAAATGTAACCCAGACGGACTTACGGGCAGGAAACGGGTCCTGCCACATAGGTGAATAAATACCCTAGTCCATGGACACCTATGTCAATCGTCTATTAAGAATGTTAATATGTGTGTGTGTGTGTGTGTGTGTGTGTGTGTGTGTGTCATAAATCCAAAATAAAGATTAACATGGAATGCATTGTTACCAGTATAAAATTAGTGACTTTGATTTTCAAAGACGTTACAGACGTTCTCAGAGACTCATCATACGTTACAATATTTCACGCTAGTTCTCTGCACAATTGTAGCCCTGGGTTATTTCGTTGATCCACCTTGATAAATCCACACTAGGGTGAATACTCGTAAAGGCGTTTTCATCTATCCACTCCAGATGAGGTGAATAGTAGGAATTCACTTTTATTTGTTCTTCCGACTTTCTTCCTTAAGTACGGTTCAACACAAACACTTAAATTATTAATTGATATTTAATAACCACAAACCTAAACAAAAACCCGTATTTCCGTTTCCGTTACCGTAACAACCTGTTAAAGTCCGTGCATTACATATTGCATTTAAATCAAATTAAAATTCCTTATTATAAATAATATTATTACGTTATCTAAAATTCTGCAATATGTCCAGAAAATTACCAACACTAATTCATTATTCAGTAGACGTAATTTGACATCCTGGATAAATTCAAACTTTTAACGTACACTTGCAATCGTTTTCCAAATTTCTTTGTTACAACAAATGCAAAACTGGACGTTATTTTACAAGCATTCCAAAATCGTTACTTTTGTAAGTTTTTTTTTAAATAACACATTTTTAACTGTGGATAAACGGAATAACCTGTGGCCATTCTCCAATGTAGCCGACCTATTTGTGCTGCAGCTAAAATATGACGCGACTTGACTCTACCGTCGCAACTTCACTCTCTATACAAAGGAAGATACAGCGTGCAATCTTCTCTGTAATTTTTCTTGCCTTTAGAATTTTATATAAGCATGTTCGAACAATAAAGAACTCTCAGTCCGCATAAATTAGGTTGAAATATAAAGTTTGTGTTCCAATGAAATTAACAATTGGAATTAAAACGAAACGTACATGGTTCCAGATTCGGGAATAAAACTTTTTATACACAAAGCTATAACATTCTAAATTCAAAAATTGTGTATCTTCTTCTGTTTAACTTTCAATTGCTTTTAATTTCAGTATTTCAGTTGTGAATTTCCGAATACGAGTTCCGATGTGGTTCTAACGGAGCAGAGATAGCTCGCAAGCCTGAACCGTGTATTGATCTTCGCCATTATTGCTCACAGACCTAACGCTACTTAAAACCATACGTTATCCTCCGCACTCGTAATCAATAGCCCCAACTGAATACCATTTTTTTTTGCACTTTGGACTATTTCCTTCAATGAAAAATGCTGTCTTCAGAAAGCGGTACAAGATGCCTTTATATATTTTGTAGAATATGATACATACCAATCTTCTATTATTAAGTCATAAACGATTTTGCAGAAATTTTCTGCAACACACATTTTCTGTAACTGGACTACAGGTACTTCACATGTACAGCTAGTTATTATAATAACAGACTGCGTTTTATTTATGTATACAAACAAAATGTCCGAAATTTACATATTATCTGTAGTTATCGTTATTCGTCTTACAAATAATTATAGTGATATTTTGCACATAATATTTCAGACTAGTATGCTGTGCGAGCTTGGTCTTACACCGGTCGAGGCGACGTGCTTCTTGCCACGTACGCTTGAGTGATGAGAGTGGCTCTACCAAATGAACAAACGGTACTATGTCGAAGACCTAGGTGTTACACGTGGTTCATATTTATTTTCCCTCCCTTTAACGAAAACGAGTGTTGATTGACTGAATTCGGTTATAAGGCAAGCCAATTTTGAAACTGTTGCGAGATTGTTAATTTGCAAACCCTTCTTTCCTATTTAGAGGTCTATTTAATCTATATAAAGGGATTGCGTTATTGTTTTAAAACAATGCATGAAGTTATTTGACATCAATTACACCTCCAAGTGACGTCATAAATGGGCTAAACAAGGAGCAAATCCGTGGAGCTAAATTATTTAAAACGAAACATTTTCTGTTTTCTTGTCAAATTGTGGAAATTCAACGTCTCTGTTTAGTTTAACTGTTTTCGATTTTGATTTCTTACGTCTTTAATTTGATTGTTTCCGAATAATTCTAAATATCAATACTATATTATCTATGATTGCTATGCTACGAGAGACAGTCTTTTAAAATTTTGGATTTATTTTAATTATCAAATAGTTTATGTGAAGTAATTCCGTTAAAAATAGAAAGTTAATTTCGCTACAATAAAAATATTTTTTTCACAATAATTACAATCAACATATTATATCATACTCGTAGGCTGTGATCGAATTCATCTAGTATATTCTAAGTCTATGGATTTATGAGTTTAATATCAAACTCTTTTGTGCTTGACAAAGGTAGCGAACTGTTCAGCCAACTCTATGACGTCATCATTAGTAAAAGTTTGAAAAGTAATATAAAATTAACTAAACCAACTACTGATTGGAAAAGAAAACTATAAAAAAGAAAAAAAGAAAATTGGTGTATATAACCTTATGTATAAAGCAGAAATATAAAATCTTCTTGTTATGAGCACTTTCTAGGCTGGACGTGTGCCGTATTATTGTCCGATTAGAGTAACTTAACTAATTAATTTTGCGTTCTCTGTAAATGTGCATTGTGGGTGAAATTCGCTTGTGTCCCTATCGCGTGTGACGTGTGAAGATAAGCGATGGTGACTTTCTAAATATAACAGCAAGAAAGAGAAAAACGCCCGACTGTCACTGCAACCAACAGCAACTCATGGATGATTTTTGTAATAGAATGATGACTACGCTCACAGCAAAGCTGGATTCTCAAAACAATACCATAAAGGGTGTTTTGAATGGCATTCGCGAGGACGTCAATTCATTTAAGAAAGAGATTAGTGACGTAAACTCTTCAATAAAAAAATTGGCTGACGAACAAGCTATTGTGAAAAAAGATGTTTGCGAGTTGAGTTCTGCAACAGGTTTAATTACCCAGCGTGTGGATCTAGTTTCAAGTGAGATTTCCGAGCTGCGATCCATAACAACTAATCTTACTGACCAGCTGAAAGCGAAGGAGCAACTTGGGAGGATTAATAACGTGGAAATTTCTGGGATACCACTTTTGAAAAGCGAAAATTTAAATAATATTATATATAACATCGCTACAAAGATCGGTTTTAAGTTATTGCCGACAGATATTGATTACTTTCACCGTGTGCGACGTTTTAACTCGACAAGGAACGACATCCCTACCAAACACGATGGCAGTACCTCTCTAAACTCATCTTCCATACCGAACATCATCATCAGATTCTCACAAAGATATCGCAAGAATGAATTTTTGGCTGCCGTGCGCGCGACGTGGATTAACAACTGCTGACGTGAGCTTAAACGGGCCCACCAGTCCTATCAACGTCAATGAGCACCTCGCGCCGCACAACAAACAATTATACAAGCAAACCCGCCTTCTTGCCAAACAGAAAGAATACAAATACGTGTGGTTGTCTGACTGTAAGATTTTATTGCGTAAAAATGATACGTCTAAAGTTCAACTTATATCATGTTATGCGGATCTTAGTAAAATTAAATGACTGTATGTCGTTATCTATTTTAATGGTTTGAAAGAAAAATTTTTTTTGTTACAAATACTTACATATTAAAACAACATTACCTGTTAAAAAGTGCTGTAGAATAAATATCTCACGTAACTTAAAATACTGTCATTTGTGTTTTCTATTATTTGTGAATGTTAGTGGAACCCATAATATTTCATTCTGTGATATTACTTTGCCGTATTTTCTACTTAGTGGTTTATAACAATAACTTGTCTATTTACTACCAAAACGTGAGGGGCTTACGCTCAAAATCGCACGATTTTCTGAAGAATGTTCTGTGTAGCAATTATGATGTGGTATGTGTCACGGAATCATGGCTTAATAGTAATTTATTTGACAGTAAATACTTTGACAGTCGATACGAGGTGTACCGTTGTGATCGCAACGTAACGGTTAGTGGTCGCGGGATGGGTGGCGGCGTACTGATCGCAGTGCGGCGCGACCTATGCCCGTCGCAGCTCCCTCACGAGTGCCCGCCGACGCAGGCAGAAGAGGTTAGGTTATATATCCCATTAATTGAAACATTGTCGCGTGCGGGTGTGACGTCATCGCACGAGTCTTACACTACTCGATCGCCGGCTCAGCGCCGCTTACATATTATAGCAACATATATACCGCACGGTTGTAACCACGAATCACAATTGACATCGTTCTATACCAGAAAAAGCGATTTTATAATATCAAACCCCGACGATACTTATCTAATACTGGGCGACTTCAACGTCACTTATGCTGACTGGTATTTTAATTCTTCTAGTGATTGCATGGAAATACGTACAAACATTAATGGTCTCGCATGTCTTACTACCGATTTTATGAACATATCGTCACTATTACAATATAACAATCAATTTAATATTAATAATAGATTATTAGATTTAATTTTCAGTAATACAACATGTAATGTTACGCGACCTGAATTTCCGTTAGTACCCGAGGACGCGCACCAAAAATCCCTAGAAATTTGTTTGAATTTAAAATCCCCCGCCCCATTACCCTCCGCCAAAATTAAGAAAAAAAACTTTCATAAAGCTGACTTTGGCTCGATTAAAACTGGACTTAACATTCTTAACTGGGAGGAAGTTTTTAATACCATGACGGATATTGATTCAATGACGAGTTATTTTTTTAAAATTTTAAACAATTTGATAGATACATACGTACCTACTCAAAATCTGTGTAGCGAAAATAAACGCCCGCCGTGGTTTACTTCTTGCCTCATAAAACTAGAAAAGGAAAAGCTTAAATATCATAAGAAATGGAAACTTAATAATAACTTACGGGACTACCAGACCTTCTCTTGTTTTCGGAAGAGGTTGAAGAGGATGGAGGCAGAATGTTATAAAAAATTCATTGAACTTTCTGAGGACAATATCAAAGCCAGTCCAAAGTTATTTTGGTCTTTCGTATAGTCAAAAATAGCGTCTAGTTGCATTCCTGAAAAAATGATATATAAAGGTAAAATTATTTCCACAGGCGGTGAGATATGCGAGGCTTTTAATGATTATTTTCATTCAGTCTTCATCCCTTCTACCCGTCAAAATTTTGATCATACAATTCCTTACTCAGGCAGTTCAGCCGTAGACATACACTCTATTAACATCTACTACGATAATGTTATCAAAGAACTGAAACAAGTAAATATTCATAAAGGTGCAGGGCCCGACGGGTTTCATCCTCTTCTCATATCCGAATGTGCCAAAGAACTTGCAATACCCATTACAATCATATTTCGTTTCTCTCTCCAAACTGGGGCATTTCCCAGTTTATGGAAAGAGTCTTTAGTAATCCCATTCCAAAAAATAAGAGACGTGAATGTATAGACGAATACAGACCCATATCAAAACTTTGTATCTTTCGCAAAATCCTAGAAAAGATAGTAACCGCTCAAATGTCATACTCGTTTCGCAATCACATTTCCCAGGAACAACATGGTTTCTTTAAGTGCCGTAGCGTAGACACTAATATGTTAACTTTTAGTGACTTTCTGTTGCGTGCCATGGATGATAATCTACAGGTGGATGCCGTTTACACCGACTTTTACAAGGCTTTCGATAAAATAAATCGCGATCTGCTAATAAAGAAGCTTGCGAGGGCCGGTGTGCATGGTAGCCTCCTTAGATGGATCCAATCCTACATAAGTAATAGGAGTCAAGCAGTCTTTGTAAAGGGTTATTCCTCACGATTTCTTCCAGTGCCTTCTGGTGTGCCTCAAGGGTCTCATATTGGACCTTTACTGTTTTCAGTCTACATAAATGACATTGGTAATGTCCTGAAACATAGTCACCATCTCTTGTATGCTGATGATACTAAGTTGTATCGAATCATTAGATCAACTAGTGACTGCCACAAATTACAAGAAGATTTACACCGATTACATGCATACTGTGAGTCCAACCAACTGTTCCTAAACAGCGATAAATGCTACACAATATCGTATACTCGCAAAAAAAATCCAGTTACTTACGACTACCACATAAATCAGAGGGCCTCGAATAGAGTAACCACAATCAGGGACTTAGGCATAATTATGAATTTGACCTTATCATTTATTCCACACATTGATCACATATTAGCTTTGGCTTTTAGAAATCTAGGTTTTATACTACGAATAAGTAAACCCTTTAAACGTCCCGAAATTCTAAAAATTTTATACTTCTCTTTTGTTAGATATTTCCTTGATTTTTGCAGCACTGTTTGGAGCCCTTGTTATGAAGTTCATATTAGTAGAATAGAAAGAGTTCAAAAATTGTTTATTAAATCCCTAAATTATCGCCAAAATATTTTAAATCAGTCATACGCCGATTCATTAAAAAAGTACAATTTACTTTCTCTTTGCAATAGGCGTAAAATGTTTGACATAGTATTTCTATACAAAATTATTAATATAATCCCACCAACTTATCTGTGAACTGACAGCTGCGGCAAAATTATGAACTACAGCCGCTATTTAATCAAATGTCACTCGATACGTCATTGTTTTGAGAGTTTATAGAAAAATAAAAAATGCCGAAAACCATTACAAGTGATGCCCGAAACATTATTTTAAAAGTATTAAAATGTTGTGAGCAAGAAGCTCGAGGGTAAGCACCGATAATGCCTTTCAATCAGGTCTATAACTGTGTATCAGCTGCTACAGTTCAGTATTGCTATGTTTTGTTCCTTCCTATCGTATTTCCGATTAATGGATTGGTTAATGCAATTCATTTCTTTTTCAGATGTTAGTCAAGGATTCATTTCCAAAATAGTTAAAGAACCAGAAACCGCATAAACCACAGGAACGCAAATTACAACGCCCGGTAAAAAAGGCATAAAGGCATATTATTTAATTAAGGTTTAAATTGTTCAATTATGATATTTTTGTTTCTTCTTGTTCTTGAACATATTATATCTGTTAAATCTGTGTTCTAGTCGTTTTATTCCGTGACTAATTTATTACCCTAGTATGTGGACTCTATGTACGAATATAAGACCCTTAGATGGGAATATTCCCGAACTGGCAACACTTCAGCGCAGAAGCGCTAAGCTGTCAGTTCACAGATAAGTTGGTGGCACTATAACTTAGTCGACTCCTCGTTGTTACTTAGCAGATTGTCATTTGTGTCCAGAGTCCGTCTGCCAGTGCGCTCCTCACCACCAAAACCACTTTTTGTAACTCCACGATATCATAAAAAATATACACGTAACTCATTTGTGTATCGTTCCACTATTATCTACAATAAAACATTCACAGATATTGATTTATTTAATACATCAGTATCAAAGTTTAAATCCGCTCTCTTTCAATGTTTGGCTTGTGAATAATCTAGTTACCCATCATTGAAAATGATGCAGCACTCAATTTGGTAATTGAATCTGAATTGAATCTGGCAGTGTTATAATAATCAGATTTTAATATAGGTTTTTTTTCTCTATTTTCCTTAATTGGACACCAAATGTTAACTAGTTACCTTATCTTAGAACTTAGTGTATTAATAAATAAATTAATTTATAATGTCCTTTAGTCCTAAAAGTGGCTCAATAAGTTTAAAATATTGTAAAAGTTTAGTAAAAGGCACTATACGTTTTTAGTTATATAAATATTTATCCATGTAACTATCTTTATACATGACTGTTTGTTGCCTTAAATAATTCAAAAAAAAATGTACATACCGATTTCAACGTGAAACATAATACGCATTTTCCATAATACGCTACCGCTAATGATGCCATTTAGACAGCGGAAGCCAATTTACTCAACAAAGTGGTGTGCATTAATTTCGTAAATATCACAATTCATTTGTACAATAGAAACATAACTAAAGTAATTAATGTTACCCGTACAAAAGGGAAACATGCTCATGAAATTTGTTGTTCTTTTTTTCTTTGATATCATGTATCACGTGACTTTAGCCGCAGGCGTAATTGCTATTGCTCCACGTTCATAATCCGTCGGGACGTCAATCTGACACGACTGCAGAGAAATCAGCTGCAGGACGAATGGTTTTATGTGCTTTTTCAAGGACGGGAGTGAAACGCCGTCAACTTTCTGAATTTTTTTATATAATTTTATTAAAATTTTACATAAAAAGGTTCCATGATTTTTTTCCTACGGTCAAAAATTAACCGAATTGTGGAGGTTTTAAGTTTAAGGGATAAAAATAAACTTTGGAAAATCGTAGGTAGTAGAAAAATTAACGAATATTTATTATAATTCATAATTCACAATTATTTATTTGCTTAGAATGTAGGTAGATGTTACAAAAGTATTATTAAAGCACAAAGTTCCGATACATTCTGCCTTATCAAGGTGTGCAAATTTTAACTGAATAGTTATAAGTTGCAATACATTTTCTTTACAATAATTATTGATGAAGTTTAGTCTAATATAATTATGCCCTAATAGTACTAATAAAAATGTCCAATTAATAATAAAATAATTGTCAAAAGAATAATTACGAAGTACAGTATCTATGGAGTGTAGAGTATAAGAAGGACCATCTCTATATATGAAAAGTGTCCCTAAAAACGCGTCCAATAAGGGTGGCGCTGCAGTAGCATAGGATAAATTTAAAAAAAAAAATTATAATAAGATGGAGAAATAAACAAGGACCGACCAATCCGCTTGGTTTTGTACTACGTAAATAGTTGAGGTTTTGTATACTGGCATTTTACTAACTACTCTAGTCATGAAATTTTTTAAATATTTGAATTAAGTTGACTTCACTCCGTCTGCAACAGCTATATTCATATCGTAGTTTTTCAGACGCCAGCGCTATTGTGGTAGGTTTTGGAACCTCTATTTTCAGGATATAGTGGGACACTTCTTCGACTTTCGCACCTTATAAGATGGTTCTCTTTCTACTCTACACTCCATAACAGTATCACACAATTATTTACAAAAATGTCAAAATACAAATGTTAACATGTAAAAACAGTAAAATCAACCAACCAATAATTATTCTATCCAAATCTTATTTTATTAACTCACAGCAAAAAAATTTAAGCAATTTAGATACGGATATTAAATACGTAATTTGTTTTGATTTTTATGATCAAGATACTCATTAACGGTATAAAAAAAATTAAGTAAGAGCCATGCGTGAAGTTTGTTTTTTAACTTTGTCATTGGGAAATTTTTAAACTCGTCGGGTAAAGAATTAAAGATTTTATTCGCCATTATGTACGAAACTTTTTTTGAAAAAACATCAATTTACATTTCGGAAGGTATATTCTGTTATAAGATTTTTCTCTTAAACTTCTATCACTTAAAAAAATATTACTTGGGAAGTATTCAGGGAATTGCTTGACAAAAGTCGCAGCTTGTTTTATATACATACATGCGAATGGTAACACTTTTATTTCTTTAAATAATGGCTTGCACGATGCCATGGAATGTGCTCCACAGATTGCTCGAATGCATTTTTTTTTGGATTCTAAATACACGTTCTATTTCAGAACAATTGCCCCATATCAGAAGTCCGTACTGCAATATCGATGAGACATAGACATGATAGGCGTTTAACGCTGCTTTGGCAGATGCTATCTCTCGATGTCGGCGAAGCGCAAATACAAATTTGTTTAATTTGTCACATATCGATTGAACATGCATTTTCCAATTACAATTATTATCAATAGTAATACTAAGAAACTTATAATAACCAACTTCTTGTAACACTTTTTCATTATACTTTATATTTAAATTAGTTTGCTTACTTCTAATCGTGTGAAATTGCATTATTTTAGTTTTATTTATATTTACAGTCATGTTGTGAGAATTCAACCGATCAATTATATCTTTTAATGTACTATTGATATCAAATTCAAAACGCCTTTTGTTCGTACATTTAAGAATGATTGTTGCGTCATCAGCGAAAAGAATCGTTTTATGGGGAGTTGTTGTTGGTAACTCATTAATATATATTAGAAAAAGTAGAGGACCCAGAATACTTTCTTGCGGTACACCATATTCGTTTAACCTATATTCAGACCGGATATGCACTTTTTTAAGGTTTTTGAGCTTTTTTATTTCGGTGCATTGTTTTCTTTGATCCAGGTAACTTTTAAACCATTCATTTGCTTTCCCACGTATTCCGTATCTTTCGAGTTCATTGAGAAGTATTCCGTGATAAACAAAGTCAAATGCTTTACTCAAATCCAAAAAAAGGGCTGTCACCGGCACACCCTCATTAATGCATTCTGTAACAAACTTAACAAGTTGGAAGGTGGCTAATGTTGTGGATTTATTTTTTACATAACCATTTTGTGTGTTATTAATAATATTAAATTTTCCCATGAAGTTACGAAGTCTCTTTAGTATTGCTTTTTCAAAAACCTTTGATAATACGGGTACTATTGCAACAGATCTGTAATTATTAATATCTTTAGTATCGCCCTTTTTGAAGATGAGTTTCAGAATTGAATACTTGAGATCTGCTGGAAAAATTCCTTGGGCAAAAGATAAATTTATAATATGACTAAGTATGGGTGCTATTTATATAGAACTTAGTTTTAATATTTTTGTCAGTAACTCATCGTACCCCACCGAATTAGTATTTCGAAAGGATAATATAATTTGATTAATTTCATCAGGAATCGTAGGTCGTAAGAATATAGTAGAATTACAGAATTGTTTACACGTACAATTATTCATCATATTCAGTTTGTCTTTATTTGTCAAATCTATGAAAATATTGTTAAACCCATATGCATTGTCGCATCCTTCTACCAGGGTTCTTCCATTGTGAGTTATGGTGTCTATTTCTGTACTAGTTTTCTTATTAGTTATATTTGTTTTTATAACATTCCATATAGCTTTACCTTTATTATTTGACCCTAAGATATATTTTTCATTTTGTATCTTTTGAAATACACTTCCTAAGGATTTTGGCGTAACTAATATATTTAGATTTATTTATACTTTTACTTGTTGCTGATAGCAAATATTTAGAATACAGCTTTTTTAAATTATTTAAAAATGTTTAAAAATGTAATATTTAATTTCAGATACACAGATTTAATTTTATTGTTAAATAAAATATAACAATTTGAAATTTGGAAATTTAAATTTGAATGCTTAAAAAGTAATGAATTATTTCTTTTTGCTATATTTAGATTCCTCATTGAAAAAATGTAGTTATAAAATTGTTACATTTTTTATTATTAAAAAAATCTCATTTGTTAACTACTACCTATAATTTTTCAAAATTCACGTTCATCCCTTAACCTTACAACCTCCCTAAGTCGGTTAATTTTTAACGGGGGAGAAAATCATAACGGTGTTATGATTTTGTTAAGTAAAATTTTAAGATTTACACATTTTGATATGAACTTTTTATCTTAATTTTACCGTTTGTACTCGAATTTACAAAAGAAGACTTTTGGCAATTTTTTTAACCTATGCCGGAGGTTGTAGATACAAAAACCATTGTTTTTTGTATCAATATAACTACATTATATCAAAAATGCAAAGTTGAGTACGAAAATTTTGATTTCAGACCTTATTTAACTGGACTATATGAGATTAGTAAGTTCAAATCGAATATGATAAGGTGTTGTAAATATTTTTTTAGTTTTATTAGTTACTTATATGGACATCAGTCTTTCTAATTGTGGAAAAATAGGGGATAAAGTTTTGACCTAACAATTTAGACGACATTTTGGCTTGTTATATTCGTTAGTCCACACAAGTTTCAGAGAAGAAAATTTTAATAAAAATTAAAAGCCGACTTTTAAAAGAAATTCACTTCGGGGCTTTGATTATTATATACACTATGTCTTTTTCTTAATAGAATTCAGTATGTGAAATTATTGTTTTATTTTAGTTCCTCGATGTGTTAATTTTTATCAAAAGTTTAATTTTCCAGACAGAAATACTGAGAAACTAATTGCACATATTTGCTACATTAACATTATAATATTTACAGTACTTTAAGTTCCAATTTTTACAAGAATATTTTCCCTTGTGCTGTGATTCATTTATATTTTTGCAGTAAATCAAACCGTAATTTTCATTAACAAACTACCGGATGTTATAACGTGATCTGATTTAAAAAATATTCTGCCATATTTTTTAATTCCGATCACGTAATAACATCCCAGTATCGTATTGCAAAAGAACATGATTCGCTTAAAATATTTCGTAATCTGCGTGTTGGTGGCATGAGAATATTTTCTATCCTATATATATATATATATATATATATATATATATATATATATATATATATTGTACGTGGTAGAGCCATGCTGCAGCTATATTAATAGTATAGTTGTAACGCCCCTTTTTACTGGAAAAGAGACGTTCCATCTTAATCCTCAAGGGTGACAACGCATCTGCATTTTGATTATTTATTGAGGATAGATGTGGATGTCTATGGGTCACAGCAACCACTTACCATCAGGTGGACTGTGTGCTCGTTTGTCACCCTAACCTATAAAACAAAAAAAAGTATCTCGTCCCGTGTGTGTCGTAAGAGGTAACAGTAGAAAGTTTAAACAGGAGATGAGCAAGCAGCATATTACTGATAACAAACGAAAATCATACAAAAACTGCCGTTGGCTTACCGCCTACCAAACGTGGCAATTATTGCAAAATCACCAGAGATTATAATATATGGGTAGGAGGGACTTTAAGAGGCTTGTAATGAATTATTGAATAAAATAATTACAGATTGGGAGTAAATTAGAGAGAGAGAGAGAAAGAATTTACACAATTCACGGCTGTAAATAGAATATTTGAATAACATTATCAACACTGTAAAATCCCACATATCTCTTCGTAAACTGGACCAGTACAACTTTGTAAGTTAGCTAAAATAAAAATTAGCGTAGCATATACGGAATAAAAAAAACACTTATTTTAAAAAATGTTTGTTAATTAAATGTTTATGTTAGGTTTGGTATTCTGTGATTCTATATTGGCAAAAAGTCTATCAGTCACTTATGTCTAATTGTAGAGCGAAGCTCGGCTGTACATATATCTTTTACGTAACCTACAAGACCTACAAGAGCGCCACCAAAAATAAAGCGATCACGATCCGCCACGACGGCCCACCGTCCTGGATCTTGTAAAATACATTTCTGTGAACTCTCATTAACGGGGTATTTTAAGTAAGAACATACGAACTCACACCTGTTACCCAGAGGGGTAGGCAGAGATTACGGACCTCCATTCGTCACGATCTTGATACATCTTTCTGGTACTGACTAATCTCTGCACCGCCTCATATAAATGGCGGCGTAAGGAATGCATCGCCCTATTTCATCTTGAAATATTGAAGTGATGACTACGGATAATGCCAGATACTTTGAATTGATGGCGTTGTAACCATCTAGTTTATAGGCGTAAAATATCCAGACCAGCAATGGTGAGCAGTATCTAAGTTGCAAGACGTCTAGTACTGCGGTCGTCAATCCATCTGCCAAGTGTGATGATTGAAGCAAATCGTCCCTGCAAAAGAAAAAAGAGCCCGCAATAGTCCATCAGTGGGCATTTACGAGCTAAAGAAGTAAAAGTATCCACTATTGTTACATTTCTGGATCACAATCGAAACAAAAGCATGTTGTACATATTATTATATCATATTATTTAGTAGGGCCACGCTGCAGCTATAATATTGTTGCAGCGCGAATGAGGTCGGCTTGAACGGGAAAGGGCCACCTGACAAAATATCAGCGCAAAATAGCAGCATAGACAATACTTCTGTATCTGTGTTGCGACTATAAGCCCTTATTACTGGTACGAGGCGTTCTGTCTTAGTCCTCAAGAATGACAGCGCATCTTTTTTTTATTTATTTGCTTCCTATTCTAAGTGCATAAAACATACTATCACAATTTGCCAAACTGTGAACATAGTTTGTCGGCAGCAGTTCTCGTGGATACACATATTTATGTAGGTACTACTTTTATAAAGAACACAAAGAAAGGAAAAACAAAATATAAAATAAAATACAATAAACAAACTAAATGACTACCTAAAGAGTTAAAAAAATATGTAACAATAAGTTAAACAAAGCATATTGAAGTTTTTAACCGGCATACGACTATGGACATAGAGACAAGTAATGCTGTCTAGTAGTATTTTTAAGTTATTTTTACTTTCTATATTCGATATTAAATCATGAGGTAGCTGGTTAATAAATATATTTTGATTTTTACTCAAGGATTCCTGTTGGTGTCTATGGACCACAGCATCCTCGTACTATGAGGTGGACTGCGTGTTTGTCTGCATTTATTACCTTTTTACGCTTATTCTATAAAAAATAGTTTTATTATAGAATAAGTGTGACAAACGAGCATACTTTTTTAACAGGCGGTAGTACTCCTTTCGCGCCCACTAGTCCATCTTTATGTTTCACCTATTCATTACTATTCATTATTCATCTATTTTATCGCGTGCTTATACTTTGTTTCGGTCAGAAATGTATAAAAAGCCAATATAATTTCAACTTTTCTATCAGCCCACACAGGTACAACGCAACTACCTTGTTAGAATATGGTTGCCGGTGTTCTTGGGCTGCAGCAGGTGGACTACTGGGTAGATTCGCTTATCACTTCAGTAATATAAAAAATGCATGTTTAATAACGATACATATTATAATATACTAGCTCGCCAGGCAGACGTTGTTCTGCTCTTTCCAACGACCCTTCCTATAAAAATCCTTAAATTCGCAATAAAAAAAATTGAGGGTCATTTAGCGGGATAAAAACTATCCTATCTCTCAAGTTGGACCAAAATACACACAGTATGCAAAATTTAATTGAAATCAGTTCAGTAGTTTCGGAGTCCATCGCGGACAAACAACGTGACACTAAGATAATACAAGGATTTCAATGGTTGCTACATAGTACACGAAATAAAAGTCTTAATTATCTATCTTAATTATAACGTAAATTTCAATTAACAGCTTATTATCATCTAAAATTATATAAGATTCAGGCATTATTTCGAATTTTAGAGATATTGTTTGCAATATACACGAATTTATATGCATACAATGATAGAAACGTACCTAGTACCAGGTTGGAATTTCAAGAAATTTGAACATTGGAAATTGAACATTTCTTTAGTTCTGTAGAATACGTTAGTACTAGTAGTAGCAGCTATAAAGGTTGTAGCACGAATGAGTCAGCTCGACCTGGACAGGAGCACGCTCTTACAGAATACCTACGTGAAATAGCTGCTTAATACTGCTGTGTTTCGTATGGTGCGA
Organism: Parnassius glacialis; assembly: GCA_033319125.1. Classification (NCBI taxonomy): domain Eukaryota; kingdom Metazoa; phylum Arthropoda; class Insecta; order Lepidoptera; family Papilionidae; genus Parnassius; species Parnassius glacialis. The sequence continues at coordinate 53,252,373 of JAVANC010000001.1, read as the reverse complement.
GTAGGGAACCGGAGACCCTTTTTACGTTTTGAATTGGAAACGACGCATTCCATCTCAGTCCTCAGGGGTGACAACGCATCTTCATTTTGATTCTTAATTGAGGATAATTGTACATAGATGTCTGTGGACCACAGCATCTACTTACCATCAGGCAGACTGTGTGCGAGTTTGTCACCCTTATTCTATAAAAAAACACGCTATAGAACAGAGCTTACGCACCTATGGTCCAGACCAATAGTAAAATAAAGTTGCAGGCTATATACGTCCCACTGCTAAGCACAGGCCTTCTCTCACTTCTGAGCGGGTTTTGAGGAAGTGTTGTGCCGTGCTGTCCCAATACATGTTAGCGGACTTCACGTGTTTCCGAAATATTTTTTTTCTCAGACATGCAGATTTTATCACGATGTTTTCCTTCACCGCCGAATATTACCTATATTAATTTACTTTTACAATAATTCTAATATAAATAGACATAACATACATGTAAGCTTGTTAAGGCTTAAATTCAATGCTAGGTACGTGATTCTGTTTTTGGCAACATAATATACAATAAATCTTAAGTTACATAATCATTAAACTATACATTACTTTTGGACGTGTTGGAAAATTTTATGGCCGCATCATGTTTAGAGTTTGGCTTACGATAGAAAAGCAAAATGAAGAAAAGTCGTTTGAATTGAAAATGGAATTTTAACCATATGAATAAAATGAGATGTAGGTAAATATGAAATGACATCGATTTATAATCAATATTTACACAAATCAAAGTCCATTAAGAGCCCAATGTTAAACATAAGCCCCCACCGTATATATGCCTATGCCTTTTAGAGGGGATATTTGATATTCTCGCTTAGTAAGCAGGTTGAAAATCGCAATTTTTCATTATTTTAAGCAGTTATTAGGAAGATGCTACTAAACATTTCTTATTTTATTTCCCTCTGTTACCTTTTATGAGACTCGCAGGATGATTATATATGGTATTGGACTCTACATCGCACTATATCATAATATATCAGGTAAGTGGTAATGCTATTAATCTTAAAAGTATGTACACTGGATTTAGCTAATTTGGTGCTGTAGTACTCTAAATTTAATTAAATACAACAACTGCTGAATTTAGCACAGTAATTTGCATTTAATTTCGAAGCGCTTTATTTAGTATCAGACGAGATACGGGTAATATACTAGACAGTAAATACGTCCCAGAAATTCTGACAAGAATATAATTTCAGCTGGAAGAAATACTTTAAAGACATTTGTTTTTTTTTTATTATTTGTATTGTATCTTTTTGATAATGTAATAGCAGTGCGGTGTTCACGCATAGTCAAATTTTGATCATTACAAATTTTCTTCATAAATTTGAGGATTTTTGTTATATGGCGCTTTATATACTTTTTTCTATATACGCTTATAGCATAAATATAGCGATTGGTAATTCGCTTATTTTAATGTTTTAAAGAAGTTTTTTTTTCCAAGAAATATTTGGGATGGGGTGAAAGTTCTGTCACATGCAATATCTCCTTTATTAATTGAAGGAACCGTATACAATGGCTGTAATTAAAAATTATTTTTGATACTTTTTTTTATTTTATTAAAAAGGTGTATCTACAATTATTCCAATGTGACATTACAAAATATTAAAAGCATAAAAAAATTGCACAAATACTTTTAGATAAACATTGCTAAGCCATAATTATTAATTGACAGTAAAAGCCGAATTATATAAAAATAAAAGGAATATAATACTGTCCACGTAATAGCTTCGGAAGTCGGTGCTAACACACAGTGTATAGAAACAATTCTCCGAACTCAGAAGTTATTACTTGGAAATTATTTCATTATTTTTATTTCTTTACAGTTCGACTGAGCAGGTACCACCCTCGTACCTAAATCTGCCGCCAAATTGCAGTTTCTTTTTTCAAATAGAATTACAGCCTTATTAAGTGGCGAAGCTTGCGAAGTCACTTATTGATTTCACGATGTCTGTCCGTCTGTCCGTCTGTCCGTCTGCCCGTCTGTCCGTCCGTCTGTCCTTTTGTCCGTCTGTCCCACGATTATCTCTAGAACGGTTTCGAATTTTCAAATTCTGTTTTCAGCAATCGATTACTGATCACCCAGGCATCTGAACCTCCTATTTTGAAACTGATTGCTCAACGGCAACCGTTAGAAACCGCTACAAAGCAGATTGCTTCGCCACTTTGCTATGCTGTTAGCTTGCTAGGTTTATTCTATTTGAAAAAATAAACTGCAATTTGGCACACAAGCTAGTACAGAGTCCACCTGATGGTAAGTGGATGCAGCCGCCCATAGTCATCTACATATTAAGAATGAAATGCAAATGCGTTGTCATTCCTAAAGACTCGTTGATGATGATGAGATGAGATGTCTCGTTACCAGTAATAAGGGTCTCCTGTTCTCTACACTCACCATACGAAATATAGCAGAATTAAACTGCTATTTGACGCTGGTATTCTATAAAAGTACAGTCCTACCCCAGTCGAGCGACTCATTTGTGTTGCAGCCGTAATATAGAAGCGGCATGGCTCTACTACGTAAAAACATTTACTTGTACATTTACGCGTCGAAGTCTGGGTAGGTACCATATTACATATTTCTGCCGTTAAATAGCAGTGCCTGTACTTATTTATTCAAATCTGAAGGGTATAAGAAGCCAGTATAATTTCAGGGTGTGAGGCTTCTAAGTCTGCAGAGGTGACAATGCATCTGTAGTCTTCCTTATTTGTAGTGGGAAGTAGGTGTTCATACACCATTAGCTACTTTATCAGGTGGTCATTAAGTTCGTTTGTCACTTTTTTATTAAGATATATATTGTAACAGGGTAGTACTAACTATACAATTTTTTTTTCACTTTGCTTAATATGCGGCAACGCTAATTTCTGATTATCTAGCGGGACAAATAACAAACAGAATCCAATAAGTGACAGGCATACGATTCGCGTTCTATTTTAAAATGGAGTATGATCGATACCTTCTTTTTTGTATAACGTTACTCCCAAACTAGGATTTTCTCTTGTATCGTAGAGGCAGTCTGCATAATTTGTAGGTCATAAAAATGCTTGTCCCGTGATGGATTCGAAACCGTGGCCTACAGCGCCGTCAATGGTAAGCCACTGCGCCACGAAGCTATCAATTTACAATTTTATCATAAATAAATAAAACACTTCGCATCTTATTACAACACATAATTTTTACTTTGCCTTAAAACCCAGAAATGAGAAGAGAATAATAAATATATGTAAATAAGATCATTATATCTGGTTTGGCTCACTGCGAATTTACTCGTAAATGAGGTAACATAATAAATATGTCTGCTACTAAAATATTTAGTTAAAACAGAAATACGCAATGATAATTTTTATAGAATAAGGGTGAAAAAGGAGCGCATAATCAACATGATGGTAAGTGAATGCTGTAGACCATGGACATCTATACGTCTATCCTCGATTAAGAATGAAACTGCAAATGCCCGAGGACTGAGAAATCCAACCTTTCCATTAAAAAGAGCCTCCAGTTCTCTACAATCACTATACGAAATTAACAGCAGAATTAAGCTGCCATTTTACATTGGTATTCTGTGAGAGCATTAACATATTATAAAATGTAAGATTATTATTTGCTGACGATCAAAAGATTTACAAAAAAGTTAATAGTGTTAATGTTACTCAACTTCTACTTTAATTAAGTATGAGAAGTATAGGTGATTGGTGTAAGTCTTACTATGACACTAAATGTACATAAATAGATAGCTGTACGATAACGCAAGGATAAGAACAGTGAGTACACACTCGTAAACAGTACGCCTAGTAAGGTGTCATAAGACATGCAACACAGCAGAATTAAGCTGCTATTTTGTGCTGGTATTTTGTGAGTGCGTGGTTCTTCCCCGGTCGATGCGACCCATTCGTGCTCCAATTATTTCTATAATGAAGATTATGTAAATTTTAAACTATATGATACACTTGTAATGTATTATTTATACATGCGAATACTACTTCTTACGATACATTAAAAATATTTACGTAAAATATTTTTCTTATATGAGAGGGGCCAAACAAGCATACGGCTCACCTGATGGTAAATGACTACCGCCACCCATAAACAACTGCAACATTAAGGGAATTACTGATGCGTTGCCTGCCTTTTATTAAAAGTAGGCTCTTTTCTTGAAGGTCCATAAGTCGTATGGGTCCGGAAAAATTGCTGGTGGTATTCGATTCCTCAAGAAAGTTGTAAGAGGAAGAAAACTTCTTCTAAATCGCACAGTAGTGAACCGCCAATCATCCAGATGATACGGATGGTATGTGAAGTTCTGTCGCGATGTGCAATGGTGAAATTGAGCGGTTAGAATTAATCTGAACAATTCCTCTGAGCACTCCCTATGGTAGATAAAAAAGAGATACAGCATATCTTCGCAGCACCAGTGAGTTAAGCCGATTAGAAAGTGCTCAGTAGACGATGATTTGAACCGCTCTGCGCTGGATGCAATCAAATGGAAGGTGCAACTGGGGAGCCCTGGCCCAGAGATGGGAACAATATTCCAAGTGCAGCCGAACCTGCGCCTGTTAAAGTTGCAGGCGGTGTGTCGACATGAAATACAGTCCTTCCTGTGCAGAGATGGTAGTGATGGCTTAAAGAAATTCCCTTTGACAGCCTTGGCGAAAGACGAGAATTCACAGGTTCCCGAAGGAAGGCGAAATAATTTCTCGCCAATTTTCCCAATGTGCTCAAACTATACCTTGGACTTAACTCTTTTGAAGGACCTAGAGGCAAAGTTATACCTCTTTTTAAGCACGATAGTGTTTACATCCCGAGCAGCCGCAGCGTCGGCCCAGGCCTGATAATATGTCTGCTTACTGCACTCTTACAGGAGCGACCAAACTAAAGCTGAGATCTCAATCGGATGGGTACCACAGATGATGTAATAAATAGTTCCATGCCCTGTTGTACTACATCAGTGACAGGATCAGCAAGAGCTCTGAGATCATGCTCATGCAGCGTGTTTTGAGATCCATCGAGAATCAAACCGATGGGTAGGATGCAAAAAAAGACCGCCTTCCGTCCTAATTTGCTGACCTGTAATGCCAAATATGGCGGCAGAACGCAACCGCGAAGGGAGCATGAGTGGCTCCGCATTCCGGATCAGACAATTGTCCGAAGAGCCGAGAGGGGCGTCGACAGAAACGTGATAACCGGCCGTATAAGAGGTTAGTAGAAAGTCCAACAGGGAAGGTGTATGATCCTCCACATCTGGAATCCGCATGGGCGAAAGAACCAGTTGTGTCAGTATACATGCCAAGGCAATGTCATAAACAGATCTCGTCGCATGATCGGTCAAACGTGAACCGAGCAATTCGGTGTGGTGGGTGTTAAAATCACCAAGTATCACGATCTCTACGGATAGGATCTGTTGTAACAAGAAGTCTGTAGCCATTGGGTGGTGCTCGATTAATCGGCCTGTGCCGTCATTACTGCTATGGAACATATAGAGGCACCTGTAGACGCGATGATTGTCTTCGCTATCTATGCGCAGCCAAAGGATGGACAGGTCTGTAATTTCAAGACTGCCGAGGCGTCGAGAACTGATATCCTCTCTGACGTATACGCTTACCACAACCCGGGGCGGAAAGAAGTATTCTAATTTGTATCTGGGTAAGACAGGTACGAAGTATCAGCCGGAAAGGACACCTGCGTCTTGGTCAAAAAGAGCAAGGCCGGCTTCACCGTCTCTAGATGGTAGTGGACGGCGTTAATTTTCAAGTGAAGTCCTCTGATGTTGCAGAAGTCCACGGATGGCGTGGCAGGAGTCACCATGGTTTTATCGTTCTGTTTGCTCCGTGCAGTGTTGTAGTGAGCGGCATTTTGCGCCCGTCCCCCCAGAATAGGCGGGGTAGCCTGAGCACCCGCGCTCAGAAGGAAGAGGGTAGCTTGGGCGTGGATGCTCAGTGAGGGAATTTCCATTACCAAGGTTGCTGGTACCCTCCTCGGGTAGTCTTTTCTTTTTAAATTCCGCTACCATATTATTGTTGGGCCTCCGGCCACCTGCACTGATCAAGCGAAACGTACAAGCAAAGCTTCATTCGCTGGTATTCTGTGAGATCGTGATAGTTCCCTGGTTTGAGCCAGCTCATCCTTTCAACAACAGAAGCTGCCGAGTGACTCTACCACTGTTAAATAGTAGATAAATTATTTTTGTTATTTTTCGAAATTTTGCATAATTTTGACCGAGTTCAAAAATAACTATTTTCTTATGCATGTTTAGGGATATCTAGGAAACGACTGGACCAATTTAAATTATTCTTTTTTTAAAACATAGGCAACACTTTAGACGTGGTTCCATATAAATCTTGAGGAAAAACTTCATCCCTGTGACTTTAGACGACATTTTCTTTGTTTGTTATCTTGAGCTGGTGATAATCTTCATTTCAAGCTAAAAGGATATATTATAAAAGTTTAATTTTTATATAGAAAAGAATAACCGGTAATAACATAGTTTATTGAAGAATGAAACCCTTGAAGAAGAAGCTATTATCCGGAAATTATTTTTTTAGTGCTTTGAAGTTGGCTATTCTTATCATTTAAAGTTTAGCTTTTGTATTTTTTAAGTCAAACGAATGTCACAAGTTTAAGCTAAATTATCGTGTAATTAGTTACACTAAAAGTTCGTCCTCAAATTTCCCACTCTGAGGCGTGGAATTTTTTCTTCAAATTTATGTAGGGCCTAACCTGAAATATAACATATTTTATAAAGAAGGGATGTTTCATTTTGGTTCACAATTGATGATTATATCGTGTATATATACAAATAAAACATTCACTCGAATCTCCTCCTCCTCCTAAGGATCCCACTTTATTAAAGGTACAAGCTGACTTTAAATATTTAAAAGGAATAAAATAAATCCTATGTGATTTCCGAATTTGAGATCCTTAATTTTTCGGTAAACAGTTTCTTAGCACCAAGTTCAGAATATATTTTGTGGAAATTATTTATTTCTTTTATTTATTTGTGTAAAATACCAACAAACAAGTGCTAAAATAAAAAAAATGTACAACCGACTCCAATGTTAATTATTAAGCATCACCCAAAAACTACTAGTCAGTCCTTGATCAATTTATATGGGACCACATAGGAAGCGTCAGCATTCAAATAAAAAAAGAATTATCAAAATCGGTTCACCTAAAAAAAAGTTATGAGGTAACACTTTAAAAAAACATACAGTCGAATTGAGTAACTCTACCTCTATGAAGTCGATAAAAAAGGACGTACAGGCGTATTTTTTTAAATAAAGTTGAAAAACGAGCACACAGCTCATCTGATGGCAAGTGGGAGCTGCGGCCAGTAGACATCTACATTTATCCTCGATTAAGAATCAGATGCGCTGTCACCCCTGAAGTTACCTACACTCACCCTACGAAACACAGCAGCAGTAAGCTGCTATTTTACGCTGTTATTTTGTGAGAACGAGCCCATCCATTCGTGACACAGCCATAATAGCTGCAGATTGTCTCTACCACGTACGTCAATCACAAGTACAATTGAGATATCATTCTTTTTTGAAGTCGGCCCAAAAGTGAAAGCTCAGGTTACATGACTTTATTTGAACCTTAGGCTTGATCTGTCAAAATTGTCAATGTGATTTATAGAGATATAAAAGGTATATAAATCCCAACATTTAAGTTACATACATTTACAATTTAAGCATACGAAATATTTATACACGCATCACGTTCTACTGCAATGCAATACTGAGATCGCAGTGAGCAGAAATGAGTAGGTAGGAAATACTCCTGAGTCTGATCACGTAATGATAGTTGGCAGTTTTTAAATGGAAATTACTGTTTGATTTACAAGATTAGGAATATTAAAGACCATAATAAATCACTTTGTAGCGGTTTTTATTGCAATTAAGAAATTCATTTCTGAAAAAAAAATAGGAAGGAAATCTATAACTCTATATATATTGTTTGTATTTACGTGTAATATATTACTATACACATACAATAATAAATGTTATTTAACTACTCAGGCGTCGCCATTTTATTGGACCAACTTTGTCAAACCTATGGTCAAGCCAAAGAGAATTAGGTTAGGCCAAAGATAATATTTTTTTAATTGATGCTCAAATATAACTTAGAATCATTACTATGTTCTTATCCAAAAATAAAATATTATCAACAATTAAAATATCGAACTATTTGGATGAAGTTCAAATGAGTGCTAGAAAAACGACGATTGCAAGACGTTGTCAATAAATAAAATGTTTTGAGAAGTTATCAAGAACTAAAATAAATGATGTATTTATAAATTGTAATTGTGTATTTAAAAATATTAAATAACCTTAATTTAACAATAAATATCAATACAATAACTTAATAAAAATATGTACCTACTGTCCATTTCATTAATGAGTCTTGTCAGTATTTTTCTTTAACTTTTGACGAAAAAATCTCACACTCTTAATTATGTCGAATTTGTAAATTAAATATAATTTGTTCCGAAAAGAGATACAAGCAAATAACTTTTAAAAGCAGTATAATTACTTACGTTCTAATAAAAAAAAACTCACAGCAAACTTTCTTTTGTTGAAGATAATGATGGACGATATACATCAATGTATTAACACACTCAATGTAAAGTATCGATTCACCGAATCAATTCGATGTTTTGTTAATTCATCAACATCGAGTAAACATCGATGTTTTTTGTTCGATGCATGGCAGAGGCGAACCTACTAGGAGACCATTGTTCTCGCACGAGCGCCACTTTGCGAGCTGTCTTCAGTGCTTCGTACATTTTTGAAAGCAAAGGTAGACTGCACGAGCTGGTTGGAGATGCAATACCAGTGCTTAAATTTGAAGTAAGATTATACTTATTTTAAAAGTGTGTATATAATATATAATATTGTCAATAAAGGCGACTAATACGTATGTTTTCTCATCAAGGTAAGTATTAATATCATTTGTAAATTTTTACAGTAGCTGTGTAGTGCTTTTACCAGGTTGAAATCCGAATTGATTGTCAGATAGAATTGAGTTTGCAGTGTAAAATGTTTGTATTTGTTCACATATATACTTTTCTGCTATTTTGTCGATAACTATAAGTATTGTTATCGGTCTGTAGGTGGCATAATATTCTTTTTGGGAGTTTTGCTTATATATTGGCCTAATAATACTTGTTTTTAATCCGTCTTGATAAATACCCTTTCTTATGCTCGTATCTATAAGTTTTGTCAAAGCCAAAGAAAACTTTTCACCTATGGCTTTTATGTCAATAGCTCGAATTCCATCAAAACCGGGTGCTTTATTGACGCTAATATTTTTTAACATTTTTGTTACTTGCTGTACACACGGTTTTTTTATAATAAATAGACAAGCAGCCCGGTTTTTTATATCTGCTTGTGTCCAAAATATTATTTTAGACATATTTTCTTTAAAACTAAAGGCGAAATTATTTGCTACCGTTTGAGTATTTATATTGTTTGTTTTAAAAGCTTTATTTATTACTTCGTCTACAGTTCGGGTTATCCTCCCTGTTATTTTGTTAATAATATCCCAGAGATTTTTTGTATTTTTTATATTTATGTTCATTTCTGTTTTATAAAATTAGTTTCTAGATTTCTTATTTTATTATACTCTACTCTTAACACGGCGTTAGTAGGATCTTTTTTTCATTGTAAAAATAAATTATTTCTTTTAGTGGAAGGTTTTTTTATACTTTTATTATCCATAATTCATTATTTCGCTCAGATGTTGATTTTATTTTTATGATGTATTCCGATTTTTTATAACATTCAGTAATTTTACTTAATATATCATTGTATATCAAATTTGGGCAATCTATTGTATTAACATTACTCCAGTCTATATTATATAATTCTTTACTCAGAAGATCTTGTTTGAATCGTATTAATGTAATAGGATCAGCCTGTATACGTGGCGGAGCGATGCATGCAATTGCAATCATTCGAGTACAATACCCAACGTCGCACCGTACAGTCTTTGTTAACAAGATTGCACAAAAATATGATCTATGCAACTCTTAGTTATTATATTTTTAAGTTTTTCGATCCTAGTGTAATCAGATATCCCATAAGATAGGCCGTACTCGCTCATTAGGTTTACATATTGTGATATTGTGTTATTTATAACTCTAAGGTTTAGATTTATGTCACCTATAATCAAAAAATTACCACAATGCGAGTATTTATTTAATAAGTGTTTTAGCTAAGAAAGAAATAGCGTTTTACTTTTGTCTGGCGGTCGGTACAATGCACACAGAGTGTAGGTACATTTATTCGATCATTCTAAACAATACATTTCAACAATACATTCAAAACTCAATGGAGCGGTTTTAGTGATATGAAAGTTGTGTTTATTTATGACTTCTTAACTCTGTGTGCATTGTATAGTTGTCAATATTATATAATAAACTCAGGTTATCTGATATACTAGCTTCTGTAATAATAATGGTATCGATTAGATTCTTGTAGGCTTCAATACACTGTAAAAGACATGAGTAGTTTTTAATCAGAGATCTAATATTTATATGAAAGCAAGTAATTTTTGATGTTTTAGGTAAACATGATAGGAAGGTTTCGATGTCTAAACAGTCCCTAATTTCCTTAATGCTACTTATATCTATATCAGAAGGCAAACCCGTTAGGAGAATATCGTTGACCTTAGCAGAGCAAGGTCCCAATATCCGCTTCTTTCCTCAGAATAAAGACCTCGCTTTTATCTTTTTGCGCGCTCTTATTTTTCCATCTTTAAACCATACATATTTAAAAGTACCTGATAACTGCTGTTTTGCTTTCCACAACAATGACTTATTATAGGGTGTTAATGCATCGCGTACAAATATTTTGCTTCCGATTTCATTTTCGTCAGTCTTGGGTATCAGATCTCCGAGTACTCGTTTCACAGTTCGCGCTTTTTGCAGCCAACAGTAATGTTTTTCCTCCTTGAGCTCCACTAGAATATATCCTGATTTTTATTAATTTATTTATTTAACAATTTATGTACACACAGAAAAATGGTACAATGAAGAAAAAAAAAAAGATATTTTGTACAAAGGCACTGCTTATTTCATATTGAAATTTCTTCCAGCAGGCCTGATACTGGACAAATTAAAAGAGAAACTGATCTAGTGTGCACTCTCATAATAAAATTTTATAATATTAATATACTTAACATAAAGTAAAGACTCTAAAAACAAATATCCATGTAAACATACATATAACTAAATACCACTATAAATACATATACACACACACACACACACATATATATATATATATATATATATATATATATATATATATATATATATATATATATATAAATATAATAATATATTATATATATAATCATTGGGACGACAAAGAAAGATAGTGCTCATTGACTCGCCTTTTAAACACGGACACTGTTTGAGCCTCTCGAATTGCAGCAGGAAGAGAATGCCATAACCTAACTGCATGTACTGTAAAAGAGTGAGAATAGGACTTAGTTCTAGAGGAAGGAAATTTAAGGAGGGTTTTTAAATGTGATCTGCAAACTGCATCGGGGGAGTGCGCAAAGTGGAATCGATCACGTAGCTAGGGTGGTGATGTTGGATTGTATAGTATGTTAAAGAGGAGGCAAAGGATTCGAGTATTCCTGCGAAGTCGAATTGGGAGCTTGAGCTGTTTGCGATAGGAGGAGACGTGGTCATACTTTTTTAGCCCGAAAATATAACGAATACATAAGTTTTGCAACCGCTCAAGTTTGTTTAATTGCTCCTCAGTCGCATCCAAATAACAGACATCAGCGTAATCAAGAATCGGGAAAATAAGTGTTTGGACAAGAGAAATCTTCGTTGATAATGGCAGAAAATGTTAAAGGCATTTTAAGGAATGAAAAGTATAATTGATTTTCCTGCTAATTTCTGTGATATGTGCATCCCATGTCAACTTGCAATCCATGATGACGCCCAGATTCTTACCCGTTTCTGAAATGCTTAGTGGAATGCCATTAATTTGCAGAGTTGGCAGTGAAGAAAAGTCAAGTAATTTACGAGTAAACCTGGTGCCTACAATCATTTCTTGTGACTTTTTAGGGTTTATAACAAGTCCGTATGATCTAGACCACTTATCGATTTTATTTAGATCGTTATTTATTTCAAATAATGCTGAATTTGCTTCAGTCACTAGAAAATGACGATACAGCTGCAAATTGTCTGCATAGAGATGGAAGTTTGAAGATATCACCTGGGTGATACAGTTGATAAAGATGGAAAAGAGTAAAGGAGAAAGGACGCCACCTTGAGGTACACCCGTGGTTAGATTGCACCACTTAGATAAAGTTTCATTGATACGAATACACTGAGAGCGGCCACGGAGGTAGAAATCAAACCATTGAATAGTTGAAGGAGACACATTAATAGAATGAAGAATGCTAAGTAGTATATCAAAATCAATAGAATTGAAGGCACTACTAAAATCTAGCAGCACAAGTACCGTTAAATATTTTTCGTCTATACCGCACCGGATATCATCCGTTACCTTGAGGAGAGCAGTAGTTGTACTGTGACCAGGCCTAAAACCGGATTGAAAAGTACTTAAGATATTGTTACGATTAAGAAACTTGGTCAATTGTGTGTGGACAATATGTTCAAGCACCTTTGAAAGAAATGGTAAAATGGAAATAGGGCGGTAATGTGTTGCAGATGAAGGATTCAAAAATTTTGGTATAGGAATAATATGAGCTAACTTCCATGACGACGGAAAGCAACAAGAAGATAAAGAGAAATTAAAGATATGAGTAAGAATAGGGAGCAGAAAGGGAAGAATCAACGTAATCATTTTAGAGCAGATGTTATCATTTCCCATAGCAGTAGATGAAATTGCAAGGACGGATCGCATAGAATCATCTTCAGTAAGAGAAGTGAAATTAAATGAGGAATAATGACGTATTGGGCATTTGGATAATTCAAGTAGGGTTCTGGCTTTGTTGAATGATGAAATTATGACAGAAGGGTTGGCAAAATGTTTGTTGAGACTATCCAAGTTAATTTCACTTCCCACACTAGCAGAATATTTTCCGACACCGACAAATCTCAGAAAATTCCATGCTTTTGCAGTATCGCAACTTGTGAGGGTATCATGAAAATAGCGCCTTTTAGCATCTCTACACAAACGTTTGCAGCGATTTCGTAGTATTTTAAAGTTGATTAAATTGCGTTCAAGGGGATATCGCTTATAACTTCTTTTAGCTTTATCTCTACGCGCCATCAGGTCTTTTATATCAGCTGTGATCCATGGGGCAGGGTTGTGCCTTATTTTCACACGTTTTACTGGTGCATGGTGATTATATAAATCTAAAATTAGAGAATTGAAGTAAATCACTTCGTCCTCAATGTTAGAACAATCCATAACCGGTGTCCAGTCAATTAAACTAGCATCGCTCCTCGACGTCTCCAAGTTAATGCCCTTATAACTTCTAAGATATCGAAAATGTGGCTTGCGCTTAGGGGGACGTACACGGTAAGATAAGTAAATGAGATCGTGATATGAAAATGAGGCACACATTTGTCCGTGGTTAGCAACACTATTTAAAGACGACACAATAATCAGATCTAGAAGAGATGCAGTACAATTGGGAAAGTGATGGGTGGCAGATAGAGGCAAGATTTCTAGGTTATAAGATGACATAAGAGATTTCAATTTATAAGTACGTAAATCATTTTTAATTATACTGTGTTGATATCCCCCATCAAGATTACGTAGCTATATACAGGACAGAAATTATTAAGAAGTGTATCTAATGTATCAAAGATATTAAGGTTAGGACTATACAATACTCCAAGGAAAATTTTTGTATGATAAAGTGTAATTTCAAGGAACAAATGTTCCGCAGATTCCGAGTAAGTTGATGGAGATACGCTGATAACCCTGTAAGGTATTTCCGAACGTAAATAGATAGCAACACCTCCACCACCTTTGCCTATCCTATCGTTACGAATAAGAACGTAACCAGGTAATGAATATTGAATAGAAGGGAGGGAAGGCTTGAGAAAAGACTTAGAAATTAGAAGAGCATCTAGATGAGTACTATCAATGGATGCGAGAAGGTCAGAATAATGGCAAGGAATACTTTGTGCGTTTATGTGAGCTATATTAAGATTGTCAGGATATTGAGAAAAAAGGGTTGAAATACGATCATGCAGGTAAAGATCTACGGAAGGCTCTGAGTCCAGGCTTAAAAAGCTGTTAGATGAAGGCGAACATGAAAAAAGCTAACAATATTATCTGTATCGTTATCTGTATACATATTTTAAAAAAAGGCACAATACTAATAAAATATGTAAAAAAAGAAATTTACTAAAATATAAAATAATATGTAAGTAAATTAAAAATAAATTATCTTATACTTATACAATATTATATATAGAAAAAAGAAAAGAAAACTAACATTAAGGGCAACTCATCTTACTCACTGGCGTGATGGAAGAAATTTATACAAACAACTAACATTAGTAATTAAACAATTAGTGTGATTAAAATAGAAAAAAAGAAAAAAAAAGAAAACAAAACAAAAAGAAAGCTGGCAACAGTATACTGTACAAATCAATATAAACACATACTATATGATATAAAAGTAACAATACTACTCAAGTAATATTATATTTCATAGATAGTACAAACAATGAAATGTCAAACCCATGTATGTACTACAATCACTTTAATATAAATATAATATTAGTTCTTAAAATTAAGATACCTTGTCTTACGTGCAATAAAAAATATCTTTTATTATTTTCTAAAAATGCTGTAACGGAATGTCGCATATAATTTAATGAAATAAAATAAAAATAAAAATATTCCACGACACTGACACAAATGTGTTCATTTGTATTGAACGCCAATGTCGCAGAATACCTTTATTTTACTTGATGTCAAACGTTTAAGCTATGAATGTATTCAAAGTAAATATGTCAGGGGTATATATGTTCTGTGAAATATGTACTTGTAAAAGTGTAAGGTGAACTTTAGCAAGCAGTGTCATACGAATGATAACGTACCTACAAAGAAAACTATATTGGTTAATTATAGTACAAACAAGTTTTGATTACCGACATGAAACATTATAGATGATATGGCGAAATATGGGACATTGTACAAATGTAATATATAACTACACGAAAACAATATTAACGCCGGCGTGTTTTCTTAGGAACTTTTGCACTGTTCGTTGAAGATTTTTTAAGAGATGCCATTGTTTCAGTTTGTGGTGCAGTGCTTACATCTGAACTGGACGGATATTTAGCTGTGAGCAGTTCTAATTCTGCCATACTTTCAATTTTTCTTCGAGATTTATCGGGAAGATTTATTATTATTTTGCCATCGGACGACCAGCAATGTTTTATGCCAAAATGTTTACGCGCTGAAGTGAATACTTGATGCCTAGTCTTGGTCAAAAACTCGGAGATGGTAATACCGGAGCCCTTAAGTCCGGTTTTACTATCCCATATCAACTGCCTGTGTTCGGCATCATAAAATCTAACTAGCACAGGTCGGGTCTTATTTTGTGAGGTGCCCAATCGATGACAGACCTTCAAACAATCTTTTTTAACCTCAGGCAACTGCAATTGGCTGGATATTAGTTCATACATTACATCATTGAGATTCTCATTTTGCTTTTCGGGCAGCCCATGAAATAAGAGCACTTTTCTTCTCATAGCCGTTTCATGCCTATCAAGCCCAAGGCAGAGTAATTGGATTTGAGTTTTCATTGCTGAAAGGGATTGCCAAACAAAGGATTTGAATTCACAAAACTCACGTTCTAGTGAAGATAAATCTGTATGTGACGAATTGCCTTCCATGTTGACTTTTAGCAGCTTCTTTTCGTATTCGCACATTCGGGATCCAAACATCTTCTCAAGTTCAGACAGATTATTTGCCAGTTGAACATCCATTGTTGACATAAAAAAGTCTTCCAGATATATTTTAATTAAGGAGAAGTAGTGAGCAGTGGGTATAGGTGAGTCTAGTTGATTCTTACAACAGATATATAATCACAATAAACATATAATAATAATTTTAATTAATTTAAAATTGCGCACACTAAATTCGCGTGTTTACGTTGCGACTGTTACCATTTTTCTCCATAGTTTCCTACACGTTTTGCAGTTATCACTCCTGGGTCTTCTATGTTTAACTTCTTTGCTAGATTTCTCACTATTAGAATAGGATATTCATTTTATAGGGCTGGTAATCCAGAAATTGCCACACGATTTTTAAACTGACCTTGCTCAAGCTAAGGTCATTGCTTGCAACATTCTATATTATCAAATTCAGTACTACTATCAATGTACCATGCGCTATTAGATTCGATAATACCATATGGAATAACAAGTTATGGTCGAACATTCAAAACATACATAAGAAGTATCTTTAATTTACAACTAAAATTCTTAAAGCTCATTGTAGATTACAAGGTAAAACAACAAACTAAAAAAATAACTATTTTGGTATTTTTAAATACTGTAACGTCATACCTATAAATAAAAGACTTGAATATCATATCATGATTGAAGATTCCTTCATTAAAAATGGTAAAATATTCTGATAGAACACGACAAAGTTATAAAAAATCTGTCGTAAAAATAAAATCAGATAACTTTTACGGAGACAGGAGAAATGTTAATATATTAGCTTCTATTCTAAACGAATCCTCCAGAAAACCTTAAGAACGAATTCACAAAAAAAAACTTATAATTAAGCATTATGTACTAGAAAACCTGAATAAATTCTCAAATGATATTAGATCTATATATATATATATATATATATATATATATATATACAGGTTGTCCCAGAAATGGTGGATAATCCGGTACGTACGTGTTCAGACGGAGGGGAGGTGGCCTCGGATCTCTAAAAAAATTCTACCCCGAACGGTTCGCGCTCTACGCCATGTTTTATACAATTCCGAAAATTCGTACTTCTGCTTACATTTCTGGTCATCACGTCCACAGTTTAATACCTAGATCGGATTTTTTTCTTTTAATGTGTTCCCTAATAATGATGTTCCTAAATTACCTTTAAAGTTTTCAACTACTATGGGTAGTATTTTACAAGAGGGCACTAAACATAAGCTTAAATTTTTACTTTATTTATCTGCTAAGGTGCTCAAGCACCTGTGGTGAAAAAACAACGTATGGAATCTGTGTGGCTAGCCATTTATAATGTTTGCCTACATCATGAGGATTCTAAAACATTAGCATACTATGTACTTCATATCATTTCTTACTGAGCTATAGCCATATACAAAATTATTGGCAGATAGTTTTTTAACATTGCATGTCTTTATTAGGTAACTACATCTGTCGTCCTTTTAAATTTTACTTTACTATCTGCTTGCCATGTTTGGACCCATTCTAAGCTGTGTGAGCGAGAAAAACGGTGCTTAGGATTAATGTGAGTAAAAAGGATCGACAGATTCTCCATTGTAAGTATTCGTGTTTGGTTATTGTTAAAATATGGTTAGTGCGTATCTCAACCTTCTCGATATCGGATGTGCTCTATTATTTCGGACTCTTGGCTACAAAATACTATTTCGCATTCTACTGGACTCTTTTTTTTGTGGATGGAAAATCATCTAATGACGCCTTTCGCTCTGGGTGGAGCGGAAGGGAGTGTCAGACTTTTACTGACTAAAAACCATCCGTGTTCCTTTAGTGCCCTTACGTTCCGGAGCCGCGGTATCTCTTTCGAACAGCCCGCAGCCCTGGCAGGCGTCGGCCCTTGCGGGCCCCTTCACGCTGCTGACAGCTCTTTGAGGCGCGCGTGGAACAAAACGCGCTGTCGACACGGCCTGTCGTCGTTAGACGGACGGACGGCGAGCTACCCTTTGCTCGCCGTCCACAGGCCCGCGTCTACGGTGACCGAAAGCCACGACGTAGCCCCCGACGCCCGGGGCGTCTCCCGCGGCGGCCGGGAAGGAAAGCTGCTGCTCTCTCCTTTCTACTGGACTCTTGACTTATGCATTTTGATTGGATTTTGTTTGTTTGATGATAATTGTGACAACTCGGCATTCTACTGAAATCATGATTTGTGCACAATAACAGGACTGTGTCATGTCACAATTAGTTTATTAATTATTTAAAAAAAAATTGCTTTAGAAATCAGCCTGTATATGAATAGTATACCGTACACACCCATCGCGGTAAACTAGAGAAACCTGTTTGTCGTCATGTCGCTAATACGAGTACAATGAATAGGTTGTTAGTTGTTATCATGCTTAACTTTATCAATTTTACGATGGTAGTTATTAAATATAATATATTTATGCGTATAGATATCTGCAAGCACCAATACAAACCGTTTTGCGGTTTAATGGTGCCGTATAATAACTATGCACTATTGTAATATATTATACGTATCATTAAATAAATAAAGAGATTAAAAACTAGCTTCGGCAGTTACTTATGTAAGCACCTACGCAATTACGTGTAAATGTTCAGGATTTTGTTAGAACTAATGGATATCATTAAACAATATTTTGACTTTTAATTGAAATATCTTGTACGTAAAACTGCGGTCAAGTAATCAAAACCACATAATGATTTCTTATATTTACGCGAACACTACACATTGAACAAAACTACTTTTACGGATTGTATCGCGTTTAATTAACTTATTTTTTATTAATTACCGACGTTTCAGGTACTTTGCAGCACCGGTAGTCATGGAGGACTGAGGTGTATCGAAAAAAGACCCATACGAACCGATATTTAAACGATGAAGCCTACCATCATCCTTCACCGTTAGCTACCGTAGGCAAATCTTTGTTAAAGAGAGCACGAGGAATCTGTGGTAGGAAACACAAAAACAAGCTTCCGGTCCCGCGCCTACACGTCACTGTGATCGAGTGAAGACGGCCACAGTGGATCGTGTACCTGCTGTACTACCATATGTCAGAGGTGTCACAGACAAGATCGGACCACCGTGACCGAACTTCGGTCTGGAGGAAATTATTATTATAATAGGAAAGCAAGACACAACCTACCTTTTTGCATTACATTTGCTAATCATTACTTAAGTATTTTACTTTTCCTAAGATAGTATTAGTTTCACAGTCTGGTTTCAGACACAATAGTAAGATAATAAGCAATGATCTATATGTAGTGGACGGGACAGCAATAGGCTTGACTTTACAGTACATAATTTAATTACCACTTCTGAGATATGATTTAAATTCACTTAGTGACTCAACGCCACCATTGAAAAAAATAATTGAAATTCAAAGCAATCATCATTAATTTTAAAAGAATTAACCAATTTAAACAAAACACAAACAAAAAGTTACTTAAAGATACTATGTATAATTTTTGAATCCTTTGAAAATATTACTACATTAGACGTCATGCATTAATAAACAAACACACAGACAGACGATTGGAAAAATTACAGAAATGTTTCTAATTACTAACATGAATGAAGTCAAAATGAATGCGAAGGACTTAAGTCCCTATCATTCATTTTGCCACAAAAATATTCAATATGCAGACATTTATAATTTACATCTTTCTAATATTGTTTAAATAATGTAGAATATTACATAACCAAATTAAATTACGGAATATAAAAATTGGGAGCTTTAGGCAGGATTTCTTTATAAAGTTTAATGAATAAACTTACAAAATTCAATTTAATTATATTGCTAGCTAACACTTTGATACCTAATATAAAAGATTGCCTAGTTAAAGCTAATAAGATAGCATTCGTATTATTTCAATAAATAGAAGAAAATTTAAAAACAATTTTTTTTTAAATATGAATAATGATCACACCACAGCATCAAATAATGAATTACTTAAAAATGTACACATAAATTAAGCATTGCTCGTTAAAAAAAAGTTTTATGTCATTACTTCGATATTCCTTGGTATAAATTCTACATCAGCATTTGAGGGTGTAACTTGAAACTGTTCTTTCTTATACTTTATTTTATCACCTCGAACGTGAGTTTTTACTGTGAAGTATCGAAGTAAATATATAAAACCAGTCATTATTTGTATTCTAGCGAATCGTTCTCCTAGACAGATCCTATTTCCTTTTCCAAAAGACATATATGCATGATCAGTAAATGCTTCTGATTCATGAGAAAATCTTTCCGGAATAAATTTATCAGGTTCCGGAAAGTACTTTGGATCACGTTGAACTTGGAATGGACTTAGAAATATTTTTGTTCCTTTCTCTATTTTGATATTCCCAACAGGTAGTATGGAATCTTTTACACATTTTCTTCTAAGTATACCAATAGGAGGATACAGTCTCAGGCCTTCATTCAAAACCTTCTCAAGATATTTCGCATCAGACAGACTCTCATAGGTTAGAGTGTTATTATATTTCCTAAAAATGTCATCAATTTCATCATGAACTCGCCTCAATACATCTGGATTACGGCCTAGTTCAATTAAAGTACAAAACAAAGCTGTTGCACTAGGCTCAACGCCAGCTATGAAAAAGAAAAACGCTTGAGCCGCCATAAGCTCATCAGTGGGCTTAATGCTATATCCGGTTTCTTCATCTCTTATCTCTCCTTTCTTTTGCAAATTTATGCATATGTCTGCGAAATCAGGTTTTTTCACACATTCCTTCTCCCTTTGCCGTATCAGCTGCTTTACAGCATTGATGAAAAATGTTTCATGCTCTGCGAATATCGCTAGTTTCAGCTTTCGGAATAACCACGGACTGATGAGTACAAGAGAAAATCTCAAGTTTGTCCAAAATGTAGACACGAGTGCACTTTGTGCCATATGAAGAAAAGGTGAATCAAATATGGACTCTGTAGTAATACCAAATACTGAAGCGCCAATTGCTGCACTACAGAAAGTAGAGAGGGTTTCAAAAGCATTGCCTTTTAACTTCTCAGGGTGATCATTCAAGTATTTTACAAAATCTTGCGCACTTTTGTCCATTACACTGTACATATTCTTAAGTTTGGCGACACTGAATAAAGGTGTCATACTTTGACGCATTAGCTTCCATCGCTTGCCGTTCATAAATGGAATACTGTCAGCCAAACGGTCTCCTGGTTGTACTTCAATTACTCTGTGGTTGAAGGACTCAAAATCCATTTGCATAATGTGTCGTATGTTTGTAACATCTCTGACAAGCACAGTCGGAGAACTTACAGAACCAACACCAACGGCGGGTGCATCAGGATATTTTTTGTAAATGTCACCGAGTACTTCAAATAACGCCCGCTCACCAAAAATGAAATCCCAAAATGGACCCCAGATTTTATTCCTCGGATGAAAGGCTACACCACGTTGTTTCCAGTAACTTTCGTTATATTTAGCGTAGTAATTAATAAAATAAAGCAGTAAAGCAGTTAATAAAATTAACGCCTGAATCAACATTTCGTTTTACTTTTGATGTATACAATGTACATAATGACACAAATGAGAGCAATTCAATCACTTATATAGTTGTAATAAACCTGTTATCTTGAGATAACTTAACACGCTTCCAATCCTGATTTACACCGACAAACAAGTTTTGATACAGGTTTTTGACCAAACTTTAAAAATACCTGTCTTATAAATATCATGATCATAGACCAGTATTGTTTTAAAAATGTTTCGTTTACACATTTAATGGTTTAAGACATTTATTTTCTCAAAAGATTCACAAATCACTTTAACATCATCATCATCATCATCATTACAGCCTTTACAGAGGCAGTAATAAAAATATACAAATCACTTGCAGAGAAATTACTTATAAGTAAAAAAACATTAAGACGATTGGCGTAGTGAGTTAGTATTATAATAATTAATAGGGAGCGTGACTACGCGTTTCAATGTGTCATTCAGACGCCTGCTAGTATTGTTACGGCAGTCAGTAAGTTCTAAAATTTAGTTACTTTTATGGGGTAACTCAAATGAAACCCACAATTGTGAGGGAGTGCTTACATTTTGTTTATTCAAAAATAGTAACAGTGTATCAAGTACACACCTCACTTAAAAGAAAGTAACCCATAAACACTACTATCCATGATTAACACGTTCTTGCACACACTTCAATATAGTAGCTCTATGTGATATTGCACATAATTTTTTCATACAAACTAAAGCGACGTCTAATGACGCTGTGCAGATAACTGATAATATTAGTATTGAAATATATGGCGCTGACGTCCTAAGACGTCACTACATTTTCGTTTATGAGAGTCAAACATGCTTTCATAACTAGAATACTCTGAATCGTCTGTGGTGCTATAAGAATTTTCTGATGCGGAATTCGATGTAGATCTAACATCAGAATCAGATCGTAAATTGGAACAAGTACTCTTTTTGACATGCAATAATGACTGTGTGCTCGTGTGTTACCCTTATCCTATAAAAAAACAAAACAATAATTGATGAACAAGTCGTATTACGCAAAGTATACATAGGTGATGGTAAAAAATTCACTCCAATCTAATTAATTCCAAAATATGCACACTGCTGATTAAACTGACACTGTGTGAAGTTGTTGACGCTGATAGTCAGCATTTAAAGTAATATAAGTAAAGTTAATGTAAGTAAGGTTAGAAGAATATATAATAGTTTTCAGTGACATGAAATGAGTAATGATCTTGAATATTCTTTCAAAAATTTAATGGTTGTTTAGAAAATTCCAGTATTTGCAAACAGTACGCACAAATTCAAATTTATATATCTGCCACTAGAGTCATTCGGGGTAACTGAGCGCAAACGGGGAACGGAGGGAGGTTTTTGTTTAGGTCGAGAAGTGACGCCAGAGTCCCCTTCTGTGGCGGCGGTTGATGAATAACTTTTTATTTTCATAACAAACAGTATACGGTGTTCAAATTCGTAGTTTTTTGTTTAATGGAAAACAATGTATCATCCACGTTACCGATTTCACAACGGTAAATGGTATTTTCTTTTAATAAAAATATGTTTACGCTTCATTTATATATAAAAAATCATGTTATATTTGTATTCAATTTATTTTATGAGCTTTCATTTGCAATTTAGTGTTCTGGGGAAAGTGTGCGCGGGTAAGTGTGCGCATGCGTACACTTGCCCTTCGGTGGTATTTTCGTTCGTACATTTTTTTATTGTAAAGTAGGGTTTATTAACACTCTTTCATTTTATTTTTCAGTTTCCCATCACCATGCCGCGAAATTATATAAGAAAAAGATCCGAACTTGCATCGGTAACTGAAGAACAAAGCTAAAGCTACAGCTCTAAAGCACTCATTGAGCATGAGCAAAAGAAAGAGCAAAAGAGCTGCTGCAAGTGCCATTGGTATTAGTGAGTCTTGTATTCGAAATCGACATCATCGTTTTAAAGAGAAAAAACAAAGTTTTCTATGGCCTCGACCTCTACAACAGTAGAATACTTTTGTCCTCTATGTAAGCAAAAATATACAGAGCCAAATACTGAAGAATGGAGTCAGTGCATGTATTGCAAAGACTGGTGACATGAGGATGTCATCTGATGAGAATACACTGCATATGAGAGAGGTGTTTTAGTTTGTGATAATTGTATTGATGATTCACAAATTAATATTGTTTCTTATTTCTAATACATTAGACAGTCCTACTAAAATATGTTGATCTATAAATATTAGTAATTAAAAATAAATAATAGAATCAGGCGTTACTTTGCGGAAATTTATTATATTAAATTTGGTAAAAATTATCGAGCGGATTTATGCGAGGTAATTTTTACCAACTTTAAAATAATAAAAAGTTCTATAATTTAATTTTAATTATAATCAAAATTTTAAGTTTATTATATTGTAGGAGAAAATTGTTATTTTTATGCGGAGACTGACAACTAATAAAAATATTTTCTAAGTGGCATTACAATAAAGAACCTTTGTTCTTGAATATTGTGTATATAATGATTAATCCAAGGAATGCAGTTACTTACGCTATATGCATTATGCGTATACTTACCCCATACGGGTGCGTACACTTACCCGCATCGTGGGTCAAGTGAGCGCATTTCGATTTTATGTAAATAAATGCTTCCAGAAAAAAAAACCACCAAGTTTTCTATTCTTGTTTTTATTTTAATTTAGAGGCTACTATATGGTTTATCTCAGAGCTGTCTTTTATATTCCTAACTCTTTTATTTTATGCGTAGTCAACTAATATTTACCAAAGTGCGCACACTTGACCCAAATGACTCTACGATAAAATTAGCCATATAACCAGATTAAGAAATGTCAGACTAGATAATATTTAGAACGGTAAAATTCAAGGCGCTCGGTCCATTCTGTTTGACCCGTGTGGAGCAAATAATAAATCTTTCTGGTTCATCAATCCCCAACTTGAATTGTTTACAGTCTGTTAACTTGAGGTAAATTAAGCATTAATAAAAATACTTCTAGTTAATATTTATGTAAAATCCATTGAGCAGACTCAATAAAATTGCTCTACCGACTTCGGCTCCATTTAAATTTTAAAATTTAATCTGATTTCCAATTTGTATTGTGAAGAGACAATAGAGTACACTTTTTACTTCGTAACGCTGCTACAGTAAAACGGAAATAGCTCAAGTTTTGTTGGCTTTTTATTTGATTTAAAATTGTTTATAAATGTATATAAATAGGAGCAAATAAAAATTATTATTCGAGTTTTGGTGAAAAACAAAATAATAATAACTCATCTAAATATCCTTGAATTAGTCAAGATATAAAGAATTAAAAATAAATTATCTCTATCCTATTCGTTTATTGCTAGAACTTGGGCTTTCTTCTACTGCTTTATCATGTACAGAAACAAAATTTATCCGACAGCAGAATTTCTTCTATGTCGTAAAGGCATTTCAAAGATATTATTTGCATGTAAACACCACATCATTATTTTTAGTCCCTTATAAGAAATATAAACATATGTAATATCTTTATCCTCAACTTTCTTTATTTTTGGACGTTACGCCTACACTACGATTGTCTCTCGAGTTATGGAGGCGGCTTACATACCCAAACTGCACAAATATACATATCCAGACCAGGATATTTGTAGGTAACACAAAATCTTATCGTGATCATACGGTGTATTCATCCACGACACCATATAGTCCCATGAGTGTCGTAAAAAGTGACCAAGGGAAACAAACCAGGAACTGGGCAGCAGCGTCTGTTTACAACAAGAAAAAAAAACTGTGGATGCCACCCCGCCTGCAAACCGTGATAATTATGGCACACACCCTCCCTCTCTATGAAGCAATCTATGGAGAGAGATATGTTGGTAGTATTGTGGTGGACTTAAGATGGGCTTTGATAATGAATATGAACACTTTTTGCGTGCAGAATTCAAAACTGTCCCTGCAGCGCAGCGACCAAAAGCGTAGCCTTCGCGCTAGCGAGCCGTCAAACAGGATTATATTTTAAGTGAAATTTATTTGTTTAGACATTTGTGGTCATCAATAATTTTATCTTATTTTAGTCCTCATATAAAATAACAAATTTTGAATATTCATGTAAATGACTTTAAACGTAACATTCAGTTTAATGATATTTATTTTGCGATTTTTATAGCTGAGTTAGCTTTTCGCTCCACGTTCACGTTATAGATTCCAGACAGTTATTACCCTCACTTATTATGAGATCGTATGATCAGCGAGCTATGGAGAGGGCTTTGCTTGGAGTTTATTGGCGTGGTAAACTTTGAAATCAGGATATCCACAGTAGGACCAGAGTGACCGACATAGCCCAACGGATTAGTAAGCGGAAGTAGCAATGGGCCGGCCATATATCTCGACGTACCGACAACCGATGGGGATAAAATGTTCTCGAGTGGTAGCCCCGTACCGGGTAAAATTTAGGGTGAGCCCTCCCCCCCCCCCCCCCCATCAGATGTAGTGACGACTTGGACGACATGCAGGAAATCAATGGATGCAGGCGGCTCACGACCGCGCTTTGCGGCATTCCTTGGGGGAGGCCTATGTTCACAAGTGGACCTGTGAAGGGCTGTAATGATGATGATGATGACGATGATGATACATATAGGTCAAACTATCGCATTGAAACTTTCTCATATTTTGGAATGAAAACGATCGCGGATTTTCAGCTATTCGCAGCTATTCGTTGTGAACAATTCTTTACATAATAATAATATATATATATATATATATATATCTGGATATTTCACATGAAATAAAACTAATTATACGGATGACACCATTAGTTTCAATAAAACCAACTTTACGGATTTTATAGCATCTAATTTGAATTATTATTAATT
This sequence comes from Parnassius glacialis, assembly GCA_033319125.1. Lineage (NCBI taxonomy): Eukaryota > Metazoa > Arthropoda > Insecta > Lepidoptera > Papilionidae > Parnassius > Parnassius glacialis. Next base: position 53,226,101 of record JAVANC010000001.1, on the reverse strand, counting down.
TTCAAATTTCAGGTTCTGTGTATTTACGTTCTTAGGGAGCAGATACGTAATCACAGTAGTCAAATAGTGAATCTTCTGTGGCGGGTCACCGATAAAAGATCTGTAATACTCTGTAAATGTCTAATAAAAAAAAGATATTTTTAGCCAGTCATGAACGTGATGTATGAATGTGTGTCGCATATTTGAGAAAAAACTTTCAGCATTTATACTCATAAATAATATATTATACGCTTATCATATATACAGGGTAATTTTTCAAAGAGTAGCCAAATTTTAAACTTAAGTTCAATTGTATAAATAATAATATACAGTTATTGCAGTTTTTGAAAATACGAGCAAGTAAGTCTTCTACTTTTATTTGAAATTATCCCAAATTGAATGTGATTTATGGTAAACCATCGGTAGGCAAAAACCCTACCGATCGACCCAAACGAATGTGTGCGTGCGCAGTAAAATCAGTTAAAATAATGCGTGATAATGCATTATTTTAACTGATTTTCTATCAATTTAATTTAAAAGATAAAAAAGACAGATGTTTGAGATTTTTTTTAATTACTTTTTCTTCACCATTTGCCTATATTACTTGTCCTGGACCTTCTTTTTTATAGGATAGGGTGACAAACGAGCACACAGTCCACCTGATGGTAAGTGGTTGCTGTGGCCCATAGAGATCTACATCTATCCTCGTTTGCGAATCAAAATGCAGATGAGTTGTCACCCGCGAAGACTAAGATGGAATGCCTCTTTTCCAGTAAAAAGGGTCTCCGGTTCTTTACACTCACCATACGAAACACAGCAGCATTAAGCTGCTATTTTACGGTGGTATTCTGTGAGAGCGTGGTCCATCCCCGGTCGAGCCGACCCAATCGTGCTACAAATATACTACGAATATAGCTTCAGCATGGCTCTACCACGTTCTCTGAAAATTTGGCCGGTTATTGCAAAATAATCCTGTATAACTATTCGTCAAGTCTAAGCTCCGTACCTTTGAAGTTGCTGGAGCTAGTGGTAGGCTAGCACAAGGCCAGAGTAACCATAATTATTATTAAAGAAGTACATACCTACATCTATACATAACGCTATTAAGAGAAAACAAGTAGTTTGACTGTGTATACTGCAGTGGTAGTTCAGATTCATAAGCGCTCATCATAAATAGCACTTTACGCAAGCAAATCCAGTTTGATTTGCACCACCACTAATGAAATAGTTACATGAATTTTTAAGAAATTTATTTGACGGCAAAGGAAAACATCGTTGGAAACCTGCATGTCCGAAAAATTAAAAATCCTTTAGAAAACGAGTGGAATCTTGTACCAAGCAGTGCAACATACATACTCGTACATATAGACTGCTAAGTACTTCGCTTTTTATATAAATACAAAAAAATATATTGGTCAAAGCCTATTGTCTAGCGCTTTAATTCCATAGCACTCGAGCCGTGTAAATCACACCAACAAGCAGAGGATCAGCGTGGCGGAATAACTGCTTCATAAGACACTCAAAAGTGAGTGGAGCCTTGTGGCCAACAGTGAAACGTAGAACGATTATGACTTTAATTTACCTTTATACTTTCACAAAAAAAACATGCTTATTAATTAATTATAAAGAAAAGAAAGAAAGAAAGAAACATAAAAAGTATTAATTAAAATATTTCCTTCAACGTTTTTATTTTATCCTCCTCCTTCTAATCTATCCACAAACTTCTTAATTTATAGGCAAATAAATTAAAAGAAAAGTATATTTTCTTAAAATTTAACGTAATATGTATATAACAGTAATGATTCATGACAATAATAAAATAAATAAGATTTTACTAGTCACGGCAAAACCTTTGTAATTCACTTCCTAAAACTATGGAACTATAATTCTAGATCTATTCAATCTATTCCTTATTTATAGGAAATAGTTCAACGCTTACATTGCATGGCCTTACTTGTGTATGATGCTTGCAATTTCCCTCGTGTTGCCGTTTGCTCGTTTGCCCCCCTCCTATAAAAAAATGTTATTAAGACGTAAGTAACCACTTTTAAAGTTTTTTTGGGTCTGTCTATCTGTCTGACCGAAATAAATGAAGCTATACTTTACGGACAGATATCTAAAAATACTTAAAGATTTTTAGTTGAAGAAAAAATTGGCGCTTGATTATTTTAAATCTCAATAACGCCACATTATTAGACCCTAAGCAGAAGATGACGGGGCAGATCGCTACTCTGTACATATAAACAAAATTGAGGTGTCTGTTTGTAATATCGAAATAACTGGCTATTATTGACCTATGAAGATAATTTCAATTTCGTTTAAACATGATTTTATGATGAATGGATTAAACATTTTTTGTCTGTTTATCTGTATCTGTCCAGGCTAATCTTCGGAATGGCGTAACCGATTGTAATGAAACTTCATTAACAGATAGAGGGCAATGCCAGGAGTGGTCAAGGCTATATTATATCTGAAAAACTGAGAAATTTTTTAATTTGGAGAAATCGAAAAATAGATAAAATAAAAATTAACAATCATTTAAAATTAAAAATTTTGTACAGCCGACTTCAATATAGGTTATTTAAGAATAACTCAATAACTATTGGTCTGACCTTGATCAAATTCATATGGGACCACACGAGAACTATCAGCTTTCATATAAAAAAAGAATCATCGAAATCGGTTCGCCCAGTACAAAGTTGTGAGGTAACACACATAAAAAAAACATACACCCGAATTGAGTACCGTCTCCTTTTTGGAAGTCGGCAGAATAAATGGTTTTTGATGATTATCTAAAATCTAAATAAAGCTACTCGTATATTAATAGATCACACAAAAGCGTTGCGTTGGTGCGTCTGTTAGTGATCGTGTAACTTCCGAACGACTTGACCGATTAAGGTCAATTTAACGTAATGTATTTTTTTTATCAAGGCGATGCTTCATAGCTATGCTGTTAAACGTTGGCGTCGTAGTCAAGCTATTAACAAGATCTATATTTATGGACTATTTAAGTCCATAAACATGAACTTATAAATATTAAAAAATGTTGGTTCGGTTTGATGTAAAGAAATAAAATCCAAAAACATTTTACACGTGGTAGAGCCATGCTGCAGCTATATTAGTAGTATAGTTGTAGCACAAATGTGTCGGCTCGACCGGCGAAGGACCACGCTCTAACAGAATATCAGCGTAAAATAGCAGCGCAACACTGCTGTATTTCGTATGGTGAGTGTAAAGAACCGGAGACCCTTTTTACTGGAAAAGAGGCGTTCCATCTTAGTCCTGACGGGTGACAGCGCATCTGCATTTTGATTTGCAAGCGAGGATAGATGTAGATGTCTATGGGCTACAGCAACCACTTACCATCAGGTGGACTGTGTGCTCGTTTGTCACCCTATCCTATAAAAAAAAAAGAAAAACTTATCATCAGATAGGTGGCGCTGTGGTTGTGTTATTAATATATGTATTTATTCTGTAAAATTTCGTGAAATATGTCGTGTAGTGGCGGTGTAAGAACATCCACTATCCCTTATCGTCCTAACAACGCCTGTCAAAAAATTAAGGTTAAATTTATGGGGTGGGCCTATGTGCACAAGCAGTGGACTTTTATAGGCTGTGGTAGATGGATGAACTGTATAATGTCCGGAGTGAATCTTTAAAAAAATCATGCCGGCATTTACATAACATCTATGTTTTGGGTTCTGTAAATAAATAAATCTATGATTTTTTTGTTTAAATCAGTGTTTTATAGAAAACGAAATAAATTTTCGTAAATTAAAGTCAATAAACCAGACAATCGGAGAATTAACGGCTTCAAATAGCCGTCTTTATGGCACCGAGCGGAGGGAGTTATAGTTAAAGTTGTTAATGTTACTTGTCATCATGTGATTTATGCCATAGATAAAATAATGTTGGAACAGTAAATAAATAAATATTCCGGTTCACTGTGAACGTAAGCTTTACAATAACTTTTCTTTATTTATTAGCCTTTGAAAAAAGAGGAGGATCTCATTGCTCGTAGACGTATGTTTTTTAATGTATGTTCTTTGTTTTTGTATGTACATATGTCACTCAATATCTTTTTTAAGTGTGGATACATTTTATGTTGTTTTATATGTTAAGATACATATGATAATTAAAAAAAAACCTCTTAAAGCAAAATATTATATGATAGTTTGTGTTATGTTAGTGTATTATATTAGAGATACCATTTACAATCAATACAGGTTAATAATTATATTTTAAGGGGATGATAGATTTGACGTACTTACAAAATTAACTTCAGTAGCTTGAAGCGCTATATTTTTATGGAATTCTGATTTAAAACATTCAGTATAGAGCAATTGCAGGTCGACCATACCGTAATATTTCCCCGTCACAATAACACAGGACAGCCTCTTAGCAACACCATCTTCTTTGCCTGCACTAGAAAAATTACTAAAACAACAGAACCACGACACTGTCTTATCTAGAATAAGCACTCGTAGCATGACTTAATCGTAGAACGACTCAAGCAGAAGCTCTTGCACGCGGCGTCTACTGTGAACCTTATACTGCACAAACGATAGAGCTCGAATTGAAAAGCCATCGAGCGAAACCAGGGCTCCAAAGACTTTGCCAGAGATTTGTCTCCCAGAAAGAGCCAATTGTGGAAGTTCAGCTATCAGAAGAGACCGAATGTGGCGGCATCATTTCCAGGACACCTGAGATTTTGATTGAGATTGAGCAATTCTATAGGCAGCTGTACACATCATCGTTGAAGCCACACGCAAGTGTGAGTAACAAACAAGAGCAAGTCTTATCCAACACTATTCCGATAATATCCAAGAGATCAGTCAGAACAAGATAAGAATGGCTCTCCAGCACCTTAAAAACTGTAAGTTCCCAGGCGAGGATGGAATTCCAGCGGAACCTCTCAAAGCGGGTGGAAAACCCGTACATAAATTTCTTCAGAAGCTCTTTAATTCCGTCCTCCATGGTGGTAATATTCCGGAGACGTGGAGGATAAGTGCGGTAGTCTTACTCTTCAATAAAGACGACAACGCACTCTTGAAGAACTACAGACTCCCTACTAGACTATGAGGCACATCTACGTGCTGTTGTCGAGAGTCATTACGAATCGCCTCGCACGCAGAATTAACAGCTTCCAGCCTACTGAAGAAGCCGGTTTCCGAAAAGGCTTTAGCAACATAAGACACATACCGGCAAATTGTACAAAAGACTGAAAAGTATTCCATAATACTGTCCATGTCCATGATACTGTTTTAACGTCAATGTAAACTACATCACTCACCTGCACGCTGAACCGCTGGAGGACCTACGCACTACGCTCATTGACTAGATTGTACAATCAGTGCGTGTTACCAGAGATGACCTATGGATCTGAGTCGTGGTCCTTCAGTGCTGGCTGTATGAAGAAGCTCAAAGTTGCTCAGCGATCTATGACCCTTCATGCTATTCTCGAGTTTTCTGCGCGTGATAGACTTAAAAACGAGAACATCCGCAATAGAACCAGAGTTAACGACATAACCCAACGGATTAGTAGCCTGAAGTGGCAATAGGCCGGCCATATAGCTCTTAAAACCGACGATCGCTGGGGAAGAAACGTTCTAGAGTCCACCCACTAGATGGAGTGACGATCTGATAATACACGCAGGAAGTCAATGGATGCAAATGGCTTGGGACCCGTGGCGTTCCTTGGGGGAGGCCTATGTTCAGCAGTGGACTTGGGAAGGGCTGTAATTATGATTATGATTTTAATATATATATTATATATATATATATATATATATATATATATATATATATACGTGTCTGTGAATATGCACAAAATATATATCATTATTATTGTTTCGCTTCGTCCACTTTCATTATTCCCTTCATACATGCTCTACGGTTTAGGGTACTCTTGACCTGGCCTTTAAAGGCCAGGTTTATTATTATAGTTTTTTTATATTGTATATAATTAGAAATAGTATTTCAATACCGTTTACAAAATGTTTCATGTCCATATTTTTATCACGCGCAGTAAATCCGATGTAGCTGTTAAAAGTACAGGCTTCATAAAACTAAAAGCTATAGCTGTATATAAAACTGTAGGTATATGATATGTTATAGAGATGTATAATATTACTGATTTGCCTATCCATACATTTTAAGTGATTTTTAAACTTTGACAATTTAGAAAGGACTAATTAGACGGTTGTTTAAAAGATTTTTATAGAACTGACGTAACAAAAACTTACGGTCCATCTGATGATAATAACTTCTGCAGTCTATAGAGACCTGCAGACAACTTCAAAAGAAGGCTGCAGATGCGTTATCATCTCTGAATAATACATACTCTGAATAGTTTATAGTTTTCTGAATAATTTATAGTTCGTTTGTTAAGACGCACGACGTCGTCCGTGTCGTGTAAACCCTACTCTCTGTATTAAAATAAAAATTTAATGTTTATCTCGCGAAATATACAAAAAGTTTTCTTTATATCGTTAAAAAAAGTGAAATCTTATAGTGATAATATTATTCAAGTGTTTTGTGATAAAAACTAGATTATTTTAAAAATAATAAGTAATACAATGACTTTAGTTTAAGACTATCTAAATGCAGTGTAATAGTTACCAACATACTTTTACTACTTGGACAATAGCGTAAAAATCTCATCATTCTAAGAACATATAAAGTGAGTGATAAGAATATTTTATGGGATTTCATAAATTAAAACAAACGTTCGTTTAAATTCAAATGCATATTGAACTTTGATCCTTTGAGAAGTTGTAGATCTTATTTTACGCACGACCTTAACATAGTCCTGATATCATCTACGAGATGGCGCCAAGCTGTAAAAACTGTGGCAAAGACATTATTGAAAAGCATTTTCTAACTTGCGTAATATGTAGAAAATATTTTCATTTGGATTGCACTAGTGTCTCTTATCAACGTTTTGTTTTAATGTCGCATGACAGAAAGAAAAATTATAAATGCCAGACATGCATTTCACCTTCATGTAATAAACAAACATCCCCAAGATCCGCCATAATTTCGCCAGAGCATCAACACTATGTTACCCAACGTAATAAATATAAATTAAACGTCCATACGGCTAACTCCTTCCAAGAACTCTCTGATGAAGAAACAGAAGGTGACTACTCTTCTCTGACTTCAACCCCAATTAATACATTAAATAGAAGCTATACAGAATTACAACGAAATACACATTTTAAAATTAATGAATTAAAAGAGAAAACCCACAAGCTAGAAGAAAAACTGGAAATAGCGGAAAATGAAATTGAAAATTTGCTATCAGAAAATCAAATGCTAAGCAAACGAATTTCCGAATATGAAATAAAAATTAACCAGTTAACTTATATATGCAAATCTACGACGAAAAGAACTGTTAAGAAAAAGAGAGAAAAAAGTTTAACAAAAATGAAATTAGATTTTTCTCAAATAGAAGAAAATATAAAACTCCACGAAAACCATTCCACTAAACATACTAGAACATCAGTGCCAACTACATTAGAAACAAATAATTTTAATCAAACAGAACAACAAATCAATGTAAACTCAAACTCTAACAGTATTCGTGAAACACCGATAGATGGCAGTAACATACACAAGCAAAATAAAAACAGATTTATTTATATTATTGGAGATGAGCAACTAAAGGGACTGTCAGCTTCACTTATAAGTACCAGGCATGGTAAGTGGAATGATGTCTTTATTCCCACGGCTTCAATCTTATCCGGAGGTACTAGTACAGATATATTAAATTACTGTGACTTAATCATCGAAAAATTGACAGACAATGATATTGTTATTTTAGGTATAGGCAATAATGACAAAGACATATATAAATTACATTCCAACATTTGTATAGCTTTAAGCAAATTAAGTAAAGTTTCCGTTTTTTTAACTCCTATATGCCATAATCCTTATTTTGATAAAAACACATTAAATTTTAATCTAAAGTTATGGACAAAACATTTTGACAACTGTAAAATGATAAATATGAATGACGAATATTTGAATGCATTTAATTTCATAAAAAACATTTGTAATAAAATTAATTTATGCATCGATTATATAGAATATAAAAAACAATTTTTAACTGTTGAAAATATTAAGAAATTTTTAAAAAGATCACCTACTATAATCAATGAAACAAAAACAAAAGAAAATAAATACTCAAAATTGCTTAAAAAAGGCACTATACCTTATTATTTTCATCTTATGTCCCAAAAACAAACAAAGAAAATTTTTAATCAATAAAATAATGTCCTTACTAATAACCATGTACCTAAAAAAGGCACAATACCTTTCTATTTTAGTAACATTACCAAAAAACAAAAAGTAAATACTCTAAGTATAACATGAGATAACAACGAAAGCATTCAACATACGCTGAATTCTTTTCAAAGTAAGAAATACATGTTTTTTCGAAACAAATAACAAGTACTTTACAATTTTTCACCAGAATATACATGGATTGCTCTCCAAAATAGAACTAATAGAAATTACCCTTTTGGAGATAAAAAACCATATTAATCCCGACGTACTATGTTTTACCGAAACATTTGTGAAATCTGGTGAAGAAAAAAATATACTCATAAATAATTATGAGTTAGCTACATCATATTCAAGATCATCCAAAAGAGGGGGTAGTTGTATATTAGTAAAAAAAGGTCTTGAATTTAAGAAAATAGAGTACTTCGATACACTTGCTATGGCTTACCACTTTGAGTGTTGTGCAATAAACCTTATTAATAATAATTTAATAATTGTTTGCATATATAGAATTCCGTCAAAAATTAAAAGTCATTTGGAATATTTTTTTGATAAATTTGACTTACTTATTAGTAAATATATATTAAAACATTCAAAAAGAAGATAATTATTACTGGAGACATAAATATTACTTACTTGAACCCAGTCAATACACCAGGTGTCTTAAGGATATTGTGATGAAATATAACCTTCACTTTGATATAAAACAACCAACTAGAGGCAAATCGTGTCTTGATCTTATTATAGGTAACATTGATGAAGCAATTGGATCTGTGCGTTCATTATGGCTGTCAGATCACGATACTGCACAGGTATTAAAATTTACTGCGAAAAGTAACAAGAACATCACACCAAAATCAATATATACATATATTCGACACTATTCTGAAGAAAATATAGACAGATTTAAAAAATATTTAAAATGCATTTCATTTTGTAAAGTTTATACTCAGACTGATTTAAATACAGCGTTTGAAGAATTTTTTAGCCTTTTCACATTACTCTATAAACTATGTTTTCCTAAAATAAAAGTAAAAACCAAAACATTTACTAAACTAATATGGATATCCAAAGGCTTAAAAAAAAGTTGTAGAACTAAACGTAAACTTCGATAGAAGTTTTATATGACTAGAAAAACTGTTGATCGAATTAAATATATAAATTACGATAGACTATTAAAAAAATGTATAAACATTGCAAAAAGAACAACAAACAATAAATTTGTATTGAATAGTAAAAATATATGTAAAGCTACTTGGACAATTATAAAAAATGAGACTAATCGTGTATATACTAAAAACTACATAAATAAAATAATGAATAATGGAAAGGCGGTAACGGAACCTGCTGAAATGGCATCTATTATAAATAATTATTTCATTAACGCAACAAACCAAATAAATTATAAAATAGAAAATACAACTGACATGAAATTACCCCAATCAATTTTTCTGACTCCTATAAATGAGAATATTATCAAAAAAACAATCATGTCTTTAAACAACACAAAATCTGAAGGCTATGATTCCATATGTACCAAAATAATTAAATCGTGTAAGTGTGAAATAAGTGAAATATTAGCAATCCTGATAAATCTCTCACTAGAGTCAGGAACTTTTCCTGATAAATTAAAACTTTCAATAGTAAAACCTTTATACAAAAAGGGAGATAAAAGTGATATAACCAACAATCGACCAATTGCACTAGTCCCAGTCCTCTCAAAAGTATTTGAAAAGGTGATGCATTACCAACTTACTTCCTTTTTCAGTAAATTTAAGGTGATAAAACAAAATCAGCATGGTTTCCAAAAAAATAAATCCACATCACATGCTGCGTTTACATTAGTGAAGGACGTCTTGCAAAATTTAAATCAAAGAAACTATACTATTATAGTATTTCTTGACATGTCGAAAGCCTTCGATCGCGTCTCACATGATCAGTTACTTATCAAACTAGAGGCTAACGGCATAAGGGGACCTGCATTAAGTTGGCTAGAAAGTTATTTAAAAAATAGGTCACAGTGTGTAGAAATAACACAATTAAATTCTAAGAACATAGCTCAGGTATATAGATCAGAATTCAAAAACAACAATTTCGGTGTTCCCCAAGGTAGTATACTCGGACCATTGTTGTTTATATTATACATAAATGATTTACCTAATATCTCCAACTACAAAATTACTTTATTTGCAGATGACATCTCGGTGACGATTACGACTAGTAAAAAAAGTACATTTGATCAACACAAAAGGGACATAGTTAAAACAATTAATTCAGTAAATAAATGGCTCAATAAAAATAACCTACATGTTAATTTAAGTAAAACAAATATTATTAATTTTAATAACTTAAATTCTGACATAAATATAGAATATAATGGACAACTTCTGCGGAACGCTATTAGTACGACATTTCTAGGTTTAATTATAGACTCAAATCTAAATTGGAAAGAACATATCCATAAAGTGAGTAACAAAATTAACAGATTTTTATACGCGTTACATAAATTGACAAAAATAGCAAACAAAAACACTGCGATCACAGCATATTTTGCATATGTAGAATCTGTTATCAGATACGGACTTTTAATGTGGGGTAATGGCACAGACTGTCAAAAAGTATTTTTAGCTCAAAAGCGCTGTATTAGAGCTATAAGTAACATCCCATCGGACACATCATGCAAACCTTATTTTAAAATTGCCTCCTTGTAAGTCTCATGTCTCTTCCTCCAACATGGTCTCCTGCAGTAGGGAGTTGCAAGGCATAGTGTTACTTAATGGACTTTCAAAAAGTATTTTGTTATGTCAATTCTGAATAAAAATATTAGGACTTTGATTACAATTTTAAGTGATTTGGCACGGGACATTGAAACAAATATTTAATAAACATTATGAATCTATCATTTTCATCATAATAACAACCCTTCAGAAGTTAACTGCACATAGGCCTCCCTAAGAAATGCCACAAACCACGGTCCTGAACCATATGATTTAGGTGGCCATTAACAGTGGTAGAGCCACGCGGCAGCTTTTGCTGTCGCACGGATGGGCCGGCTCGAACCGGGGTGGTAACACGACCTCACAGAAAACCAGCGTGAAGTAGAGATTTACCTCTGCGTTTCGCTTGGTGAGTGCAGGTGGCCGGAGGCCCTTATTACTGGAAATGAGGCATTCCATCTTAGTCCTCACGGGTGACAACGCATCTACATTTTGATTTGTAATAGAGGATAAATGTAGATGTCTATGGGCCGCAGCAACCACTTACCATCAGGTGGGCTGTGTGCTCGTTTGTCACCCTTTTCCTATAAAAAAAAAAAGGCCCAATTCCCCCCCCCCCCCATCAACATGGTAGTGGAATTAAATAAAAGACTACCCCAGGAGGGTACCAGCACCCTTGGAGAATCCCTCGCTGAGCATCCACGACCAAACTATTCCACTCCTGGGCGTGGGTGCTCAGGCTGCCCCGCGTATTCTGGGGGGGGGGGCGAAATTCCGCTCAATACGAAACCTGCTCGGGGCAAGCGGAGCATGAAGACAAAGGCAACCCCTGCCACGCTTACCGTGGATTTCTGCAACATCAGGGGACTTCATTCAAACATTAACGCCGTCCACTACCATCTGGAGATAGCTAAGCCGGCCTTGCTCTTTCTTACCGAGACACAGGTGTCCTCTCCGGCTTATACTTCGTATCTCTCTTACCCGGGGTACAAATTAGAACACTCGTTTGTGCCCCGGGCTGGAGTTTGCGTGTATGTCAGAGAGGACATCTGTTTTCGACGCCTCGGCAGTCTTGAAGGTACGGACCTGTCCATCCTATGGCTGCGCGTAGACAGCAACGACCATCCCCGCGTCTACGCGTATAGGTCCCATAGCGGTAATGCCGACACAGACCGACTCATCGACCACGTCCAAATGGCTGCAGACTCCGTGCTACAACAGGTCTCATCCGCAGAGATCGTGATACTTGGTGATTTCAACGCCCACCACGCTGAATGGCTTGGTTCTCGTTTATCCGATCATGCGGGTAGATCTGTCTATGACTTTGCTTTGGCATATGGTCTAACACAACTGGTTACTTCGCCTACGCGGATCCCAGATGTGGAAGACCATGTACCTTCCCTGTTGGACCTTCTGCTGACCTCTCATCCGGATGGATATCAGGTCTCCGTCGATGCCCCTCTGGGCTCTTCGGACCATTGTCTGATCCGGAGTACGGTGCCACTCACGCTCCAATCGCAGTTGCGATCTACAGCTTGCCGCCGTGTTTGGCACTATAGGTCAGCTGATTGGGACGGGATGCGGTCTTTTTTTGCATCCTACCCTTGGGGCGGGTTTGCTTCTCGCCGGAAGATCCCAGCGTTGTTGCCGATTCTGTTGCTGATGTGGTACTTCAGGGTATGGAACTTTTTATTCCATCCTCTGTGGTACCCATCGGAGGCAGATCCCAGCCATGATTTGGTCGCTCCTGCAAAATAGCATCACGCTATAAGCAGGAGTGCTACCAGGCCTGGGTTGACGCATCAAAGTCTCGGGATGTAAACACCAGCGCACTTAAAAAGAAGTATAATTCCGCCTCCAGGTCCTTCAAAAGCGTCATTGCCAAGGCAAGGTCTGAGCACATCGGCAGAATTGGCGAGAAGCTAGTTCGTCTTCCTTCGGGAACCCGTGCATTCTGGTCTCTCGCCAAGGCTGTCCAAGGGAACTTCTGTGAGCCATCTCTTCCATCTCTGCACAGAGAGGACGACTCACTGGCCCATGCCGCAAAGGAGAAAGCCGATCTGTTGAGCTCTCTTTTTGCGTCCAACATGACTCTAGATGACGGGGGGAACACACCGCCGACCATCCCGCGATGTGAGTGCTCCATGCCGGATGTGCGATTTACACAGCGCTCTGTCCGCAAAGCACTCTTCTCCCTGGACGTCAGCAAGTCGAGTGGGCCCGATGGAGTCCCTCCCATTGTGCTGAAGACGTGTGCTCCGGAGTTGGCACCGGTTTTAACGCGTCTTTTCCGGTACTCCTACTCCCAAGGCGTAGTCCCGAATTCATGGAAGACAGTTTTGGTGCACCCGATCCCTAAAAAAGGCGACCGCTCAGACCCGTTCAACTATAGGCCTATCGCCATCACCTCCCTGTTCTCCAAAATAATGGAAGCCATTATAAACTGCCAGCTCATGAGGTACCTTGAGGATCACCAGCTGATTAGTGACCGCCAGTACGGTTTTCGTCGGGGTCGACAAGCTGGTGATCTTCTAGTCTACTTAACTCATAGATGGGCGGAGGCAGTAGAGTCCAAGGGGGAGGCATTAGCCGTTAGTTTGGACGTAGCGAAGGCCTTTGATCGGGTCTGGCACAAAGCGCTTCTTTCGAAGCTTCCTTCCTATGGGCTTCCCGAGAAATTGTGCAAATGGATCACCAGTTTCCTTGCTCATCGGAGCATCAAGGTCGTAGTAGACGGTGAATGCTCTGATTTCAAGCCTATCAACGCTGGTGTTCCACAAGGCTGCGTGCTATCACCAACGCTGTTTCTCCTGCATATCAATGATATGTTGCTAACTGGTAGCATTCATTGCTATGCGGACGACAGTACTGGTGATGCCTTATATACCGGCCGTGCCAATATTTCTCGGGAAAACGTCGCCGAGTACCGGGACAAACTTGTGTCTGAAGTCGAGTCTTTGCTTAACAAAGTCTCGGATTGGGGCCGACTAAATCTAGTCCAGTTCAATCCTCATAAGACACAAGTTTGCGCGTTTACCGCTAAAAAGAACCCCTTTGTCGTATCTCCTCAGTTTCAAGGCACTCCCCTTACTGCCCCAGCCAGTATGGGAATCCTTGGCGTCGACATATCGAATAGTGTGCAGTTTCGTGGTCACTTGGAAGGGAAGGCCAAATTGGCCTCTAAAAAGCTTGGCGTGCTCAGCAGAGTGAGACAGTATTTCATGCCGGCACATCGCTTGCAACTTTACAAAGCGCAAGTTCGGCCTCACATGGAATACTGTTCTCATCTCTGGGCCGGGGCACCCCAGTGCTAGCTCCTTCCACCTGACCGCATCCAGCGCAGAGCGGTTCGAATCGTCGACGACCGAGTTCTTTCTAATCGGCTCGATACACTGGCACTGCGTAGAGATGTTGCATCTCTTTGCGTATTTTATCGCATTTATTACGGGGAGTGCTCTGAGGAATTGTTGGGACTAATTCCAGCCGCTCAATTTCACCATCGCACATCGCGACAAAACTCGCGTTACCATCCATACCATCTGGATGATTGGCGGTCCACCACTGTGCGATTTAGAAGAAGTTTTCTCCCTCGCACGACTTCCTTGTGGAATCAATTACCACCAGCGAATTTTCCGGACCGATACGACTTAGGAACCTTCAAGAAAAGAGCTTACACCTTTCTAAAAGGTCGGCAACGCATCTGCAATTCCCCTGGTGTTGCGGTTGTTCATGGGCGGCGGTAGTCACTTACCATCAGGTGAGCCGCATGCTCGTTTGCCCCCTATTCTATAAAAAAAAATATGAATTCATTGACAGCCTGCATCTCTGACCAGGTCGTCACCCATATAGTGCGGACCCGACCTACATATCACTTATCGGTACGATGCTACCACTCGAGAATCTTTCTTTCACATCGGTTATCTGTTTTTCAAGCTACATCATGGCGGGCCCATTACCACTTTATCTCCCAGCGTAGCCTTCTGCATAGCTCGAGTCTTTACTTGTATACAAGAATTGCCTACAAAAACTAAAAGAACTTTATTAGCGAAAATTTCAACCTGAACCAAGCCTAACACAGACATAGTACGAGCCGGGAAAGGAAATTTAATCACCATTATGTTCTTCACAGTGAATTAAGTCTGCTGTTGCATGTTCATTAAAACGTGTAAGCTGTGGAACGTTACATTAATGTGCATTATTATCATGAATTTACCTCCTTTGGGTATTAAATAAATGTACGTGCATGTTGATTATAATAACTGAAATATGTTTCGCACGATGCATGTTTAATAAAAGCAAAACATTATATGTGAAATTCATTTTATAAGATTCAAAATATTATAATCTATATTCATAAAAATTACGTGTCACATTGTTTGTCCGCGATGAACTCCTAAACTACTAAACTGATTGCAATGAAATTTTGCGCACTGTGTGCAGTTTGGTCCAACTTGAGAGATAAGATAGTTTTTTTCTTATAACATAATACATAATACATAAACACTCACGCCTGTCACCCAGAGGGGTAGGCAGAGACTATGGACTTCCATTTGGCACGATCCTGACACACCTCTCTCGCTTCCTCCACATCCATATACCTACGCATACACGCTCGTCGGTTAAAGGTACTGTTAATTTGGCCCATTTTCAATATATCGCCAATTTGGTCGATTAACTTTCGTCTAGGGCGACCCTTCCCGACTCTGCCATTCACCTCTGCAACATAAATTTGCTTTGTCCCTCTTTCCTCATTCATTCTTTCTACATGACCAAACCACTGAAGCATTCCTTTCTTAATCCTAGTCACAACATCATCTTGCAAACCACACATTTCTTTTATCACACTATTTCTCACCCTGTCATTCAGATTCAGCCCTAGCATACTACGTAATGACCGCATTTCTACAGCATTTATTCTACTCTCGTGCTTCTTCTGCCACACCCAACTTTCACTACCATATATTAAAGTAGGCACTAACACAGCATTGTGAATTGCCAAACATGCCTTTTTGGACACATTCTGACTTTTCACAATAGAGTGTAGAGCCCCATTCAATCTATTTCCTGCATTCACTCGTCGTTCTATATCCTTATCATATCTACCATCCCTGCTAAACACACATCCCAAATACACAAACTCATCTACTTGCTCTACCAACTCCCCTGCTATTCTTATTTCACATATCGTTTAACTTTCTTCTCTTTCAAAAACCATAACTTTCGTCTTACTTGCGTTCACTTTCATTCCCTTTTCTTTTAATGTCCTGTTCATTAATGTAAACATCATTTGCAACTCGGCCGCCGACGACGCAAGTATGACTTGATCATCGGCGTACAAAAGGCATTTGACGGTTAACTCACCCATTCTTAACCCGCATTCTTCTGCTTTCAAATTTTCCAAACAACTGTCCATAAATAGGTTGAACAGCCACGGGGAAGCCACACAGCCCTGTTTGACACCTTTATGGATGCCAAACCAGTCCGAGTAGGCCCCGTTGATCCTGACACAAGCACTAGAGTCCCTATATAGAGACTTCAATGCCTGTATCAAGCCAGCGCTCAACCGAAATGAGTACAGTGATTGCCATAACACATCCCTGTCTACTCTGTCATAAGCCTTCTCCAAGTCTATGAACGCACAAAAACTCTTTGGTTTTTGGCCAAAAACTTCTCCGCGATCATGCGCATGGAAAAGACCTGATCCATACATCCCATTCCCTTTCTAAATCCCGCTTGTACATCCCAAATTTTTCCATCAGTTTCTTTCATAACTCTTACAATTAGTACCTTAGCATACAGTTTTCCCACAATGCTAAGAAGGCTGATGCCACGGTAGTTTTTACAGTCCTGCTGTGATCCTTTTCCTTTATATATTGGGACTATCACGGCTTTGAACCAGTCTCCCGGTACCCGCTTAAGTTCCCAACATAAATTAAACAAGGTGCACAGCAGGCCTGCCACCATTTCTTCTCCAGCCCTTAGCATTTCGAGAGATACTCTATCATAACCGGCTGCCTTACCTGCTTTCATACTTTTCATTGCTTTCATTATTTCATCTATACTTATATATCTATATCTATTTCCTCTTCTTCCGAAATTTCTATTTCATTTAATTCAAACGTCTCATCACTCATAAACACGCTTTCAAAGTATTCCTTCCATCTCCTTAAATTCAAAATTTCGTCATACAGAATACAGCCATTCTGGTCTCGTATAGCATTCATTCTAGGCTGTTTTGAATGTCCCCTGGTAGATCTTACGAATTTCCAGAACATTTTAATGTTTGCCTGGAAGTTATTTGATATTCTTCTATCATTCTTATCCGTTCTTTCTTGCTTTTTCCTTTCAACTACTTCTTTTTCTCTCTTATTTAGGTGTCTAAAGACTGCCTTTTTCCTTTCAATATCATCATTCATACTGCTAGAATTACTAGCCTTGGTTTCTAGTAAATGTAGCCATTCTTTCTTCTTTGCTTCAACTTCCATCTGTACCTCATCATCCCACCATAACGTGTTATTTTTCCTTTCATTCGTTCTCTTACTTACACCACATACTTCGGTAGCTGCATCCACTAAACCTTTCTTGACATTATACCACACAGTCTCCAAGTCTAAATCATTCATACACAATTCAGCCATACCACTTATATTTTCTCTCAATCTATATTTGAACTTCTCTTTCACGCCTTCATCTTGTAACCTCTCTGTTCTTATACGCTGTAACGCAGTGGTAGACACAGATGTCCGATGCCTCCAACGTCTGAAAAGACCATTAATTCGGCATAAGACCAAGTAATGATCCGTCCCTACGTTAGAGCCCCGGTAAACCCTTGTATCTACCACCGCGCTCCTCATTCTTTCATCAACAATTATTAAATCTATCATACTTCTATCATCACCTCTTTCCCATGTATACGTGTGAATCTTCTTATGACGAAAGAAAGTGTTCGTCACAAAAAGATTCTTTTCCACGCATACGGCGAGAAGGCTTTCACCATTCTCATTTATACTTTCATCACCAAACGTTCCCAATATCCTTTCATAACCAAGCCTCCTCACCCCAACCCTTCCAATAAAATCGCCTAATATCACAACATTTTCATTAACCTTGCATTTCATTAGCACCATCCTTACCAACTCCCAAAACTGCTCTCGGATATAAGTGGGGTCTGGGGCGTAGACCCCTAAAACAAACAACTTCTTCAAGCCCACTTTCATTCGTATCCATAGCAGTCTCGGGCTTACACATTCATACTTTTTCACACAATGACCCATTCTTTCTGAAAGGATGATACCGACTCCCTGGCATGCCCGCTCGGTCTCGTCTACACCCAACCAGTACGCGGTACACATGCCATGTGTAGAGGTATCCTTTCCCTTCCGTTTCGTCTCATTTACACATAACACGTCTATTCCTCTATCATGCATCATATCGCATACTTCATCCATCTTATCATTCATTCCTCCACATACATTCAATGTAGCCAGACGGGCTTCCGCAATCCACTTTTCGCCCCTCCGGGGGACAGAACGTGACGGGTGGCGAACCTCGTCGCCGGTTTTCCTCCCGGAGATTCTTCGCACCCCTGCCCCATTAAAGGCGGCGCCGGGAACTCGGGGCCATTTCTTTAATTTTATGCCTCATGGTGCGATAGTAGGGTGTGGTATTTTTACGCCGCTACCACACGGCGAGTAGCCGAGTTCTTTCGGCTTTGTCGCTTGTTTAGCACCACCCGGGGGACACGTGTAGGGTGGGCCTAGGATGAGGTGGTCAAAGCCTACGGACGCGAGCGACTCATCCCCCATTTCCTATAAGTGATCCTCAATATTTTTAATTACGAATAAGAAGTTTTACAGGACACAAGGTCGTCGGAGAGGGCAGAACAACGTCTGCCTGGCCAGCTAGTTTTAATATGTAACTTAAATTACAACATAAATAACGAGTAGTACCCACACTCACGGGACACCCATGTCGTCCCGTTGTTATCGTAAGACATGACAAAAGAAAATTGAAACCAGGATGTGGGCGGCAGCATCTTCCTGGTATCAATTGAATAAAAAAAACTGCGGTTGTTAAGCTGCCTACCAAGCGTGGTAGCTATTGCTAAACTCCTCTATGAGGCAAGTAATCAGGCAAAAGTATGTTTATCAGTGGACTTAGGATAAGCTGAAGTGAATGATGAATGAATGAATAGTATTAGTCTTTGCCATTACAGTCCCTTACAAGTCCACTGCTGAACGTAAGCCTACCCAAGGAATTCCACGGAAGAACACGGTACTCAGTCATCTGCATCCACTTCGCTAAAGTCCTCAAACCTAAGTAGCAATTCTTTCACAACTTTCTATCTATACCCATATTTCTTCTAAACGAGATCCTAATAACTCTCTGCTTTTAAGACTCTGTCTACATCCTCAAATATAAGAGGCGTGTAGTATCTACATATGTTATAAATAAGCCATAAAAACTAAAAGGCTTGTTTTTAAATGCACTAATAAATAAACTAAACTACGACGTTAACATGTCATTTATTTGTATGTGGTAAAAAACTGCAGGAGCGTTGTATAGCTGCAGCTTATATAGGGGGCAGTTTGACCGGTGAAGAACCACGCTCGCACAGAATACCAGCATAAAATATCAGTCTAATACTGCTGTGTTTAGTATGGTGAGTGGTAAGAACCGGAGATCCTTTTTACTGGCAACGAGGTGATCCATCTTAGTCTCAGATTTTACCTTTCTGCATTTTGATTCTTTTTTTTATTTACAAACTTTTATTATATTATTGTAGATTGATATCTTCATGTTATTTTCAGGCAGATCGATAAATTCTTGCCGAAACTAACTTTTATTTCACCAAATTTTATAAATCCCAATTGAAGCTGGTTTCCAACTTCGTAATATCACTTTAATAATATTTTTCTATTCAACTTCAACGTATATTGTAAAGTTTATCGTATCCAGTTTTATACCAAATTTCAAGATGTTGCAAGTAAAAATTATATGATCAGTAATTTTCAATTATAATTATTTTAGATGTTATTATATAAGCGTATTTTCAGACATCAAACTAAACTCTGTTGTTCGGTCCTAATGGCTTTCCATTACCACCCTCCTTTATTGCAAGCCAAACGCTGAACGTGATGCGGCCATGAAATTAACCAACACCCCCAAAGTACGAGTAGCATATAGTTTAATTATTACGTAACTTGAGATTTATCGTACATTGTGCCAAAAACAGAAGCACGTAGCTAACAGAGGATTTAAGCCGGAACAAGCTTACATCTACATTATACCTATGAGAGTTCCCCTGGAATAATTGTTTTAGTAAATTTATATAAGCTTATTAATTTTGTACACTGAATGCATATAATATTATATCTATATTAAATTATATTTAGTTACCTAGTTAGTTACCACTAATTTCTCACCACTCAATGGGGTAACTGACAGAGAATGCAACTGGCATTAAGTCCGCCCTTTGTAACCTTTTATTGGTTAGAACAATAAAATTTAAATAAATAAATATTAAGCAATAAAATGTAAAGAAAATGGGAAATATTCAATTTATTGATAGAACTTTAATTAAATGTTTCCTTTTTAATAAAACTGAAGTGACAAAAGAACTAACAGGCCACCTGGTAGTAGGTGACTATTGCAATCCGTTTTCTTATTCTAAGGGAACAAACGAGCACACAATTCACGTAATGATAGGTTATGCTATGGTATGGTTATGTTATGTTATACGAATATACGACTATATAGATACTTTCATTTATTCATCATTGAGATTTATAATGCGGATACCTTGTCACCTTTGAGGACTAAGATGGAATGCTTCCTTACCAGTAACCAAGATCATCGGTTCTTATCACTGACAAGCCAACAAAAATGCAACTTGAAACGATTATGGCTACAAATGCGTTGTTACCCCTGAGGACTAAGATTAGACTACTACCACTTGGTAGTTATTTGGCAGCAGAAATAACTAACGGATAAAAGGTAACCGAGACGGACTCACGGGCAGGAAATGAGTCTTACCACCTATGTGAATAAATACCCAAGTCAAAATAGATGTCCATAGCTATGTATGTCAATCGTCTATTAAGAATGTTAATGTATATGTGTTATCACACTAAAGATAAACATGAAATGCCTCGTTTCCAGTATAAAATTGTGGTCTTTGATTCTCAAAGACGTTACAGATGTTCTTAAAGTCTCATCATACGTTACAATATTTCACGCTAGTATTCTGCACAAGCTTAGCCCTAGGTTATTTCGTTGATCCACTTTGAAAAATCCACCCTAGGGTGGGTACTCGCAAAGGCGTTTTCACCTATCCAATACAGATGGGGTGGATAGTAGGACTTCACTTTTATTTGTTCTATCGACTTACTACCCCAAGTACAGTTCAACTCATACACTATAATTATTAATTAATTTTTAATAACCACAAACTTAACAAAAATCCTATTACTTATTTCCGTAACCGTTACCGTTACAACCTGTGAAAGTCCATGCATTACTTATTACATTTACATCAAATTAAACTTCCTCGTTTAAATAATATTATTACGCAATCTAAAAATAAATCTAATAATAATAAATCTAGAATTTTGCAATATGTACAGAAAATTACCAACATTAATTCATTATTCAGTAAACGTAACTTGACATCCTGGATAAATTCGCACTTTTAATGTACATTTAATGTACATCCCACATATACTTTTATTTTATTAACTTCCATTACTTTCTCTTTTCTGCATTAAATCTATAAAACAAAATATTAACAATAAAAATAATTTCATTAATAAATTAAATTTCGATAACCTATATGAAGATTGTAAAAACCTAAATTATAAGGAGATATATAAAAATGAACTTAATCCAAATCAATCAATACTCTTTATTATTGAACACGTAAAAAAAATCATTGTTAATAATTCAATAAAAATTAGAATACCCCGAAGCAAAATCACAATAAAACCCCGGATAACTGTTGGTTTATTAAGATGTATAAGAACTAGAGATAGAATGCATTATTAATTAAATAAAGATCCTCAAAATGAAATTTTAAAATGTACTTATAAGCGATACAGAAATTTTTGTAATGATATATTAAAAAAAAACAAAATAATTATTATGAAATAAATGAATTGAAAGCATTTTTGAAAGAAATGTTGTTAAAAATATAAATAACTTAAATAAACCAAAAGAGCTACCAGCTGAACTTCTCAAGATTGAAAATGACCCGATTAGTTCCGTCAACTTTATAAACACTTTTTTTGCAAAAATATAACCTATATTAACTAACTTGTCAAATAAAATTTAAACAGATCTTCTGCCTCTTCCTACCACTATTAATCCTGTAACAGTCAAAAGTAAGTCTTTTGTCCTACTTAAAACAAGTGAAGAAGAACTCGAACGTCTCATTCTTAATCTTAAGACTGATTGTGGTGCTGGTTGGAATAGTATTACGCCAAAAATTTTAAAATGTCTCAAAGAATTTATAATCCCCCCACTTAATCATAGCTTTAATAGGTGTCTAGAAGAAGGTATTTTTCCAACAATTTTAAAAAGATCCATTACAACTCCAATTTTTATAAACGGAAATCGTGACATCATCACTAAGTATCGTCCAATATCGTTACTCCCGTCTCTATCTAAGCTCCTTGAAAGAAAAATAAACACTAGACTTATAAGATATTTAGAAGATAATGAAATTCTCTCAAATGGTCAATTCGGTATTCGAAAGAGTAAATCAACTACGGACGCTATACATATTTTTACAGAATTTATTGTGCAAAAATAAGACTCCAATAAAAAATGTATCACAATCTTTATTGATCTGCAAAAAGCTTTTGAACTATTTCATCTTCTAAACTGTTCGAGAAACTTGAAAAAATGGGCATTAGAAATTAACAATTACAACTTTTTAGAGATTACCTACAAAATCGCTCACAACGAGTTAGGATAGGAGAGAATTTTAGTGATGAAAGACCAATCAATTACGGAGTACCACAAGGGAGTATTCTAGTTCCAACTCTCTTCCTTTGCTACATAAACGATCTTTGCCAATTAAATATCCCAAATTGTAAAATAATCTCATATGCTGACGACACAACCCTCTCGTTTTACGGTGACTCTTTGGAAGTAGTTTTCAAAATTGCACAGGATGGTTTCAATATAGTCTCCTACTGGCTTGCTCTAAATAGACTCACTTTAAATTCCGATAAAACTAAATATGTAATGTTTTCCATCCGAAATTCAACCTGTATTACAAATAAATTTAAAATCATAGCACATTCATGTGATATGAACTCTATTTCAAATTGTAAATGTCCTGATATTGAAAATACAAATAACATAAAGTACCTCGGCATAATAATAGACAAGAATCTAATTTTCAAAGAATAGATATAAACTATTTAGTTCAAAAAATTAGAAAGCTTCTCTACATATTCAAAAACTTAAGACATATCGCAAATTGGAATTTAATTAAAACTGTATATGAATCGTTAGGTAAATCTATCCTGTCCTATGGCATTTCTGTATGGGGAGGCTCTAGTCAAACATTAATGATAGAAGTTGAATTGATGGAGGTACAAAGGATGATATTAAAAATTGCTTTGAAAAAACCTAGGATGTATCCGACTATGAACTTATACGCAGAAGCCAATGTGTTAAAGATTCGAGAAATTTACATATTATCAATAATCTTATAAAAACATAGTTGTATTGATTTGTTGGATAAAATAAGGAACTCTGGTACGAGGAGAGATTATGAAGTTTGTGAAATTATTCCGGTAAAAACATTTTTTGCTCAAAAGTTTTCAGTTTTAATGGTAGTAAATTATATAACACATCAAACAAATTACACCGTATCATTAACCTAACAAAATTTGAACGTAAAAAGAAAATTTCAGATTGGCTGCTTAAGCTTGATTATGAAAAAACAGAACAATTACAGCAAATTGCGTCTTAACATACCACGTACGAGTTAACACACACACACACACACACGCACACACACACACACACACACAATAAGATTAACCGCTTACGCGTATGCTCTCTCGCAAACGGAAAAAGTCTCAGCTATATACATATAATAAAAAAGAAAACATCTAGTTGATCATTCTAAATGGGGAGCCGGGAGATCCATAGCACAGGGTATCCTAGTTTAGACTCCCATCTCCCACAAATTTAGGTCCTCTTTGTTTTGTTTATAAAAAATATATATGTTTTTAAAAGATAAAATATGCAATGTACAATTTGTGGGAGAAAATAATAAAGGTTTATTTTATTTTATTTATGTACATTTGCATTTGTTCTCCGAATTTCTTTGTTACAACAGATTTGTCTGTGAAAATAGGGCGTTATTTTTCAAGCATTCCAAAACCGTTACTTTTGGATATTTTTCTTTAACTTCACATTAAATTGGAAAAATAAAGAAAAATAACACATTTTTTTAGGGTGGATAAATGGAATAACCCGTGGTCCTTCTACAATACAGCCGATTATATGCTGCAGCAATAATACAACGCGACTTGAATCTACCGTCGTAACTTCACTCTCTATACAAAGAAAGATACAGCGTGCAATCTTCTCTGTAACTTTTCTTGCCTTTAGAATTTTATATTAGTGTGTTCGAACACAAAAAAACACTCAGTCCGCATAATTTGGGTTAAAATATGAAGTTGCCGTTCCAATTAAATATATATATAAATAATATATATATATATATATATATATATATATATATATATATATATATATATATATACAGTTACATCATTGATATGTTATGATGTTATGTTAAAATTAAACTAAAGTTATTACTCGATAGCTCCTGTTAAAGGTCATGGTCTATAATATATATATATATAGTATTTATAGAATAAGTAAGGGTGACAAACCGGCACACAGTCCACCTGATGGTAAGTGGTTGTTGTGGCCCATAGACATCCACATCTATCCTCGATTACGAATCAAAATGCAAATGCATTGCCAGCCGTGAGGACTAAGATGGAATGCTTCGTTCCCTGTAAAAAGGGATACCCTTCTCTATACTTTCTCGGTTCTCTATACTCACAGCAGCGTTAAGCTGGTAAATAAATATACAATACAAACTGTACTATGTCGAAGACTTAGTTGTTACACGTGGCACATGTTTCTTTTTCCTCTCTTTAACGAAAAGATCGTTGATTAGCAGAAGTCGGTTATAAGGCAAGCCAATTATGAAACTGTTGCGAGATTGTTAATTTGAAAACAATTCTTTCCTATTTAGAGGTATTTACTGCAGGGATTGCATTATTGTTTTAGAAAAAATGCATGAAATTATTTGACATCGATTACACCTCCAAGTGACATCATAAAATGGGCTAAACATGGAGCAAATCTGTGGGGCTAAATGATGTCAGGCCAATATGTCGCGATTTAAAACGAAATATTTTCTTTTTTCTTGTCAAATTGTGGAAATTCAACCTCTCGGTTTAGTTTAACTGTTTTCGTTTTTGATTTCTTACGTTTTTAATTTGATTCTTTCTGAATAATTCTAAATAATAATACTATATTGTCTATGATTGCTTTGCTACGAGGGACAGTCTTTTCAAATTTTGGATTTATTTTATTTATCAAATAGTTAATATGAAGTTATTCAGGTAAAAATAGAAAGTTATTTTCGCTACGATAAAAATATTTTTTTCACAATAATTCCAATCAACATTATATTTTCTCTTACTGGTAGGCTATGTGATCTTTGGATGAGATTTGGTGAGGCTATGGATTTATGAGTTTAATATTACCTTTTTGCGCTTGACAAAGGTAGCGAAATGTTCAGCCAACTCTATGACGTCATCATTAGTAAAAGTTTGAAAAGTTATAAAAAATTAACTACTGCTTTGAAAAGAAAACTAATTAATATTGGTGTATATAACCTTATGTATAAAGCAAAAATATAAAAACGACACGTTAAAATGTACATACCGATTTCAACGTGAAACATAATAGGTACATATTTTCCATAACGCGCTACCGCTAATGATGCCATTTAGACAGCGGAAGCCAATTTACTCAACAAAGTGGTGTGCATTAATTTCGTAAACATCACAATTTATTTGTACAATAGAAACCTAACTAAAGTAATTAATGTTACCTGTACAAAATTCAAACATGCTCATGAAATGTATTTTTTTTTCTTCTTTTATATCGTGTACTCTCTACGTGACTTTAGCCGCATGTGTAATTGCTATTGCTCCACGCTCATAATCCGTTGGGACGTCAATCCGACACGACTGCAGAGAGATCAGCTGCAGGACGAATGGTTTTATTTGCTTTCCCAAGAACAGGAGTGAAACGCCGCTAACTTTATGAATTTTTTTATAAAATTTATTAAAATTTTACATAAAAAATGTTTTATGATTTTTTCCTACGGTCAAAATTAACCGAATTAGGGAGGTTTTAAGTTTAAATGATAAAAATTAATTTTGAAAAATTGTAGGTAAAATATGCAAATATTTTTTTCATTGTTTGAAAAATGTAATCTTTAATTTTAGAGACACAGATTTACTTTTATTGTTAAATAAAATATAAAACATAACAATTTGAATTTTGGAAATTAAAATTTGAATGCTTAAAAATTAATTAATTATTTCTTTTTTGCCATATCTAGATATCTCGTAAAATTTCCTAAATTTTACATTTTAAATACTATTAAAAAAAATCTTAATTTTCTACTACCTACGATTTTTCAAAATTTACGTGCATCCCTTAAACTAACAATATCCCTGGGTAAATTTTTACCAGGGGAAAAATACAACGGTGTTATGATTTTTTTTCTATGAAAAATTTTAAGCTCTACACATTTTGATAAGAACTTTTTGTCTTATTAAGTGGCAAAGCTTGCGAAGACACTTATTGATTTCACGATGTCTGTCCGTCTGTCCCACGATTATCTCGAGAACGATTTCGAATTTTCAAATTCTGTTTTCAGCAATTGATTACTGATCACCCAGGCATCTGAACCTCCTATTTTGAAACTGATTGCCTAAAAAAAAGAAGCTGATTGCTTCGCCACTTTGCTATGCTGTTAGCTTGCTAGATTTATTTTTACCGTTTCCGAGTATTTACGAAAAAACACTTTTGACAATTTTTCTCAACGTTTGCCGGAGGTTGTAGACACTATCATTATAACTACAGTATATCAGTAATGCAAAGTTGAGTACCAACATTTTGATTTAAGACCTTATTTGACTGGACTATATGAGATTAGTAAGTGCAAGTCGAATATGATAACATATTGTAAATAGTTTTTTTTTTAATTAAATAGTTACTTATATGGACATCAGTCTCTCTAATTGTGGAAAAATAGGGGATAAAGTTTGAAGTTAGCTTCTGATATTCTTTATTCTACACAAAAGTTTGAGAAAATAAAAAAAACTTTAATAAAAATTAAAATCAGACTTTTAAAAAAAATCACTTCGGAGCTTTGATTATTCTAAACACTATGTCTATGTCTTAGTAGAATTATGTATGTGAAATTATTGTATTATTTTACTCCCTTGAAGTGTTAATTTTTAATAAGAATTAAATTTTCCAGACAGACAAACTGCGAAACTAATTTCCGCCATTTAAGTACATTAACAATAAAATTCACAGTACTTTAAATTCCAATTTTTACAAGGATATTTTTCCTTGTGCTGTGATTCATTTATATTTTTGAAGTAAATCAAACAGTAATTTTCATTAACAAACTACCGGATGTTATTACGTGATCTGAGTAAATAATGTTCTTTCATATTTTTAAATCCGATCACGTAATAACATCCCAGTATTGCATTGCAAAAGAACATGATTCGCTTAAAATATTTAGTCTCTGGACCACAGCATCCTTATTTTATGTTATTTCTAATATTATTTTACATCATACTAATTGTGAAGATATTTTCTTTACTAAATATCTATCATTACGAAAATTCCAAAACGTTTACATATAATAATTTTGCTCTAAATTTTAATCACTATACGCGATCATCGTTTATTGATTATATGTTGTTTGAAATGTATTCTAATCAGTTTTTGTGTTGAATGAATGCAAAATATAAAAGAATGATTCACTCGATAGCAATTTAAAACGAAATATCTGTTGAGATGTGTCTAGAAATTATTAAAACCTATTTTTATTTATTTATTTACTTATTTATTGAAATTTATATTGAGTAAACATTATTTATTTATGTATATTGAGTATATAAGATATTATTAATATTGGTGTCATTTTAAAGGGAATATCATGTTATATTATAATATAAAATAATTGTCTCCAGTAAGTATTATACTCTTCTTTTAAAACTGGAAATAAAAAATTAATACGTTATTTTTTGATATTCCCATTTTAAGCTTTATTTTCAGCCTTTATTTTTAGTTTGACGATTTTTTTTAACAAAATTAAATTTTGATATCTTTGAGTCTTTTGAGAATATTCTTTATTCTCTCTACATACTCTACATCCTGCTATATCATAATATATCAGGTAAGTGGTACCTAATGCTATTAATCTTAAAAATATGTACACTAGATTTAGTTAATATGGTGATCGAATATCGTAAATTTATTTTAATACAACAACTGCTGAATTAGCACAGTAATTTGCATTTAACTTCGAAGCGCTGTAGTTTCAGACGAGAGACGAGTAATATACTAGACAGTAAAGACGTCCCAGAAATTCTGACAAGAATATAATTTCAGCTGGAAGAAATATTTTAAAGACATTTGTTTTGTTTTTATTATTTATATATTTTTTTTTGATAATGCGGTAGCACCGCGGCGTTCACGCATGGTAAAATTTTGCTCATTACAAATTTAGATTTGATGATTGAAGATGATTTGAATCGCTCTGTGCTGGATGCGGTCGAATGGATGGTGCTGGCACAAGGGACCCCTAGCCCAGAGATGGGAACAGTATTCCATGTGCGGCTGAACCTGCACATTGTAAAGTTTCAGGCAGTGTGCCGGCATGAAATACTGTCCCACTCTGAGCACGCCAAGTTTTTTAAAGGCCAATTTGGCCTTCCCTTCCAAGTAAATATGAAACTGCACGTTATCTATATGTCGAGGCAAGAAAAGTAGTACCCTGAAACTGAAGCGATATGGCAAAGAGTTTTTTTAGCGGTAAATGGACAAACTTGTATCTTCTGGGGATTGAACTGGACTAGATTTAGATTTTATTCAAAAAGTCTTGACACAAATTTGTTTCGGTACTCAATGAAGTTTTCCGGAGAAATATTGGCACGACCAGTGTATAAAGCATCACCAGTGTTGCCGTCCGCATAGTACTTAATGTTACTAGTTTGCAACATGTCATTAAAATGCAGAAGAAACAGCGTTGGTGATGGTACGCAGCCTTCGTGAACACCAGCATTAATAGGCTTGTAATCGGAGTATGCACCGTCTACTGCGACTTTGATGCACCGATCAGCCAGAATACTGGTGATCCAATGCATAATTTCTCAAAAAACCCATAGAAGCATGCTTCGAAAGACGTGCTTTATGCCAATCCCGATAAAAGACCTACGTTATATCCAAACTAACCGCAAAAGCCTCACCCTTGGACTCAATCTCGATCGCTTGCGGTCATCTGTGTGTTAGGTAAACAAGAAGATCACCAGCTGATCGACCCTGATGGAATCCGTACTGGCGGTCACTAATCAGCTAGTGTTACTCAAGGTAGCACATGCGCTGGCAGTTAATAGTGGACTCCATATTTTCGAGACATGACGGCGATAGGCCTATAGTTGGACAAATCAGAGCCGTTACCTTTTTAAGGGATCGGGTGCACGAAAGCTGTCTTCCGTGAATTCGGAAAAAGTAGGAGTACCGGAAAGGATGCGTTAGAACCGGTGCCAACTCTGGAGCACAGCACAATTGGCGGGATATTTTCAGGCCCAATCGACTTGTGGATGTCCAGGGAGAGGAGTGTTTACGTACTGAGCACTATATGAATCGCACACCAGACATAGTGCTCTAGCACTCACACCGCGGGATGGTCGGCGGTGTCCCCCCCCCCCCCCCCCCCCCCGTTATCGAGAGTCGAGTTGGACCTAAAATGGGAGCCTAAAATATCGGCTTTCTCTTTTGCAGCATGGGCTCTTGAGTTGTCCTCCCTGTGCAGAGATGGTAGTGATGGCATAGAGAAATTTCCTTTAGACAGCCTTGGCAAAAGACCAGAATACGCGGGTTCCCGAAAGAAGGCGAACTAATTTCTCGCCAATTCTGTCAATGTGCTCATTTTTTGCCTTAACATAAACAGGATCCGGAAATATAACACATGCCTTCAAATGACGTCCTTCGGAGTTGACCGGGAAATAATAATGCCGGGATTTTCGCCTACATTTACGGTGCAAGGGCAAATTTATCATAGAATAGGTTCACTTTTTCCAGCTGAAAACGAACAGCATAAATTTTTACAAGTATATTTTATGGGTGACGAAGAAATTAAGGTAGACCGTCGCTGCCAATTTATCCAGGGAGTTGAGAGAGACACAGTGTTCAAAATTCAAAGATTCTTGCATGAACGTAACATTTTAGTCAAAGCATTTAAAACTGCTTTAGAAGACCTATCTGAAGAGGATTATAAAGTCGTCATTCACGCAGGTCGGACCTCTCGAGGAGAGCATGAAAGGCGCTACAATGTACCTTTGATAAACGAAATAGCAGCCGTAATTAGTGGTGATCAATTTTCTTCACGAGACATTGTCTTGTGAGCACGTGATGATACGTTGGAACGGGTAGCCGATACACACAATATGACGCTCTGCATTACCCATTGATTTATTGCAAAGGACAAGAGGGTTATCATTTTCAAATTCCACTCATTAACCCGGTCACAAAAAAGCCTACTCCGTACAAAAAAGTATCATGTATGGATTTTTATGCGTATCAAATGATGTTGCGAGAAAATGATTTTAACCTCTTAGCCCGGTGTAGACAATTATTTCATCAATTTTTGGTAGACATGTATGTGAAGGTAGAAAGTGAACGTCTCCGTTATATATCTTTAAATCAAAAAAAGCTGCGCGTTGAGAATTATATACATTTACAAGATGCAGTTTCTAGCGACGCCAATGTAAACCCCCGAGAGATTTAGGTAAAATGGTAATTCTGCCCTCATCATTCGTTAACAGTCCCCGCTACCTACATGAGTACACACAAGACGCATTTGCCTATGTGCGAACTTACGGAAGACCTGATCTTTTTGTTACTTTTACTTGCAATCCCACATGGAAAGAAATAATCGAGTAGCTAATGCCGGACCAAAAAAGTACTGACAGACACGATTTAGTTGCTAAAGTATTTAGATTAAAAGTACAGAAATTAATGTATGTAATTAACAAAGGTAAAATTTTCGGAGAGGTGCAGTGCTTCATGTATTCAATTGAATGGCAAAAAAGAGGATTACCGCATGCCCACATTCTAATATGGCTTAAAGAGAAGTTGCGGCCCAGCTAAATAGACGACATGATAAGCGCCGAGATTCCGGATCCTGAACAAGATAAAGAATTGTATAATACCATCGTCCGGAATATGATTCACAGTCCATGTGGAGCACGAAATTCAATATCAGCATGTATGAAAGAAAAAAAATGTACAAAAAAATTACCTAAATAGCTATTAAAAGAAACAGTGCACAATGACAATGGCTACCCTTTATACAGACGCAGAGCTCCCGAAGATGGTGGCAGGAAAGTTACAATCAAATCTCGCTCTGGAGCGTTCGAAACCTTAGATAACAGCTGGATTGTCCCATATTCGCCCATTCTATGTAAAATGTTTAATGCCCACATTAATGTAGAAGCATGTAGCTCTATCCGCGCAATCAAGTATATCTGTAAGTACATAAATAAAGGAAGCCACCAAGCAATATTTAATCTCAGGATTGAAGGTGAGGCAAATCCCGTTAATGAAGTACAGACCTTTCAAGCAGGGCGTTATGTCAGCAGAAACGAGGCAGCGTGGCGTCTCCTTGGCTTCTCTTTACACGAAAGGCACCCAACAGTTACTCACCTTGCTGTGCACTTAGAAAATGGAGAGCGTGTATATTTCACCGAAAGAAATTTCCAAGAAAGAATTGCATCACCGCTGAAAACTACACTAACAGCCTTCTTTCAACTTTCTCAAACCGACCCCTTTGCAAAAACGTTGTTATATTCTGAAGTCCCCCGCTATTATACTTGGAACACATCTAGGAAGGAGTGGAAATGCCGTATTCAAGGCGCGCCTGTTGCAAATTGGCCCGGTGTAAAGTCATCAGATGCCCTTGGTCGTGTGTATACCGTCCATGTAACTAATTTTGAATGTTTCTGTTTACGATTGCTGCTGCACCATGTTCGGGGTCCTGCAGGATATAAAGACCTTAAAACTGTTAACGGTCAGGAATGTGCAACTTATAGAGAAGCATGTGAAGCTCTGCATCTTTTAGAAAACGATATTCACTGGGATGAAACCATGGAGGAAGCTGTGCAGTGCCAGTCGCCAGCCAAAATTAGGTATCTTTATGCAACTCTCATGTCATCTTGCCGGCTATCTTTTGGACATGAATTGTGGGACAAATATAAAGAGTACATGGCGAAAGATATTTTGCGAAGGTTACAGCAGACATACGCGAACATGACATACAATGAACACATTTATAATGAAGCACTTTGAAAAATTGAACATAAAGTAATGGCAATGGTAGGCAAAAATTAAGCGACTTTGGAAGCCCTCAATGAACAACCGAAAATGAACTAAGTGATGAAATTATACGTGAAACAAACTACGATATACCAGCTTTGCAGCAGCAAGTAGCCGAATTTCCACCCCGTTTGCTTCCCGATCAAAAACGAGTTTTTGACAAAGTATTAGGACAAATTGAATCTGGAAATGGTGCACTTTTCTTTTTAGATGTCCCTAGAGGAACTGGGAAGACATTTTTGTTTAATTTATTATTAGCGCAAGTACGGAAAGATAATAACTATGGCCGTAGTTTTCTCTGGTATAGCCGCCACGCTGCTAAGCGGGGGCCGCACTGCACATTCTGTTTTAAAACTTCCTCTAAATCTAGTCCAGGAAGAATCGTCGATCTGCAACTTTGGCAAAAATAGTGCACGAGGTATAATGCTACGATAATGCAAACTTTTAGTGTAGGACGAAAGTACAATGTCGCATAAAAAAGCTGTAGAAGCACTAAATCGAAAACTCCAGGATTTACGCAGCAATACTGATGTAATGGGAGGAATGGTGGTTTTACTGGTTGGTGACTTTCGCCAAATTTTACCTGTCATTCAAAAGGGTACACCTGCAGATGAAATTAAAGCATGCCTCAAGTCATCTATTTTATGGAACAAGGTGACGAAATTCAGTTTAACTACGAATTTGAGAGTGCATTTGTATAATGATATCAATGCTGGAAACTATGCTGACACACTATTAAAAATTGGCGATGGGCGGTTGGAAACCAATGCTGAGGGCTGCGTTAAATTGACGAGAGATTTTTGTAATTTAGTACAGTCATTCCGAATTAATTGCGAGCGTTTATTCAGATGTAACGAACAACATGCATGAAGACAAATGGTTATGTATAAGGGCGATTCTTGCACCAAAAAATTACAGCGTTAATAAAATTAATTCAGATATATTAAGCGAAGTAGCAGGAGAAATAACAGAGTATTTGTCAGTAGACACAGTTATGGACACAGAACAGAGCACTTTATATTCCGTAGAGTTTCTTAATTATCTAGAGTTGTCAAGTGTGCCCTCACATAAGCCAGAATTAAAATTAGGCGTCTCAGTGATGCTAATGCGAAATTTAGATGCTCCTCGTTTATGTAACGGGACAAGGCTGCGTATGACACATCTTGGACGGAACATAATCTGTGCTACAATATTGACAGGCATAGGAAAAGGTGAAAATTTTGTTATACCACGGATCCCTATAATTCCCACAGATCTTCCTTTTCAATTCAAAAAGTTGCAGTTCCCTACTAAGCTCAGTTTTGCAATGACAATTAATAAAGCGCAAGGGCAAACGTTACAGGTAGCGGGGGTCAACTTAGAAAAACCGTACTTCTCTCATGGTCAGCTGTATGTAGCATGTTCGCGTGTGTCAAATGCCCAGAACCTCCACATTCTTTGCTTGAATGAAAAAACATATAATATTGTGTACAGTAGCGTCTTAAATTAGTGTTCAGTTAGTTTTTTTCCAAAATTCCCACAATCAATTAATCAGAATTCCCACAGATCTTTTCTTTCAATTCAAAATTTCCTATTTAGCTCAGCTTCTTTTCAATTCCAAATGCTGCACCTCTGACGGAACTATTAAGCTCAGTTTCCTTTTAACTCAAAAGGCTGCATCTCTGACGGATCTTTTATTTGGCTCAGTTTCCTTTCAATTCAGAAAACTGCATCTCTGACGAATCAATTTAGCTCAGTTTCTTTTCAAAAGTCTGCATCCCTGACGGATAATTATGCTCAGTTTCCTTTAATTAAAAAAATATCATATTTCCATTTGGAATAAATAGGCTATTTTCATGCTTTCCTATACGCTGCGTTTCAAAACATTTAAATAGGCTGACGAATCAATTTTGCTCAGTTTCCTTTTAATAGCTGCATCTCTGACAAATCTATAAAACTCAGTTTTCTTTCAATTCAAAAAGCAATGGATAGTTCATTTCCCAGTGACCATGCGGGCGAAGCCGCGGGTAACAGCTAGTTTTTTTTAATAAAGTTGAAAAACGAGCACACAGCTCATCTGATGGCAAGTGGGAGCTGCGGCCAGTAGACATCTACAGTTATCCGCGATTAAAAATCAGATGCGTTTTCACCCCTGAAGACTAAGATGAAGTACCAAGTTGCCAGTAAAAAGGATCTCCCGTTACCTACACTAACCCTACGAAATACAGCAGCATTAAGCTGCTATTTTACGCTGGTATGTTGTGAGAGCGAGGTCCCACCCTTGTCGAGCCCATTCATTCGTGATACAGCCATGATAACTGCAGCTTGCCCCTACCACGTACAGTAATCACAAGTACGATTGAGATATCATTCTTTATTGAAGTTGGCTCAAAAGTGAAAGTTCTAGAGATGAAGCGTATATACTAAAAGAGATCTAGGCACTAGGTATTAAACGGGACTTGGTTGCACCTGTTCCAGCTTATAAAATTCTTGATCCACCTAGTCTCTCTGTGCCTTTTTTTACGTGGGGAAATCCTCATGGATACCTTTCGCTGCAGGGGCAACAAAAAGGTTATGCCGGACTCATACCGACTAAAACCCCACGGTGGTCACCATCAGCGTATACGAGGAGTCCCGTAATCTCAGTTCGGAACGCAACCGGGGCCCCTCCATCGCTTTGCTACGCTTATAGCACGTCCCGGGGACAGTAATTGCTGCCCCCAGCACCCTCGCAGTGCTATCACGAAGTCTCGAGACCACTTCCGAGTCATCGTCCTCCTCGGGGGTTACATAACTAGACGTTCGAGGCCCCCGTCGCGAGCATCGAGCATCTGCAACCACGGAGGCCCCGTTTCTTGTAGGAGAACACCGTTTTCAAGAGGAGGGCCGTGAAAACGCCTTGGCGACGTCGTCTCCGCACGGGATCCGCCCTCACCCGATCCCGCAGAAGCAGAAGCAGTCTCACTGTGCCTAAGTAGAAGTACCGGCGACGCAAAGCAAGATAGCAATTTGTTGCCATAGTAACTAGCCTGCTTTTTCGCTCACTGGTGTTTGCCTAAATCATTCGTGTGTCACTCAACTTGAAATTGAACTATATTTCAATGTTTATAAAAGTGACACGATGCGCACTCGTGTCGTGCAAGAATATATTCTGTCCTTTTTTAACTACCCTATTCCGCAGTCAATGCCAATGCCAATCTTTGTCAATACTCGAGACTAGTCGGGACTAGACCCGGGGAATTTGACCAAATACTAAGCAGATTTTATAGACTAGGTACTAGTAAATACTCGATACAAATGGAGACCATATGATGCAATCGAGTGTCTAGTACGAACTCATGCGAATAAGATCTCGGTACCGTATAGAATGATACCTAGAGTGGACGCTCCTAATACCAGCCATGCCCCTAATTCCAGCCTATTCGCCTTTTTACTTCGTTAATAAGATTTCTATTAATCTTAATTACAAATATTGTCACCTAAAAAAAATTATTCGTAACTAGAGAAAAGTATATTTCAAATATTACCTCACAGTTTTAAACCTAACAGTGTTAAAATAAAAATCAAAACACGTACGCGACAAAAACGCTCATATTCCTAATTTCTTGACAAGTAATAATCCCGGTAAAATTATGCTTACTTTACATTATCTCAAATATAGGCTTTTTGATTTGTATGAATATGACTATAGACGTAGTAATGCAGTTAATGATTTCTTATATTTACGCGAACACTACACATTGAATAAAACTGTTTTTTACGGATTTTATCGCGTTTATTTTATTATTTTTATTCCCGACGTTTCGAGTGCTTTTCAGCAACCCATGGTCACGGGGGGGACTGAGATGTTTGACGTCCCGATGTCACAGTTAGCCCGTAAAATATTAAAAACCTGAAGGTAGCTGGGCTAACTGTGACATCGGGACGTCAAACATCTCAGTCCCCCCCGTGACCATGGGTTGCTGAAAAGCACTCGAAACGTCGGGAATAAAAATAATAAAATAAACGCGATAAAATCCGTAAAAAACAGTTTTATTCAATAGTAATGCAGTTATTTTTGTTAAAATTTACAAGTTATTTTTTTTCTTTTAGTGGAAATTAATGGGGCCGGCCGCCCGTCTGTTATTTGGTTTGACGTACATAATAAGAAGTACCTAATTTCAGCCACATAATATAAATCAGGGCTGTTATAAACTGGAATAAATACCATTAATAAGGTCAAAAATTATTTTATGGTTAAGGGAGTTATGACCAATTAGTCTGTTTTAAAACTGGTCTTAGATTTTAAAGTTTAGCAAAAGATATACTAGCTTTTCTATCTCACATTCGGTGTATATTAAGAACACCTTATGTAATCAATTATTTTTTAAGAAAGAAGAAAAAACAAGCTATAAATACGATATAAAAGCAGAAACTATAAATGAGTAATACTAATTATAACTTAGAACATGAAATAAAGAAGAACTCATGACAAGGAAAGTGGTTTAGGACCAGGCTTTGCGACAGCCTATGTAGGAGAATGTTCCATAGTGGACTTGTGTAAGGTTAAAATGACGATGATGATTTGAAAACTTGGATGATTAAATTGTTAGAAATAAAAAAATAATATTCTATCATAATTTGCTTGAGTTTATTGAACTGCTTTAAACTAAAAAACAATAAGTTAAGTAGTAAAACATTAAAAAGAAGCTGCTTGTCACATGCTGCTTCAAAATTAAAAGTTGTTATGAATTTATTACTGTACATCTTAAATTTACCTACAATGGGTACTTACCAAAAACTCAAAAGGCACAACCCTATGCTATGCTGGCATTAAGTACACAAAAGGACGACATTCGGTACAGGCTGGCTGGCATTTGAGCCATAACGCGTTTTGTTGCTTATCGTCATTTTTAAAATTGTTCATGAAATAATATGATTGTAAATAAATGTTCATTATATTTTTAGATAAATAACCTATCGATTAAAATAAATGTTTAAAAATATTGCGCCATAATTAAAATAGCAGGAATTTTTAAATTTGAAATAGGCACTAAAAGGCTGGTAATAGGGGCATCCACCCTACTCGACTTATTTAGTAATAAGTTTTCGTAACGAAGTTTTGTTATGTGGTTAAAGAACTTTCAGTTTTTTATTAGATGTTAAAGTTTTTATGGTTAACAAAAATTGTAACAGTGTCGCCAGGGATCATTTAACGGACAAATGCCAACAAATGTCTGAGTATAACATTTGTATAATATAATTTAGTTTTAAAAACTCTTAAGTCTGATTTTTGCGTGTATGTGAGAAACAATAATTGTAGACAGGTATAAAAAAAAATAATTACCTATCTAAAATTAAATTCGAAACAAAAACAATAAAGAAAAAATAAACGAAAAAAAATCGCAAAACTCTTAAATAAAAAATTTATTGAAATCTTTTAAATACGCCAACAATCTAGAATGTAGATAAATCTTAACGTTGACCAGTCATAAGCCTGTGTAAATTATGAACTATGAATGGATGTTTGATTACTATTCATTACCTTCACGTATCTGGATCTGCTGTACGTAAAGACTAAGTGTATTTTAAAATGTATAGTACTTCAACAATACCAAACTCTATGCGTACTTCATGGACTAGGTGGAACAGGTATTTGGATCGAGTATTTGTACGGAATTGGACTAAGTGCACCTAGTACATAATTTACCTAATACGACTCATCTCTAGAAAGTTCAGGTTACACAACCACGACTATACTTGAACCTTAGGCTTTATGTGTCAAAATTGTCAATGTGATTTATAGAGATATAAAGGGTATATAAATCCCAACATTTAACTTACATACTTTTACAATTTGAGCATACGAAATATTTATAAACGCATCACGTTTTACTGCAATGCAATACTGAGATCGCAATGAGCAGAAATGAGTAGATAGGAAATACTCATCAGTCTGATCACGTAATGATAGTTGACAGTTTTAAAATAAAAATTACTATTTGATCTACAAGATTAGAAAAATTAAAGGCTATAATAAATCACTTCGTAGCGGTTTTTATTGCAATTTAGAAATTTATTTCTGAAAAAAAATAAGGAGGAAATCTGTAATTCTATATATATCGTTTGTATTTACATGTAATATATTACTATATACATACAATAATAAATGTTATTTAACCACTCAGGTGTCGACATTTTATTGGACCAACTTTGCGGAACCTATGTAGTCAAGCCAAAGAGTATAAATAGTAGGTTAGGCCAAAGATAATATTTTTTTAATTGATGCTCAAATATAACTTAGAGTCATAACTATGTTATTATCCAAAAATAAAATATTATCAACAATTAAAACATCGAATTATTTGGATGAAGGTCAAATGAATGCTAGAAAAACGACAATTGCAAGACGTCGATAAATTAAATGTTTTGAGAAGTTATCAATAACTAAACTAAATGATGATAACTGGTGGTTGAGATGATGATGATGATGAATCCTCTAAAGTATCCTCGTTAATAATATAAGCAGGCTTTAGTTGGTCGATCGATATAATTGTAGATTTCCTTCCGGGTATTTGTAATTTAAAAGTCTTGCTCTCTTGCTCTAAGACTTTATACGGTCCATCGCAGTTAGGTTGACATTGTTTTTTCACTGCGTCGTTTATTACAAAAACTTGCTTGCATTTTTTCAAATCTTGATGAACTAAATCTTAATAAGAAATACTGACTTATTATTTCCGTGTGATTATGTGCGTTTCGACAATAAAGCATTGTTGATTTATTCTCGAAGTTGAGTTACAAAATCGGAATTCATTTCTTGATTATTTGACGATGTTGAAGTGAATAAGTCAAACGTAAGTCATATGCTGCATCCGTAGGTTAGCTGAGCGGCGCAAAGACTAGTGTTTGCACGCGGTGTTGCTCGTATTCCAAGTAGCACTATAGGTAGCTAATCAATCCACTTTGTATGTTAAAATAAACGAGTTTTGAGTGCGGTCTTCAATGTACGATGCCATCGTTCGACTATTCCGTTTGATTGAGGATGGTATGCCGTTGTACGTGTCTTCTGTATTCCCATAGTTTAAAGAAGTTTGAGGAATAGGTCGCTTTTGAAGTTTCTTCCTTGATCTGTTGTGATGGTTTTAGGTGATCCGAAACGAGTAATCCAATTTTCATAAAATATCTTCGCGACGGATTTAGCTGAAGTATCATCGGTAGGTATTGCTTCCGGCCATCTTGTTGTTCTGTCGATTATTGTTACCAGTTAACGACGTCCTTGCGGTGAAGTAGGTAATGGTCCAACGATGTCAACGTGCAGGTGTTTGAATCTCTCCGTAGGTGGAAATGAAGCTAGGCTGCTTGATGTATGCCTTTGTACTTTGCATTTTTGGCATTGAATGCATTGCTTCGCCCAGTTGCCAACATCCACTTGCATTGAAGGCCAAAATAATTTTCCAGTGATGAGTTTTCTGGTTGCTCTAACACCTGGATGACTGATGTTGTGCAGTGCATTGAAGACTTCGCGACGACATTCTTCTGGTTAGTATGGTCGCATGGTTGATGTTGAGGCTTCACAGTAGATAGGTAGATGCGTCATTGGCATTGTAACTTGCTTGATGGACAAGTTACTTTGCTTAGATAGATGTTTGATGTTGTCACTATCTCTGTCTTGTGCTTCGGCGATCTTGTGATAGTCGATTGATGTAGGGCACGTTACACTGTCGATTGGTATGCGACTGAATGTGTCGGCGACTATCTTGTCCTTCCCACTGATGTGACGTATGTCGGTCGTGAATTCACTTATTAAAATAAGTTGTCTTGCTCGTTGTGGTGTTTCCGATGGTCATGGTTTCTTTTGAAGTACATATGTTAATGGCTTGTGGTCGGTAAAAACGATCAGGTTTCGACCCTCGAACGTTTTTCTGAAGTGCTTGATAGCCATGTAGATAGCGAGTAGCGAGAGCTACTCGCTATTTACATGTCTTCCAAGAGGTCGAATGTACTGTAGTTACGTTAGGTATCGGAGACTTTCTTCGAAAAATAGCCAAGTGGTTGCCATTTCCCATTGATGTGTTGTTGGAGTACAGCTCCCTCCCAACATGGGTGAGCGAGCAAAGCTATATTTTAGATCGCAACTTTACAAGCCTCAAATGCCTTCGTGGCTTCATCGTTCCATTAGATTGACGATTTATCTTTCTTCTTCGTATTGTGAAGGTAGGCGTGAAGTGGCGCTTGGATTTCAGCGGCATTAAGTATGTATTCTCTGTAAAAATTTATCATCCCAAGAAAACGCCTTAGTTCTTCGATTGTTTTAGGTTTTGCATAATCGATGATTGCTCTGACTTTATCAGTAGGCGGTTTGATTCCTTCCTTGCTAACGGTAACACAAACCAAACGCCCCACTACGTCCTATAATAAGTTGGCTCAACACTTGGCAAAAATATTTTCACCACTTAGAGGACATACCAGAGGACACAAAAAGGATTCCTACCATTTTTTTTTAGTGAGATATAAGACCGAGGTTCCGCTGACAATGAAACTATGGCCAGTTTTGATGTTCAGTTACTATTTACTTGCTTACCTATTAAAGACTGCATGTCAATTGTAACTAGGAAGCTAAAAGATAACAACATGCCTACAAATTATGCAGTATTAATCAAACACTGCCTCACGTCTGGCTATCTATTGTGGAAGGAAGAGCTCTACAAGCAAAAAGATGATGTGGCGATGAGCTCACCTGAATCTCCCGTATTTGCCGACATATTCATGGAGGACTTTCAGGAGAAATACCTTCTTACTGCTCCTGTAAATCCTAGATTCTAGAAGCGATACGTAAACTGTACTGTCACAATTTTACCATCTGAAAAATAACTGCATTTTTAGACCACCTTAATTCCATAAACTCTAAAATACAATTCACAATGGAGTTAGAGGCAAACAACTCTTTAGCTTTCCTAGATGTTTCATCATCATCATTACAGCCCTTCACAAGTCCACTGCTGAACATAGGCCTCCTCCAAGGAATGCTAGATGTTTAGTCATCCAAAATTCTTGATAATACTATTGGTCACACTGTGTATAGAAATAAGACCAATACAAACCGATATTTAAATGGTGAATCGCACCATCATCCATTACAGTTAGCTACCGTAGGAAAATCTTTGTTTCAGAGAAAACATCTGACCACCGAGCTTCAGCACGTCGAGCAAGTATTGCAAGACAACAAGCTTCGGGTCCCGCGCCCACGTTACAGTGACCGAGTGAAGCCTGTGACAGTCGAGCGTGTGCCTGCTGTATTACCCTGTCAGAAAGTGTCACAGACAAGTTTAGCTACATTTTGAAGCAAACTTCCATTAAAACATACTTCAAGCTGCTGAAGAAGATTAGTCAACTTTTACCATCCGTCAAGTATCATATCCCGTATATACCCCTAATGTCACGCTTGCTGAATTTGATGTCGGATTCTGTGGACATTTTTAGCAATTCTTTGTCCTCTTTCAAAAAAACAGTGCTACAGAACTTAAAAGATAATATTTAAGAGTTCGATATGTATTAATTTTCTTATTTGGTTTAATTGATTATTGTGTTTTTTCCCCTGTATTGTTTTAAGGTGTCTCAGTTTATTAGTTTATATTTTTTAATATTTTTGGTATTTCTTGGTTTTTGATTTATTTTAAGGTCATGTTTCTAATATTTTGTAATTTATGTTATAAAGTGTTACTCTTCTTGTGAAGCATGTTGTGGCTGCCTTTAATAGGTTTAACATTTAAAAATTAAGCTTATCTGTCGCTATCTATACACACCCCCCCTATAAAGACTGCAAATAAACTACGCTTTGATATGCGTTTTTCGTACGTTCTATAACTTCAGTCCAACTTGTCCAACTGTTAACAAAATGCCATAAACTACATAAAAATTAGTTCGGTTTCGCTAATTTCTGAGCTTCGACGCGTTTTGCGAGTTCGCTTTTAAATTATTCTTTAATAAAAATAAATAGTGTTTGTTAATATTTTTGTATAGAGTATTTGCATGCGATTAAGGCATTATATAAGAAACCATTTTTTTAATTTTTCGAGCCGAGCTAATCTTTGGCATGGCTGAATCGATTGTAATTTAACTTCACGAACAAATAGAGAGTAAAATATAGATAAAATAAATAGTATTTAATTATTATCTTTCTAATTACCGTTACCTACATTAATATAGCCCACTCAGGCTAAGTCATAGCGGGTCTCTAGTTATAAATGTTATTTTAAATTTAATGTACCTACTTGCGTTTATAACCTTTTCAAATATTTTCTAAATTTTAATAGAAGATTCTTTTCATTTAACCGAATAATATGACGTTATAACGATCCCTTTCAGAACGGACTGTACCAAGCGTGAGTTATCATAAAAAAAATCTAGCGCGCGTGGAATTTCGTTTTACTGTCCGGAAACGGTTTCGATCGATTGTACGTTAATTTAACTATACAGCATAAAATTCATCGCCGGTCACGGAGAGGGTAGTGACGTGTTTGTGAGTGTACAAGATGCACATGACGATTGTGGACTGCAATGGTCGAGGTAAGTATATTTTATTCAAGTTTAAAGTTGTTCTGTATCAATTGTTTGTATTTAAATATTTATTTTAGTTATTTACTTACAGTAAGAATTAAACATATATTTGAAATTAAAAATATTAGTCTTCGTAACAGGTCCACAATTTTAAAACGCACGATCG
This sequence comes from Parnassius glacialis, assembly GCA_033319125.1. Classification (NCBI taxonomy): domain Eukaryota; kingdom Metazoa; phylum Arthropoda; class Insecta; order Lepidoptera; family Papilionidae; genus Parnassius; species Parnassius glacialis. The sequence continues at coordinate 53,182,709 of JAVANC010000001.1, read as the reverse complement.
TGCGTTCTCGTTTTCATTTGTAATCATAGGACGTAAAATTCATATAATTAACACATGTAATATTTTCAATAGGGTGGCTTTTAGATGACGATTTGTTGCAAGATTTGATCGGAGATGAGTGCCAATCGGATCTTGAGATATTCGAAGATGAGGTGGAACCACCTGTTCGTGTTCCCCGACTTCTGGATGAAGATCCTGTACAAGAGACACCCAGTGACAAAGGGAACGTCAATAACTCATACATAAATGTCCTATTAGCATAGTGCTGAGTTACTACAATGTGAGGGTTAGTAAAACATACCATTTGCAAACAAAAACGCCATTCGAATCAACAACCGCCGTATATAAAAAATAAAAGATCAAGAATTAGGAAATCCACTACATTTAATGACGTACTCCATGAGTAGCCTCCTCGGCTAGGAGGACAAGAATTGAAGACTCCATTATAGTAATTTGAAAGATAGTTATGATAGTTTTTTTGAAAATCTCGTAATTAAAAATTAAGCCGGTTCTTGATGCCGTCAAAAATGCTGCTTGTAGAGTGAATGAAAGGATTTCTGGTACATACTCATTTGACGAACAAATTATACCCTTTACGGGTAAATGCAAGCTACGAGTCTTAGTTAAAAACAAACCTAGGCCTCTTGGACTTAATAACGTTATCGAAACAAGTGATGGGCTAATGCTAGATTTCGAAATATACTGTCCTAACAATCCTACCTTCACAGACAAATCTCTAGGCGAAGGCCCTGCTGTTGTCCTGCTTCTATCAAAGAATGATTCTCCAAATAGCTGCATGTATTCTGATAGATATTTTAATACAAGAAAACAAAGAAATTAAAAGTAAAAGTACTGATCCATTTCTTAGACCTTGTAGTTGTAAAAGCTTGGAGATGGACTGTGACATGAAAAAAGTCAAGGCCAAGGATTTGCTATGGTTCAGAGTTGACTTAGCCGATGCTCTTATGGACTGCTCCACGGTTACTTCTCACGATATTACAGAGAATAAGAAGACTGCATCATCTGCCAAAAGGCATTACAAGAGGTACAGAGCATTACCGCCATCCTTCGATAAACGTTTTGACCAAATTGGCCATTTCCCTGTTTTTGATGATCTGACAAGGGTAGGAAATGCAGACTAGAAAAGCTGTTCTTCTACTACAAAAATAAGATGCACAAAATGCAATGTATAATTGTGTCTAATATTAAATAAAAATTGTTTTTTAAAATGTCATATAGTGATTACGTATTGATTAGAAATGCTTTAAAAGTACCTACTATATTTATTGTTTTTTAATTACTAAGCGCACAATATTGTTAATAACAGATAAATTACTGTACTATAATACTGTAATAACAAAAATAATGTTGATAAATTTAGATAAACAATGATTTTGATGGTTTTGATTTTTGCCTTCCTTAGTAAAGCACAATCGTGCGTTAGAACACTTTAATACGGCAACGCACAAACGTGCGGGGGGGCCCTGGCTGTGTACGAAAGAGGGGGAATTTTTTGATTATTTTTCCCAGACACTTATGAACTCAGGGATCTCAAATAAGTCTACAATTACATCGAAAATAAAAATATTTATTGTCGTTCTAAAAGGAATATACCGTTATTAGCAAGTTTTCGCCATTGGTACTGTGCATGTTGACGGTACGTGCACGATGAGCCGCCATTTCTAATCCCATTATTTGTCCGTACGGACTATATATTCATATGTCCTATTTCCTAAATTCATACGTAAAAATTAGTCCAGTTTCGCATAATTTGAAGCATTGAAGCGTTTTGCGAATTTTCTTTATAATTTTTGTTTAATAATAATAACAAGTGTTTGTTAATATTTTAGTATAAAATATTTGCATGCGATTAAGACATGAGCAACCATTTTTTAAATTTTCAGAGCCAACCTAATCTTCGAAATGGCTGAACCGATTGTAATTTTACTTCCCGAACAAATAGAGAGTAATAAAAGATAAAATAAATAGTATTTAATAACCATCTTTCTAAATAACGCTACCTACATTAATCTACCTACTTGCGTATATAATCTTTTTAAATATTTTCCTAATAATAGTAGATATTCAAATAAACAAATAATATAATGTAATAACGATATACCGTTATTAGCAAGTTTTCGCTATTGACACTTTGCATGTTGACGGTACGTGCTCGATGAGCCGCCATTTCTAATCACATTTTTTATCCATACAGACTATATATTTATTTATCCTCCATCATGTATATGTGTATTTTTAATTCATTTTGGCTATTTTGCAACAGACATGCAAGTGGCATATCACATTTCCTTATGAGAAAAATAACTTTTAATTTAAAGTAAAAGCCAACTTCAAAAAGAACTAAAAGGAATAAAATAATTTTACATTTTGATGTCGGTGCTAAGTATAGTGTAGAAGAATTAAAACTTGACTTCTGAATATGAAGTATTTTTATTATTTTTAGTTTTTTTTGATGTGTTTAAATTTTTTCAGCTTTTACTTTTTATTAAACGATAATTTTCAACCAACTTAAGTAGTAAAAGGAATATCACAATCTCAATGTAGTTTAAATAGTTATATTTAGTCTAAAAGATTCAAACTTTATACCCAATTTTATCGCCAGTAGAATAGAATTTTTACTCTAAATTTATATGGCAGGTCCGTCAACATCCCTTAAGGGAATAACTTAACTTATTAAATAAAAAAGAATAATCGTTATAAGTTCACAATTGAAGAAGATATCGAGTAACATACATAACAATTATAAATTTAGAACCTACTCCTTTTTTAAAGTTGGCTAAACTCCGCAAGAGCCACGTTCTTGGGCAGAACCAATAAAAAATATTGTAGAGGACATTTGTGAGGGTCTTTTTGAAAGTAACAATTTACCATGGGTTAGGTTGTGCAATTACTTATAAATACTCGTAATATTTTGAAACGGCTTGGCAGCTAAATCTCATTCATATGGATTTTTACACAGTCAGGTCATAAGTATTGTCACACAGTAAAAACTTTTCTTTTAGAATGCTGACCACAAAACAGTTTATTGAATTCGAATTTCAAATACTTGTTCATGAAAATAAAACTGTATAATTTTTAGAATTTTCCTCATTTTTAAAAAGACGCTTAAAGAAGACCGTGTTGCAGTTATTGCGTTGCACGAACGATGCACGTTGCGGTTACGCGCCAATTCAAATTTTTGACAAACTAAAAATTTTGAATATAACCAAAAGATTCGTTTATCGTACCATCAAACCATACAATGAAGACTCTAGTGTAGATGACAGGTCAAGAAGTGGTCGTCCTCGGTCTGTTTGGACACCAGCAGTGATAAAAGCTGTGAAGGCGCGAATTCAAAGAAATCCCAAACGTAAGCAGAAACTGTTGGCCCTTCAGATGGGGTTAAGCAGAACCACGGTGAAAAGGGTGTTAAATGAAGACTTAGGGCTTCGGGCATATCGAAGAAAAACAGGACATCGTTTGAATGCTCGTGAGACTGAAGAGATACCGTGCTTTGTTGAAGCGGTACGCGGGAAAAAATATCGGGAAATTCTTTTTCGGGATGAATTTTTTTTTCGTAGAAGAGAGCTACAACAAACAAAATGATAAGGTGTACGCACACAGTAGTGAAGAAGCGAGCAACTGTATTCCGCGTGTCCACCGAGGTCATTTTCCATCCCCGCTCATGGTATGATTGGGAGTTTCTAATTGGGGCTTAACAGAGGTACATTTTTGTGAGAAAGGTGTAAAAACGAATGCAGTTGTGTATCAAAATACATTCCTGACGAACCTTGTGGAACCTGTTTCTCATACCATGTTCAATAACAGGCACTGGCTATTCCAACAAGATTCGGCGCCAGCTCATAGATCGAAGAGCACAAAGACTGGCTGGCGGCGCGTGAAATCGACTTCATCCGACACGAAGACTGGCCCTCCTCCAGTCCAGATTTGAATCCGCTAGATTACAAGATATGGCAACACTTGGAGGAAAAGGCGTGCTCAAAGGCTCATCCCAATTTGGAGTCACTCAAGACATCCTTGATTAAGGCAGCCGCCGATATTGACATGGACCTCGTTCGTGCTGCGATAGACGACTGGCCACGCAGATTGAAGGCCTGTATTCAAAGTCACGGAGGTCATTTTGAAAAAAACTTTAGTGTCATAAGAATATATATTTTGTAAGTTCATTTTGGTATATAAATGGTTACATTATGAATAAACTTATTTCAATTATTTTATATTAAACGTGTGACAGAATTTATGACCTGACTAGGTATTAAGCATTATGTATTTGTAAATATTACAATTTTTACATTTTGTGATATTCATAAGGTTTAAAATAAAGAAATTTGCATTTGTAAAATTGGTATTAGATGTGAGCCGTGAAGTAAACGCTGGCCTCAAAATTTGATAGTACCGAGCGAAACAAATTTGATCTTTTATCTTTTGCTAGTGTCATGTAATGCAGCAGACACTTTGTTGCTTCAAAAGACACTTTAAATGAGAGGAAGCTAATAACCAGTAACGGCACATATTATAAAAACAAACTGGAGATGGATGTCTAGACCCGAAACAGTCATTTCTTAATCATACACATTTTTGTTGAGCACTCGGGTCGTGGTGTCATAACCACCACAGCTTATTAAATACGCTAATGATACTGCAGTAAATTAGTTTAATAGACTTTCAAATGTAGTGAACGGGGCGATCAGGGAAGGACAATGCTCGCGTAGGATTCCAGCGTGAAATAGCAGTGTAATATCTGTGCATTTCGTATGGTGAGTAACAAGAACCCCTTTTTACTGGTATCGAGGTATGGTATGGTTAAGGTATCTGAGTCCGCACAGATCACAGTACTTTTTCATTTTGATTTTAATCGAAAATAGACGTAGGCATCTTTAGATCACAGCACTCACTTATCATTTTTATATTGCATTTGCTCGTTTGTCACTTTTATTTATATTAAAGAAAAATCACTTGAGCAACGACTATAGTGGCTGTGACCTAGTAAAAAAAGAATGCAAATATGTATGTTGCAATATTATCGATATAAAAAAAAATTATCTTCGCTTATAAAGCACACAGCGGACAAGTCTAAAAAAACAACCGCGTATAAAAGTTGAACGAATTTAAAGTTTCAATCTTTATTAACAAACTAGTTTATATAGACATTCAATATAACAGTCATTTTTTTCACATGATAGGATAACAAACGAGCACACATCCCATCCGATGGCAAGTGATTACTGTGACCCATAGACACTTACATCTGTCCTCAATAATGAATCAAAATGCAGATGCGTTGGCACCCGTGAGGACTGCCTCTTTTCCAGTAAAAATGGTCTCCGGTTCTCTACACTCACCATACGAAACACAGTAATGTTAAGCTACTATTTTACGCTGATATTCTGTGAGAGCGTGGTCCTTCCACGGTCGAGCCAAATCATTTGTGCTACAACTATACTACTAATATAGCTGCAGCATAGCTCTACCACGTATACATAGTCATGCAGGAAAATCTGTTAAAAATTGTTCAAGGTCTCAGTCATTATATTATTTAGTTTGTAGTTTTGTATTTGATTGTTAGTGCTTTTAGTACTGGTAATATATCTATCTTTATTGAAGGCCATTCTGCTTAATTCATGCATTGTTTATTGTTAACTGTCACAACGCTAGATTCACTCCAACAAAATTAGGTTCATAATCATCATTTCATTAATGATGGATAAAAAGATGAATATATAGCCGCTTCATTGCCACTTTAAGCTAATATTCTGCTGGAGTACATCAGTAACTCTTGTATTTCTGCGGATATCCAAGTCCGGATACAGAGACACTCCATGCATACACCACACAATAAATACTAGTCGACTAAATTAAACAAACTATTATTTGACTCCTTTTCTCGTGATAACTTTGAATTCGAATTCTTAAATTCGCTTTTGTTGCAACAATTAGATTTACGGCATCTGCTCCTACCAAGTTTAAACTCACCATATACTTGTTTAACATTTTGTATAATTATAGGGAATATAAAACGCAGAGAACTTGATAGTAAATGAATGTCGTAGCACAGACATTTACATCTATTCCCTAATAAGATTCAAAATGGACATACTTATTACTAAGTTATGGACTGGTCTGGTTGGGTACCTCCTGTTTACCTACTTCTACCGCTAAATATCAGATATGTAAGCACGTATGTGTCTTTTTTATTTGAAAATGTTTACAAATGTCCATGGGCTGCAGTTGCAGATATACGCAAAAGAACACAGACTTTTACAAAGCATTATTTGCGAAGCTATTGAAATTATAAAATATCGAAATTTCAATGTAGAATATACCAGACATCTTGCTGCCATTTCCTTGGGATTCTGTTATAATTAAAATTAAATACAAACCTAGTTCAACTACTGCAAAACTTCAAGATTCTATAAGCTTTAGTGGTTGTTGTGGCCCACAGACATCTAAAACATCCTTCATTAAGAATCTAAATGTAGGTACGATGTGACCACTGACTTTTAAAAAAAAAAACAACTGACTAAACCTAAAAATTTCACACAAAAATTAATATTGTCCCTGATTTTCGAACTCTAATACGTCTCGGAATCTATATCAGATCTACCCGGGGTTCTGAATCTAACTGACTATTAAATTGGAATTAAAATTAACATAGAAATTAACAATGCAATTACTGACCGACGTCATATGAAGGAAAAGTACTGTGGATTAATTAAATGCTTACTTATATTTTTATTTAACTGCGTTGTAAAAAGGGATATAACAGTAAGAAGCTACACAAAAAAGCTGAACTATAAGATGGGCAGCAATATTTTCCTAAACACTTTTTGAATAAAAAAAAAACTGGAGTTAATCTATTTATTTAAAACATAAAATATTTTTGATATTGATATGGTCACTATAAGATTTTGTTAGGTTAGCTAATTACGTAATAATTTAAGATAGAAGGACCCTTAAGTAGGGACTGCATAAATTAACCGACTTGGTATTACATGGATCTCACAACTTTTTACGGTAGAAGAACTGAGTTGCGAGACTTGGATTTTTTTAAAAGTTATGTTTTTGATGGCATTATCATAACTCGCAATGTATTTTTGTTTACCTCATTGAAATTTGTATTTGTATTAGCTCTTTACTTAAATATTATGTAACGTTCTAGTGAAGTGGTAAGATCTAAGCCTTTGCTTTATTATAAGGTGTTATTTGTACCTTGTTGATGAATAAATAAAAAATAAAGAAGTGTAAAAAACACATTAAAATAAATAAAATGACATGATGCTTTATTATTTTATTTGTTTTTGTAAGTATTTATTTCACCCGTTAACACGGTAGACCCATATAAACATGAATTTTCAATCTATAACTATTTACATACCATTCGTTCTTTTGATATTTCTGAGTCTAATCAAAAGGGTCAAAAATAAGACATTTAATAAAAAGTAAAAGCCCATCTTCAAGAAATTAAAAAGAATAAAATGATTTCGAGATGATAGCTTCAGATGAATAAACATGTTAGTGGGGCTTGCAAAAATTAAAGTTGTTTATTTGAAATATGGGTACTCCATGGTAAACCTTGGTCAGGTCTTGTTTGTGATGAGATGAGAGCAAGCCGTAGTAGTTTTAAGTCGGGATTAAGATGGTGGTAACAGCCAATTATAGTGAATATTATACTTACATCTCACCTTGACCGGAATGATTTTAGTTATTTCTGTAAGTCCTCAAATAAGAAGTTTTACGTTACTGTGAGTGTCAAAACTACGTTTATTAGGAGCAAAAAATGAATAGCGAACATCTTAACATTAAATGTCATTTTACACTGAAATCGCCACTGGGTCCCCCGTAGTCTGAGTTTAAGAATGGTCCATCTGGTCTGGAGTTGAACACCTCCGTGTTATAGCAAAATACATCGTTAAAGTTAAAAAAGTTACAGGTTATATACGTCCCACTGCTGGGCACAGGCCTCCCCTCATTTCTGAGAGGGTTTTAGGACAAGGAAATATCTTTTCTTTTCTTATTTCTCAGATACGTAGGTTTCCTCACGATGTTTTCCTTCAACGATGAGCACGTGTCAAATCAGCACTTAAAATTGCAATTAACAATTTCATTAGTGCTGGCGGAGATAGAACCCGGGATGCTCGCGTACTGTGAAATTGACAGCCTGCGCTAACCATCTGAGCTACCACGGCTTAAATACGTCATAAAAGCCATAAAATTAATGTCTCGAGAAAATTCTCACGGCCATGATGACAATATTGTAGTGTAACGTGGAGTAGTAAAAACTTTAAATTTTTGGTACTTAAACGAGATCAAAGTAGTATATTGGTCAGGGAAGTCCATGTAGGTTGGAGTGTGGTGTGAGGTTAAGAGGATTGACCTCAACCAAACTCAATAATATCAACTGAAACTCAGCATCGCACATCTAGGCTACCACATAGACGATGTTTGTCTTAATAATATAAGTTACATAGACAACATGGTGCTGTTGAGTGCTTCTAGTAAGTTGTCAAAACTCATAGCTACATGCGAACGATATGCTGTTACTCATGGTTTACTATACAATGCAAAAAAAAGTGTATGGTCATTCGGCCTAGGGGGAAGTGACCAGATAATATATATGCAAGCAATAAATCGAAGTATTAGAATAATGTACTCTCTGCGCTACAGTGTTTGGCATGGCTGTGATTCTTACTGCTTGCCTCTGCTTCACGGCGTTTTCGTAGACTTCTTGCCTTCTTCTTGACTCACTGAAGACTTGAAGGCGATTTCTGGCAATTACACATTTTTCGACATCTTTACTGCACTATAGCTCCCGGTATGAGCAGGGAGGTGATGTAGCGACGCTGTCATCACACCGTAAGTAAAACGCACCGAAGCCTAAATCGCACTATCAAAGTTTTGAAGTTGACGCACCATATATAGAACAGCGTCGAAATAACACACTGAGCGTTGGCCACTTCCCGGGCAGAACAACTTGCCCGGCGGGATATCTCCCTTTCTTTCAACGGCCAAAAACCTAATGGTACATCTTTGATAAAGGCAAAAATAATTTAAATATCTTGGACTCCTGGTGACCTCTGACCAAAGAATGATAAATACATTATTATTATTTTTATATTATTTATTTCTTGTATATTTTTAATAGATTAATTATTAGTATGAATACTTATGCATGTTATACATATATAAATTTTACTAATAATTTAACATTTTTAACCAAATTCAAAAACGGGGGAGGTTCTCGATTCGGATATTTATTTTTTTATATACAGATGATATTATAGACAGATGCAAGAAATACGCAAAGAAATGCCAAATCAGTTCAGTAAATCATGCAGTAAATCAAGCCGATAATAAATACCTCAGCAACCGATGATTAGAACCGACCTGCGGTAGATGCGATCTAATGGAAAGAGCTAGCACTGGGGAACCGCAGCCCAGAGATGGGAGTAAAGCCAGAGAGTATTCCATGTTAAGCCAAATACGGGCCTTATAAAGTGCCGGTATGAAATACTGTCCCACTCTGCTGAGCACGCCAAGCTTTGAAGAGGCCGATATGACCCTCTTTGTGATTCCATTTTATACATGGTAGAACCATGCTGCAGTTATATTAGTAGTACCTATAGTTGTGCCACGATTGGGACAGCTTGACTGGAGAAAGACCAAACTCTCACACTGGTATACCAGCGTAAAAAAGCAGCTCTTGTGTTTAGTATGATAATTATAAAGGACGGGAGACCCTTCTTACTAGAAAAGAGTCATTCCATCTTAGTCGTCATGGGTGCATTTTGTGTTAAGTTTTGTCGTGTTTTTGTTCAAAACTCATCTGCATTTTGGTTCTTTATTGAAGTTAGATGTAGATATTTGAGTAATTTGAGTAACATTTTTAACAGTGGTAGAGCCACGCGGCAGCTTTTGCTGTCGCACGGATGGGCCGGCTCGAACCGGGGTGGTACCACGACCTCACAGAATACTAGCGTGAAGTAGAGGTTTACCTCTGCGTTTCACTTGGTGAGTGCAGGTGGCCGGAGGCCCTTTTTACTGGAAATGAGGCATTCCATCTTAGTCCTCACGGGTGACAACGCATCTGCATTTTGATTCGCAAACGAGGATAGATGTATAGATGTCTATGGGCCGCAGCAACCACTTACCATCAGGTGGACTGTGTGCTCGTTTGTCACCCTTATCCTATAAAAAAATATCTATGGGTATCAGCAAACACTTACCATCAGGTGGACTGTGTGCTCGTTTGTCACCCAACCCTATAAAAAAATTGTGATCACGAAACTGTGCGTTACTTGATATGTCGACGCCGAGGATTCCGATACCAGCTGAGGCAACAAGGGGAGTGCCCTGAAACAGGCGATACGACAAAGTACACAAATTTGTGCGAAAAAAACGCGCAAATTAGTGTCTCCTAGGGATTGAACTGGACTAGATTTAGTCGCCCTAAGTTCGAGACTGTTCAAAAAGATCTCAACCTCAGATACAAGTTTGTTCCGGTAATTGGTGACGTTTTCCCTAGAAATATTGGCACGGCCGGTGGATAAAGCATCACCAGTGTTGTCGTCCGCATAGTATAGGTCGGCCGTTCAGAGAATGCGTTCCTGACACCTATCAGTTAGTCACGACTAGTGATGGGCACAACATAACACTGAGTTCGTTACCGTTCCTCCAAAATGAACCACCGCGTTTTTTATAAGATTATTTTCGTTTTAAATTCGCGGAATCCTTTAAAATTTATATTTTAGTAATTTAAGTGGAAACCAAAAAAAGGTAATATTAATATAATAAAATTGTTTTATTTATTCTTTGTTATAAAGTTACAATCTGTATTTCTATGCAATAAAGTACATTGAATTGAATGTGCGTACAGAATATTAATCAGACTCCGATTCGCTTGAGGAGGTGGTGTCTTCATCATCATCTTCGCCTACGTGTATAATTATATTATTATCAATAACAGAATCAATCCTGATATCTCGGTCAAATTGTTCCACAATCAGGTTTTTAGTCTCCTCAACAACCTTTGCCCAGTCATCTCTTGTGACTTCCCCGCAGGCTTCTTTTAATAGGGTGATCATCTTTTTCGTGCTGAATCGCGGGGAAGTATTGTGGCGGGCGGCGTAACCTTTTATTTGAGCCCAGATTAGCTCAATCGCGTTATATTGGCAATGATACGGTGGAATTCTTCGAACGCAATGACCGTACTTCAGAGCCAGTTCATCGATTTCGTATCGCACATTTGCCGCTTTATTTTCTTTAACTAATTTAATTAGCTGTGGTTTTAGCATCTGCATATTTGCGTCAATGCCTTTTGCTTGCCACCAAGCCACCATTTCTTCTTTTTTATTAGCTTGGGTAGGTGGTTTCTGTATTTGAACCGAGTAATAGGAGGCATTATCCATGAATATTACAGAAGGCTCTGGTAGGCTGGGCAAAAGCACTTTTTTTTTCTTTTTTTTATAAATATTTTAAAATACCTAATCTCCCTATGTAACGCGAGAGCACGACCCTAAGCCACCTGGATGCTTTCTTTATAGGAGAGGGGGCAAACGCGCATGCGGCTTACCTGATGGTACGTGGCTACCGCCGCCCATGAACAACTGCAACACCAGGGAGGGAATTGCAGATGCGTTGACGGCCTTTTAAAAAGGAACCACGTTCTGGAACCACTCTTTAAATGTAGTGGCATTCATTTCCTCGTGGTAGTTATTTGTGGTTTCTGATTGAAATGCCAGTAACGCGTTCTCCACAAAGCCGTATTTTGCAGAACCTGCGTGGCATATTATCAGACGGGCCCCCTTACCCATTGGTACTTTCGACGTCGACGCTTGTGTATCATCCGTCCAAGAACGGGAAACCGTGTGATTGGTGTTTATCCATGTCTCGTCAATGAACACGACATTATCCCAGTTATCAATATTTTTTGCTTCTCTCAAAAAACTTATCCGTTTTAAAATTATGTCGTATCGTTCTAATAAAATTTTTCTTTTGTCTGTTTTTTTATACGAAAAACCAATATCTTTTAAGATTTTGGTTAAAGCAGTTTTACCCCCGCTAAACAGTCCAGCATCACTTAACGATGCCAAAAGCTTCTTCCTGTTGAGATATATGATTTCTGATTGCATCGGCGTCAAAGGTGTCAATATCTGTCACGGGTTTAGTTCTTCGTTTCTTCTTCGAAGTACGTAAAATATTATCTTCCGTGCCAGTAGAGCCGAACTTTTCTTTAGTAATATTTGTTATCGTTCGTTTGCTAACTCCAAGCGCCTGAGAGACGCGTTCTTGTACTTGTTCGACAGGTAACAGGGGTCCGCCATTTTGCCGCTCCCGCTCAAAGTAATCTTGCAGCTTGATGATTACCTCAGGGGCTCCACTTTTCAATGTTTGTCCACGTTTAGGCATTATTATGCACCAAAAGTAAAAAGAACGCAATACAAAACACAATCGAAGTCCGATTTAGCGCCGATGTCAGTATGAAAAGCAGAAACAGTCCATTTAACAAATAAAAACAGAAAAAAGCCGGGTAATCAAATAAAAACAGATCGAAAACACTTGAAGGACGTGGTCTATGCGCACGAAATGACAACAGACGACTGTTTTAGCGTGACAAAATGGCGGCCTATAACGCCATTTGGGGTTACCATTTTCAACCTAAATATAAAAATGCTAATTTCTTTCGCGCGTTCGGTTTGGTCGTAGTTTTATTTTTATATTTAATAAAAGTTATCTTACAGTCCATTATTTTCAAATTCTCAAAAAGAAAAACAAAACGTATTATTTTATAAAGTATAACAGTCTTATTCATAAAAAGTTAAAATAGGTTTATTAGCTCCTTATTAAGAGGTACCCGTAAAACACTATTCATAAACGCACTATAACGCTAAAATGTACTGTAAGTGTTCAATAGCGGCTTCATAAGTTATAGAAGGGTCCACCCTACTATAAACCCATTATAAGGAAAAAATGGCCGATCTGCGTGCGAGCAACGAACAGCTGATTGTTGAAGTTTTATAGATTATTGTCGGTGAAATTGCTTTTTGTGGATTTTAATTGCTAAAGTGTCGTTATGCAAGCTCTGCAAGCTTCAGAAGCTATGGACCAAGTAGAAAATGCTCCGCATCATCGTCGTAAGGTTTACCGGAAGAGATATGATCCGTTTTCTTTGCCCGATGTAGAGTTCAAACAGCGATACCGCTTCAAAAACCATAGTCAGGCAGGATTTACAACTGGACTCAAGAGGTTGTGGAACGTCACCAGAATTCCAGGTGTAAACCGCCATTAGATGTTGGGGACGTCGTGAAGTAAGTCAACTTGTAGCGTACATGTAATAATATCCTATTTGAGTGTGTAAACGTTTTTGTACCTATCCTTTTTAGGTTCAAGACGATGGGGGAGACCTTCATGGGTTGAGTCAACCAATTGTGAGTCGCATTTGTGCCAGAGTAGCTCGTGCGATTGCTCGTCACTCTGACACCTACATAAAAATGCCGCAGTCCTTGGCAGAAGAGCAAAGGGTTATAAGGGAACTTTTAGAGATAAGAAATTTTCCTTGTGTTGGGTTGTATCGATTGCACTCACATAAAAGTAAAGAAATTTGGTGGTGATGCAGCTCAGTATTATATAAACCGAAAAGGATTTTATTAATTGAATGTGCAAGTTCATATTATAATACAATGCAGTTCTTTGCCAGGTGATATATTACTTATATACATATGTACTTATTTTACCTACATACATAACTGTGCTCACATATTTTTCATTTTTAATGCAGGTGGTTTGCGATGTTATATATCAGAGACATTGTTGCCAGATGGCAAGGCAGTACCCATGATTCCCGTGTCTTTAATGAAACCGCTTTGAAAGAAGAGAGTTAACTCTTAAGAGATTCAGGCTACAGATTAGAGCCATATCTATTTACACCTATACCAAGACCTCAAAATGAGCGTGAAGAAAGATATAATCAAGCACAAATTGCCACTCGGAACTGTGTTGAACGTTTCTTTGGTGTGTGGAAGCAGCGGTGTCAGTCTATTTTATGGCATGACAGTAAGACATGAAAAATGTGAAACCTACAATTGTGACTCTTGCAGTGTTGCACAATATTCCACTAGGACAAGATTCAGTACCAGGTAATTTGCACACAAATAATTTTAATCATTCATGAATATAATATGTTTTTACATAATAATATTTGTAATATAATTTTCAGATCATGATGACAAACTCAATGCAATTGTGGATGTTAAACTTCTACCTCAAATTGGTGAGGCCAGAGGAAGAGACTCCAATAATGCTCTTCTATGAGCATTTATTAATAGGCATTTTAAAAAATTAAGGCTATCAGTAAGTAGGTGCCACATTTTAGTTTTCAATTATTTATTTTGCAAGAACTTTTAGTTTTTATTATAATATTCAATTTTTATTTCTCCTCTCTCCTCTATTCCTAAGTTTCGTGTTTTCCTTCCTTCATTTGCCATTTGGGGGCTTAATGGACCTCTTTCCTACACTCAATTTCAGTATTGGCTATACTTGCTGGTCTGAAATAAAAATAGTTATGTTAGAGTATTTAAAAAAAAATCAAAGCAACAATTTCGTAAATTAACATAATCCCTATTAGAATAGAGGTCATTGTATTTACCTTTTTCTCACTTTTATATTTTCTTCCAGGTTTCTTAGAAGGTGTAAAGAGTGGTTTTGGTGGTGAGCCAGTAGCTACAACCTGCAGCAATGAAAACCGTTAAAAGAAACTTGTTTACATTAACTTAATCTTAAATGTTTCATCAAATAAAATTCAAGTTTAAATAGACCATTTCATTTTATTCAAGTAATACTTTTATCCCTAAACTTTACAATCCACATACTGGGAGATAACTGCTTCCATGGCTTCAACAATATCAGAATTACAAATCAAGTTACGGGTTCGATTTCCAGTTTGGCACATATTTGCTTAATTTACAACTTTTCACATATTTACCTGTTGTGTATTTTGGACGTCCTGAAGTATTTCTACTGTGACATCATTTACTGTACTCATTGTGTCCTACAACAGTAAAATAAGATAAAATTAAAATTAGATATGAAAAATATAAAAATAACTTGCTATCTCAATACATTATTGATGCTTACAATATCTGAAGTCTTGTTTTCAATGTTGACAAGTCTAATTATCATCCACTTTGATCTCATTTTGCGATGGCTCCCCAATCTACAAACAATGCAATAAATAATTCAATTACCAATGAACTATATTATGTAAGTATATTTTTTTTGATAACAATATCATTAAGTAAACTTTAGTAGGTATTTAGGCAAAAAGGGAACAACAATGTTTATCAAATGTAAGTTTGCACCAGGTAGAGATAAAATTTGCAACTTTTTACTTAGAATCTTGACATACATAATACCAGATTTATTTCATCAGAATCAAATTCATTTGTGTCAATGACAAATTCGTTAGGGAGCCATTTTAATATTCAAAATGGGCTAATCTTAATGCAAGCAATCCTGAGAACTTGGTTGCACTTTCTCATATATCAACCCGTCCAATCCTATGTTCTATGAGCTATGTGGACTGCCCACTGTTACTTAAGTTTTCAACTTAAGTCTGAACCTGTGTCAGCAACTTTATTATTCAATAAGTTTCTCCATAATGAATCCTATTGGATAGGGAGGCTCCTGTCAGCTCTTCCCGAAGACTGTTAAGTGACTTTAAACTTATATGTATTATGCCAGCTAGAGACAAAGTGACATGCTTCTGTTGCATAGAAATGTAACTGACCGTATATAGAATATCATTGCGTTGAAGACTCGTCTTCAAACACTTCACACATTGAAAGACAAAAATAGGTCTGCATAATAAATCCGCCTATGCTGCTAGCTTTTTTGACTTCGTATTTGTATCAGTATTTTTATTTTCAATCACTAATACACGCTCTCTTACCAAATCCATTAATAAATGCTATGGAAAGAAAAAGGATATTACTTTAACAACACAGTGAACTAACACTTGTGCACTAAGCACCTATGAAGAAAATTACTTTAGTTACGTACTAACCTTATCTTCCTCCAGCCAAATTTCGCTTCTTTGCCGCTTTTTACTTGTACTGTTTTCCATTACTATTGAGTAAAAAATATAACTCAAATCAATTTCTTAAACCGATATATAAGAAAACAACGCGCTTAATTTGACGCGAATGTCACAATTGCTGTCAAACTTTTTTTTTTTACCGTCGCTAGTCTATGGATTCATCAGAATGACAACATAATAAAACTAAAGTATTCCTTATGTACGATTTAACTAAAAGAGGTTTATAGAACGTTTATGAATACAGAATCTTATAATAGGTTTATTAGTACTAATGAGCACTTTAACTAAAGAGTGTTATAACGCCATTTTAAGGGATTTTTATGAATAAGACTGTTACTGTATAAGAACAGATTACGATACTGTTATTGCCTGTTATTGTTAGCACAGCACTACAAATATAAAGCGCTGACATAACCTTGTAATAGCGCAGTATAGATTTAGAAAAATATTGTTTACCAAGTTATTTGACACTCAGTTTGGCACAAAATTATAACATTCATTCATTGATTAACTTCCACTGGAAGTTAACCAACAAAAACAGTGGGATATTCCATTGGTACAGGGCGTGCAGAAGGATTTGTTTCATAATCTCCATAGTGACCCAGATAAGGCACGCCTTCTAGCTGTTTCGACTAAGGAATCTAGTCACTGATTACACGTTTTACCATCAAGTAATCTCAGCACATTACTTGATGCGGAAAGCTTACGCATTGCCGTAGGACTCCGAGTAGGAGCGGCGATTTGTCAACCTCATCAGTGTCCCTGTGGTAGCAGCGTCGACAAGTTTGGGCTCCACGGACTTTCATGTAAGAAAAGCGCTGATAGATTTTCACGACACAGTTCTTTGAACGATGTCATCCGAAGGGCTCTTGTCTCTATAAGTGTTGCCTCGGTTTTAGAGCCTTGTGGAATATTTAGAGACGATGGCAGGAGACCCGACGGTATGACATTGGTCCCTTGGGAGAGAGGTAAAGCCCTAGTGTGGGATGCTACTTGCGTAGACACTCTGGCGGTCTCTCATCTTAGGGGTACCTCGTTTAGAGCCGGGGCGGCATCAGAGGCAGCTGAACTGAGTAAGTGGCGCAAATATGAGTCTCTGAGAGATGACTACATATTTGTGCCATTTGCTGTAGAGACTATCGGTCCGTGGGGTCCACGTGCGGTGAGGTTCCTAAAGGAACTCCATCCGCGGCTGGTCGTTGCTGAAGAAGAGGGCTGGTTCTTTCCTTGCTCAAAGGCTAAGTATAGCCATTCAGCGGGGAAATGCAGCCAGCAATCTTGGCACGATACCGCGGGGAGTAGGACTATATGATATTTAAGTTTCTAGTTTTAGTTTTTTTTTAAATTCTTATTATAGTTTTTAGTATTGTAGATAAAAATAAGTATGAATAAATATTGCTCATTTAAAAATTGTATAAGTATTGATTATTGATATAATAATGTTGTTTTAATGCTCATCACTTGTTAAAACGGTAAACAACCAGCAAAAATATTTTTATCGTAACTGCAACGTCATTACAAAGTTACGTCGTCACTTCAATTTCGACGTGTCAGGAACGCATTCTCTGAACGGCCGAACTATAATGAATGTTACCGGTTTGCAACATATCATTGATATGCAGAAGAAACAACGTTGGTGATAGCATGCAATCTTGTGTTATTTTTACTAAACCGTACGAAATGATATTTTATATTAGGTGCAAGCCTAATGTAAAATATCATTTCATAAAGTTTAAAGCAAAGTTAAAAGCGTTACCGCTTTTGGCTGAATTTAAAATATACTTCGACAATCATTTTCTCATTACACACATCTCATTAAACACCGTTTATAGTAACACTTGGACATTATTTGATTAACTAAAACGACACTGAATAGTTTACTGGCTAATAATACCATACTTAAGTAATGATTCTGCTAAAGTAGCAAAATATACATCAAACTCAAAACTTAGAAAAGTTTAACAAAACGAATTCCATTCAATTTGAAAATGATTTGAAGCATGTCCATAAATAATAATTATTATCTGTTTCTTGAAAATTGAACTTTGTTGTAGTATAGTTGTAGCACAAATAGGTCGGCTCGACCGGGGAAGGACCACGCTGTCACAGAATACCAGCGTAAAATGGCAGCTTAACACTGTTATGTTTCGTATAGTAAGTGTAGAGATCCGGAGACCCTTTTTACTAGAAAATAGGCATTCCATCTTAGTCCTCACGGGTGACAACGCATCTGCGTTTCGATTCGCAAACGAGGATAGATGTAGATGTCTATGGGCCACAGCAACCACTTACCATCAGGTGGACTGTGTGTTCGTTTGTCACCCTATACTATAAAAAAAAAGATGCAGATACGTTTCACTTATTTTTACCTTCAGAATAATTTGAATTTAAATGAATAAAATCGGAAAACGTAATTTATATTTAAAAAATAATGTGTTCTACAAATTATGACCCGTAACATACACTTGATGGTGTTATTTCTAATGGCCAAATGCCTTACTTACTATGGAACTGTGCCCTCCTAGTTTGATGTTAATTTTAATGAATTTTCTTGTTACTCTATTGGCTGAAATATCCTACTTCTGATGCTTTGCATTCATCTCCTTCTTTCGAAGTTTAGTTTTCTGAATGTTTCTTTTCTACCTCGTGTGAACTGCACACATGTTTTTTAAGCAATAATTTACAACAAAACATAGCCAATTTCTCAGCGGTTATTACATTAATTATAAACTAGCTGGCCAGGCAGACGTTGTTCTGCCCTTTCCGACGACCCTTCCTATGAAAAAATCCTTAAATTTGCAATAAAAAAAATATTGAAGGTTACTTATCGGGATAAAAAGTATCCTATCTCTCAAGTTGGACCAAACTGCACACAGTGTACAAAATTTTATTGATATAAGTTCAATAGTTTAGGAGTTCATGGCGGACAAACAATGTGACACGTAATTTTTATATATAAAGATATACTGTCATATTTCTTCCTAAGTGGACAAGCAAATATGGAAAATGACAGAGCGATCTTTCGACTTTTAAAATAACCACCACTTTTTATAACTTAAAAGGGGAAAATGGCAAGCAGCCTCAGAAGTACGAAATACCTTATGGCTCCAGTACACGTTGGCCGAGCGCGCTCGGCAGATTTTCGTGGTGCCGTTCACACGTTGGCGTGTTTCATTCTGTGTTGGTAGCTAGATGATGATGGACGTTAGGGCAATCGCGGCCGCTGTCATATACTTATACAGCGCTTCACTCTTCTCAGAGTGAACGAAAAAAAACTACACATACAACAATAATCCCAGTTTGTCCTTTTTAGGGTTCCGACCTCAAAAGGAAAAAAAAAACCCTTATAGGATCTACTAGCTGACCCGTGCCCGCTTCGCTGGGGGTTTTATCAAAATAATAGATAGCCCAAAAGAAGCCCCTAAGCTACATTATCCCTGAGCAACACAAACGCAGAGATAATTTATAATAATATTTATCATTAGCTAGGTACTCTGAAATCCCAAACTAAACATGTATTATTTAATGCAGTTAGGCAAGTTGCTTACTCTGGTTTTATTTTTATGTTGCTCATGTTTGGGGTTCCATATAACTGATTCATTGTGAGAAGTTTTAATGTTTACAGTGGTAGAGCCATGCGGCAGCTTTTGCTATCGCACGGATGGGCCGGCTCGAACCGGGGTGGTACCACGACCTCATAGAAAACCAGCGTGAAGTAGAGGTTTACCTCAGCGTTTCGCTTGATGAGTGCAGGTGGCCGGAGGCCCTCTTTACTGGAAATGAGGCATTCCATCTTAGTCCTCACGGGTGACGACGCATCTAAATTTTGATTTTTGATAGAGGATTGATGTAGATGTCTATGGGCCGCAGCAACCACTTACCATCAGGTGGACTGTGTGCTCGTTTGTCACCCTTATCCTATAAAAAAAATCAATCAATGAACCTAAATATTTCACTTCATAATTATTAAATCGTAATGTGTTGGTATGCATATAAGTAACATTACAAATATATTATATTGAATTATATATATTTTTATTATATATATTATTTATTTATATATATAAATGCGTATATATATATATATATATGTGTGTGTATGTGTGTGTGTGTGTGTGTATGTATATATTTGTATTGTATACGTATATTTATGTAAGTGCACACTTTGACTACCTCTATTTCCTTCAACTATCCTTCAATAGGCCTGCTGGAAAAAAATTCATCATGGAATAGGCAGTGCCTTTGTACATAATTATGTTTTTACCATTTTCCTATCGAATTATGTGTGTACATAAACTGTTAAATAAATAAATAAATAAATATTTCCTCATTAGTCCATGTCGCCATATTGAAACAATTTTATTAAGCTGACACTACAGTCTACTTCGACGCGTAACTATGAACTGAACACTCGGCCAACGTGTGATCGCTGTTTGCGGCTTGCGCCAAATTTATTTGATTTTTGCACGTAAAACCGACACTATACGGCTTGTGGGCGAGTGTTGGCCGCAAACGCCAAATACACACAAAACGGCCCAGTACACGTTGGCCGAACGCACTCGGCGAGCGCGCTCGGCCAACGTGTACTGGAGCCATTAGACTGTGATCGCCAGTTCGTCTGCCAAGCCTGATGATTTTGATAAATCCTCCTAACAACTGAAAAGAACTGTATGGGCTGATAAATGAGAAAAATTACTACTTAGTATTAGTTTCAGCTTAATGGAAGACTGTGTATCTAAATTTATTAACAAAGTAAGAAAATAAATAATATTTTTGAAGTTTAAATATAAAAATACCTTTTATTATTATTGCCATCGTATTTATTTGACATAAATTCGATGAACACCAAATAAAACTCAACTGTGTAAAATAATTCCATTCTGAGTTGTAATTTAAAGCGTTTACAATTTTTTTGATCTAAATTTATTAACAAAGTAACAAAACAAATAACATTTTTGAAGTATAAATATAAAAATACCATAGAATTATTACGCATAGAAACGCAGTCCAGTACAAAACACGAGCGTTAAAATGATGCAAAGTCATTATGTTAGTGGGCGCGAGTCGAATGTGCCTACGCTCGTCACACGCACACATACACGCCATTCAGTGATACCAGTTTCTGGCGTTTGCAATCCAATTGCGCAAATCACTATTTTTTATTAATTTTAAAAAATCGATTTAATAAAGATTACGTATTACGTACGAAGATTATTTAGTAGAAGTATTTTATGAGAATATATAATGGAATAAAATAAACACGATAATGATGTTACTAATATAACTTTATTATACATATATTAATGGTAAAAAATGCAGACGTAATAAAATTTAAGAATATTATTAAACACAATTAATTTGCTCGAATACAATAAGCACATCGTGTAATGTTTAATTTTAACCGACTTCAAAAAGGGAGGAGATTATCAATTCGGTGTATTATTTAATGTTTTTTACCTCAGAATTCTACAATTTCTAAACCGATTTAATTTTTTTTATTTGAAAGGATATACACACAGATTGATCAAATACACACGCTGAAATTTTAATGGTTGTTTTCCCGAAGTAAAATAATTTTGCCTTAGTAGTACAATAGATTTATTAAAATAAAATTATTAGGATGTAAAAATGGCAGATTACAATCGAGAAAAACAAAACTCGAATGCGATCTCAAACCAATAGCAATATCTCGTAAGTAGGTCGGGCGTACAGGCTAGCTTATACCGAATTACTATAATAAAGTCTGAAAAAAAATTCGCTGGACGTAATGTATTGTTACGTCTATCGCACGTGCTACCGCGCGCTTCCTACACAGTGAAGGGCCACTAATAAATGTTCATAACATGAACTCTCAAGCGTAGTGATACGACATAAACTAGTTTGGATGCCGGAATAGCTTGTGAGGTATTACTATTGCAAATCTGCCCTTTTTTAATTGTAATATTTTTTAATTTAATAAATTGATTCTACTATCGGGAAATTATACTATTTGGCTGCGGGACAACAACCACTAAAATAACAATATACATACAACATGTATATATTTATTGATCAAGCTTAGAAATCAGTGTACATACATATTGATAACCTTTATTTTTAGGAGTCGGTTAAAATAGGCTATGTTTGGGTCTAACGTTACATCTGGTTAATGTTTGAGTGTAAAGTGACATCTGGTTAGTAAAGGCGTTCTTATTAATAATCTCATGATGTTGTAAATAAAAAAGTTTTTATTCTATACTCTAAAACGTAATCTTAGTCAATAATAAAAGCAATTAAAATAAAGTAGTTGCGTTAAAATGGCGTCGACGAATCGCGAATAGCTGATCACTCCGTATTAGTTTTAAATAGGCACCCATTGTTAATATAATGTTAACACTTAGAGAAGTAGGTATCTATATATAAACATTTGAGTTTTACACAGAGCGTTGCGATTAAACGTTTTAAACACAAATAGAAAATATATAATTTTAAAAGAAAATTGTGATTTTTTCCCCACTACTAGCAACATTTGTATTATGAGAGCTTAGGTAAGTATTTTTTTACATTTACGTACTTATAATGAATTAAATGTATAAAATTATATAGGAAGTGTAATAGCATCACTTCTTTTATGTTTATCATCATCGTTGTGACAATATTTTACAACACAAACGGTAATTTTTACAATTTTTCGCGAGCTCTTCTCCGTAAGACGTGACGTTTCGCACTGACGCGTCGCTGAGTCAACTTACGCGGTTTCGCGTTAGTTTGACTTGCTTCACTTTCGGTGCGCGTACTAGTATTCTATGCGTAATAATTCCATGAAAAATACCTTACGAATTATTGTTATTGACACCGTATTTATTTAACATAAATTCGATGTGATTTAAATAAAACACAACTGCGTAAAATAATTCCATTCTTAGTTGTAATTAAAAATCATTTAATTTTTTTTTTGAATTGCATTATATAATGTGAAAATAAAATATTGATTTAATAGCATTCAATTCAGATATAAACTGCTCCGGTTTGATAAAAATATATCACGTAATAATCTAATTGTAAAATATGATTAATTTGCGTCTTTTATATTCCTTGGTATGAATTTTAGAGCAGCATTTGAGGGTTTAACTTGAAATTGTTCTTTCTTATACTTGATCTCACCAACTTCAACGTGAGTTTTCACTGTGTAGTATCGAAGTAGATATATAAAACCAGTCATTATTTGTATTTGAGCGAACCTTTCCCCGAAACAGACCCTATTTCCTTCCCCAAAGGCCATATATACATGATTCTGCCCTTTCCAAAGACCTTTCTTAAAAAAATCTTTAAATTTCCAATAAAAAACATTGAGGGTCATTTATCGAGATAAAAACTATTCTATTTCACAAGTTGGGCCGAAATGCACACAGTGTGCAAAATTTCATTGAAATAAGTTTAGTAGTTTAGGAGTCCATTGCGGACAAACAACGTGACACGTAATTTTTATAGAGTTTTCTAGCATTTTGAGTTTAAAAAACATTAGTCCAGTTCACACATGGTAGAAATGAACCATTCAGGAAACTAATCATCGAGAGAATGAGACAAATTCATTAAAATTAAATTCAATTCACGAGGGGTACAGTTCCATAGTAATGCATTTGGCCATAGAAAGTAACGCCAACAATTGAATGGTACGGGTCATAATTTGTATAGCCCATCATCATCATCATTAAAGCCCTTCACAAGTCCACTGCTGAACATAGGCCTCCCCCAAGGTATGCCACAAAGCACGGTCCTGAGCCACCTGCATCCATCGACTTCCTACATATCTTACCAGGTCGTCACTCCATCTAGTGGGGGGACGCCCTACACTTCGTCCGCCGGTACGAGGCCGCCTCTCGAGAACCTTTCTTCCCCATCGGCTGTCGGTTCTTCGAGCTATATGGCCGGCTCAATGCCACTTCAGCTTACTAATCCGTTGGGCTATGTCGGTCACTCTGGTTCTACCACGGATATCCTCATTTCAAAGTTTATCACGCAGAGAAACTCCGAGCATAGCCCTCTCCATAGCTCGCTGAGCGATCTTGAGCTTCTTCATCCGGCCAGCAGTAAAGGACCACGCATCAGTACCATAGGCCATCACTGGCAACACACACTGGTTGTACACTCTCGTTTTCAAGTTTTGAGGTATACCTGACGAGAAGATGTACCGTAATTTCCCGAACGCTGCCCTACCGAGTTGAATGCGTCGATTGACCTCTCGGTGGAAGTTGGACTTACCTAGTAGAACTATTTGTTCCAGGTAAGCATACTCGTCAACAACTTTGAGCTTAGAGCTCCCTACAACTACCGGCATAGGTGTGACATGGATATTAAACATGATCTTTGTTTTGTCCATGTTCCTCTTAAGACCTATCCGTTGGGTAACACTATTGAGATCACTGAGCATAGTGCTTAGGTCCTCCAGCGGTTCTGCCATAAGGACTATATCATCAGCACATCGAAGGTGAGTGATGTACTCGCCATTGATGTTAATACCGTATCCTTTCCAGTCCAGAAGCTTGAAAACGTCTTCCAATGTAGCGGTGAAGAGTTTCGGAGATATAACGTCACCCTGTCTTACACCTCTCTGCAATTGGATAGGTTTCGTACTCTGGTTCTGTACTCGGATAGCCATCGTAGCCCTACTGTACAAGCACTTCAACACTTCGATATACCGACAGTCAACGTGGCATCGCTGAAGGGACTGCAGCACTGCCCGAATTTCGACGGAATCAAAAGCTTTCTCATAGTCCACATACGCCAGACATCACTATGCAAATTGTACTCCTCGGAATTCTGTACAATTTGCCGAAGGGTATGTATGTGGTCTATGGTGCTAAAGCCTTTTCGTTAACCAGCTTGTTTGGGAGGCTGGAAGTCGTCAAGTCTGCGCGTGAGACGATTCGTAATGACTCTCGAAAACAGCACGTAGACGCGGCTCACAAGGGATATCGGTCTGTAGTTTCTCAAGAGAGCGTTGTCACCTTTCTTGAAAAACAAGACCACCGCACTTCTGCTCCACGCCTCCGGTGTAGTGCTACCATGGAGGACGGAATTAAAGAGCTTCTGAAGGACTTCAAGTACCGGTCTTCCACCCGCTTTCAGAAGCTCCGCTGTAATTCCATCCTCGCCTGGGGCCTTGCCGTTTTAAGGTGCTGGAGAGCCATTCTAATCTCGCTCAGACTGACGTCCGGGATATCATCGGAATAGTGTCGGATAAGACTCGCTCTTGGATCGTTACTCACACTTACGTGTAGCTCCAACGATGTTAATTACAGCTGCCCATAGAACCTCTCAATCTGACTAAAAAACTCAGGCGTCCCGGAAACGACGCTGCCACACTCGGTCTTTAGCTTTGACAGTGGCACTTTCTGGCAGACAGATCTCTAGCAAAGACTTTGGAGCCCTGGTTCCTCTCGATCGCTTCTTAAATACGAGCAGTATTAAAGTTGCGTAAGTCCCGCTGCATACATTTGGAGATCTGTCGGTTCAGTTGCCTGTACGCTGTCAAATCTACTAAAGGTTGCAGCTTAATATCCCTTCTAACAGCCATGAGATAAAGAGTGTGATCGGAGATTTTTTGTGTTCTTCTGCGGCGGGTCTTGCAAAACTTATCTCCGACCGCATGGAAAGTTTCCACGAGCTTGTCATTCATATTGTCCACTGTATTGCAATCTTTTTGGCACTGAAAACGGTTTCGTAGCTCGAGTCGAAAGTTTTCGGGACTTTGGATTAGAGCACGAGGGGGACGGAGCGTTGACTTCATTAGACGTGACCTCTCCAACTTAACGTTTAGGTTCAGCGTGCATCTCACCATTCGGTGGTCGCTGCCGGTTTTCACCCTCGCGATCACTGAGACTTTGCTGAGCAGTTATAGTCTGGTCGTCATAATGAAGTCAATCTCATTTTTGTCGAATCGTCGGGGCTCGACCAGGTCCACTTCCTGTGGGACCGCTTCTGGAAGAAAGAGTTTATCATAAGGAGTCCCTCTTTCTACATGAAGTCGGCCAGCTGCTGGCCCCTTGGGTTCCGTTGCCCTATTCTGAAATTCCCTACTTTCAGCTCACCGTTCTCTCTTGTGCCTAGTTTTGCATTGAAGTCTCCCATTAATAATGTATAGTGGGTTTTGGAGTGATGCATGGCTCTAGAGATATCCTCATACATTTCCTCCACCTCTTTATCGGGGTGTGCTGAGGTTGGTGCGTAAACCTGTATGACCTTCACCGAATACCGTTTGGTAATTCTGAGTATAAGTTACGCCACTCTCGTAGACACACTCCCAATCTTTACAACGTTGTTAACGAGAGACTTGTGGACGATAAATTCGACACCTCCTTGGAACAGATGGTCGTCTTCCCGGTGATAGAATAAATTGCCGGATTCGAGGATTACCGTGTCCTCCCCCTCTCTTCGGACTTCGGATAATACTATGACATTTCAGCGCAATTTGTCTATCTCTTCTTTCAGCTCCAGGATCTTCTCGTCAGTTCTCAGGTTGCAAGCGTTATAAGTTGCCAGGTCGAGTCGCCGTAGGTGGCAACCGAACCTCCACCGGAGATTCGTAGCACCCCCTGCCCCGCCCTTACCAGGCCGCCACCGTAGCCAGGAATAGCGGCGCCGCCGGGGACTGGGGGCCGTCTCTTCGTTACTTTCATGGGGGGAATATTGCCATAGTTGCCGCGCTTGGCGAGCGGGTTGGCAACCGCAGTTTTTTATTGTTATTTTGCTGTTATCAGAAAGATACTGCTGCCCATCTTCTGTCTCAGGTTCCCTCTGTCGCCTTTTATGACACCCACGGGAAGATATGGGGTAGTGAGTATTCTTACCCGCCACTACACGGGGTGGGTATAGCCCATGATTTTTAAAATATAAAGTACATTTTCCGATTTTATTCTTGTTCAATTAAAATTAGTCTAAAGCGCAAAATAAATAAAATGTATCTGTAGCTGTTGGGAAAAAGAAAAGTTTCAAAGTTCAATTTTTCAGCAAAGTTTGTAATATGGGATTGTTTCAAATAGTTTTTTTCTTTAAACTGAATGGAATTCGATTGTCTAACTTTTCTAAACTTTGAGTTTGATGTAGATTTATGTAATTTCGCAGAATAATTACTTAAGTATTTACCGTGTAGTGGCAGTGTCAGAATATATGTTCCCATGCGTGTCGTAAGAGGCGACATAGGGTAGCGAAACTAATCAGGAGATGGGCAGCAGCGTCTTTCTAATAACGACTAAAAGTAAAAAAAATCCTGCGGTTGCCAACCTGATTGCCATGCGTGCCAGCTATGGTAAATATCCCCCTTATTAGGCAATCTATGGGGCTATAACACTAACGGTGTTACTAGCAATAAATTATTCCGAGTCGTTTAATTAATCCGATAATGTCTGAGTGTTACTAAATTCAGTGTGTTCTGAGATGCCTCCTTAATCATTAAAAAATTAAGTTTATTAACAACCAAGTACCTGAGCGAAGGAGCTTTTCTTGACGTTAAAAAAAGAAATATAATTTTCTAGGGGTCATCATCATCATCATCATCATTACAGCCTTTCATAAGTCCACTGCTGAACATAGGCCTCCCCAAAGGAATGCCACAAAGCACGGTCCTGAGCCACCTGCATCATCAGGTGGCTCGGGACCGTGCTTTCTGGCATTCCTTGGAGGAGGCCTATGTTCAGCAGTGGACTTGTGAAGGGCTGTAATGATAATGATGACTTAAGACAAAATATCATATTTTTGTAAGACCTGGGGTTTTGTTTTTATTTGGGTTTATTATTTGTAGGTTATGTAGTAAAATTACTCATTCTTGGGATAACTTGTTTCAATAAATTGAAAGGACACAAAAGGATGCAGTTTTTTAGTTATTATAAAATTAAATAAAATACAACTCAAACTTTTTTAATTGTTTATTTATTTTCTGCAATTATTAATAAAATGTCATCTCGAAAAGCAGCCTGAGGCCGTACATTGTCTGTTCTATTCCTCTCAAAACCCAAGTTACACATTATTGTCATTATGTGGGCGCAACAACCTACTGTCCTGTAAATCCACGGAGGAAAGCCATAGGTCAAATTAAATTAATTCACGAAAATAAAAACACGAAATATATCCACAAACACAACCACAATACCAAATGCGTATGACTGTATGACAAGTTTAAACTCGAAGTTACCAAGTCTCCTTCGAAACATGCAATGATCAACGACCATACGGCCTATTCAATTGTGTCCAATATTATTAAAATATTTTGTTTAGTTTAATAACGTAGCCTATTCAATCGATTTTCTAAAAAGATTTATTTTATTTAGTATTAAACCCTACAAATACGCCTCAACGTTTCATTATTATGAGTTTTTTTGGATACTGAAGGCATATAAGGCCTTCATTATCTAATGCCATCGACAAAATACATAAAAATATTTAAAAAACGTTTTGTTTCTGCTATAGTAAAAGCATTAGTTTCCGTTTTTCAGTTTTAAAAAATGTTTTTATAATTGTCCCATACACTACAGAAATAAAAACTATTTAATTATGCTTATAATTTATCTTTACATTACCTACATACTTTTGTATAATTGTTACGAACGATGTCAACAAACCAATTTCATACATCTCCTTTACAATGTCAGAACTTTATGTAATAATTATAGTAAGACCTTTGATTATGAATATACATAATATGTGCTTTTTTATCTTATCGAATTTGAACTCAAGATTGTCAAGAGTCTCAAAGTTGAATGGAACTCGTAATACGAAGATTGTGAAGAGTCTTTTAGAGAATAGCTTAAAAAATATATAAAATTTGACCCCTCTATATATTAAAAAATACGTATCATCATCATTACAACCTAACACAAGTATTTTCACCTATCAGTAGTGGTAAAAGGAAATATAAGTATCTAAGTTATTAGCATTGCTATTTTTTTTTCAAAACAGTGTTTCACTCCACTTTGTGCGGTATATTAAATATGGTTAATTAAATGTTCAAATAAACAATATGAAAACTTAACAAAGTTATTAAATAAATAAAACCAACAATGAATAAAATTATCATAATATCAATGCAATCCTTTCATAACAATCCACGATTTGATAACGTCAAGCAATCTAGCGTTTTTTTACGTAACACCTATCAAATTTAATTGCTTTAAAATTAAAATTTTATTTAATATTTTATGCCACACTTGCGATAGAAAATTTTCATTTTAAATAAATCATTTGTCGTGAAATCTTAAGTGTTATTTTCATTTATTCGTACGAAGTGACATTTTAACTTATAGGTGTAACGCTATTGGCTAAATTAAAAATATACTTAAGCAGTAATTTTTTAATGATTAAGGAGGCATCTCAGAACACACTGAATTTAGTAACACTCAGACATTATCGGATTAATTAAACGACTCGGAATAATTTATTGCTAGTAACACCGTTAGTGTTATAGCCCCATAGATTGCCTAATAAGGGGGATATTTACCATAGCTGGCACGCATGGCAATCAGGTTGGCAACCGCAGGATTTTTTTTACTTTTAGTCGTTATTAGAAAGACGCTGCTGCCCATCTCCTGATTAGTTTCGCTACCCTATGTCGCCTCTTACGACACGCATGGGAACATATATTCTGACACTGCCACTACACGGTAAATACTTAAGTAATTATTCTGCGAAATTACATAAATCTACATCAAACTCAAAGTTTAGAAAAGTTAGACAATCGAATTCCATTCAGTTTAAAGAAAAAAACTATTTGAAACAATCCCATATTACAAACTTTGCTGAAAAATTGAACTTTGAAACTTTTCTTTTTCCCAACAGCTACAGATACATTTTATTTATTTTGCGCTTTAGACTAATTTTAATTGAACAAGAATAAAATCGGAAAATGTACTTTATATTTTAAAAATCATGGGCTATACCCACCCCGTGTAGTGGCGGGTAAGAATACTCACTACCCCATATCTTCCCGTGGGTGTCATAAAAGGCGACAGAGGGAACCTGAGACAGAAGATGGGCAGCAGTATCTTTCTGATAACAGCAAAATAACAATAAAAAACTGCGGTTGCCAACCCGCTCGCCAAGCGCGGCAACTATGGCAATATTCCCCCCATGAAAGTAACGAAGAGACGGCCCCCAGTCCCCGGCGGCGCCGCTATTCCTGGCTACGGTGGCGGCCTGGTAAGGGCGGGGCAGGGGGTGCTACGAATCTCCGGTGGAGGTTCGGTTGCCACCTACGGCGACTCGACCTGGCAACTTATAACGCTTGCAACCTGAGAACTGACGAGAAGATCCTGGAGCTGAAAGAAGAGATAGACAAATTGCGCTGAAATGTCATAGTATTATCCGAAGTCCGAAGAGAGGGGGAGGACACGGTAATCCTCGAATCCGGCAATTTATTCTATCACCGGGAAGACGACCATCTGTTCCAAGGAGGTGTCGAATTTATCGTCCACAAGTCTCTCGTTAACAACGTTGTAAAGATTGGGAGTGTGTCTACGAGAGTGGCGTAACTTATACTCAGAATTACCAAACGGTATTCGGTGAAGGTCATACAGGTTTACGCACCAACCTCAGCACACCCCGATAAAGAGGTGGAGGAAATGTATGAGGATATCTCTAGAGCCATGCATCACTCCAAAACCCACTATACATTATTAATGGGAGACTTCAATGCAAAACTAGGCACAAGAGAGAACGGTGAGCTGAAAGTAGGGAATTTCAGAATAGGGCAACGGAACCCAAGGGGCCAGCAGCTGGCCGACTTCATGTAGAAAGAGGGACTCCTTATGATAAACTCTTTCTTCCAGAAGCGGTCCCACAGGAAGTGGACCTGGTCGAGCCCCGACGATTCGACAAAAATGAGATTGACTTCATTATGACGACCAGACTATAACTGCTCAGCAAAGTCTCAGTGATCGCGAGGGTGAAAACCGGCAGCGACCACCGAATGGTGAGATGCACGCTGAACCTAAACGTTAAGTTGGAGAGGTCACGTCTAATGAAGTCAACGCTCCGTCCCCCTCGTGCTCTAATCCAAAGTCCCGAAAACTTTCGACTCGAGCTACGAAACCGTTTTCAGTGCCAAAAAGATTGCAATACAGTGGACAATATGAATGACAAGCTCGTGGAAACTTTCCATGCGGTCGGAGATAAGTTTTGCAAGACCCGCCGCAGAAGAACACAAAAAATCTCCGATCACACTCTTTATCTCATGGCTGTTAGAAGGGATATTAAGCTGCAACCTTTAGTAGATTTGACAGCGTACAGGCAACTGAACCGACAGATCTCCAAATGTATGCAGCGGGACTTACGCAACTTTAATACTGCTCGTATTTAAGAAGCGATCGAGAGGAACCAGGGCTCCAAAGTCTTTGCTAGAGATCTGTCTGCCAGAAAGTGCCACTGTCAAAGCTAAAGACCGAGTGTGGCAGCGTCGTTTCCGGGACGCCTGAGTTTTTTAGTCAGATTGAGAGGTTCTATGGGCAGCTGTAATTAACATCGTTGGAGCTACACGTAAGTGTGAGTAACGATCCAAGAGCGAGTCTTATCCGACACTATTCCGATGATATCCCGGACGTCAGTCTGAGCGAGATTAGAATGGCTCTCCAGCACCTTAAAACGGCAAGGCCCCAGGCGAGGATGGAATTACAGCGGAGCTTCTGAAAGCGGGTGGAAGACCGGTACTTGAAGTCCTTCAGAAGCTCTTTAATTCCGTCCTCCATGGTAGCACTACACCGGAGGCGTGGAGCAGAAGTGCGGTGGTCTTGTTTTTCAAGAAAGGTGACAACGCTCTCTTGAGAAACTACAGACCGATATCCCTTGTGAGCCGCGTCTACGTGCTGTTTTCGAGAGTCATTACGAATCGTCTCACGCGCAGACTTGACGACTTCCAGCCTCCCAAACAAGCTGGTTAACGAAAAGGCTTTAGCACCATAGACCACATACATACCCTTCGGCAAATTGTACAGAATTCCGAGGAGTACAATTTGCATAGTGATGTCTGGCGTATGTGGACTATGAGAAAGCTTTTGATTCCGTCGAAATTCGGGCAGTGCTGCAGTCCCTTCAGCGATGCCACGTTGACTGTCGGTATATCGAAGTGTTGAAGTGCTTGTACAGTAGGGCTACGATGGCTATCCGAGTACAGAACCAGAGTACGAAACCTATCCAATTGCAGAGAGGTGTAAGACAGGGTGACGTTATATCTCCGAAACTCTTCACCGCTACATTGGAAGACGTTTTCAAGCTTCTGGACTGGAAAGGATACGGTATTAACATCAATGGCGAGTACATCACTCACCTTCGATGTGCTGATGATATAGTCCTTATGGCAGAACCGCTGGAGGACCTAAGCACTATGCTCAGTGATCTCAATAGTGTTACCCAACGGATAGGTCTTAAGAGGAACATGGACAAAACAAAGATCATGTTTAATATCCATGTCACACCTATGCCGGTAGTTGTAGGGAGCTCTAAGCTCAAAGTTGTTGACGAGTATGCTTACCTGGAACAAATAGTTCTACTAGGTAAGTCCAACTTCCACCGAGAGGTCAATCGACGCATTCAACTCGGTAGGGCAGCGTTCGGGAAATTACGGTACATCTTCTCGTCAGGTATACCTCAAAACTTGAAAACGAGAGTGTACAACCAGTGTGTGTTGCCAGTGATGGCCTATGGTACTGATGCGTGGTCCTTTACTGCTGGCCGGATGAAGAAGCTCAAGATCGCTCAGCGAGCTATGGAGAGGGCTATGCTCGGAGTTTCTCTGCGTGATAAACTTTGAAATGAGGATATCCGTGGTAGAACCAGAGTGACCGACATAGCCCAACGGATTAGTAAGCTGAAGTGGCATTGAGCCGGCCATATAGCTCGAAGAACCGACAGCCGATGGGGAAGAAAGGTTCTCGAGAGGCGGCCTCGTACCGGCGGACGAAGTGTAGGGCGTCCCCCCACTAGATGGAGTGACGACCTGGTAAGATATGTAGGAAGTCGATGGATGCAGGTGGCTCAGGACCGTGCTTTGTGGCATACCTTGGGGGAGGCCTATGTTCAGCAGTGGACTTGTGAAGGGCTTTAATGATGATGATGATGGGCTATACAAATTATGACCCGTACCATTCAATTGTTGGCGTTACTTTCTATGGCCAAATGCATTACTATGGAACTGTACCCCTCGTGAATTGAATTTAATTTTAATGAATTTGTCTCATTCTCTCGATGATTAGTTTCCTGAATGGTTCATTTCTACCATGTGTGAACTGGACTAATGTTTTTTAAACTCAAAATGCTAGAAAACTCTATAAAAATTACGTGTCACGTTGTTTGTCCGCAATGGACTCCTAAACTACTAAACTTATTTCAATGAAATTTTGCACACTGTGTGCATTTCGGCCCAACTTGTGAAATAGAATAGTTTTTATCTCGATAAATGACCCTCAATGTTTTTTATTGGAAATTTAAAGATTTTTTTAAGAAAGGTCTTTGGAAAGGGCAGAATAACGTCTGCCTGGCGAGTTAGTATAATTTAGTAATTTTTTTTTGAAAATTGGACGCTTTATTTTTTAAAACCAGGTCTCTAATGTATTAAAAACAAGTTTTTAAGAAAGATATTTTTTCAGTCCTCTGGGCGTAGAGGCGTAAATTATAACAATATCTTTCTATCATTACGTAGGCATCCACTAAGATTGTAAAAAAATTGAGAGTAAAATACGGTGTTCCAGCTTTTAACTACAAACTTATACTTTTAATAAAACTTTTTTTTAAATTCATATTTATTAAGCGATTTCAAATTTATTAAAAATTTATAAATATTTTTTGTGATTCTTTGAAATTATAATAGTTTAACTTATTGTTTTTTTAGCTTAGTATATAATTTCTTTCAGATTCTTTGAGATTATAAGTTTAACTTACAAAGTTTGCGTGAAAAAAATGGTTTTTTACTTGCATGGTGTTGGTAAAACCAGTAAAATAATATTATAATAATTATACATATTCTAAAACTTTACAAAAATCTCCCCTATACCTCTTATAATAAGTAGTCAAGATTCGCAATTGCCCAAAGACATTTATTAAAAGACTTTTTTCAAAACTTAAGACTAATAACGTGAGATACATTAATTAATACTACTTAAAACTACATCTCCGATAAATGTGGGAGCCTAAATAAAACTATTTTATTGCTTACTCTAGAACAGTTGGTTAAATAACAGTTATCAGTATGCCTACGAAAGACCCCCCGTTTTCCAGACGCAATTCAGAAATCAACGCCCACGTTTACGCTTGAACTGGACAGTCTCCGTTGCAATACCGGGAATGCATAACTAGGTGTGAGCTGTTATGCAAAACAGTCAAGTTGTCTACTCATCATTGTGTCATCATCATCATTACAGCTCTTCACAAGTCCAATGCTGAATATAAGCATCCCCCAAGGAATGCCACAAAGCACGGTCCTAAGCCACCTGCACCCATTGACTTCCTGCATGTCTTACCAGGTCGTCACTCTATTTGAGGGGGACGCCCCACAATCCGCCTACCGGTACGAGGCTGCCACTCGAGAACCTATTTTTCCCATTCAGTTCAGCTAACGAATCCGTTGGGCTATGTCGATCACTCTAGTTCTACTTCGAATACCCTCATTTCTTAGTTTATCACGCAGAGAAACCCCGGGCATAGCCCTCTTCATAGCTCGCTCAGCGACCTTGAGCTTCCTCATACCGCCAGCAGTGAAGAACCACGTCTCAGATCCATAAGTCATCACTGGCAATCTCATTCTCAGATTTCAAGGTATACTTGACGAGAAGATTTGTCGTAAATTCCCAAACGTTGCCCAGACGAGTTGAATTCGTCGATCGACCTCTCCGTCGAATTTGGATTTACATAGTCAGACTATTTGTCCCAGGTTAACATACTCGTCAACAATTTCGAGCTTAGTACTCCCAACAACTACATGCATACGTGTGACATGGACATTAAGCATGATCTTCGTTTTGTCCATTGTCATCTTAAGACCTATCCGTTGGGAGACACTATTGAGGTCATTGAACATCATTGTTAGGTAAGTATGCGATTTCAAGTATGCAATTTGCAACTAGATGGCATTGCGCTGAAATAATAGACTTATGGTTTTTTTTACCTTCGTATGCTATATTAAAACGTTTTAATATTTTCCTACATTTTTGATTGCGTTTATTTTATTTACTGTTTTCAACATACCCATCAAAAATATCCTCTAGGTAATTTCTTAGGGAATTTCGGTCATGGCGGCCAATTTGAACTGAGACTAGCCATCTATGCAGGACGTTTATACGTTGCGTATAAACCTTTCGGTATAGAGCCTGACGGCTCCGTGGCTTAGCAATCAGTTGTTGCGCTGGGGGCCGCGGGTTTGAATCCCGCACGGAACAAGTATTTTTATAGCCTACAAATAATTGTTCCCGGTCTGGATGTTTGTAAACTGCCTCCACGACACAGGAGAAAATCCTAGTGTGGGGTTAACGTCTTTTTAAAAAAAATAGAATAATTAGAAAAAAAATAGAGTAATAATGTTATGTGGTACGTACCAAGCAAGTACATTACAATTTAATAGCGTAGATTAGGATTATGGTTCACGAGTGTGTGCACAAGCATAGGTCCAATTTGTATTCTCTCAATCTCATAGTCCGATGGCACGCTAATCCGACATAAATGTAAAAAAATCTGATTCAGAATTATTAGTTCAAATTATTTAATAGTTCAAATAAATTATTATCACTCATCATTACAAAAGTACTAATTCCACATGAACCAAGTCACGGGCACAGCTAGTATGTAATATTCCAACCTAAGTCATTTCACCTAAATGTATTCTTGATTATAACTTATATGATTTTCATTGTATATATTTGTAATAAATTTAATGTACATTTTAAAAAACAAATCATGTAAATTTATTCTCATTATTAACATTACAAGTTCAAATATGGACACAATATATTTTTTGCATTGCATTGCATAGGTTAAAAATAAAAAAAAATTGTTATAGCTTTTCATAAAAATATTTTACTCTTTACTAACTATTCAGTTTCATCCAGTTATATACTGCCCTGGCTAATAAGAATTTAATTTAGCATATACAAGTATAAACGTTAAACTGCTTATAAATTTTGTATAATATTATTGTTTTATGGCTTTACTTCGATATTCCTTGGTATAAATTCTACATCAACATTTGAGGGTCTAACTTGAAACTGTTCTTTCTTATACTTAATTTCATCGCCTTAAATGTAAGTTTTTACTGTAAAGTATCGAAGTAGATATATTAAACCGATCATTATTTGTATTCTGGCGAATCTTTCTCCAATGCAATTTCTTTTTCCTTTTCCAAAAGGCATGAATGCGTGATCATTTAATGTTTCATATTCCCGTGAAAATCTTTTCGGAATAAATTTGTCAGGTTCTGGAAAAAGCTTCGGATCACGTTGAACTTCGTAAGAACTTAGTAATATTTTTGTTCCTCTTTCTATTTTGATGTTCCCAACGGGAAGTACGGAATCTTTTACACATTTTTTTGTGAGTAAACCAATAGGAGGATACATTTTCAGGCTTTCATTCAGAACCATCTCAAGATATTTAGCATCATACAGACAATTATAAGTCGGATTTTTATTATACTTCTTAAAAATATCATCAATTTCATCATGAACCTGCTTCAATACATCCGGGCGACGGCCCAGTTCAATTAACGTAAATAACAAAGCTGTTGCACTACGTTCAACACCGGCTATGAAAAATAAAAATGCTTGAGCCGCCATAAGTTCATCAATGGGCTCATTGCTGTATCCAGTTTCACCATCTATCAAATTAATACATATATCTGCAAAATCGGGTTTCGTTACACATTCTTTCTCTCTTTGTCGTATCAACCGTTTTACAGTGTTAATGAAAAATGTTTCATGCTCTGCGAATACCGCTAGTTTCAGCTTTCGGAATAACCACGGACTGACGAGTAAAAGTGAAAACCTTAAATTTTTCCAAAATGTAGGCAAGACTGCACTTTGGGCCATGCGTAAGAAAGGTGAATCAAAGATGGACTCTGTAGTGATACCAAACACTGAAGCGCCAATTGCTGCACTACAGAAAGTAGAGAGCGTTCCAAAAGCATTTCCTTTTAACTTTTCTGGGTGATCATTCAAATATTTTACAAAGTCTTGCGCACTTTTGTCCATAACACTGTACATATTTTAAGTTTTGCGAGACTAAATAAAGGCGTGATATTTTGGCGCATTAGCTTCCACCGATTGCCGTTCATAAATAGAATACTATCAGCTAAACGGTCTCCTGGTGGTATTTCAACTGCTTTGTGATGGAAGGACTCAAAATCCAGTTGCATAATGTATTGTATATTTGTAGAATCTCTGACAAGCACAGTCGGAGAACTTACAGAACCAACACCAACGGCGGGTGCATCAGGGTATTTTTTATAAATATCACCGAGTATTTCAAAAAACGCCCGCTCACCAAAAACGAAGTCCCATAATGGACCCCAGATTTTATTTCGTGGATAAAAGTAAGCACCACGTTGTTTCCAGTAACTTTCATTATATTTACCGAAGTAATGAATGAAATAAAGCACTACAGTAGTCAATAAAATTAACGCCGGAATCAACATTTCGTTTTATTATTGATGCGTACAATGTACATAATGACATAAATGATAACAATTCATTTACTTATATAGTAAGAAACCTGTTATCTTGAGGTTATTTAAAACACACAAACAAATTTTAATACAACTTTTTAACATAACTTATTAAATACTTTTCTTATAAATGTCATGATTATAGATTAAAGTATAGTATTGACATTGTTTTACACATGTTCTTCATATATACTTCAATGTTTGCCGCTGCGGATCGAACCTTGGTTTCTCGCATATTGTGAAACTTTCTTCTTTTTAACTTTAACTACGATGACTTACATATTACTAGACTTGTATTTTCGGTTTGAAACAATTGTAATAATCCGAAAACACAAGTTTTTAAAAACAAGCATTCCATTACAAGCTTCTGCCCGCTGCTTCGGTCGCGTGGAACCCCAAAATTTTATTTCAAAAAAACTTTCTGTGTCTTTTTAACCGACTTCAAAAAAGAAGAAGGTACTTAATTCGATTGTATTGTTTTATGTGTGTTACCTCAGAGTTTTTTCTAGCTGAACCGATTTTGATGATTCTTTTTTTATTTCAAAGCTGGTAGTTCTCATGTAGTACCATATGAATTTGATCAAGATCTGACTACCTAATTGTTTTTGAGTTATCCTTAATTATGCGTATTATTGTTACCTTATGTATTTCTAATAACTTCCCATAGTCCATAGTACATATTACAAGATTAGGTACTAACAGTTATAATTTTTGTTTTCAGACTGACTGTATATTCTAGCTTTATGTGGTTGCCTTTGAGCAAGGTGATTCGTGGCTTTTTTATTGTATTTTTACTACAAGCGTTTATGATATGTTTTCCTTTTTTTTTCCTTTTTGGGTTTTGGCAATATAGATGGACTATGCTCACGAAGCGCAAGCAATTTCGAAATAGAAATCACGCAAACATCTAATGGGTAATTTTTGAAATTGTTCTAATGACTTTGATGAAATTAAAAAAAAATCACAAGGATTGACATATTACGCCAGTAACTTAGAACATACATTAATCAAACTATAGAGCACCCGTGTTCGAGTATGAACAGTAAGCACGGATATGAAACTCACTGAAATAGACGAGACGGTCCTTCAAATAACGACATTTCGCATGCCTCATCAGGCCGTCTACCCATAATATGTTTATGCCTATTTGTATGCGTATCGTAAAATCAATTTCATGCTTTGAAGAGGTTGGGACCTGTCAAGGTTACGCGACTTGCTTACTTTAAATTCGGGTATTATTTTTATAACGCACTAACACATGATGACAAGTAAGTTACCTATATTAAAATTTACGTTAAGCGGAAACACTAATCAATATGATGTTTAGTGTAATTTATAAGTTTTCTTTGTATAATAATAATATTTTATTTACATAAAACATGGTATTAGTACCTCATATTTTA
The DNA here is from genome assembly GCA_033319125.1 of Parnassius glacialis. Classification (NCBI taxonomy): domain Eukaryota; kingdom Metazoa; phylum Arthropoda; class Insecta; order Lepidoptera; family Papilionidae; genus Parnassius; species Parnassius glacialis. The sequence goes on along the minus strand of JAVANC010000001.1, from coordinate 53,143,528 downwards.
CAAAACCTTTAACATCAGTATGTTTTGCTACGGCTATACATGGCATGCATATTTTTTATACATTGACATATATGACTATCAAAATCCTTAATGCTATGGAAGTTAGTATAATTTAACCAATCATGCAATATTAATTTACATAATCTGATACTTATTTAATGTTTTTAAGTTTTTGGGTATCTTATTATATATATATATATATATATATATACAACACGTAACATAATTAACGCACTTTGAGAAAGTAGTTTGTTCAGAATCGTTTACTGAATCGATTTCTATCATTTTTAATATAGGTAATTTTTTTATCTGAAAAATAATTGAAACTACGTAATTTACAGTCACACTAAACAAAATAAAGAAAATAAAGAAAAGAAGAACCTTATTTCAAGTACCTTAAAGTCTTTACAAATACAGAGTTTGGAGTGGCTTATAAAGGTCGCGGCGGCCAGGCCATTGACCTCCCAGATCAGCTGATTTGACGCCTCTTGACTTTTTTATGGGAATGTATTAAATCATTCGTACATTTTACGTAATTCTATGAGTGAACGATTTTAGAATAGTGAAAAATGACACTGAATGGTTTTCTAAATTATTTCCTTTCTTTTTCTTTCTTTTTTATAAAGTAACCTCCACACTAGGATTTTCTCTTGAATAGTGGGGGCAGTGTACAAGCACAATTGTTCCGGCTCTGGATGTTTGTCCTTGTTGCACAAGGACAAACATCCAGACCCGGAACAATTATAGACCTATACCTAGCGTTTGTGTTTTTGTACGGTGACCACAACATTCTTCCGGAATCAGTATAACTAATTTGATAAATATTCAATGCATAAACATGTTTAACTAAGAATTCAGTGTATGTATAATGATTATAACATAATATACTAATTGGGGTGTCTGAGGATGTGCGTTAATTACGTTAAATGTTGTATATATATATAAATATATATATATATATATATATATATATATATATATATTTTAATATGATTTACCACGTGCTCGGCGATGAAGGAAAACATCGTGAGGAAACCTGCATGTCTGAACAATAAAAATTAAAATATTTCGATGACATGTGAAGTTCGCCAACACGCATTGGGGTAGCGCGGTGGACATTTCCTTGCCCTTAAACCCTCTCAGAAATGAGAGAAGGCCTGTGCCCAGCAGTGGGACGTAAATAGGCTGCAACTTATTATATAAGCGTACACACATATATAAACTACTTTTAATATGTTTTGTTATTCCGAGATTATCGTTTATTACGAGTAGATATGGATTAAAGAGTATTAAAAATTATTGTGGAGGTTAAATGTTAATAATAATAAAAATGTTTGAGCGAATGATCAACTTGCCCTCTTTCTTACGCAATTAGCGTAGGCAAATTTATTCATTATCATTTATCAGTTTAGCAGTGTCACAGGTTAAATTGGCGTGACTTCTATAAGTTAAAATATAATTTTCTATCTGTTAAAATAAACATAAACACTTCAAAAGATATTTTTATCTATGATAAGTATTAAGACTGTCTTTAGCTTACATTCCGTGGCAAATAGAAGATGTAATAAACATGGATAATTTTAATATGCTTACTTTTACAAGGCTGCTACTGCTAGTACGTCACGATACAAAAGAAATAAAATTGTCCTATCATCAATGAATGCCACTTCGAAGCGCCCACAAGCTTTTGCTATATCACTTTAACAGGCTTTTCGACATACTCTCACTCGTTTAAAGAACTCTTTCAAACAATGCTTTCTTCGTACGAAGTAAGAGAATACAGTTTGAGTAGGGGTCGTTACATACATCCTTTTGTTGTTCTGATGGTCGCAACCCTTAATACACCATCCGATCCAGGGAACAGGCGCAGCACATGAACTAGGCGGCAACATATTGGCGGTACGTGGTCCTCTTGAAGCAAAACCAAGGATTATTAAAGGGACCAATAATTATAGCATGCCTTTAGTCATATTATGAATAAAGTTTTAGCTAGTAAGTTTAGAAAAGGCAATTTAAACAAAAATCAATTAATCAAATAAAATATAAATGTAAATACTTTAAATGTAGGTACATAAAAATATCTTGATTACATTTGATTCTGGGTTGGAGACATGTAAATAAAATAAGATTCGATTTAAATTTATTAATGAATAATTTGTCATGTAATTACTATTACAATTTGGCATTTAATTGTAATAATTATAATAATATCATTAATTTAATATACATAAATAATTTTACTATTTTTTGACTAGAACTACTTATTACCTATCCAAATATAATTTAATACAGATATCAAATGTGCTGTATATAAATTAACTCATCCAAGGACTTGGTTACGCAAACATCTGCTTCTATTGAGCAGCATAATGATATGCAATTTGGAATTAGCTTCAAGTAATTTGAATTAGAAACTTAGACAGTAGAGTTAATCTCTAGCAGTTGTAATAATTTTAATAATTAACAATGTTGCGTTTAAATAATTAATTTTATGATTCCACAAAATAATAAAAAAAATATTTACACCTGTTGCATCAAAATGTACAAGGCATGATTGGAAAAGATCTCGAAAATGAATTGTTCTTAAATAGCAACAATATTCAAAATTTTATGTATTACTGAACATTGATTAAAAGCATATAACTATGTTTAACTTCAGTAATCTACACGTGGTCAGTTTTTTCAATAGAGAAACGGTAATAAGAGGTGGCTCCATAATATTATCTAGTAAATTGGTATCATTTAAAAAACTTAAAGATGTTGCGGGTCTCTCTGTTGAGAGAACTGTAGAAATGGCATGTGTTGAGTTTGAGCGCCTCATTGTTGTGAGTACTTACAGACCCCATTGTAAGGATACTTTAAAAAAAATGGAGGGACTTATTGTTTCTTTTTTGTGTTTGCGACAGAATTAGCAACAACGTTAGAATCGTGCGGCGAGAAGCGAACCCAAACCCAAAGGTAGGATGCAAAAAAACTACATACAAATCGGCATCCCACCCCATTCGGCCGAGCTACCACGACAAGGTGGAAACCCGTTCAGGAGGAGAGGGGGGAGGGGGGGAGAACACGGCAACAACCTACAGAATGCAACCGCGATGTTAGCGTGGTGGCACTACACTCCGGACTAGACAATGGTCCGAGGAGCTAAGAGAGGTGTCGACGGAGACCTGATATCCGTCCAGATGAGAGGACAGCAGAAGGTTCAATAGGGAAGGTGCATGATCCTTCACATCTGGAATCCGCGAAGGCGAAGTAATCAGTTGTGTCAACGATACCATAGGCCAGGGCAGAGTCATGCCAGGCTTCGATGACTACTCCCCTCATAAAGAGGAGTTCGTCGATGTGGTATAATGAGTTCAGCTGCACCAGGCTCAGGTGATCCAGTTGGGCGAAGTAGAGGCATCCCAGTCTGCCTCTACGCGGTGGAATGGCCTTCACAAATTGATTTGGGAAGCCCTTTGCCCTAACAGCCTCCTCTATGGTTTTGGTGTCCGTGCCCGCTAGCAGCCCCTCATGCCCACCTTTGTGGGCTTCTCCTCCTCTGGGGTGAAGCAGTACCAGGACAAGTCTGGTGTTTTCTCGGAGAGTTCCTTCATGCATCTCTGTATGATACGGAACTCATCCGGACTTTGGGGCGTGAATTGTACCCCCTTCCTGAATGGGCGAGGATTGGGGGCGTGGCCTAATTTTTCGTTCAGAATTTTAAAATTCCCCGTCCAATTAGGGAGGCATTCTACGACGATAGGCGGGTACCTTGCCTTCTCGACTTCTCTAGCCGATGTTGGCTCCTCCGCCGCCTTTGCCCTTGGTACTGCGGGTGCTGCTGCCAGCTGGGCATACCTGGTTGATGGCCTCTGCCCATCATCCTGTGGCAGTCCCGATGGATTAGAATGGAGCTGCGTACGGCGGATGCAGCTAGGGTCGCATACGTAGTGGACCCCCAGCTGTAGGGCTCTTCGCCTCCCTGCTCCTCGTGGGCCGAGTCCATCTGGCTCCGTCAGCCCGGCGATGTATAGGTAGCTAGTTGGAGTGGCGATGGAGACTTCGGAGGAGTACGCTTCTTCTTCTTCCCTTTCGCGGTTGATGGTTCCTGCTCCTCATCTGAAGATGAGGAGGATGATGATGAGGATGATGAAGACGACGACACCGGTGAGCCTATACACTGCCTCTACTCTTTCAGGGAGGTCTCCGTTTCCGGTGGGGTATGCCTTCTCGCCGATTTCATCGGCCGCTGGGGCTTGGGCATCGATTCCAACCCACTTGTATACTCAGATACGGTGGGTTTCAGCGCGGCGCTAGGTGCGGCCTCCTTGCTCGGCGAAATTGGCTTCGAATTCTAATTCTTCGGGTTTTCTTCTTCATAGCCACCGGCTATGAAGAAGGAAACTGCTTGAGCCACCATAAGCTCACCAGTAGGCTTAATGCTATATCCGGTTTCTTCGTCGTTTATTTCTTCCGTTCTTTTGCAAATTTATGCATATATCTGCAAAATCGTGTTTCCTTACCCCTTCGTTTTCCCTTTTCTCGTCGTGCTTTACGGAATTGATGAAAAATGTTTCATGTTCTGAGAATAATGCTAGATTCAGCTTCTGGACAGGCAAGTAAAATAAAAAATTTTAAGTTTGACCAAAATGTAGGCACGATTGCATTTTGGGTCATATGAAGAGAAGGTGAATCAAATGGACTCTGTTGTAATACCAAATACTAAAGCGCTAATCACTACAAAACAGAAAATAGAGAGGATTTCAAAAGCATTTCCTTTTAACTTCTCCATGTGATCATTCAAATACTTAACAAAGTCTTGCGCACTTTTCTCCATAACACTGTACATATTCCTGAATTAGCGAAACTGAATAAACTTGACATATTAGCTTTCACCGCTTGCCGTTTAAAAACGAAACACTATCAGGCAAACGGTCTCCTGGTTGTACCTGAAGTCCTCGGTGATAAAGGGACTCAAACTCAAATTCAACAATACGTCACATGTTTGTAACATCCTTGACAAGTACAGTCGGAGAACTTACGGAACCAACACCAATGGCGGGTGCGTCTGGGTATTTTTAGTGTATATATCACCGAGTACCTCAAGAAATGCCCGCTCACCAAAAATGAAGTCCCATGTTTGACTCCAGAATTTATTCATTGGATAAAAGGTAAATTTTAATTTCCAGTAATTTTCGTTATATTTGCCAAAGTAATAAGTGTAACCAAGCATTAAAGCAGTTAATAAAATTCACGATGGAATCTACATGATGTATTATTGATACGTACAATGTACATAATGACAAGAATGATAGTTAATTAATTCGCTAATATAGTAAGAAACATGCTATCTTGAGGTAATCAATGACATTTCAAAGTATTTGTCAAACTTACAAATCACCTTGAGCTTATATTATCTAAGCGAGTCGTGATTTATAGTCAAAATATATATTTTAGAAAACTTTATTACTTAAACGTCTAAACTTATGCAACTATGTTTACAAGCAAATTAATTTATTTTATAATAAAATACTGAGTACCTACAACGTGATCTTAAAAGAATATCATATCTTTTCGATCGCTTGAAATAATATCACACTCTATCAAAAATTACGTTGTTCCCAGTCATAGATATAATAATAGAAGGAGATATGCCCGGTAGTTGAAAATGTATCGAAATCCGGTGTCTCCAGTTGGCCCCTACCACCCGCCTACTACTACACTTGCAGATCAGTAAAAGCAATAGATACGCAGTCGCGCACACACCCGCATTTTATAAATCAGAACGTACTACACAATCAATTATAAACCGTATCCCTACAGAAACAGCGTGCATTTACCATGCACCGTACTACTTACTCACACAAAAATATCAGTCGCTATCGTTGCCTGTGCATTTTAAAAACAAAAGCCATTTATTTTACATATACATTAGTGATTGACTAATTTGGAAAGTTATCGATTCTCTTCCATTTATACTAAAATTGCACTAAAATTGAAAATAAAATAAATAAAAAACGATATGCACAGGAAATTATATAATAAAAATAAACAATATGTAGCTAAACGTAAATTATTAAGTACCTAACCTACCTAACAAATACAATAAAAAAATCCGGTTATGTCGGTTTAGATTGTCATAGCGTATTGAGAAAGTAGGTATTTTGGTATATATTACTAGTTTTTGTAGGGAACCAGTTTGGTGGACTTCCTGTAGCATCAATTCATTTCTTTTTTAAATAAGCATCTTTTGGGAAGCTGAAAATGTACGATAATAATTTATTTATCATTTACATATGTCCTACGCAATTTCTTAACCTCACCATGTACCTGGCAAGCCTTTGTTAAAAACCCCTGGTTGGTTAAGATATTGTTAAATATATGAAAACAAACACACCCTCATGCATAACAAATAAATAGCCAGGAGAATCATGTTGACTTATTTTTAGCAAAAATCACTATTATAATATTATCTGAATTCTGAACCATGCCAATTAGGTATAATAACGCATTCGAAGCTTTTTAAAACATAAAAGTATGGAATTAACAAGAAGATAAGGCATAATATACTATAATTAAACCCAAAACACTTCACCGATGATTAACCTAATTATTTAAGCAACTTACTTTATGATCGCTAGTTACGAATACACTGTACTAAACGGTGAAAATAATCAAAAATAATTAAATACCATTATGTCACATCAGTCTTCCCACCCGGCTGAAACGGTTGACAAATTGAAAGAATAAACTATAATAGCAATTCGCTAATCGACATTGTTGTCGATAGCATACGTTAGTGAATCTGCGCAAGCACAACACTAAGTCATCGCAAGATACAGTGGCCGTACTACATGATGCATCCCCATAAATAAAGTATCATTTTGTCATATTTACATTGCTTGTTCAGTCGCTTAGCGATATACATAAGTAGTGGTTAAGGAGCAATGTATTTACTACAAAATAGTACCGTTGCAGTGATATTTAAAAACAAAAATAACGCATTAAGAGCATAAAATATTTTACGATTTGTTGTTTTTCATGATTTTAAAGATAAAGATAGTAAAATACTTGTTCTTACTTATGGTAAGTGATTCCATGATCTACAAAGATTTTGTTTTGGGTTCGGTTTTTACAAGAAACCACTGAATAACATGGCATTCTGATATTGTTTCGCGATTACGGTTGAAAGTATACTAATACGCAAAGACGGCCATTTGAATAGAACCTGAGCATTTTGATCATATCGTGCGGACACAGACACGCCCCCTTGCCACTTCTCCTCTTTTTAATATTTCTATGTTCCCAGTGTTACTAAATTGCTTCGACAGTTTTCGAGTTTAATCAATTACCAAATAAATAAATGTCTTTATAGGATTAAGTGACAAACGAGCACACAGTCCATCTGATGGTAAGTAGTTGCTGTGGCCCATAGACATCTACATCTATCCTCGGTTGCGAATCAAAATGTAGATGCGTTGTCACCCGTGAGGACTAAGATGGAATACCTTTTTTCCAGTAAAAAGGGTCTCCGGTTCTCTACACTCACCATACGAAACACAGCAGTGCTGAGCTGCTATTTAACGCTGGTATTCTGTGAGAGCGTGGTCCTTCCCCGGTCGAGCCGACCCATTCGTGCTATAACTATACTACTAATATAGCTGCAACATGGCTCTACCACGTATATTTTATATTTTTACGTAGTAGAGCCATGCTGCACCTTTATTGTTACTATGGTTGTATCACGCATGGGTTAGCTAGTTCGGGGAAAGATAACGAATTATTCGTAATTACGGAAAACCACTTAACATCAGGTGTACTGTATGATCGTTTGTCAACTTTATCCTGTAAATCATTTTTGACGTTAAATTCACATTCCATATGTCCATAAATCCAAGATGGCGGCCGCAATAGGTATCAATTTTTCATCATGGGTGTCATTTTCATGGTTTTCGAGGGTGCTGAAGCCGATAGTGCTGTCGAAATGTAAATCCAAGATGGCGGCTGCAATAGGTATCAATTTTTTCATCATGGGTGTCATTTTCATGGTTTTCGAGGGTGTTGAAGCCGATAGTGCTGTCGAAATGTATTTAAACTTCTTTAATAATTCCGTATAATCATGTTATACGTAATTTTTTTTATGCGCTTAAGGTATGCCCAATTGGATTTACCAATATATTTATTTTGTAGGTATGGAGAGATTTTAAAAGCTAGACCAGACCAAAGCAGCAAAGTTAAGAAATGAAAGGAACCGACATCACCACTGCTCCTCTAACTGAGGCAGAATTGTATCGCTTATAGGTGTAGAGTACACTGATTCTATGCCAGAGGTAGAAATGAGTTCAGTAGAGTGTGTAGTGCACTCATAATAATTACTTATATACAAATTCATATACCTAATCAAACTTCATAACATTATATTTATTTATATTTATTAAAGTCGTAGAGTGGAGTTTGGAAAATAAATTATATTTCAACGCGGCGAAATGTTCTATACTATCATTCAGCCGTGCACATAACCCGAGTCATCATCAATACTATATGGGTGGAACCCCTCTGCAACGAGTTTTTGAGGTTAATGATTTAGGCGTGCGATTCACTACCGACATACAATTTTGAAAACACATTACTAATGTTTGTAAAAAAGCATACCGCAACCTAGGGATGGTCTTACGGCTAGCCAACAGATTCACAAACATCTGTGCTCTGAGAGCATTATACGAGGCACTCGTAAAAAGTCATTTAGAATGCAACGCTGTTGCTTGGTCACCACATGAAGTCAAATATAAATTAATGCTAGAACGTATTCAGAACAAATTTGTGAGATGTATGTATTTAAAATTTTGGTGTGTACCCGGGTTATCCACTTTTGTACCCTACTTTATTTATACTAGGCATGATAGGCTATTATAAACTAGAAATAAGAAGGGAAGTTGCTCTCGCCACTTACTTACTAAAAGTGATCCGTGGTAAAATACATAACCCAGGTATTTTACAGATAGCTGAGCTGTGTGTCCCTAATGAGTACGTAGGAAGACGGCGGCGGCCGCCGCTCTTGTTGGTACCGCAAGCGCGCACCAACTTGCTACAGCACGCGCCTTTGACGCGCGCGCTGCGTGCACTTAACGTGGTCTCACAACAGACTGATTTGTTCAGCTGTACTCTAAACGAATTCACAAAGGCCGCTTATTGTAAAATATCTTTAAGTTATGTATAATATACCTATATTATGTTTGTTCTAGTTTCTTAATTTGTAACTGCACTATTGTATTAGGTAATAACCTGTGATGATAGTTGTAAGTGGTAAAATAAAATAAAATAAAATAAATATTTTAGTTTGAATGCAATTTACAGCAATAAATATTTTGACTAATAATTACATAGTATGAGATGGAAGATAAGGTGGAACCAATAAAAGTCATTTCCTTATCTCGACACAATAACTAACGTTTTTTGCAAGTCTAAGAAAACACTTAAGCATTTATCACCTTTGTCTACATAAGATGTTATTTTAGAAATAAGTTCCAAAAGTCTTCTGTTGAACGATGTGCCCTAATACCAAATTGATTCGAAGCTAGATATAATTAACGTTCTAAATATTTTGTAAGTCTGTCATTCACAAGCTTCACAATTCGTTCATTTGCTGTAACACTGTTTTATATCAAAAATCCTGACTTTTCAGAAAACGAAACTAAAGCTTTCAAATGTGTGTATTATCTTAGTTTTTGAAATTCTATTGTAAAGTTTTATGTGAAGTTTTTTTTTCAAGTAATGTAGTTTTCAAAGAGCTAGAAGTAAACTACATTCTTCAAACATATTTCTCGAGAAAAAATCTTTTCAGTAAGAAAAAGTGTAAAAAATCATGATTTATCCCGTTGTCCCTGAAAAACCTAAAATATATTATATAACTTTATAAAATAACACATTTTAGGTGATATTGTGTTTTTCTTTTCTTAGGTGTAACAAATTAAAGTACTTTTTTGTAGATTTATATATTTTTTTTAAATTTTAAACTTAAACTGTAAAACAGTGACTTGTACACAATAACAATATTAGCTTTTCTTATTTTGCAATAATAAAAATATGTTCTTTAAATTTACATAACTTATGGCTATAGTAATTTATGGCTGTAGTAACTACTGGAATCTGTTTACGATGTTTTTACTTTTTGTTTGTTTTTACTTTACGTTTGTTATATACATTAAAAACTATGAGATCATAAAATCAGTCATAATTTATGTATTGCCATACTATTAATTATCACAATAGTTCGAATCGTTCTGAAAGTAGAATTAAAATTAAATAAAAAAATAGCTACCAAAAACAAAAATTAAAATAAATCTTTAAAACATTCATAAAACATAAAACATTCAACACACAAACACGCATCTAATACATGCGCGGGAGCAGTCTTGCAACAAAAAGAAGGAGATAGCTGGAAACCATTGGGTTATTTCTCAAAAAAATTGACCACCACCCAACAGCGATATAGCACCTGCGATCGTTGCTCGCTATATACTTTGCAATAAAACTTTTTAGGAAATTATTTAAAGGTCAAGAAATAACCTTGTATAGGGACCATAAACCTTTAACTTTTGCATTTCAAAAGGTAGGACGCTATGAAAGCGAAACGCCTCGGAGAACGGGACATTTAGCTTTCATAAGCGAGTTCACCACAAATATTAAACACTAGCTGTGCCCCGCGGTTTCACCCGCGTCATCACGTGTCCGAGGTGCGTGACATGACCTAGTTCAAGCATTTTATAACGGCTAGGCAATGAGAATAAACTATACCAATAGCGAAATAAATCAACCTTGCAATTCGCAACAATGTATTGAATCAAATTAGTATTATTATCCGGAATTGACTGGAATTGAAAATTTTCACATATTAGCCTCGACGAGACCAGTTGTGTCAATCTCAGATACGGAAAGCGAAAAACAACTTAAATTGATGGAAATCTCAAACAATGGTGTTACAGCGAACTCCGTATCTATTAGGGAACACGATGGCATTCCGATTTTAAACGAAGCAATAGACTCAAAACCGCGTCAAATACTTGTTCATTCGTGGTTCTCTGATAAATTTTCGGTCAAGGACATGTCCAACAAAAAGCAGCGTATTTTAGAAGTTCATATGCCAATAAATAATGAAACATTAGTTAAAGACTTTCTGAAAGAATATGTAGACTTTAAAAACAAATATTTCATCTTTTTCGAAGACCCAGCTTTTAGGATAAATTTTTCAAACGTATTAATTCAATTACATAAGAAAGGAGCTTGCAAACTTGTTGAATGTACTGAAAGAATTATTAACTTAACCGATTCCGAGCAGGACCAACGAGAGATAGTGATAAAATATCACGAGGGTAAAACTTGTCATAGGGGGATCCAAGAAACATTTAATAAATTAAAACGGCATTATTGGTGGCAAAATATTAAAGAAACAATAACAGCTATAATAAATTCTTGCCAACAATGCAAAAAGATGAAATATGAAAGAAAACCTATAAAACCTCATATTCAATTAACACAGAGTCAAAGCACACCGTTCCAAGAAGTTTTCGTAGATCTACTATTCATAGAAAGTAAATATTATTTGACAATTATTGATGTTTTCAGTAAGTTAGGGCAAGCAATATACATCCCAAATCGCAGTACCTCTGAAGTTGTAAGAGCCTTAATTAAATATTTAAGTATGTATGGCTTACCACAAAAAATAAATAGCGACTCGGGTACAGAATTTAATAAAGAATTAATAAAAGAACTTTTAAATCTCTTCACGAGCTCCACGTAGAAACACCAAATAACCCTAGTTCCATGGCAATAGTTGAAAGATTCCACTCCACCATTAACGAAATATATAGATTAGCTAAATACGATAAAACAGATCTTGATGCCTACTCTGTGATGACATATGCGATAATGGCTTATATTAATAGTATTCATTCCGCAACAACCTTTACACCATTTGAAATTGTTTTCGGTACCACCGATTCAGGTAATGTCTTCGATATAGATAGGGAACGTAATTTGATGCAAAAGCACAGGACGTTAGAAAACGCCTTAAAGTTCTTTATGAATATGTAGCCGAGAAATTACAGACAGATAAGATTAAGGTTACAGAAAAAAGAGGAGGTGAGGAAGTCCCAGAAATTAAAGAAGGCGACGATATTTTTATGAAAACTACTAGGACAAGAAAAGCAAAAGATAAGCCACGTTTGAAAAAGCCAAAGTCATAGGGAAACCGGATCAGAATATAATACCCGTTAAACTTAATAAGAGACAAACTAGAGTAGCTATAAAAAATATTAAACGTCCTCCACATGTCGTGGCTAGTACTTCTGACATTGGCAAAACTGTCCAACGGCCTAGATCTACAGAACCTGAACACCAATCCGGGGATAGCTCCTCTGAAAGTTGGGATGGCAGTGATCAGGAATAACTCGTGGACCATTTTGAAAACATTAGATTTAAAGTTGGTAGTTGAACAAATAGATATTAATACTGAACAATTTAATTGCGTAAGTAAGATTATTAGTTATAATAGTGAAGTTGGAGATGAATATAGGAGGTTAATTAAGCAAATAGAAACATCCATAGATTTAATAAATAATAAAATACATCAGATTTTACCTATATCTAAAATAAGCCCATATTTAGTCCTTTAGGTTCCTTACTTAAAGTTATCTCAGGTAACTTAGACGAAGAAGACGCTTGGCACTTCGACTCACAAATGAGTCAGGTGAATAATAGAGAACATTTGGTCGAACACCGAATCACTTTGCTACAACAAGCAGTTAACAAACTTGTTAATGCGTCGGAAGGCATAAATTCGAATGTCAATCGTTTACATTATCAGAAAATTAAGATTCAGCAGATTCTATACTTCATAAGGAAAGGTCTCTAAAAAATGTTGTTACAATATTAAATACCTTATATCAAATTTTGAACAATTTTCGAACAATTTTAGATGTAATACAAGAAATAGAAACAGTTATTGCTTTTAGTAAATTACATACTTTACATCAATCAATCATAAATTCAACAGAACTATTAAATATATTAATAAATATAGAAAAATATGCCAAATTGATTTACCCAGCAAATAAGGAAAATTTAATTAAGTTAGAAAGAAATATAGTGGTTAAATCGTATGTCAATAGTAATAATTTAGTTTTTGTATTAGATATCCCACTAATTGAACCAGGCATATACACATACTACAAAATTAATACCAATTCCGATGTTACCCATATCATAATCCCATCATATCCTTTCCTATTGGTGAAAAGATTGAAATACCGATCAGCGGTGAGTCCCTGTGAAGAAATCGACGATGAACAATTCTTATGCCCAGAGGAAAGTCTCGCAGAGTATCCAGCTGAAACATGTATTGAGCAAATAATGCAGAGGAAAACCAACCACAGTAGCTGCCAGCAACATAATATTGATATATATAATATCGATTGGAGAATTTGAAAATTCAGAGGATCTTCAAGAACTATTGGCTACTGTATACCACTGAGGACTTGATAATAACTGAACACTGTCCAGAACATGTACAAAAATACCAAGTGCAAGGCACATATATAATGATACCTAATCAAGAATGCAGAACACAGGTTGGAGACACATTCATCAACGCTCCGAGGTACTTTGCGAATATCAAACTTCAGCTTCCCACAATCGAGATGCCAACCGTATGAGAGGATGACATCAAGAAAGAAGCAAAACAGTTAGATTTAAGAAACGTGGACTTCAGCGATATAAAAGAACTAATAAATAGTGCTAAATTCAGTGATAACGAAAAAGATACAAAATTATCAGTTACATGTGAAATCAGTGTATGGACCATAAGTTTATATCTCATTATAGTAATCTGTATGGTATTTACCATTTTAATTAAATTCAAATTATGTTCTTGAAATTCTCCGAAGTCGCTTGAGCCACCTTCGGATAATTTCTCTCTTGAGGGGAGAGGAGTTAAGGCTGAGCACCCCTGCCAAATCTCATTCGTTCACACATCATCAGCAATCCCATCTGGGTAAATAAGCTTAGTAAATAGTTTTGTTGCATATAATTTAAGTATAAATAGACAGTTGTCATCATTTCATATTGAATATTGTAGTAATAAACTTCTTACTGTAACTCTGTCAAAATAAATAAGTATATTTTTATTGAAGTCTAGTTCATTATCTTAATTCGCGCTCAGCCAAGTATTGAATTATTATAATATAAATTATTAATATATTAGTAAAAGTATTTCGGCTTCACAGCATGCCGTAAAAATTCATAACTCTATTAGCAATTCCTGATGACACAAATTCTTTCCTTTTTTTGGAGCAAATTTACAATTATTATCGTAATGTGCCAGTGGTTAAAAAAATTCCTAGAGGTGCGAGGATGCAGCTTGCTAAAGCATTGTCATGCACTATTCAAAATTGTTTCACTAATAGTGAAAATAGTTGGCAAAAATTATTTACTTTCGCGTATTCCCATTTTCATTTTGTATAAAATAATAAATAAATCAATTACGTCTCAAATAAAAGACACATCTTTTCAAAATTTAGATTACCCAATTAATACTCGTTTATCTCGACCACGTCAGAAATTTGATTTAAAAAAATTAGTTGATTCGAAAGTAATGGATGGCGACTTAAAAAATGCATCCCGTATTTTAATCTAAGACGACATCCTGGCTCCTTGTAATGTCGAAACTCTTGAAAGCCTTCGTCAAAAACATCCTTCGGTCAAACATCCTCAGGGTTTACCGCTGCCTCCCAGGGCTTCTATGCAACCTTTACAAATTTCTGAAAAAGACACTTTAGAAGCATTTATGTCATTTTCGAAGGGCTCTGCTGGCGGAATTGACGGAATTACGCCTCAACATCTTAAAGATCTTGTAAGCGTTTCTGCCGGTGACGCCGGCGGAATACTTCTTAAAGACATTACAAAATTATGTAACTTTATGCTTTCTGGTAATGTTATTTCAAATTTCATTCCATTCTTATATGGGACAAGATTATGTGGCTTTAAAAAAAAGAATAACGGTATCCGTCCAATTGCCGTTGGTTCCATATTTCGACGTTTAACTTCAAAATTTTAGCTTGCAGGCACATAATCTCTAACCTTAAGACCAAATTTCAGCCTACTCAACTAGGTTTTGGCACTAGAGGTGGCTGTAAGGAGGCGGTACATTCAGTGCGTACATTTTAACAAACTCTGATGCGTTTCGCTTGGTGAGTGCAGGTGGCCGGAGGCCCTTTTTACTGGAAATGAGGCATTCCATCTTAGTCCTCACGGGTGACAACGCATCTACATTTTGAATTGTAATAGAGGATAGATGTAGATGTCTATGGGCCGCAGCAATCACTTACCATCAGGTGGACTGTGTGCTCGTTTGTCACCCTTATCCTATAAAAAAAAAGATGTGCTTGTGAAGGTTGACCTAAGGAATGCTTTTAACTCTATCGATAGGGTAACCTTGCTGAAAGAAGTGGCTAATAAAACCTCCGAAATTTATCATTACGATTGGCAATGTTATAGTCAAAATACTAACTTGTTTTACGAATTGTCGATTCTGCCGTCGGTGTTCAGCAGGGTGACCCACTGGGTCCAGCACTTTTGAGTTTGGGAGTTCAACCAATTATTTCAAATTTGAAATTCAAGCTGAATGTCTGGTACCTAGATGACGGTACACTGGGAGGTGGAGCAGATGACGTCCTCAGTGATCTTACTCATATTTTTCAAAATTTTAAATATATTGGTCTTGAACCAAATAGCAATAAATGTGAAATATTTTTTTCCAATAATTTATCTACTTTTTTTAGAGACACTTTAATTCAAAATTTTAATCATATTTGTCCAGGAATGAAAACTGTTAGTACGGAATCACTACCTGCTAGGTACCCCGTTGTTTTTCTATAGTATTAAACCTGGTTTGAAAACAAAATTTGATCAGTTTTTAAACCACGTTGATAAATTGTATAAATTAAACCACCACATAGCTCTTACTATTTTAAAATATTGTCTTCATGTACCTAGATTTACATACTTACTCCGCTCGAGTCCAGTCTGGAAATGTTCGGATATTTTACAAGATATTGATAATAATCTTAAAATAGCTATAGAAAAAATTCTAAATTTAACTTTAAATACAACAGCCTGGACTCAAGCTACTTTACCTATAAAATTTGGTGGCATTGGTGTGAGAAATCTTTCTAGCGTTGCCTGCTTTCCTTGCTTCCGTACATAGTGTCAGTGACTTATGTAATATAATTTTAAATAATAAGGTAGACCTATGCTTTGCTGCAGAGGCAGGGCAGACATGGCAAACGCTCTGTCCTGGTGAAAATGTTCCACTGGAAGATAACCAACAAAAACAGTGGGATATTCCGTTGGTACAGGGCGTGCAGAAGGATTTGTTTCATAATCTCCATAGTCACCAAGACAAGGCACGTCTTCTAGCTGTTTCGACTAAGGAATCTAGTCACTAGTTACACGCTTTACCATCAAGTAATCTCGGCACATTACTTGATGTGGAAAGCTTACACATTGCCGTAGGAATCCGATTAGGAGCGGCGATTTGTCAACCCCATCAGTGTCCTTGTGGTAGCAGCGTCGACAAGTTTGGGCTCCACGGACTTTCATGTAAGAAAAGCGCTGGTAGATTTTCACGACATAGTTCTTTGAACGATGTCATCCGAAGAGCTCTTGTCTCTATAAATGTTCCCTCGGTTTTAAAGCCTTGTGGAATATTTAGAGACGATGGCAAGAGACCGGACGGTATAACATTGGTCCCTTGGGAGAGAGGTAAAGCCCTAGTGTGGGATGCTACTTGCGTAGACACTCTGGCGGTCTCTCAACTCAGGGGTACCTCGTTTAGAGCTGGGGCGGCATCAGAGGCAGCTGAACTGAGTAAGTGGCGCAAATATGAGTCTCTGAGAGATGACTACATATTTGTGCCATTTGCTGTACAGACTATCGGTCCGTGGGGTCCAGGTGCGGTGAAGTTTCTAAAAGAACTCCATCCGCGGCTGGTCGTTGCTGCTGGTGATAAGAGGGCTGGTTCTTTTCTCGCTCAAAGGCTAAGTATAACCATTCAGCGGGGAAACGCAGCCAGCGTTCTTGGCACGATACCGCGGGGAGTAGGACTATATGATATTTAAGTTTCTAGTTTTAGTTTTTTTTAATTATTATTATAGTTTTTAGTATTGAAGATAAAAATAAGTATAATGTTAATTTATAATTATTATATTATTTTACATTATCTCTTAAACTATGCGTCCAAACAACATGGTATAAAGAACAAAGTTTATCTTCATAAAATTGTCTTGATGATGAAGTAACTTTCGTTCGTAAGGATAAATAGGCCATGCCTAATAATAACGCTGAATAATCACTTTTAAATTTGCAATATTTTTTTGTCACAAAATACCAAATTATGGCTTATGTATAAGAAATAGACATATGGTATCGAGGACTTTTTTTTAGACGGAGTAAAGGTCTATATTTTTCCAGAACATTGTATTTACGTATCCCTAGCGATAACACCAGCGTACGCGGATAAATCATTTCGGGAGTGCTTTTTCTTCTGACTTGCTTAACAGATATCCATATTTAAGGCTAGCTGAGTAATATTGCTTAATGGTAGGTAGCTTATACTATTCCACAAGAATCTGGCTATAATATACAAAAAGAATTTTTTAAATCTGACAGATAGTTCCAGAGATTAGCGCGTTTAAACAAACAAAAAAACTCTTCCGCTTTATTATATTAAGTATAGATTTAACCGGCAAGAATAACATTGTAGCCGACACCTTATCACGTGTGGAAGCCGTAATTATGCTAACTGCGTTGAATTTCAATGACAATGCAAATGAACAGCGTACCGATAGTTATATTACGAATGTTATGTCTAGTTTAAATACCAATAATATTTTGTAGAAGGAACTGGTTATACCTATGTTAGATGAGCCTATTTTTGTGAGATGTCTACTGACATAGCTCGGCCGTACCTACCGGAAAGGTTTCGACACCTAGCTTTTGATAGTTTGCCTAATTTGAGCTTTTCTGGAATTCGGTCTACATGAAAGATGTTAGTTAAAAAGTATTTCTGGCTGAGAATGAATCGTGATGTTTCTTTATGAGCAAAAACTTGCATACAATGTCAACGTTCTAAAGTTCTCATCAAATTTGACTAAGTTTCCGGAAGCAGATCGTTTTGAGCATGTGCACATCGATATCGCTTATCGTGTACGGTTGGTGTTACCGCCGTCCACACCGGTGACGTCGTCATCGCCGGCCCTAGCAACCCGATAAGTGCGAAAACAACGCGGAGTGATGATGTGTTTAAATAATAATCAGGTTAGTTACTATGGACGTGAAAGTATTATTTTATTTGCTTTGTTAGGTGCAGAAATTTTCATTCAGAATATTCAAGTTACACTATTTAAGTCGAATGTAATTTTAAATGTTTTGTATTTTGCGTATAATGCAGTTTCATTTAGATTTAGGTAGTTTAGTTATAATGTATTTCGTTTCATTTGAAATATTTCCTTTGCAGAAGCATTAGTCCGAAAGGTTTAATTTTTTTTTATGGGTAATTATTAAGAAAAAACAGTTATTGCTTCTCAAGCTCAAAAAATACTGTAGAGAATAAATTGGATAATTTTCAAATATGGTTACATGTGATAGCCAGTTTAATGGGAGCAAGAATATCCCTTCCATCGAATGTTAATAGTGATAGCGCACCAAAGTCGACGACGAGGCCCAAGCGCATAATTCGCAACAAGTAGCCTGCATTGACTTTACTTTATTGTCATGCTTGATATAATTCGTAAGCTGTTATTTGTTTTTGTTATTTGTACTATTATTATTGATAACAAGTAGGTATAATTGCAATGATACTAGAATGGTAACTATTGGATTTATTTATGTACCTACATACTAAAAATGTAATATTTTACAGAACTAAGATAAGACATGATAGCCACAGATGTCAGATGATATTGACAGCTTTTTGTTTTTGGCTTTGGTTACATGGCCTTTTGCCATACTTCACAATATATTTGATATAATTTTATTTTAGCTACAAGTAATATTCTAGTTTAATAATTACTTAGTACTTTGGTTTTTTTATATCTTTTTTTTTTTGGTTAATTTTAAATGCTCGCAAGTTTATTGTTTTTTGTTTTTCTATTTGGTTGTAACTTTGTATTTGTTTTTTTTTTCTGGTGTTACTGCTAAGATTGTGAACAGTTAGCCGGAGGGTGATGTATAGAGATAAACATATATATTTATATTTTTAATATTTAGTTAGATATATATATATATATTTAATAATTAGTATCATTATTACTTTATTATTTTAAATATTTTTTTTATTTTTCTAATGTCAGATGATGAATCTTTTTATTCTACTTGCAACAGTTCCTCTTCTCTTTCACTTGCTGATGCTTCGGATGAGTCTGCTATGCTACGTACATTAATATATGAAGAATCTCAAAAATCGTTAAACTGTTTTCACATTTGCCATTTAAATGCACAAAGTATTCCTCAACATCATACGGAGCTCCTGGAAACTTTCTATTCTAGTGCAGTACATGCTATACTCATATCGGAAAGCTGGCTTAAGCCAGAACTCTCGTCCACGTCTTATAGTCTTCCAGGTTATATTTTACTGCGTAACGACCGCACTGGTAAAAGGGGCGGAGGTGTCGCTATATATCTGCGTAGTGATATACCTTATAAAATATTAAACACGTCTTCTTCTCTATATTCCGGTTCTATGGAATACATATTTGTCGAAGTTAATGTCAAGAGTGTTAAAGTGTTTCTTGGAGTTGCCTACTGTCCACCTCAAGTGGACTACTTCTCCGATTTGGAAGAAAATTTGTTGCCTTTCAGTTCTTCCTACACACATCACATTATCATGGGAGATTTTAACACTGACCTATTAGGGGTTTCTCTCAAATCTTGCAAACTGAGGTCTACCATGATGTCGCATAATTTCACTATTTTGCCTCTGAATGCAACACATCAAAATTTCCATTCTGCTGACACGTGGATCGACCTTATAGCCGTCTCCTCCGTTGAACACGTTGTCAATTATAGACAATTCCCTGCTTCTGGATTTTCACGGCATGACTTGCTTCTCCTGTCATATAAATTAAAGTCTCCCAAGCCTTTATCTGTGTCTATCGCTATTCGAAGTCTTGCTAGACTAGATATAGACAAGCTCAAGCGTGATGCGGATGCTATTAACTGGTCATATGTGTATACTGCTTCCACAGTTGATGAAAAAGTCGACTTCTTTAACAGTAACATATTAGGATTGTATAATCAACATGCTCCTAAACGTGTCGTTCGACTTAAGCGTCCTCCTGTTCCATGGATCACGACTGGGGTAAGAATGGCTATGGCAAAACGCGACAGAATGTTTCGCGCTTTTAAGAAGAATCGCACTGATCTAAAGTGGCAGGCATATAAAGATGCGAGAAATCGATGCAATCAGATGGTGAAAGCTGCTAAACGCCGATATATTCACGAACAAGTACTTAATTCGTCTTCGGCTGATATATGGAAGTTTCTCAAAACGCTTGGATATGGAAAATCGCAATTCGACTATAATAGCATAACCTTTTCTCCTGACGATTTCAATCGTCATTTTCTGTCTTCTCAAGCAGTTTCTGATATTTCTAGAGCTAATGCTATCTCATTTATATCTTCCATGCCTCCTTATTCTCACGAAACTTTCACTTTTTCTCCTGTAGACGAAGGCGAGATACGCAAGGCACTTTCTTCTATTAAATCGAAAGCCATTGGTTGTGATGATGTGAGTAGGGTAATGGTTATGCACGTGTTGGATGCTGTTTTACCCGTGATAACTCATATCATTAATTTTTCGCTGATGAATGGTGTTTTCCCAACTCTCTGGCGTAAAGCCTTTATTATTCCCATTCCTAAATCCAGCGATTGCAACGCTATGTCCAATTTCAGACCAATTTCTATTCTGCCTTTTCTCTCTAAGGTTCTGGAAGCTGTTGCTCATAAACAGATTTCTTCTTTTGTTTTTTCAAATAATATTATTTCTCCTTATCAGTCGAGTTTCCGCCCTGGTCATTCTACTACTACTGCTCTTCTCAAGGTAACGGAAGATGTTCGAGAGGGGATGGAAAAATCAAAACTGACCGTCCTCATCTTAATTGATTTTTCTAACGCATTTAATTCTGTTGATCATTATATCTTGTTGGCCCTTCTTTCTCATTTGAATATCTCGTCTTCAGCTCAGGAATGGTTCTCATCATATCTTCGAGGGCGCCAACAGGCCGTGCGCACTGGACATAATATACTATCGGACTGGTGTGATGTGTCTACTGGCGTCCCTCAAGGCGGTATAGTCTCTCCTCTTCTGTTTTCAATTTTTATCAATCTCATCACATTAAATCTCAAATGCTCTTACCATCTGTATGCTGATGATCTGCAGTTATATGTGCAAATGGAACCCTCAAGCATCTCTAATGCTATCTCATTATTGAATGATGACTTGAAATTCATCTCCGAATGGTCCACTGTGTATGGCATAAACGTGAATCCATCTAAGTGCCAAACAATAATCTTAGGTAGCCCACGATTATTATCGAAACTAGATATTCCCACTATACCATCAATTATGTTTAAAAATAATGTCATACCATTCTCTCCTTATGTAAAGAACCTTGGTCTGTACGTTGACGGTTGCTTAACATGGAACAAACATATACAGGAGGTGAGTCGCAAAACAACTGGAACTTTGCGATCTCTATATCGATTAAAAAATTTTCTTCCCACCAATACCAAGATTTTACTTGTCCAGTCCCTTATCTTACCGATTATTGATTATGTCGATGTGTGTTGCTCAGACCTGTCTCAACATCATCTTAATACATTGTATCGTCTACTTAACAATTGTATCAGATACATTTATGGTCTCCGTAAATACGACCATGTATCTTCTTTTCGTGCTCAGCTAAATTGGCTGCCTATCCGTCAGCGCAGACATGTCAGAATGCTCTGCACCATTTTCACGATTCTGAACGATCCATGTGCTCCCGAGTATCTGAAATCCAAATTTCAATACCTGGGAGATTCTCATAATCGCTCTCTCCGTTCATCGGCTAACCTTAAGTTGCTCACTCCTTTACACCGTACTGGTTATTTATCTCAATCTTTTGCCCTCACGGCCATCAGACTCTGGAACGACATCCCTCTTGACATTAAAAAAGCTTCCAACAAGTTTCTTTTTAAAAATCAAGTCCGTAAGCATATGAAAAATTTTTGCAGGTTTGAACAAACATAGCTTTTATTTTCATACGCACATGTATATTTCATATTTGTTCTGACATAGATAATATTTATATGTATTGTGTATATATGTAGTGTATGCGTGTATATGTGTATGTATGTATTTATATATGTATATATTGTGTGTATTTAAGTATATATGTCTATGTATGTGTGTGTATATTTATAATTATATGTATATATGTATAAACAATTTCTTTTCATTTTAGCGCTTTCTATTTTGATTACTGCTGCACCGCCTCTTGTTTGTCTATCTCTGTTTAGCCTAATGGTTGACTGGGAGAGAATGCCCTATGGCATTAAGTCCGCCATATGTACAACTTTGTGCATAAAAGCTTAAATAAATAAATAAATAAATAAATATTGTACATACTATTTGGGTGAAGTTTAATAAGAAGTTCAAAAACTATCTTCGCCATCAAGTGTTCATGGCCACCATTCCGATATGGGTCAAAATATGGGTCAAATGATAGGTGCCTCTAGCGCCAGTCTGCAGCACCCGCCCGCGCCCGCCGCGGCAGCTGCTGTCTTCACGGGTGTCTCCGTACAGCCCTGCACCTCAACGCACGAATAAGTGGTATAGATTTAAGTTTTTTTTTGTATTATTTTTTAAAAAAGGGAAGTATTGTAGGTGTGCTGCGCACACACACATGTATAATTAGAAATGTTGTACCTATCTACCACATATATGTATACTAATGTATGTAATGTATAAGTAATGTTGTACCTCTCTACTTAGTACTAAAAATTCCAGTCAGTAGCTAGTTGCCCACTAACTGTATTGTGCGTTCTTCTATAATAAATATTTATATATAAAAAGTACGTGTCACATTGTTTGTCCGCGATGGACTCCTAAACTACTGAACTGATTTCAATGAAATTTTTGGTCAATGTGCAGTTTGGTCCAACTTAAAAGATAGGATAGCTTACATCTCAATTTATAGTCGCAATATAATTCTTATTTTATTGAAAATTATTTCTCTATTATTTGACAGTCACAATTATCTGTTAGCTCCAAACGATTCTGTCAGATGACGATATCTGTTGACTGGATCGAGTAAATATTTAATAGATGGCGCTATGTTACAAATACAAACGTTTAATATAAGCTACAATTTAGTAGTATAACCACCACGTGTTGCTGTAAGTATTCAACAGATAGAACCGATTTCAAAAAAAATTTGCAGACTGAGTGCAGTTTGGTCCAACTTGAGAGATAGGATAGTTTTTATCCCGCTAAGTGACCCTCAATTTTTTATTGCTAATTTCAGGAGCTTTTTGGGAAAGCAAATGGTCGTTCGGAAAGGGCAGAACAACGTCTGCCTGGTCAGCTAGTATTTCATAAAAGTTACGCAATCAATCATTATGGTCACCCGTAAGGACCTTAATGGAGTCAGCTCCTAATAAAGACTTATGTATGAGTATTTAGTGTTAAGTATTTTGATCGCTGATTACTTAATTTTTTTTTAATTTTAATTTTTTTTTACTGTATTCAACATACCTATCAATAATATCCTCTAGGGGGAATTTCGGTCATCATTAATAGCGTAGATCAGGATTATGGGTCACGAGCATGAAGCATAGGTTCAATTTCTATTCCCTCAATCTCATAGTTCGATGGCATGCTAATCCCACACAAATGTAAAAATATCATATTCAGAATTATTAGTTCAAATTATTTAATAGTTCAAATAAATTATAATCACATATCTTTACAAAAGTACTAATTCTAAATAAAGCAAGTCCCGGGCACAGCTAATATGTAATATTTTTGAATTTGATATGTAGGAATTTCTTACTAATTATTATTATTGTTTGGACTTATCCAAACTAAGTCATTTCACCTAAATGTATTCTTGGTTATAACTAATATGATGGCCATTGTATTAATTTGAAATAAATTTAATGTACATTTTAAAACAAAATATGTACATTTATTCTCATTCTTAACATTGTAAGTTCAAATATGGACACAATATATTTTATGTTAAAAATAAAATAATCATATTATAATAGCTTATCATAAAAATATTTTATTCTATACAACCCATTCAGTTTCATTCAGTTATATACTGCCCTGGCTAATTAAAATTTAATTTAGCATATATAAACGTTACACTGCTTATAAAATTTGTATAATATGTATGATTGTTTTATGGCTTCACTTCGACATTCCTTGGTATAAATTCTACATCAGCATTTGAGGGTCTAACTTGAAACTGTTCTTTCTTATATTTAATTTCATCGCCTTGAACGTGAGTTTTTACTATAAAGTATCGAAGTAGATATATTAAACCAATCATTATTTGTATTCGGGCGAATCTTTCTCCAATACAATTTCTTTTTCCTGTTCCAAAAGGCATGAACACATGATCATTTAATTTTTCAAATTCCCGTGAAAATCTTTCCGGGATAAATTTGTCAGGTTCTGGAAATAGCTTTGGATCACGTTGAACTTCGAAAGTACTTAGTAATATTTTTGTTCCTCTTTCTATTTTGATGTTCCCAACGGGAAGTACGGAATCTTTTACACATTTTCTTGTGAAAAAACCTATAGGAGGATACATTCTCAGGCTTTCATTCAGAACCATCTCAAGATATTTCGCATCGTACAGGCACTCATAAGTCGGATTGTTATTATACTTCTTAAAAATGTCATCAATTTCATCATGGACCCGCTTCAATACATCTGGGCGACGACCTAGTTCAATTAAAGTAAATAACAAAGCTGTTGCACTAGGTTCAACACCAGCAGTGAAGAAGAAAAATGCTTGAGCTGCCATAAGCTCATCAGTGGGCTCAATGCTGTATCCAGTTTCACTATCTTTTATCTCTCCTTTCTTTTGTAAATTTATGCATATATCTGCAAAATCGGGTTTCCCTACACCTTCCTTTTCCCTTTGTCGTATCAGCTGTTTTACAGCGTTAATGAAAAATGTTTCATGCTCTGCGAATAACGCTAGCTTCAGCTTTCGGAATAACCACGGACTGACGAGTAAAATTGAAAACCTTAAATTTGTCCAAAATGTAGGCACGAGTGCATTTTGGGCCATACGAAGAAAAGGTGAATCAAAGACGGACTCCGTAGTAATACCAAATACTGAAGCACCAATCGCTGCACTACAGAAAGTAGAGAGGGTTTCAAAAACATTTCCTTTTAACTTCTCCGGATGATGATTCAAATATTTTACAAAGTCTTGCGCACTTTTGTCCATAACACTGTACATATTTTTAAGTTTTGCGAGACTAAATAAAGGCGTGATATTTTGGCGCATTAGCTTCCACCGATTGCCGTTCATAAATAGAATACTATCAGCTAAACGATCACCTGGTGGTATTTCAACTCCTTTGTGGTAGAAGGACTCAAAATCCAGTTGCATAATGTATTGTATATTTGTAGAATCTCTGACAAGCACAGTCGGAGAACTTACAGAACCAATTCCAACGGCGGCTGCATCAGGGTATTTTTTATAAATATCACCGAGTATTTCAAAAAACGCCTGCTCACCAAAAACGAAGTCCCATAATGGACCCCAGATTTTATTTCTCGGATAAAAGTCAACACCACGTTGTTTCCAGTAACTTTCGTTATATTTACCGAAGTAATGAATGAAATAAAGCACAACAGTAGTCAAAAAAATTAACGCCGGAATCAACATTTCGTTTTATTATTGATGCGTACAATGTACATAATGACATAAATGATTACAATTAATTTACTTATATAGTAAGAAACCTGTTATCTTGAGGTTAGATAAAACTGTTTTTAGTCGTGATTTACGCTCACAAAGAAGTTATATTATCTTATAAACACGTATTAACATTATTTTAAACATGTACTTCATATATACTTCAATGGTTTCCACCGGGGATCGAACCTTGGATACTCGCATATTGTGAAATTTACAGCTAGTGTCTTTTTTTACCTTTAACTACAATGGCTTACATATTACTGGACTTGTATTTTTGGCTTAAAACTATTCTGATACACCGAAAACACATGTTTATAGAAACAAGTATTCAATTACACACTTCTGCCCGCTGCTTTGATCGCATGGAATTCCTAAATTTTGTTAAGAAACATACCAAGTCTCTTTTTAACTGACTTCAAAAAAGAAGGAGGTACTCAATTCGATTGCATTCTTATGTGTGTTACCTCAGAGCTTTTTTCTAAGTGAACAAATTTTAATAATTCTTTTTTTATTTGAAAACTAGTAGTTTTCATGTAGTACCATATGAATTTGATCAAGATCTGACTAATATTTTTGTGTTATCCTTAATTATGCGTATTTACTTGACTTAGACTACATTAATGATGTTCTTATTTTATTTATATTGAAGTCGGTTGTTGTAATTTTTTTTCATTATATCACTTGTTATAGAATAAGAATAACAACCAAACACATTATTCTGATGCTATGTCGATACTGTGGCCCATAAAACCTACATCTATCCTCGATTAAGAATAAAAATGTAGATGCATTGTCACAGCTGAGGACTAAGAAAAATACCTCGAAACCAGTTAAAACGGTGTCGTTTCTCCACACTCACTATAACGCACCTACTATATATTATAACATACATACATACATATAATCACGCCTCTTTCCCGTAGGGGTAGGCAGAGACCACTTCTTTCCACTTGCTACGATCCTTACATACTTGTTTCGCTTCGTCCACTTTCATTATTCCCTTCATACATGCTCTACGGTTTAGGGTACTCTTAACCTGGCCTTTTTTCAAGATATATTATAAGCACCCTTTATTTTGCATATTATTATGTGATAAATAAACATGATTTAACATAATAAATAGAAACATTGGCCAGCCTCATATTATTAAATCATGTTTCTTTTACAATTTTTTGTCACTTAAAATTATTGTAGATTTATGTATTTCTGATGACTTCCCATAGTCCATAGTACACATTACAATATTAGGCACTAATAGTTATAATTTTTGTTTTCAGACTGACTGTATTTTCTACTTTCTGTGGTCGCCTTTGAGTAAGGTTATTCGTGCCTTTTTTATTGAATTTGTACAACATATATTTGGCGTGTATGATATGTTTATCTTTTTTTTTGGTGTTAGCAAATGGACTATGCTCACAAAGCGCAAGCAATTTGGAAACAGAAATCACACAAACATCTAATGGGTAATGGTTGAAATGTCACTAAGTCACTTTGATAAAATTAAAAAAAATATTTATCACAACGATCGACATTTTACGTCAGCGACTTACGTCCGAAATTAATATTCGATCTTCATCCAATTTTAACTATCTAAGATTGATAATTTAATCTACATAATCATATATTTGCTTGATTATGTATATAGAATATACATAATCAAGCTATTAGAGACGTACGCATTATAGAGTACGAACCGTAAGCATGGATATGAACCTCACCGAAATAGAGGAGCCTGTCCTGGAGCCACACTATGTTTAATTTCAAATACCGACACCTCGCATGTCTCATATTTGTATGCGTATCGTAAAATCAATTTCATGCTTTTGTGACACGCACATTTCAAACGCGAAACTGAAAGGTTGGGACCTGTTGGCCGTGTAGTGGCGGTTAAGAATATACACTACCCCATATCTTCCCGTGGGTGTCGTAAAAGGCGACAAAGGGAAACAGGCAGGAGATGGGCAGCAGAATCTTCCTGATAACAGCAATATTACAATAAAAAAATTGCGGTTGCCAACCCGGTCGCCAAGCGTGGCAACTATGGCAAATACCCCCCATGATAAAAGTTACAAAAAGGCGGCCCCCAGTCCCCGGCGGCCCCGCTATTTCTGACTACGGTGGCGACCATGATGACAGCGGGGCAGGGGGTGCTAAGAATCTCCGGTGGAGGTTCGGTTGCCACCTACGACGACTCGACCTGGCAACTCATAACGTACGCACCCTGAGGCCTGACGAGAAGATCCTGGAGCTGGAAGAAGAGATAGACAAGTTGCGCTGGAATGTCATAGGATTATCCAAAGTCTGAAGAGAGGGGGAGGACACGGTAATCCTAGAATCCGGCAATTTGTTCTATCACCGGGAGGGCGACCTTCTGTCTCAAGGAGGTGTCGGATTTATCGTCCATAAGTCTCTCGTTAACAGCGTTGTAAAGTTTGGGAGTGTGTTGACGAGGGTTGCGTACCTTATACTCAGAATTACCAAACGGTATTCGCTGAAGGTCATACAGGTTTACGTACTAACCTCGGCACACCCTGATGAGGAGTTGGAGAAATTGTATGAGGATATCTCTAGAGCCATGCATTCATCCCAAACCCACTATACGGTGTTAATAGGATATACGTGCTGTTTTTGAGAGTCATGACGAATCGTCTCGCGAGCAGACTTGACGACTTCCAGTCTCCCGAACAAGCCGGTTTTCGAAAAGGCTTCAACACCATATACAACATACATACCCTTTGGCAGATTGTACAGAAGACAGAGGAGTACAATCTGCCACTTTGCCTTGCGTATGTGGACTATGAGACAGCCTTTGATTCTGTCGAAATTTTGGCGGTACTGCAGTCCCTTCAGCGATGCCAAGTTAACTGTCGGTATATCGAACTGCTGAAGTTCTTGTACAGAAGGGCTACGATGGCTATCCGAGTACAGAACAAGAGTACGAAACCCATCCAATTGCAGAGAGGTATAAGACAGGGTGACGTCATATCCCCGAAACTCTTCACCGCTTCATTGGAAGACGTTTTCAAGCTTCTGGACTGGAAAGGATACGGTATTAACATCAATGGCGAGTACATCACTCACCTTCGATTTGCCGACGATACAGTCCTTATGGCAGAATCGCTGGAGGATCTCAACACTGTGCTCAATGACCTCAATAGTGTCTCCCAACGGATAGGTCTTAAGATGAACATGGACAAAACAAAGATCATGTTTAATGTCCATTTCACACCTATTCCGGTAGATGTTGGGGACACTAAGCTCGAAGTTGTTGACGAGTATGTTTACCTGGGACAAGTAGTTCGACTAGGTAAGTTCAACTTCGACCGAGAGGTCAATTGACGGATTCAACTCGGTTGGGCAGCGTTCGGGAAATTACGGCACATCTTCTCGTCAGGTATACCTCAAAACTTGAAAACAAGACTGTACAACCAGTGCATTTTGCCAGAGATGATGACCTATGGAACTGAGACGTGGTCCTTCACTGCTGGCCGGATGAGGAAGCTCAAGGTCGCTCAGCGAGCTATGGAGAGGGCTATGCTCGGAGTTTCTCTGCGTGATAAACTTAGAAATGAGGATATCCGCAGTAGATCCAGAATGACCGACATAGCCCAACGGATTAGTAAGCTGAAGTGGCAATGGGCCGGCCATATAGCTCGAAGAACCGACAACCGTTGGGGAAAAACGTTCTCGAATGGCGGCCTCGTACCAGCGGACGAAGTGTAGGGCATCCCCCCTTTAGATGGAGTGACGAACTGTTACGATATGCAGGAAGTCGATGGATGCAGGTGGCTCAGGACCGTGCTTTGTGGCATTCTTTGGGGGAGGCCTATGTTCAGCAGTGGACTTGTGAAGGGCTGTAATGATGTAATGATGGGTCTTGTTAGTTCTAGTGCTATATTTAACTTTAACTTGGCTAGACTGCAAAAGCTGGTCTACGCGAGCTGCATTGTGTAAAAAGCGCGTGGCTCGTTAATACTAGTGGCCGCAGTGATTGCGCGGGCGAAACACGGCAATAGACGTGGGGGCGAGTAGCTCAAACTAGTTCGAGTTAATTAAGCGCTTCGTAATGGAGTTCTCTTCAAAATCCTATATGTAATAATAAATAAATTTCCAAGCATCAACAATAAAAAATCCAAACGTATCCACACATACTTTCATATAAGTATTCAAAGGTTTATAGGAATGCAAGTTCGTATATTTTCATAAAACGAATAAAGTTCTTTTTCATTTTCTCGTGTAGCACTAACTATGTGAATTCCAATTTGTACTTCTAACATTCACCATTTAAAGTAACTATTTTCCAATTAAAATAAATCATCTTTTGTCATACAGCTATTTGGACATTCGATTAGACAGATACTATTTTATTTAATCGCAAACATAATACTTAATTGAATTCTTAATTTATTGAATCGAGTTTAAAAATACTTTATATTAATCGAGTTTAAAAATTATAATTTCATCGCTAGCAAAAAAGATTGACGTGTGAGTGTTGTCCTTTTAAACAATAATCATATAATATTTTTGGTAGTATGAAAAGGTTTGTTTCTCTTCTGCGGATCCGTCGAACTGCGCGGTTGTGATAACGGATGTGTTGCGTCAAGCTATGGAGTACTTTATCCCCTTCTCTGACGCTCCTACCGGTAGCAAAGCTCGCCCATGGTTTAACGCTGAATGCGCCCAAGCTGAAAAGCGCAAGCATTTAGCTTACCTATCCTGAGTTGACGCTCGAAACCGTAAAGCTCCGGATATTAGCTCCAAGAAGAGAACTTTCAACCAG
Organism: Parnassius glacialis; assembly: GCA_033319125.1. Taxonomy (NCBI): domain Eukaryota; kingdom Metazoa; phylum Arthropoda; class Insecta; order Lepidoptera; family Papilionidae; genus Parnassius; species Parnassius glacialis. The sequence goes on along the minus strand of JAVANC010000001.1, from coordinate 53,112,727 downwards.
ACCGCCAAGTCCTACAAAAAAACATTACGGCAAGCTAGTCTCGATCGCATTAAACATATTGGCGCAAAACTCTCTGCCAGACCATCCGGCACTAGAGCTTTTTGGTCTCTCGCCAAAGCGGTCGAGACAAACTTCTCTCGGCCTACACTGCCTCCATTGGAAAACCAGATGGCACACTGGCTCATACGGCTAAGGAGAAAGCGGACTTGTTCTTATCTCTCTTTGCCTACCATTCACATCTGGACAGTGGCAACAACGTTCCACCAAAATTACCTCACTGCGGGACCTCTATGTCGGAGATTCGTATAACGAATAAGGAGGTTCTTAAAACCTTGCGGTGTCTAAAGCTAGTGGACCAGATGGTATACCAGCCATAGTCCTAAAGGGTTGTGCACCTGAGTTGTCTCCTGTGTTGACACGCTTGTTCCGCCTCTCATTTAGTACTGGGATAGTGCCAAAATCCTGAAAGCTGACCAACGTGCAGCCTGTTCCAAAAAAAGGCAGCCGCGCCGACCCTGCCAATTATCGTCCAATCTCAATTATCTCCATACTCTGCAAGATTATGGAGCGCATATTGAATGCCCGCTTAATGGCATAACTAGAACAGAATGACCTCCTTAGTGACCGGCAATATGGGTTTCGTCAAAATCGGTCAGCTGGGGACCTTCTAGCGTATGCCACACACGTATGGGGCGAGGCACTCGAGAACTGTGGGGAAGCACTTGCTGTTTCCCTTGATGTCTCGAAGGCCTTTAACAGAGTTTGGCACACTAGCCTTTTGGGGAAGCTTCCAGCGTACGGCTTATCTCCTGGTCTGATTGAATGGGTAAAGGACTTTCTGAGTGAACGGTCTCTCCGGGTCGTCGTCGATGGCTGCTCATCCGATCCTATGGCGACTAAAGCCGGTGTTCCTCAGAGGTCCGTTCTCTCCGCAACTCTATTCCTACTGCATATAAATGATCTACTTATGCCCAGTATCTATGGGTATGCAAACGATAGCACAGTTGTTGAGAGATACCAACCAAGTCCTCGGGCCAGTCGGGATTAAATCCAGTCCGAAAGAGAAGCTATGGTAGAGCGTGTGAATCTCACATTACAGGCAGTCTCCGATTGGGGCGATGCCAATCTTGTGAAGGTCAACGCCTCAAAAATACAAGCGTGTCTCTTCACTGCAAAAAGGAGCCAGCTCACCTTGGCTCCTTCTTTTCGAAATGTATCACTGAAATATACCGACCGCCTTGAGTTGTTAGGGTTTCAAATATCCTCAAATTTGAACTTCGGACGGTTCATTGAGTCCAAGGCTAAAGCAGCTGCAAGGAAGATGGGAGTCCTTGCAAAGGTGCGGCGATATTTCACGCCGGGACAGCTGCTTACTTTATATAAAGCGCAAGTTCGGTCGTGCATGGAGTATTGCTGCCATATATGGGCTGGTGCTGCAAAACGCCACCTAGGAGCTTTGGACTCAATGGAAAGGCGTGCTAAGAGGCTTATTGGTGACCCGAATTTGGTTAAAACCAATCTTACCAGCCTCGAACACAGACGTAAAGTAGCCAGCCTTTCGGTTTTCTACAGGATGCATTTCAGAGAGTGTGCGCAGGAATTACATAATTTAATTCCACCCTCTCCCTTCCACCATCGGACAACCAAACGTTTGGCCAGTCTCCACTCTTTCGTTGTTGACTTACCACGCATTCGAACCAAACCGTTCGCCACGTCGTTCATCATGCGTACAGCAAAGAAATGGAATAAGTTGCCAGCATCTGTCTTTCCATCCGATTACATGTGGTTGTCTTCAAGGCAAGAGTGAATAGGCTTTTGTTAAGTCAGTGCGCTTCACCATCTTAGGCTACATCACCACTTACCATCAGGTGGGATCGTAGATAAGCGCTGGCTTAGTAGAATATAAAAAAGCATGTTATTTAATTTTTTTTTATAGTATAAGGGTGACAAACGAACACACAGTCCACTTGATGGTAAGTGGCTGCTGCGGCCCATAGACATCTACATCTATCCTCCATTACAATTCAAAATATAGATGCGTTGTCACCCGTGAGAACTAAGGTGGAATGCCTCATTTCCAGTAAAAAGGGCCTCCGGCCACCTGCACTCACCAAGCGAAACGCAGAGGTGAACCTCTACTTCACGCTGGTTTTCTGTAAGGTCGTGGTACCACCCCGGTTCGAGCCGGCCCATCCGTGCGACAGCAAAAGCTGCCGCGTGGCTCTACCACTGTTGAATACGTTTCAAATAAAGTAACATTTTGTTCACCTAATGTTGCACACTTACGTTGGACAGAATGCATGGAATGGATAACCAAGCGCAAAAAGCCTTTTAACGTCGTAAATCCTCGCCTTAACCACTTGAAACGCAATTTTTTCGAGTTGAACCCTCACTATGACCGGTTCTGTACGTCGCTCGCGTTATTGCGCCCGCGTCGCGACCCATACCAAGCTGTTAGTTTGGCCAAATCCACAAATTGGCACAACAGCAAATGTTTCGGCGTAGGTGATGAGAAAGATACCAATTGAAAATACAATATAAGATGCCACTGAATTATAAGGAACTTTGACTTGGCTTCTCCCAGTCTAGGGGGAATTGGTCTGAATTTTCAAGCTTGGTAGGCGAATTGAAACAAGATGATACCTACAAAGTTTATTTTATGGTGTACAAAGTTAAGTTAAAGAGGCAGTCTTTAAATAAGCAACATTTTTGAAGTGCTTACTAATTTTAATATTATGTATGAATACTATATAATACTATTATGTATGAATATTACTGCAAGCTAATACTATATGCTCGTATAAAATTTAACTAAAAAGTATACTTGATTGTAAATAATATGATTATCGTCGTATTTATTTAGCATAAAGTATGTAAATCAAACAATATCATTAAAAATAATAAAAATAAAACAGAAATGAATAATTATTTTATTGATTATAAAATTAATTGTTAAAGGTTTGAAGCACAAATCTGGACACAATTTGTTTTTTGCATTGCATTTCATAAGTTGATATTAAAATATTATCATCATTATTGCATTCAATTCAGTTACATACTGCCCCGTAATGATAAGAAATTATAATGAAATACTAAAGGACATATACAAAACACTGTTTAAAAAATTTAAATAAAATGATTAATTTATTATTATAATTTGATATTTCTCGGTATAAATTCTACATCAGTATTTGCAGGTCTTACTTGAAATTGTTCTTTCTTATACTTAGTTTTATCAACTTGAACCTAAGTTTTACTGTAATATATCTTAGTAGATATATGAAACCGGTCATTATTTGCAATCGGGCGCATCTTTGTCCAATACAAATCCATTACCTTTTCCAAAAGGTATATATGCATGATCAGTAAATGCTTGGGATCCGGGTAAAAATCTTTCTGGAATAAATTTGTCAGGTTCAGGGAAGAGCTTGGGATCATGATGCAGTTCGAATGGATTAAATAATATTTTTGTACCTATCTCTATTTTGATATTTCCAAAAGGTAGAACGGAATGTTTTACTCATTGTCTTCTGAGTACACCAAGAGGAGGATACATTATCAGGCCTTCATTTAAAACCATCTAGAGATATTTTGCATCAGACAGGCACTCATAAGTCAGATTAATATTATACTTCTTAAAAATATCATCAATTTCATCATAAAATCACTTCAATATATTTGGATGAAGTACAAATTCTATAAATGGACCAAACAAAGCTGTTGCATTAGGTTCAACATCGGCTTTGAAGAAGAAAAGTGCTTGAGCCGCCATAAGCTCATCAGTAGGCTTAATGCTATATCCCGTTTCTTCGTCTTTTATTTCTCCTTTCTTTTGCAAAGTTATGGATATATCTGCAAAATCGGGTTTCCTCATACTTTCCTTTTCCCTTCGTCGTATCAGCTGCTTTACAGCATTGATGAAAAATGTTTTATACTCTGAGAATGACGCAAGATTCAACTTCTAGAACAAGTACGGACAGAATAGTAAAATATAAAGGACAATGTCTAGAATCGCCCTGTGTAGTAAAATCATCGGACATACACGATAATTAATTTCCTATTTTATTATGTTAGTTGCATATACTTTTATAACACGGACTAGCTACGTGCAAAAATGAACATTAAAAAGTATTATACACGATTAATAACATTTATCGCCGCCATTTTCGCCAAACAGCATGTGGTGCCGAAAAATGATTAGGGATGCCCAATCAATTGAAATTTTTGAATTTTTAATGAACTGTTGTATATTTTTTAATCTGAATTATATTTTGAATTTACAAGTAGTATAAGTGTATTTTACGTCTTACTAAACGATAAATTACGAGTTTACGACAATGAACAAAAAAAACACTTCTCGTTACTCATTTAATTATAAATGTTTTTTTTTAAAGAGCAATATTGCAGACTAGATACAGATGTTAATATTAATATTGTTACAAGTATGAAAGAAGTAGAGACGCACGTGTTATGATTTCTAATATTTACGCGAACACTACACATTTCAGTAAAACTAATTTTACGGATTTTATCGCGTATATTAACTTATTTTTTATATTCCCGACGTTTCGGGTGCTTTTCAGCACCCGTGACCACGGGTGCTAGAAAGCACCCGAACGCACGCAATGAAAGCACAGAGACGCTCGTGTTATTAAAAGTTAAGTAGGATATTGTCATACTTGTTATGTTATTAATATTATCATATGACAAAAAATAATGTATTTAATACTCTTTGTAACGTATGGCTATAATAAATCTTAGGAAATATTCATAAATCGTATCGTATTTGGCGTTCCTATTTTTGATGTCACTAAATGGTCACTTGTCCTTTGTCAGTATCTCATGAAAAAAATACGATCTCCAAATAGATTCAAATCGAACATACTAGAATTATTTGACTTTTTTTCCTTTCATCATGAAATTAATAAACGTAACATCATGCCTGTATTTCCCAGAAGGAGTAGGTAAAGGTGTGTAGTACTGTTATGGTATACGTCTCATGTAATAGGGGCTGCGCGTATTGCCAAACACCGGACACAAATCCAGACTCCGTGCTACTACTGGGAACTTCAAGTTATTAAAACCCAATAATAATTTGCCCGACCCTAGGATTGAACCCAGAACAGAACAGTTTTTCTGTCTGTCACAAGGAACAAATGTTCCAACTATGCAAATGTATTTCTTGAATCGTTTAAAATATAGCTAGTTCTTGAATAAGTCCGATTCGAGAGGTTTTTGTATCGACATCGGACAAGGATTATTCAGATCTATATCGATCTGAAAAATCGATTATTCTACTATAAGCAATCGTTAATCGCACGTAAGTGTGAGTAACGACCCAAGAGCGAGTCTTATCCGACATTATTCCGATGATATCCCGGACGTCAGTCTGAGCGAGATTAGAATGGCTCGAGGATGGAATTACAGCGGAGCTTCTGAAAGCAGGTGGAAAACCGGTACTTGAAGTCCATCATAAGCTCTTTAATTTCGTCCTCCATGGTGGCATTATACCGGAGGCGTGGAGCAGAAGTGCGGTAGTCTTGTTCTTCAAGAAAGGCGACAACGCTCTCTTGAAGAACTACAGACCGATTTCCCTTCTGAGCCGCGTCTACGTGCTGTTTTCGAGAGTCATTACGAATCGTCTCGCGTGCAGACTTGACGACTTCCAACCTCCCGAACAAATCGGTTTCCGAAAAGGCTTTAGCACCATAAACCACATAAATACCCTTCGGCAAATTGTACAGAAATCCGAGGAGTACAATTTGCCACTATGTCTGGCGTATGTGGACTATGAGAAAGCATTTGATTCCGTCGAAATTTGGGCGGTGCTGCAGTCCCTTCAGCAGTGCCAAGTTGACTGTCGGTATATCGAAGTGTTGAAGTGCTTGTACAGTAGGGCTACGATGGCTATCCGAGTACAGAACCAGAGTACGAAACCTATCCAATTGCAGAGAGGTGTAAGACAGGGTGACGTCATATCCCCGAAACTCTTCACCGCTGCATTGGAAGACGTTTTCAAGCTTCTGGACTGGAAAGGATACGGTATCAACATCAATGGCGAGTACATCACTCACCTTCCATTTGCCGACGATATAGTCCTTATGGCAGAATCGCTGGAGGACTAAGCATAATGCTCAATGATCTCAATAGTGTTTCCCAACGGATAGGTCTTAAGATAAACATGGACAAAACAAAGATCATGTTTAATGTCCATATCACACCTATGCCGGTAGTTGTTGGGAACACTAAGCTCGAAGTTGTTGACGAGTTTGTTTACCTGGGACAAATAGTCCGACTAGGTAAGTCCAACTTCGACCGAGAGGTAAATTGACGGATTCAACTCGGTTGGGCAGCGTTCGGGAAATTACGGCACATCTTCTCGTCAGGTATACCTCAAAACTTGAAAACGAGACTGTACACCCAGTGCGTGTTGCCAGTGATGACATACGGAACTGAGACGTGGTCCTTCACTGCTGGCTGGATGAGGAAGCTCAAGTTCGCTCAGCGAGCTATGGAACGGGCTATGCTCGGAGTTTCACTGCGTGATAAACTCAGAAGTGAGGATATCCGCAGTAGAACCAGAGTGACCGACATAGCCCAACGGATTAGTAAGCTGAAGTGGCAATGGGCCGGCCATATAGCTCGAAGAACCGACAACCGATGGGGAAGAAAGGTTCTCGAGTGGCAGCCTCGTACCGGCAGGCGAAGTGTAGGGCGTCCCTCCACTAGATGGAGTGACGATCCGGTAAGATATGCAGGAAGTCGATGGATGCAGGTGGCTCAGGACCGTGCTTTGTGGCATTCTTTGGGGGAGGCCTATGTTCAGCAGTGGACTTGTAAAGGGCTGTAGTGATGACGATGAATCGAATATTTCTACTATCATCTCTCATTATGTCAAAATTATATTGGTTGGCGTCGTTTGCAATTGTAATTGGTAAGACTTTCCATTGACGTCCGACGAGTTCGGATTGATTCGGTTGATATCTATTTTTACAGAAAGGTCACATTTTTATAAGCACACACGCAAAATTTTAACATGCAGAAACGCGTACTTTTTGAGAAATAAAGTATTCAAAATCACTTATTTTCTGCCGACTTCCAAAAAGGAGACGGTACTCAATTCGAGTGTATGTTTTTTTTTATGTGTTACCTCATAACTTTGTACTGGGGGAAATGATTTCGATGATTCTTTTTTTATATGAAAGCTGATAGTTTTCGTGTGGTCCCGTATGAATTTAATCAAGGTCAGACTAATGGTTATTGAGTTATTCTTAAATAACTTATAATGAAGTCGCTTATATTGAAGTCGGCTGTACAAAATTTTTAATTTTAAATTATTACAATATTTTGTTGTTTTTTTAAACCGGCTTTACGGCTCTGGGTTCTAGCTGTTATGAGCCTATTTTATTACGAATTTCGTCGAATAGAGGGGGGAGGGGAGGTATATGGGGACTAATTCAGATGGGTTTCTGTATCTATTTTTAGACTGCAACGTCTCCGGTGCTATATAACCACTCTTAGGGTAGGACAGGCTTGTACCAGGTGGAATCGGGGTCAAGCAATTTGGTTCTTTGACATAAGTAGAACCTAACCTATTTTATTATTATTTGCCCTAATAGGTACTGTTAAAATAAAACAAATCAAATATAATTAATAATTTAAAAGTGGTAGAGCCACGCGGCAGCTTTTGCTGTCGCACGGATGGGCTGGCTCGAACCGGGGTGGTACCACGACCTCACAGAAAACCAGCGTGAAGTAGAGGTTTACCTCTGCGTTTCACTTGGTGAGTGCAGGTGGCCGGAGGCCCTTTTACTGGAAATGAGGCATTCCATCTTAGTCCTCACAACGCATCTACATTTTGATTTGTAATAGAGGATAAATGTAGATGTCTATGGGCCGCAGCAACCACTTACCATCAGATGGACTGTGTGCTCATTTGTCACCCTTATCCTATAAAAAAAAATCAATTTTTAAACATATCGTATAACCTTAATTAATTCTTTGAAGACATCTTTATGTGCTATTTTTATTTTTCTTCGCCAAGAATATTCAATGAGCCAGTCTGTAAAGCTTGCTTTATAACCATCCCTATTGAACATAACTTTTAAATTTCGTCAGTGACTTTCTATTCTTTGTGTGTGTGTCCCGTCTGGTACCACAAATTTATTTATAGGGTCGCTGTGATTTACTTTCTTATGTATATATATCCATATTGAGGTAGGCAATCATAGGCTCTCCAAAACCAGTATGGATTTCAGTGCCTATCTCCACATCCTTTTATATTAGTGGCACCAACATTTCCGCAGATCTATCATTATCGGGACACACTTCTAATCTCAAATTATTTTTCCCATTTTCTACCATGCCCAGTAGCCAGTGACCTTCAATATGTCTCTCTTTATTGTACTTTCTTTTACCAAATTTTGATTCATCTATTTGTACGATTTTGCCTGGACCGCCACTCTTGCTGTTAACTTCTTGGTGCTCTAGTTCATAAATAATTACTGTCTCCCGACAGTAAGAAAACCAGTCAGTTATTGTCCTTGTTGATAAAACCGTTTGTATATCTTCACGGGCTGGCTCTAATTTTACTTGATGATAACTATATTTTTGGCTGAACATAAACATCAATAAAAATTGCAACTCGATAGACAACCGCGCATTCTCGAACCATGCTCCCACTGCCCGACTCACAACCTCAGACCGACAGTGAGTCTTTCTGCATCGGAAGATGCCAAGCTGACCAGTCTTACTGCTGGAGCTTAACATCATAGGTTTCCTATGATATGTTCACATTTTTTCAGTAAGAAGGAGCCTATCAACATCATCATCATCATAACAGCCTTTCATAAGTCCACTGTTGAAAATAGGCCTCCCCCAAGGAATGCCACAAAGCACGGTCCTGAGCCACCTGCATCCATCGACTTCCTGCATGTCTTACCAGGTCGTCAATCCATCTCATGGGGGGTCGCCCTACATTTCGCCTACCAGTACGAGGCTGCCACTCAGGAACCTTTCTTCCCCATCGGTTGTCGGTTCTTCGAACTATATGGCCGGCCCACTGCCACTTCAGCTTACTAATCCGTTGGGCTATGTCGGTTACTCTGGTTCTACTGCGGATATACTCATTTCTAAGTTTATCACGCAGAGAAACCCCGAGCATAGCCCTCTCCATAGCTCGCTAAACGACCTTGAGCTTCCTCATACGGCCAGCAGTGAAGGACTACGTCTCAGATCCGTAAGTCATCACTGGCAACACGCACTTGTTGTACAATTTCGTTTTAAGTTTTTGAGGTATGTCTGACGAGAAGATGTGTCTTAGTTTTCCGAACGCTGCCCCACCGAGTTAAATCCGTCGATTGACCTCTCGGTCGAAGTTGGACTTACCTAGTCGAACTATTTGTCCCAGGTAAACATACTCGTCAACAACTTCGAGCTTAGTGCTCCCAACAACTACCGGTATAGGTGTGACATGGACATTAAACATGATCTTTGTTTTGTCCATGTTCATCCTAAGACCTATTTGTTGGGAGACACTATTGAGGTCATTGAGCATGGTGCTTAGGTCCTCCAGCGATTCTGCCATAAGGACTATATCATCGGCAAATCGAAGGTGAGTAATGAACTCGCCAGTGATGTTAATTCCGTATCCTTTTCAGTCCAGAAGCTTGAAAACGTCTTCCAACGCAGCGGTGAAATGTTTCGGGGATATAACATCACCCTGTCTTACACCTCTCTGCAATTGGATAGGTTTCGTACCCTGGTTTTGTACTCGGATAGCCATCGTAGCTCTACTGTACAAACACTTCAACCCTTCGATTTACCGACAGTCAACTTGGCACCGCTGAAGGGACTGCAGCACCGCCCAAATTTCAAGAAAGGCTTTCTCATAGTCCATATACGCCAGACATAGTGGCAAATTGTATTCTTCGGACTTCCGTACAATTTGCCGAAGGGTATATATGTGCTAAAGCCCTTTCAAAAACCGGCTTGTCCGGTAGGCTGGAAGTCGTCAAGTCTGTCGATTTGTAATGACTCTCGAAAACAGCACGTAGACGCGGCTCAGAAGAGAAATCGGTCTGTTGTTCTTCAAGAGAGCGTTGTTACCTATCTTGAAGAACATGACCAGCGCACTTCTGCTCCACGCCTCCGGTGTAATGCCACCATGGAGGACGGAATTAAAGAGCCTCTGAAGGACTTCAAGTATCGTTGTTCCACCCGCTTTCAGAAGCTCCGCTGTCATTCCACCGTCGCCTTGGGCCTTGCCGTTTTTAAGGTGCTGGAGAGCCATTCTAATCTCGCTCAGACTGACGTCCGGGATATCTTTGGAATAGTGTCTGATAAGATTCGCTCTTGGATCGCTACGTACACTTGCGTGTGGCTCCAACGATGACGTGTACAGCTGTCTATAGAACCTCTCAATCTCACTCGAAATCTCAGGTGCCCCAGAAACGATGCTGCCACACTCGGTCTTCAGCTTTGACAGTTGGCTCTTTCTGGCAGACAGATCACTGGCAAAGACTTTGGAGCCTTGGTTCCGCTCGACCGCTTCTTCAATACAAGCTGTATTGAAGTTGCGTAAATCGTGCCTCATGCATTTGGAGATCTATCTGTTCAGTTGCCTGTATGCTGTCAAATCTGTTGAAGTCTTCAGCAAATACAATGCACTGAGCTGGGGTGTTGAGCCGGGTAATGATTTTATACATATTCCAATGGCACCTAAAACAAACAAAAAAGTTCCTATTAGAAATCTAATTACTGCTTTACTTGTCAGCTTTTTCTGTGAAGTTTACATTTGTGGCTTTATAAGAAAACACAGTGAACCAACCTTATTTCCTCGGAATAATAGTGAACTTTTCTGCCAGACGACCCAGAAGCTTGAGGTTCCGCATCATCAACGTCGTTCTCAGACGACGACGGAGATAAAGGCGGCAGTACCGACACGGTACTGGGAACGGTAGCGCGGGAACTACCAGCTACTGGTTCCGATGGCACAGTCATGGGCAGAAGTAGCTCACTAGAATCTAACACTTGCACACACGGGGAACCTGCAAAAGAGCTCGCAAAAAGTGGCTCATTAGAGTCTAACACTTGCACTACACTCGATTTTTCAGACGACACAGCAGAACATGAAACCTGGGGCTTCAGAGACGCCATGGTGTTAGTCAAATGTTGTTTTTACTGACAGGAGTACGTAAACGCTCTTAACTGCTAGGGACACAAACAATGACTAAATATTAGGGATGTCGATCTGAGATCGAGTTTTCAGGCCCAAAATATCGTTTTTTTTTCAAATCGGTATGCAGTACAGAATCGATCCAATGAATCGATATTTCACCCTTGAAAATCGCCATTAAAACTTATTTTACCGATAAGAGATCATTTATTGTGTTATCTTTCTTTTTTTTTCCATAAGAGTTCATTTATTAAGGTATATTATAAATGCAAACAGGAAAATATATATATATTTTAGAAATAGATTTTTTATGAATCGATAGAGCTTACGATTGAAAATCTACCTTTTTCGGAAAGAATCGACATCCCTACTGACGACGAGTGACGACAATGACATTACAAAATAGCACCAGTTTTACGATAGGAATTTAACATTAAACATTGCAAGAATAATTAATTTTCAAATAATTTTTTTCTTACAAAGTACGCAATTTCCGCATGTTAAAACTTTGTTTGTGTGCTTATGATAGTGTAACCTTACTGTAAAAATACGTATCAACACAGAACTCGACGGACGTCAATGGAAAGCTAAGCCTTGTAATGGTCTTTGTAATTATATCGGTGTTATGGTGACTTTCGGGACTATATATTGAACATTACAACTTGGCTATTTTAATGGACTCTGATTGCTTTCAAGAACGACTTACCTTGCTGTGGTTTTTGGAGCTGTGTACCACTCAAACGATAACCTAGCATTCATAAACGGACTTACGCATACGCAATGGAAAGAGTATTTTGTGTAAATTGCGGCTCTGCTGGTGATACAATATTGTTGAAAGATGAACAGAGAAGCAATCGTGCAATATTGCTGTAATTGCATTGTTGTACGCAGAACCATCGGTTGCTGCGCCCATGTTATGACCATTATTTGGTACTTGAGCTTTACGAGACATCAAAATATATCGACATCCCAGCACAGTTTTTAGACAATATTCTTATTTCCAGTTTAGAAGATGAACAATAAACATGAAATTAATCTGTGTTTTATTTCTAATTCAAATATAATAAGTTAATGTAGGTGTAAAAACAACTTATACTACCAATTAGGTACTAAGTCGGTAAGGCTGGTTTCATAGTCACGCGTTTGAACAGCCTCGTCCAGACGCACACGCTTGCCAATGCACTAGATAGTAGTCGATAATATTCACGCTGTTCACGCGCGCGCTGTTGAAAATTGGTTGAAACCGTGGTTGATACGCTCGATGTTCGACGGCATGTCTAGCGGCGTGACTGACAGCCTATTATATCCTTATACATTTAGGTACTAGGTATCTTACCGTACCGTATATGCTAATGACAACATCTAAATGCTAACAGCCATTATAAACATACATTTTATTTTTACATTAATGCACACAAATATTATCTCACATTTCAAAATCAATGCTCAGAATTCAGGTTTGTTAACTAGATTCTATGCATTTATACGTTGCACTTACATACACTTAGGCTTTAAACCAAAAACTGCATACCTAATTATGTAAATAGGTACTAAAAATATCTAAATGTTTTAGGATATCATTTTTCAGTTTGTTAAAAATCACTCAGATCTATGAAAAACCGTAATACTCGTGGTTCGATTATAACCACAAAATATGATACTTTTTTTGAAATATACCTATTGCAGCTGGTCCGCTATAAAAATAAGAACAAATAGGAATTTGCTAAGGATCAACAATAAAATACATAATTTTTCGGTACTCTTGGTTCCAGGGCGAACAATGTATGGGCACAGAGCAATTTCCTTTCAAGTTTGACCAAAATGTAGGCACGATTGCATTTTAGGTCATGAGAAGAAAAGGTGATTAAAAAATGGACTCTGTTGTAATATAAAATAATGAAGCACTAATCGCTGCACAACAGAAAGTAGAGAGGGTTTCAAAAGCATTTCCTTATAACTTCTCCGTGTGATCATTAAAATATTATATACTTCTTGCGCACTTTTATCCATAACACTGTACATTTACCATTTACATTACCATTTTAACAGTGGTAGAGCCACGCGGCAGCTTTTGCTGTCGCACGGATGGGCCGGCTCGAACCGGGGTGGTACCACGACCTCACAGAATACCAGCGTGAAGTAGAGGTTTACCTCTGCGTTTCGCTTGGTGAGTGCAGGTGGCCGGAGGCCCTTTTTACTGGAAATGAGGCATTCCATCTTAGTCCTCACGGGTGACAACGCATCTGCATTTTGATTCGCAAACGAGGATAGATGAAGATGTCTATGGGCCGCAGCAACCACTTACCATCAGGTGGACTGTGTGCTCGTTTGTCACCCTTATCCTATAAAAAAAAAACATATTCTTTAGTTTAGTGAAACTGAATAATGGTGATATATTTTGACGCATTAGCTTTCACCGCTTGTCGTTTTAAAACAGAACAAACGACCAACCAAACGGTCTCCTGGATGTACCTCAAGTCCTCTGTGATAGAAGGACTCAAAATTCAATTACACAATATGTTGCATGTTTGTAACAGCTTTGAAAAGCACAGTCGGAGAACTTTCGGAACTTTGTTGAATTTCTTAAACAATGCGTTATTAATTTAATTCATAAATTAAAAAGGAATTTAATTTCTTATATGTGTTTACTGTTATTTCGACATTATATCAATAGAATGAAATGCTTTTTTTTTACATATTTCTTGTCTTATTATTTTATGTTTGCTACATAGATTTTCATAACTTTCATGATAACATTTATCACTTTAACCAAATAAAAATAATATATTATATATTGAGCTGGGGCGGCATCAGAGGCAGCTGAACTAAGTGGCGCAAATATGAGTCTCTGAGAGATGACTACATATTTGTGCTATTTGCTGCAGAGACTATCGGTCCGTGGGGTCCACGTGCGGTGAAGTTCCCAAAGGAACTCCATCCGCGGCTGGTCGTTGCTGCTGGTGATAAGACGGCTGGTTCTTTTGCTCGCTCAAAGGCTAAGTATAGCCATTAGGCGGGGAAACGCAGCCAGCGTTCTTGGCACGATACCACGGGGAGTAGGACTATATTATGATAATTAAGTTTCTAGTTTTAGTTTTCTTTTATTACTATAGTTTGTAACAAGTATTTTATGTAATGTATATTAAACTTAATATTGATTAAATATCTAATTTAAAGAAATATATTTTGATACTATAATTCGAGGGGTAGGCAGAGGGGTAGTTTTGGCACAATCCTGACACACCTCTCTCGCCTCCTTTACATTCATATATCTACACATACACGCTCGTCGATTCAGGGTACTCTTACTCTCTCCCATTTTCAATATATCGCCAATGTGGTTGATAAAACTTCGTCTAGGGCAGGTATGGGCAACCTTTGACTTGTTGAGGGCAAAACTTTAGCGTGCAAATACGTTCGTGGGCCGCGTTTAAAAGTACTTAGTGCATTTTAAAGTTTTTTTTTTATATGAGAGGGGGCAAACGAGCATGCGGATCACCTGATGGTAAGTGACAACCACCGCCAAAGAACAACCGCAACACCACTGGAATTGCAAATGCGTTGCCGGCCTTTTAAAAAGAAGTAGGCTCTTTTCTTGAAGGTCCCTAAGTCGTATCGGTCCGGAAAAATCGCTGGTGGTAAACTATTCCACAAGGAAGTTGTGCGAGGAAGAAAACGTCTTCTAAATCGCACAGTGGTAGACGGCCAATCATCCAGATGGTGTGGATGGTATCGGGAGTTCTGCGGCGATGTGCGTTCGTGAAATTTGGCGGCTGGGATTAATCCGAACAATTCCTCAGAGCACTCCCCGTGGTAAATGCGAAAGAAAATGCAACGAGATGCAACATCTCTACGCAGCGTCAATGAGTCGAGCCGATCGGAAAGGACTCGATCGTCGACGATTCGAGTCACTCTGCGCTGGATGCGGTCAAGTGGAAGGAGCTAGCACTGGGGAGCCCCAGCCCAGAGATAGGAACAGTATTACATGTGAGGCCGAACCTGCGCCTTGTAAAGTTGCAGGCGTTGTACCGGCATGAAATACTGTCCCGCTCTGCTGAGCACGCCAAGCGTTTTAGAGGCTAATTTGGCCTTCTCTTCCAAGTGACCACAAAACTGCACGTCACTCGATATGTCGACGCCGAGGATTCCGATACTGGCTGAGGCAACAAGGGGAGTACCTTGAAACTGTGGAGATACGACAAAGGGGTTCTTTTTAGCGGTAAACGCGCAAATTTGTGTCTTCTGAGGATTAAACTGGACTAGATTTAGTCGCCCTTATGTCGCATTATGAAATAATACGACAATGTTAATATAGTACAATTTATTAAAATAACAAAATGAAATTTAATAAAATGGTACATTATAATTAAATCGTTAAATTTGCAATTCTTACAAACTATGAAAGTTAAATACACCAAAATCAATGAGATACTTGAGCTTGAATTTGGGAAACTAATCCATCAAGATTTGGATTAATTCCACTGATACAAAGACATAAAGCATTTTCCAAATTATCGTCAGTCAGTTTTGTACGATGTGTTGATTTATTTACTTTCATCAATGAAAAGAACTATTCGCATTTATAAGTACTGCAAAACGCACAAATCAATCTTCTTGCAAATTTTCTAAGCTGCGATATATTGTCTTTTTATAGGTATTTTTTGTAGAAATCGCACAACTTGCACGTCTTCAAATTTGAATTTTAGGAGTGAGTTTTCTTAAATCTCGATCAACTCAAGTGTATTGGGGCATTTTGTACATTATATTTTGTAGGAGTAGCAAATAAACTGAAACAGTCTCCCATGTTTTTGAAGTCGCTAAATCTGTTCGAAAATTGTTCCAACAGTAACTTGAGTTCTTCAGCATATTGAGCATAAGCAATATTTTCACACGCAGAAAGCGTGTTAAAATGGTAACTGTTACCAGACAACATCTGTGACTCTCTGGCTGTATAAATCATTTACTAACTGTCCTAATTTTTTATATTTCAAATTTAAATCATTCAAATTGCCTTTAAGATCGACCAGAAATGCCTAGTCACATATCCATTTTGGGTCACTTAATTCAGATAGTGGTTTATCTTTTATTTTCATAAAGTCTGCTATCTCATTTCTAAGCTCGTAAAACCATTTCAACATTTTTCTTTTGCTCAGCCATCTGACTTCACAGTAATGTGTTACGTCGTTATATTCAGCTGATATTTCATCCAAAAACGCCTTGAACTGACGATGGTTAAGCCCTCGGGATCGAATAAAGTTGATGGTTTTTACTACTACATTCATAACATTCTGGAGTCGAATGGACTTAGAACAAAAGTTATGTTGGTGGATAATGCAATGAAGGACTGTCAAATCATCTTTTTGTACATTTAATTCAATTGCTTTTTAATTCAAAATTCCGATGAAACCTTTACGTAAGCCGACCATAGAAGGTGCACCATCAGTGCATTCTCTAATTAATTTTGACCATGGCAAGCCAAAACTTGTGAATACCTTTTGAACTTCAATAAAAATATCCTCTCCTGTAGTGGTTCCTTTTAACGGCTGTAAAGCAAGCAATTCCTCAGTAACAGTGAACTCCTTATCAACACCTCGAATAAATATAGCCAGTTGAGCTGTGTCAGACAAATCGGTGCTCTCGTCTAATGCTATGGAAAATGATTCAAAACCAGTCATACGGTCAGTCAATGTTATTTTTATATCATTAGCCAACATTTCTATACGACGAACAAGAGTTCGTCTTGACAAACTAATTTTTTCAAATTCATTTTTCTTTTCAGGACACACAATACCGCAAACTTCTAACATACACTCCTTGATAAATTCTCCTTCTGCAGATGGTTTTAATGCCTTTGCCAATTTTGAGCTAAGTATAAAACTAGCTTTCAAAACATTATCAAGTTGTGTTCGTTGTTTATGAAACATTTGTTGCTGTTTTTCCAAATTTGCGATAAGCTTCTGGATTTTTCTGTTCTTAATTGTCCTGTCAGGTAGCGCAGCGTAGCATGCTTAATTGAGTAATGCCTCTTTATTTTGAATTCTTTCATTACTAAAATGGATTTATTACACAGCAAACAAATAGGCTTACCATTGTGCAAGATAAAAAAGAATTCTTCAGTTCATTTTTCTTGAAACTGGCGACCCTCTGTGTCTACTTTTCGTTTCTTTCCACCAGTTATCATTTTTGTTTACTTTTCGTTCAATAAGCTTAATAAGAAACTTTAGTTAGTAACCACTCAAGATGCACACAAAGTCACAAAGCAAGTTGACGGTCGAGCAGTTCGCTAGGATATCGTTTCTCCAAATTCCAAAAAAAAAACCTTGGTAGCTCAAATAGAACTGAACTAACGTTCGGGCCATCCACCACATTATATAGGCAAAATGAAGGAATAATCTGGAATAAACTAGTTTAGAATGATTTAGAAGCAATAAATCTTTTGATGTGTCGCTCGTGAAGCGGCAAACCTCAAAGAATTTGATTGAGCAAGCCGAGTGGCGGCAATTATCAAAGTGTCACTCCCGTGAGTATAAGTACCTAAGGCGGGCTTCAGACTCCTGTATGATTCACGGCGTGAATTCACGCCGTAATTTTGCAGCGAAGTCGTCGCGAAAAACATGTCCCTCCACATTCGCTATTGTTCACAGTTTAGTTCGCGCGCTCGTCAAGAATAGACGCCGAAATATGCACTGCTATCGCCGTGACGCTATGCTCTTTGTGGCTCAATACTTATTGTTTCCTTTATTGGCATCCATGCGTCATGTACTTTTATTTTATTTTATGATCTTTGTGTTTAGCACCCCATAAAATGGGTTCGGCATAATAACACTCGATCAACATGAGTTCTTGCTCGTTTGGCCAACTGACGCTCATTTTGACGCACCGTCCTCCGTAAACAAACACAAATAAGCACAACCTCACGGCACCGAGTCATGTGCGTTACTGATTTCACGCACGAGTGTGGATGCGCTTGCGTTCGCGGGAGGTTCGCGCCTCGTAAACCCCTTGAGGCGGACGCAAAATACCGACACTGAACGGGGAACAAGGCGTGAAAGGGCGCAAAGCCCGTGAACGGGTGCGAAAGCCATCCAGATTCGCGGTTCGTGGCTTTCACGGGTCTTCACGGCGCGAGTTTGAAGGGCGCTTAACCACTTAACCGTCCACCCCGCGCGAGTTATTCTCGCCTGACCTGTCCGCGCATTAAATGTGACAATTTTTACGACCGCGCGAGGCTGTCTTAACAAAAACGATTACTACTGAAAAACTAATAAGAGAGAATAAAAGCTTAAAAAAATTTACTTCGCAAACATCCGCGCTTTAAAATAAAATGATGAGTCTTACTCATACTAGGTAAGACACATCATTTTATTTTACCTTAAGAGCACCTCCCGCCCTTTCTCAACTGCGTGCACTATCGAGCTAAGTAAATTTTATAAAAGCTTTTATATAATGGATTTCCGCAAAGTAACGCCTGATTCTATTAACTATACTATAGCTACATTCAAATAAAAAAACGTAATGTAAACGTTTTGGAATTGTTGTAGTGATACATATTTACTGCCGTGTAGTGGCGGTTAAGAATATCCACTACCCCTTATCTTCCCGTGGGTGTCGTAAAAGGCGACAAAGGGAAACAGACAGGAGATGGGCAGCAGCATCTTCCTGGTAACGGCAAAAACACAATAAAAAAAAACTGCGGTTGCCAACCCGCTCGCCAAGCGTGGCAACTATGGCAATATACCCCCCACGATGAGAGTTACGAAGAGACGGCCCCCAGTCCCCGGCGGCACCGCTATTCCTGGCTACAGTGGCGACCATGGTAACGGCGGGGCAGGGGGTGCTAAGAATCTCCGGTGGAGGTTTGGTTGCCACCTACAACGACTCGACCTGGCAACATACAACGCACGCACCCTGAGGACTGACGAGAAGATTGTGGAGCTGGAAGAAGAGATAGACAAGTTACGCTGGCATATTATAGGATTATCCGAAGTCCGAAGAGAGGGGGAGGACACGGTAATCCTCGAATCCGGCAACTTGCTCTATCACCGGGAGGGCGCCCATCTGTCCCAAGGAGGTGTCGGATTTATCGTCCACAAGTCTCTCGTTAACAACGTTGTAAAGATTGAGAGTGTGTCGACGAGGGTTGCGTACCTTATACTCAGAATCACCAAACGGTATTCGCTGAAGGTCATACAGGTTTACGCACCAACCTCGGCACACCCCGTTGAGGAGGTGGAGGAAATGTATGAGGATATATCTAGAGCCATGCATTTCTCCAAAACCCAATATACGGTGTTAATGGGAGACTTCAATGCAAAACTAGGCACAAGAGAGAACGGTGAGCTGAAGGTAGGGAATTTTGGAATAGGGCAACGGAACCCAAGGGGCCAGCAGTTGGCCGACTTCATGGAGAAAGAGGGACTCTTTATGATGAACTCTTTCTTCCAGAAGCGGCCCCACAGGAAGTGGACCTGGTCGAGCCCCGACGGTTCAACAAAAAATGAGATTGACTTCATTATGACGACCAGAAGACAACTGTTCAGTGATGTCTCAGTGATCGCGAGGGTGAAAACCGGCAGCGATCACCGAATGGTTAGAGGCACACTGAACCTAAACGTTAAGTTGGAGAGGTCTCGTCTAATGAAGTCAACGCTCCGTCCCCCTCGTGCTCTAATCCAAAGTCCCGAAAACTTTCAGCTCGAGTTACAAAACCGCTTTCAGTGCCTAGAAGACTGCAATGAAGTGGACGATTTGAATGACAAGCTCGTGGAAACTGTCCATGCGGTCGGAGCTAAGTTCTGCAAGACCCGCCGCAGAAGAACACAAAAACTCTCCGATCACACTCTTAATCTCATGGCTGTTAGACGGGAGATGAAGCTACATTCTTCAACAGATTTGACAGCATACAGGCAACTGAACAGACATATCTCCAAATGTATGCGGCGGGACTTACGCAACTTCAATACAGCTCGTATTGAAGAAGCGATCGAGCGGAACCAAGGCTCCAAAGTCTCTGCCAGAGATCTGTCTGCCAGAAAGAGCCAACTGTCAAAGCTGAAGACCGAATGTGGCAGCATCGTTTCCGGGGCACCTGAGATTTTGAGTGAGATTGAGAGGTTCTATGGGCAGCTGTACACGTCATCGTTGGAGCCCTACGCAAGTGTGAGTAACGATCCAAGAGCGAGTCTTATCCGACATTATTCCGATGATATCCCGGACGTCAGTCTGAGCGAGATTAGAATGGCTCTCCAGTACCTTAAAAACGGCAAGGCCCCAGGAGAGGATGGAATTACAGCGGAGCTTCTGAAAGCGGGTGGAAAACCGGTACTTGAAGTCCTTCAGAAGCTCTTTAATTCCGTCCTCCATGGTGGCATTACACCGGTGGCGTGGAGCAGAAGTGCGGTGGTCTTATTCTTCAAGAAAGGCGACAGCGCTCTCTTGAAGAACTACAGACCGATTTCCCTTCTTAGCCGCGTCTACGTGCTGTTTTCGAGAGTCATTACGAATCGTCTCGCGCGCAGACTTGACGCCTTCCAGCCTCCCGAACAAGCCGGTTTCCGAAAAGGCTTTAGCACCATAGACCACATACATACCCTTAGGCAAATTGTACAGAAGTCCGAGGAGTACAATTTGCCACTATGTCTGGCATATGTGGACTATGAGAGAGCCTTTGATTCCGTCGAAATTTGGGCGGTGCTGCAGTCCCTTCAGTGGTGTCGGTATATCGAAGTGCTGAAGTACTTGTACAGTAGGGCTACGATGGCTATCCGAGTACAGAACCAGAGTACGAAACCTATCCAATTGCAGAGAGGTGTAAGACAGGGTGACGTCATATCCCCGAAACTCTTCACCGCTGTATGGCTCAAGCTTCTGGACTGGAAAGGATACGGTATCAACATCAATGGCGAGTACATCACTCACCTTCGATTTGCCGACGATAGAGTCCTTATGGCAGAATCGCTGGAGGACCTAAGCACTATGCTGAATGACCTCAATAGTGTTTCCAAACGGATAGGTCTTAAGATGAACATGGACAAAACAAAGATCATGTTTAATGTCCATGTCATACCTATGCCGGTAGTTGTTGGGAACACTAAGCTCGAAGTTGTTGACGAGTATGTTTACCTGGGACAAATAGTCCGACTAGGTAAGTCCAACTTCGACCGAGAGGTCAATCAACGGATTCAACTCGGTTGGGCAGCGTTCTGGAAATTACGGCACATCTTCTCGTCAGGTATACCTCAAAACTTGAAAACGAGACTGTACACCCAGTGCGTGTTGCCAGTGATGACATACGGAACTGAGACGTGGTCTTTCACTGCTGGCCAGATGAGGAAGCTCAAGGTCGCTCAGCGAGCTATGGAGAGGGCTATGCTCGGAGTTTCTCTGCGTGATATACTCAGAAATGAGGATATCCGCAGTAGAACCAGAGTGACCGACATAGCCCAATGGATTAGTAAGCTGAAGTGGCAATGGGCCGGCCATATAGCTCGAAGAACCGACAACCGATGGGGAAGAAAGGTTCTCGAGTGGCAGCCTCGTACCGGCAGGCGAAGTGTAGGGCGTCCCCCCACTAGATGGAGTGACGACCTGGTAAGATATGCAGGAAGTCGATGGATGCAGGTGGCTCAGGACCGTGCTTTGCGGCATTCTTTGGGGGAGGCCTATGTTCAGCAGTGGACTTGTGAAGGGCTGTAATGATGATGACATATTTACTAAAGAAAATATCTTCATATTTAGTTTGGTGTACAAAGACATTAGAAATAACGTATTAGAAAGAAAAGTTATCACATTTTTGATAGAATTTCTCACGCGTTAGCATTCCTCGAACAAAAATGTAGATAAAATTCACTTTCACAGGTGACAAATTTGATATAGCACCATCTATAATTTTGTACTGTATTAATAAGAGCTATCTTTTGCGCTGTCCACGTTTAAACCAAAAGATGTCGTTTGGTGATTAGACAAGGTGAGGCAATAATTGTTTTTGGGGACTGTAGTCACCGCGAACGATTGAGTAGTTCTTGTAGTATTATTTTAATTGGGTTCTTTCAAAATGTCTCGCGGGCCGAATCATATCTTACAGCAGGCCAGATCCGGCCCGCGGGCTGGTTGTTGCCCATATATGGTCTAGGGCGTCCCTTCCCAACTCTGCCGTTTACTTCTGTCTACCTCTCTGGGTGACAGGCGTAAGTGTTTATATTTATTTACTATAATTCGACGATAATGATTACCCTTACAAGTTGAACAACTAATCTGTACACTCCCAAAACTATGTCGGAGGCTAGTGCTATCCCTTTCTAAAATTTATAGCTGTCCATGTCTACTATATAACACCATTTCTTTCTAACATTTAACCATCTCTTTTTAAGCTATCGTGTGCCATATGTTCTTACATACAAACACATACTTCTAAATTAAAACAAAGAATTTAACATTTAATTATTTCTTCGTATTACATAGCCTATTGCTATATTATGCATGAATATAAGTTAATTCAAAAATAATCTTTCTTTCTCGTAAAAAGATCATAATATATTTTAATTAACATAAATTAAATGATCTATTAAAAGGAACTGCTAGAATATTTTTTGGGAAACATTATCTCGCGTCCCCAATATCACTTAATATAAAACCTGCCTAACTAATTATACCAGCAGTTATTCTTCTGCAAAATCAAATTAGTAATTAGTAAGTAAACGAGATTGAAATTGCATTCATTTGGTTTAGGCCGTGCTGTGGAATTGTATTGTACTGTATTTTTTTTGCACTGAATTTGATGTGTAAAAATAATTAAAATTTATTTATGTGTAACATCTAAATCATGGTTTGTTATGTAAACATTTTTATCTTTTGAAGAAGTGAATGTTGTTAATAAGAGGTAATTTACGTCAAATTAAAATAAGAAATGACACTGAGTAGTACCTATGTACTCTTATTTTGATTTTATTGTAATTTTGTGTAGAAAACTTTATCTACTACAAACTGCGCAGTTAAAACTTCTTAACAAGTTATCTAACAACTAAGTATCTGGACGAAAGAGCTTTGCTCGGCGTTAGAAGTAACATTATAACTTTCTCAGTGCTGACGACCATTAAGATAATATTAGCAAATAAAAATATAATTAAAAATATTAAAATATGAACTCCTTGCAACACTATCATATAAATGTCAAAATTGTCAATGCCTCAATCAATGTCAACTTAGTACTTGCAAAAATAATAACAATTTGCTTAAAAAAAATAGAGGTATCACAGATTCAGGTTGATCGACCTTTGTATGAAATCCAAGAAATTTCCACACAATCATAATTTTGTCTATGTGTGGGTTGGGCGTCTAAAAATAAAGCGAGAAAAAGATATCGCTGTTTTTTCCTTCGCGTTGTTTCTGATTGCCATTTTTAAAATTAGATAAAAATACATGTACATAACATTATGTCAGAAGAAACTGAAAATGTTAATTATCTGTAAAACATTTTTTGATTTGCTCCTTAAAGTATATTACATACATATTACTCTGAGATTTGCACAATTAAATCATCTATTAATTGCTTAAGATTTAGTTATTAAATATAAGGAGAATTCTATCAAAAGAAGATATGAATTAAAAGAAAAAAAGTGACATTTGTTTGTCACTGTCTTCATGGAAATATTTTCTGAAATTTAGACATATTTATTGCATTAGATTTTAATGTTTATTATTATATTTTGCTTAAATTCAGTTACTAACGGCACAGAACACTTCATTTTCGTTTGTAGGCATTTCCTCGCAAATAAACAGTCGTAATATCGTCGTGGATATAGAGTAAAGATTATTTGTAAGGTGACTAAATTGACCATAAATTAATTCCATAGATTAATAATAGGTCATCGCGCGCTCTGACTAGATACCGCACCCGCACTACTTGAAAATGACAACTCCGTGAATGCGACATCTCAATATTGTAGTGTGTATAAGAAAATTGCAAGGATGCTAGTGTTTTTTTTTTATAGGATAAGGGTGACAAACGAGCACACAGTCCACCTGATGGTAAGTGGTTGCTGCGGCCCATATACATCTACCTATCCTCTATTACAAATCAAAATGTAGATGCGTTGCCACCCGTGAGGACTAAGATGGAATGCCTCATTTCCAGCAAAAAAGGCCTCCGGCCACCCGCTCTCACCAAGCGAAGTGCAGAGGTAAACCTCTACTTCACGCTGGTTTTCTGTGAGGTCGTGGTACCACCCCGGTTCGAGCCGGCCGATCCGTGCGACAGCAAAAGCTGCCGCGTGGCTCTACCACTGTTAAAAAGTGTGCGTGAAAAATTGTATATGCCAGCAGCTTAACTATTACCCGATTTACGGGAAAATTTATTTTAAACCATACTTAGTAGTTAAGTTCATAGTTATCAATGTAGGCCAGAAAAACTTAAAAATGAATAATTTTTTAATAGCGAATGTATCAATATATGTGTGCATATTATGTATAGGTTTCTCGTCTGAATAAATGTCATATAAATGATAAGGCTTCATTTTTATTTGTTTAATTTTTATATTTAAATGTCACAAATTATTTAAAAAAAATAGTTATTTTTAGAAACTTTTTCACTTCTGATGTTAAAAATTATTCTCAAAATTATTTAAATAAAGGAACACTACCCAGTAACAAACCCTGCTTTCTATCAGGACCCAATTACACGATAACACCAAATTATCCCAACCAACAGCATCACTACCAATCTCAATATAACACAGGGCAGCCTTTCAGCAATAAGACCTTCCTTGCCTACACTAGTAGAATACCCTAACGGGCATAGTAACGACAGTGGTACTCTAAGAATTACAGACTGACTGATCCCTCTTAGTCGACTGCGTGATACTTTATACTGCTAAAACAAGTAAGAGATTGTAGTTCTACCTTCAATTTTTCTTATTTTCTTTTATTATTTTACCCTCATTCCTAACATTATACATATATGATAATATAATATAATATAACATTATATTTATATTATATGGTGTAAACAAAATAGTGCTTTCTATTTCTATTCTACGCGTCAATATGAACAACTTTTACTATAGATCTATCTTCGAAATCGCCAAAAAAATCAGGTCTTCCATATATTTTGAACAAGTTTTTACGAAATTCCGAATGGAATAACTGATTTTGAGATTTTTTTATAGGATTAAGATGACAAACGACACACGTTCCATCTGATGGTAAGTAGTTGCTGTGGCTTATAGACATCTATATCTATCTTCGGTTAAGAATCAAAATGCAAATGCGTTGCAACCCCTGAGGACTAAGATGGAATGCCTCGTTTCCAGTAAAACGGGTCTCCGTTTCTCTACACTCACCATACGAAACAAAGCAGCGTTAAGCTGTTATTTTACACTGGTATTCTGTGAGAGCGTGGTCCTTCCCCGGTCGAGCCGACCCATTCGTGCTACAACTATACCAGTAATATAGCTGCAGTATGGCTCTACCACGTATAAATTGAAAATTTCGGAGATGATCCCATAATTAAGTTATTCATGTTGACGGGCAGAATCATTCCCTAAGTTTTTGGATACTACATATTTTGTAACACTTTTACTTAGTATATAAGGTCGGGGAATAAGTTGGTTCGTATTTTACATACAAATTCAAGACATTTTTGTTTTAAAGTTTTATTACATTTAATTACAATATATATGGGTCCATTTTGTTCGATAAATTGTTGCGATCTTGTAGATAGTGACATAATCGCGTTGCTGTAGAAATTTTTATTATATATATATATCGAATATATATAGAAATTTGATTAAAAAAATGGGACAAGTAGTTTTATTAGATATATTCAATACCAGAGATTTGAAGCAACATGGATTTAGTCATCGCATTTATAATGGAAATAAATATATTATTCTTATATATTTAGAACACGCGAAACAATATATTATAAACTTAAATAGTAAAACCTGCAGAAAGCTTTCGTTTAAAGAACACAAGCAACAAAAGAAAATAATGATTAAAAGTTTTAAACCAGTTTTAAGAACTCAAGCAAATACTGGATTTTTAAGAATGTTTGTGTGTATTGAAAGTCTCAAACAGATAACTAATCTTGGGGTATGGCATTATCACGATGAAAGACCAATCCTTTTCTGATGATTAATGCCGGCTGTTTTTTTTTCTATTTCTTGCTTGAGTCTCGTTATTTGTTGGCAGTAGAGATCAGAATCGATGGTTTTACCAGGCGGTAAAAGCTCATGATAAACAATACGCTTCCAATCCCACTACACACACAGCATCATCTTATTGCGTGTTAATCCAGGTTTCGCTACAGTCTGTAAACAAAACACATTTCAATACAGAAAAAATCACGTTTGTTCTATAGCCTTCATACAAGAAACGTGATTTAGGGATCCTTTAATATTTTATTTCATTTTATTTTTATTACATGTTGTTATAGCAGCAATACAATTAGCCAATACACATTCTGTGAAAATTTCAAGTATCTACATATTACGGTTCATAAAATACAGCTTGCTGATAGACAGACGGAACTATAGTGGAAACTTAGGTCCCGTTGACACTCTTTGGGTACGGAACCCTAATAAACGGAAATAATGTTTTAATAGTAAAAATAACAATTAATAAAACAACATATAAATATTAGGTCATTTGAGCAATACTACAAAAAAAATATTAAATAATATAGAATTAGATTATATTAAAAAAAGTTAAATATATTATATTATAAAATATAGTAACAATAATTTCACATATAAAAATCTCAGCCACGGGGAACTTTATTTTTGTACTCGCGGCAACACTGAAATACGCCTTATTTTGTAACTTATTTATGGCTCGTGTTATTTTATGTTGAAATTTTGAAATTGTATGATACTTACTCGTACTGACAGTATGTCACATGTACCTACCTACTTATCATATAAAAAAAATGTGATCCCAGTGTCTTTCTTATTTCTTGTAATATTATTTTTACATAGTTTTACTACGCAAGCTGGTATTTTACTTCGGATTATGATCAAAATTTAATTAAACATTTGGTACGTCCACATCACATGTCGCCTGCAACGCGACTGACTCGGGTACGCCGATTTCGGCGTAGTATTTGTTGCCGCATTTTACAAGAACACTGGCGGTATTTAGTCTGAGCGCTCAAAGACCTATCAATAATCTATGATTAATTCATTATTTTAAAATTTTATGCATGACTAGCGGTTCTCCGCGACTTCGACCGCGTGTAATTTAGGGCTTTAATTATGTTGCGCGGAACCCTAACTATTTTTCTAAAATATAAGTAGCTTAAGTTACTCTGTAATATAGGATGTGTGTCAATGAGAGAGAAGACGTGTTGAGACTTCTATAACTTTAATTATAATGTCCTTATTCTACCTTAACACTAATATATATATAGTCGTGGGGGCTATACCACACTACACCTCCCACCGACAAAAAAATAAAAAGTAAATGATTACATTTGTTTTTTTTTTAACTTATAAAAATAAATATAAAATATGTTTATTATTAATATAGATTACAAAAATACAATGTAATTATATATTAAATGACCTAAATATAAAATACAAAAACAAAATATAGGTATATTCTATGGGTAATTCGGGTGGCCAGATCCCTCTAACCCATAGTAATTTCAAGGTCATAATAGAATTGGTATGATGTATCATGCATACATACAACATACTTATTTGACATAATTAGGTAATTCGCGAAGTTCTAGAATAGTTGTACATTCATTTATATTTTAAAATTCTCTGCTCTTATATATTTATTCATACTTTTCATCTCATTCCTTATTTTTGATTGATAAACCTTTTTACTATCTTCTTTTTTCATAATTCTTGTACGTACTTTTTTTCTTGATTTTTTTTTTACCTTTAGCTAGCTTTATTTCTCTCTATTCACTTGTATATTTATTTATTTATTTAGATACCGGGAATCGGAGTATTAATTCACTTCATTTATATTTTATTTCGTGATATTTATCACGCGGGTACTTTATAATTATGGGCCCCCCATTTACTTGGGTATTATATTACTTTTTCATAACATTAATTTCATTTTATTGGTACATAAACTTTTTTTTATCATACTATATCAAGGTAAAACTGTACCTTGGGTTGTGCGCACAACCTTGAGGTCAACTTTTAAGTCATTTTAAAAGGACTCCAACAATTGTCACGGAGGAAAACTAAGTTCACACTATGATCCAACGAAGGATATGACCTCTATGTACCATTATTAAGGGTAACAAATTAAAGCTTCTCTGGTCCCCAACAGTACTAATATGAGTAAACTCGTTCACATCTCACTTGTACTGAAGGTATTGTTCCCTAGTACCCGTTACTTCCGATTTTATCATCCAATCATGGAAACATACCCTGCTCGAGGACTATATGCTTTACCAGTGATGGACGTTCCCGTATCTCTCTATTACTTATTATTGCAGGTCAACTTTCGTTTTCTTTCTATTTATTTCTTTATCTTTATAGTATTTATTAACCATTATTTAATTGAACCATAATTTTCACGTACACGGCTCGCGTACATACATGATTAAAATTATGGATAATATTCTTATGCAATTCAAAATAAATTCTCATTTACCTTATTAACAATACATTAAAACTTATTCCGTATTTAATAGTGTCAGAACCACCTTAAAAATTAATCGGTTATTAGGTTTTCCAAACTCTCAGCTGATCAAGCTGATTGTATGTGGATATGCTAACCTCCGATAATTTTTCTTTACTTTACTCTCACACTTACACACTATTAATATTTTTCATTTACAATTACGTATTCCGTAATTCAGCCAAACATTTACTCGCGTCTTTTACAAATTTATATCATAAAATAGTCTTGTATAATATTTAGTTACATCGTTGTCGGCCAGGGATTGAGGCTCACAACATGGGTACAATAAAATTTAAATTAATTAATTGTATACATAATATTAAGAGTTCCAAAATTGAATTAAATAAAGCAGTTATTTCCATAATCCACACAAATAAGCTAGATATTCCAACTGTTATCCCAAAAAATAATGAAATAGTTAAAACCTTATGATATGAAAGTTTAATCAATATTAAATCAAAAATAAATTATTGTTTTTCATATTAAGATATAGAACAAAGAAGTCATAGCAACGGAATAGTTTTCAATAACAATAACATGATCGCATTGTAATTCCACTCTTAGCAGTGCAAGCGATTTGAGACACTTTTGTTTTAATTAACAAAGTACGTATATGGCAACGTTTGCGATTACATCGTATTATGATCACCTAATTTAAACGTAACTTATACAATGTTATTATTACATACATAATATGTGGATACAAGTAAAATGATAGTTTACATTCCTTATTTACACAGAACTTTAGACACATTACTTTTGTTTAGATCGAAAAAGATTTCTAGAAGTATGGTATTTACTATATCGTTTACAGAAAATGATTGAATAATTACTGTAACAAATATCAACTTTACACAACGAAACATTAATTACTTACCTAATATTTGACATTCAAAGAAAGAAAGAAAAGTTTTAATTTTTAAGTAGGTTAATATATAACTTTAAAGTCACTGCCTTTATAAAAGAAAAGAAAACCTAACACTTATTAATACCGAATTATTTTTAACCCTTTTCAAATTTAATATTTACATTTAAATAAAATTTACTATAGAAAAAAAAACAACGAAATATATCATATTTAACAATACATCAGTATTATTTTAATTATACGAAAAATTAATTTATGGTAAACTATGGTAACTTTAAGTACGTAAAAATGTAATCTACTATATTATTTCAACCATTTTTGCATGACACAGTAATAAAAATAATATAAAGCAGAAAAAATAACTGAATTAAATTTAATATAAAATCGTCTCGTGCCTTAATACATACATGAGTGCTTAAAATGGTAACTTAATTTTTAATATTGCATTATGATTTTTTTTTAGATACACTAAGAAATATATTAAAATATCAATTAAATCGTGGAGTATCTGATTAATAAACTCGACTTTACCATATTATATTAAATACAAGATGTTAAAAACATAAAATTTTTTTTTATAATAGTTAAAACATTTTAAAGAAATCTTAAAAAGAAATGACAAAAAAAAATACGCTGATTCGATGTTACCTCAAATTTTCCTCTTTGTTCTTCTTGGCTCAATTTTGACATTCTTCTGGTTCTGGACGAAGCTTTCAAGATTACAACCGCTTCTTTCCTTTTTAAATTAATCTGCCGCTTCTTGAATAATTTTAGTATTTGGTCATTATACAAAAAAATCCATAATTTATTTTCCTCACACTTTGTAGCTGTTGTCTGTTGTCTTCAGATACTATACGTACTTTTTAATTTTTAATTTCTACAAAATTATTATTGTGGCCTCTTCTTTTATTCATATACATTTAATTTTCGTCAAATCCGGTATAGCGTCCACTCCGTTGTAATATAATTGTTTTTAAACGATCAATCCATGATAATTTACATTATTTATTTATTTTGTAAAATTTTCTCTCTTTATGTAGGCCCGGCGGTGCGCGTGCAATGTAGCAGCGCACCGCCTGGCAGGGTCGCCATGTAATATAGGATGTGTGTCAATGAGAGAGAAGACGTGTTGAGACTTCTATAACTTTAATTATAATGTCCTTATTCTACCTTAACACTAATATATATATATATATATAGTCGTGGGGGCTATACCACACTACAACTCCTTGTAATATTAGCTACCTGCCAGTGAAAATCCCGTCAAAGTTGGTCCAGCCGTTTCGGAGATTAGCCGGAACAAACAGACAGACAGACAGACAGACCGACAGACAGACAAAAATTTTAAAAATTGTGTTTTTGTTATAAGTACCGTATATACTTTCATATGCATTTAGTAAAACTTGGTATTTTAACATTACAAACAGACACTTCAATTTTATTTATTTGTATAGATATAGATGTGCGATCATAATCAAAAGTAAGTTATGTGTTGTGTAAACAGAAAGCACAAAATTATCTGTTCACTTTCCACAGGTTTCCTAAAATAGGAAAAGAAACACTTATGACAATATTGTGGTAAGTCATTAGCATTTTGAATTTATTGACCGTTTTTGTAGCAATTTTGAATATATAGTCTCGAATTGTTTCTGTTCCAGATCACGTATTTGGGCTGAGTTAAGTTTTCACCATAAGAATTTTGCAGATTTAAATTTACTATGTACTGTGAAGACTTATTCTCTGGCAATAACGTATTATTATATATTATTAACATACGTAGAAATATGATGTGAAAAAGCAATAAAACACATCAATAATAATGTACAGCTTATAAACAATCAGTCTCCCAGAAAATAAGATTACATAAAACCTATTTGTAATTTTATTTTATCGTACATGCTCCTCTAAAATAAATTCAAATAACTTTGGTGCAAACTCTCAAATATATGAGAAATCACTCAATAGGTTTGTGAGGCTTGAACAAAATTACTTAAATTTGCCTTAACTAAACAAAAAGTTAGTAAGTAACAACAAGTAGTAACAAAAAGTAGTTAAATATGGACGCCCACTGTGGCGCTATACACTCATAGACGCTATGATATGTATTACGGCGCAGGTTGAGCAAAATGTCGCGCTAGTCGTTATTTGTGCGGTTTTTGAAGCTATCTACTTTTTATTTAAAAGATATATCAACTAATAAAAACACATTATATTTGTCCATAATCTTGATTCCATAAGAGTCATATCCATTTTTTTTTAAAGGAATAAATATTAAAATAATCTCCTTACAACGAAACCACATAAATGTGATATAATTATTGATAACATGCATCTCCTCGTCAAGTAAGTATTATTTTATTTTGCGATTTACACCAATGGATAGGCAATTTATTAATGAATATTTCTATCATAATTTTTTTTCAAAAGACCAAATTATTAAGAAATTATTTTAAAAACTGGGCGTATTCACTGCCCACGTGCTTGTTGGAGTCAGTAAGCGCTGAGCTCTGAAAGGTGAAACCCGTGTCGTTTGTCACGACGTCAGCCAGCGCACATGCTCGCTGACGTCATCTTATCAACCGATAATATTATTATTACTTATTAGGTTATTTATAGGTAGTATTATTTGTTTGTTTTGAGTATAATTTTTCGTATTAGTTATACATATATTTGTTGTGTTTTTTAGTTGGTGTTAAAGTATCTAAATAGGTATTATTATACCTACTTTTTACTATAAACTAAATTTTTTTAAAACTAAATTTAACTAAAAAAACTAAACTGACCATTTATTTTTTAACTCAAAACAGGACATGGGTTTTTTATACTCTAAAAACTATAACTTTATACAATTAGTGTTCACTATAAAATTATATTCGGTTTGAACGGTAATTATTAAACGCAACATATTATATTTTATTATTAATTACAAATTAGTCAAAAGGCAAGGCGTAGTGAAGAGTGCACGCCTTGCAATACATAACGCAGTGTTGGTACCGACTCTGTTATATGGCAGCGAAACCTGGGTATGCCAGAAGAAGCATAAAAGCAAGTTGAATGCAGTGGAGATGCGATCTCTTCGTAAAATGTGCGGCGTTACCATGGCCGACCGAAAGCGAAACGAAGAGATTCGCAATATGGCAGGTTTGAAAGATGACCTTATCACAAAAATTGATAAGGGCGTGCTTCGATGGTTTGGGCACGTTGAGCGAATGAGTGAAAACCGAATGGTGAAGAAAATATATAGCGCGAAAGTTAATATTAAAAGGTGTCGAGGTAGACCGAGACTAACTTTCGAAGACCATGTGAGCAAACTGCTCGAAGAGGGGAGGGTCAAGAGTACTCGGATACCTAGACGTGCATGTATGAAGAAGACAATGAATCTGAAAGAAGCGAAAGAGGTATGTAAGGATCGTGACACTTGGCGATCTGTTCTCTCTGGCTACCCCGTCAGGGATTGTGCGTGAAGATAAGTTAAGTTAAGTTAAGTTAAGTCAGTGGATTAAATTTGCTTTAATAAAGTTGGTGATG
The DNA here is from genome assembly GCA_033319125.1 of Parnassius glacialis. NCBI lineage: Eukaryota > Metazoa > Arthropoda > Insecta > Lepidoptera > Papilionidae > Parnassius > Parnassius glacialis. The sequence continues at coordinate 53,079,512 of JAVANC010000001.1, read as the reverse complement.
ATTTTAAATAAGAAGTTTCAAGTTTCTTTTAATGATACCTTTGTTAACAACATTGCCTTTAGCACTAGTTATAACATAGCCTCATAGGTAAAGAGCCTACACAGCAGCGACCCCGATACATTGCAGCGGCACGAGGCGCAATTCAGCAGAACGTGAGCATTGACGTCAACGGATGCAACCGGAGCTCTGCAATTTACCTTTACCTTATTTTTACTGTAATAATTAAAATTCAGATCAGATCAGATCAGATCTAGCATCGATCTGATTCACTCTTATTTTAGTTATATTAATTATATTGTAATTTTTATATTATAATAGAGTATTTTAAACTAGTTTCGGTTTTTTTGGGTCCTTCGGCTGCAGTTAACGTAATTGGCGCAGTCGGTAGGATACTCGCAAAGTTAGTTAGGCTATCGTAGCTTTCAAGCTTTAAACGAGTATTCGAATCTACTACGGGTAAACTGCAAGCCAAGAGGATACATCAAGACATCGATCCCGAGAAAACCGAGATGAAATTTATGTAAGTACACCAGAATTTTATCTAGTGTTGCTTCCCTTTTCCTAGTGTAAATCTTTCCTGTCAAAAATTTCTATCCAAGGAAATCATCCCGCTGTGACCCTACATCGCGTAGGCAGAGAATGTATAGAAAGTTTAGACTATAATAGAGATTTAAGTTGTTATTTAGAGTTAGATATAATTACCGAGGAATCAAAAATGGCCCACGACCTTGACACTATTTTCAAAGTTTGACGCCCAGTGCTAGAGTTTGACGGTAACCCTAATGTACTAACTAGATTTATAAAATGATGTGACCAAATATGTGCTGCATATCTAAGCAATGAACCTGGCAGTGAACTATCGAACTTATGCCTGCTTAACGGTATATTAAATAAAATAACTATACCCGCCGCAACTACTTTAAATTCAAATGGTATAGCTTTAATCAATAACTTTTCGGACCAAAGAGACGAAACGGCGCTCTATAATGACCTCTCATTAGCTACTCAGGGGAACAGATCTCCCCAAGAATTTTATGCACAATGCCAGACACTGTTCAGCACTATCATGACGTATGTTACGCTTCATGAAACCTTGCCTACTAAAATAGAAGCCAAGCGTGTATTATATAAAATCTAACGAAGCAAGCTTACGTGTGCGGTTTAAAGGAGCCACTTGGCTCACGAATACGTTGCATGCATCCTGATAACGTTGAAAAAGCCTTGGAGTTTGTACAGGAAGAACTGAATGTTATGTACTTGCAACAACGCGATGAACCTTTCGCCGAGAGGAAACCTCAAGCATCTAAGCCTCTCCAACCGATTTACATGACCTTACCTTGGCAAAAACCATTCAGTTTTCCTGCACCGATGCCAATGCCCAATCTACAGTGACCTTTACATGTACCACAGCAACAAGGTTTTAGGCCTAACGTGCCACCACAGTATAACATGCTTACGAAAACTTAACAAATGTTCCGCGCTTTGCCACCTAATTATAAACCCCATAGTAATACGTTTAGATTAACAAATAGGAATCCACCCCATGACTCTGGTCCGAAGCCTATGAGTGGGGTTAGCCATTACGTACCTAAGCCAATGCCTCCGATAAGTCTGACCGGTCATGATTGGCACAAATACGGTAACCCGCCGCCTTCAAACTACTTCAAAAGTAGGGAAATGAATTTTAACGAATGTGCTGATTACGATAGTTACTATTATCCTGAACACCAATACGACTATTACGACTATAATGATAATGACGACTATATCCATATTGTGACCTATGGCTATGACGACACACAGCATTACCAATACCATGACGCAACTGAGATAAACAAACAAGATAACGTAGACTGCCAACCTTCTACAAGCAGTTCAATTCAGGATTTTCAAAAGATTCGTTCTTCAAAAAAGCCAAAATAGAAGTAAACTTACATACGCAGAGACAGCTTCCATACATATGCATTTCTAACCCTCCGTTAAAATTTTTAATAGATACCGGAGCGAATCAGTCCTTTATTAATCCAGAAGCTATACAAAAATATTTTTCACATATACTTTTAAATTATGATCCGTTCAAAGTAACGAATGTACATGCTACAACTAGGAATAATTATTCGATAACTATTCCATGCCTTTCCGAAATCCAAGAGCCTGATAGTATTAAATTATATATTTATAAATTTCACGATTACTTCGATGGCCTTATTGGTCTCGACCTATTAGAGAAATGGGAAGCTAGAATAGATCTAAAGGATAGATTACTTGTAACACGATAAGTTTACAACCCCATCTTAATGTATAACTCTAGAAATGTTAATTTTTACGAGGACGTGATACCATCCGAATCTTCAAAATTAATAAAAGTACCTATTAATGTCCATGACGGAGAAGCCTTAGTTAGCGAACAATATATCTCTAATTGCGTGATAAACGAATGTCTAACATTAGTGTCAAATAACCACGGTATTATAGAGGTATTTAACCCGACTCCGCACGATATAATTTTCTCCCTAGATCGTCCAATATATGCTGAGACGTATAACATCGAGTCCTCTCACAACGTTCAACCACTCCCACATTACAAAGAAGTATTATCGCGTTTACGCACCGACCATCTAAATGCCGATGAACGCGCTAATTAAAAAGAATATGTGCCAAATACGCTGACGTTTTTTATATAGAAGGCAAACAGCTCACATTTACTAATAAAATAAAGCATAGCATAGCAGAACTCCGCCGTTGCCAGTCCCAAGCCCGGATGAGAAAGGAGGAGGGGACGGTTCCGCCGGAGAGAGTGGGTGTATCCGGTGGACTAATACACCCACCTGCGCTAGGACCTGCTCAGTCGAGTGCCGTACGCGGGGATGAAGGAGTCCTGGAGGGTTGAGCCGATCGTCGCTGGGGTATATAGTGGCGAGAGGCAACACGCCCTCTTTGGTCCGGATTTCAAGCTAAACGGTGGCCCTATTTGCTAGCCACAGATAGGGAAATGGCCAAGCCCCCGTCAGAGGGTCGCAGGCGAGGGATGTGGGGGCTGCCTAGTCTTCCTGAAAAGGGGGCTGGGTGGTGGTAAAGGCCATGCTGACGGAGCAAGTGACAGTTTTTTTTCGGGTGGTGGGGATGGGCCTTGTCAGCCCCATCTACCAGCTGGATCGAGCTCCCGATGTCGCGCTATCCAACTTCGCGTCCCTATATTCCCCCGGTAATCCTAACGCCTGAAATTCCTTTTTCTTCTTAAGTAGGGCGTTTCCAAAGGTGCGGGCTCCATGGAGGGTGGGAAGCCGGGGGGATGAATTTTAAAGAACAAAAAAATTATGGACAATTTAAGGCCCAATAAGAAAGAGGGAGAGGTGTCAGAGGTGCTTACCAGAGACACCAAAGAACAAAGGGGAACCGTCACTAAACCGACGGTTCCACGGACAGTACCGTCCAGCGTAGGTGCCCCCACCAAAGGGATAACTACCTCGCTGATCGTTTCCAAAACCAGTTCCAAGGAGCTGGATGAAAAAAAGGACAAAGAGCCCGCAAGTGACAAAACTGCGGAGCCACTACGGTCTGACGACCTTTTCTCTGCTGCCTGGCAAGTGGTGAGCCGTAAGGGGAAAGGCAAGGCACCCAAAAAGGTGACTTGCCGACCTGACGGACCATCAGGAGGGTCTATCCCTGCAGGCAGTAGTGGAAAGGCCAAAAAGAAGAACAAGAAGCAGCGGGGAAAAGGCCGTAGAGAACGAGCCGCATTGCCTGCTTCCGAAACCAAAACCAAGGAGGCTGGGCAAGCTACTGTGACTGGGGTGCTTGGCGCTGGAACCAGTAGCCGCGCTGAAGCTGGGAAGGATAAAAATCCAGCCCAAGTGGAAGTCGCGGCCGCCGGAACCAGCTCTAGGATATCCGCCAGGAAGCAGCGAGCGGCCAAGCAACCTGGGAAGAAGGAAAGAGCAGCCAAAAGGATGCTGGAAGAGTCCACCTCGCCTGAAGGGGAACACAAAAAAGTGCGACTCGAACAGCAACCAGACTGCAAGAACGAGCTACGCTTCCGCTGCTAAAGCAGATTTGGGTGTGGCCTTAACGTGTGCGCGTTCAGGTCACATTACGAAGGAAGTAGCTGACGACATCCTCGTAGCAATACAGAGGAAGATGATCAGCGAGGCCTGGAGTAGCCAGGACCCTGATGCGTTGGGCCCAGTTTTTAGGGGCAAACCCGTTTATACGGAAGGTGTCCTGAAACTGTGGTGCGACGATCAGAAGGCTCTGGACTGGTTGAAGGGGAATATTGCTACCCTCGACCTTAAATCCAACACCTTGCTGACAATAAAGAAACAGTCAGAGATACCACAAAGAGTCAAATGTGGTATCCTTATCCCTGATGCCCAAGGGGCCTGGAAAGACTCACGCGACATTGGTCGCGTGCTGGCGTACCAGAACCGCTGGGTTAACATCAGGGACTGGCTGTTACTCAAGGCTGATAAGCAGACGGACGGGTGGTTCCTCGTTGTTTCGGTGCCGGAAGATCATATCCCGACCCTGATGAAGGCCGGACGCCGTCTCGCATGTGTATGCGGGGCGGTATACGTAAAATTCCAGGGTCGTGGAGGCAAATTCTTTGATACTCCACTGAGCAAAGAGGTAGAAAACAACCCGGAAGTTATGGATACCGGAGCCATAGTTACCGGTACAGCGGAATCACTGGAGGCCAAGTCCAGTGAAGAAACGGCCTGCACAATTGAGCCGAAGCCCCCAGTGGAGATCGGGCTCAGCGGCAGCTCACTGAGTGACGAGGAGGACTGCATTTTGCCGACCACTTCCGACTCGGTGGCTGACGATGAAACCCGAGATCTTCTGGCAGGCCTATTTTTGGGCGGGGACGGGGAGGACGCGATCAATGATGGCGTGCCCTTCGTCCAAAACTAGCCTAGTGCAGGCCAACCTCCACCACAGCGAAACTGCGTCGGCTCAATTACGCAAGTGGTTGGAGGTTCAAAGGACTGCCATAGCCTTAATCCAGGAGCCGTGGGTTGGGGCTGGTAAAATTAAAGGCCTAAACAACCTAAAAGGTAAGCTATTCTACAGCTCTGAACACGACAAGCCTAGAGCGTGTATTTACACTACTAAAGATATCTGTGCACAACCATTAACAGATTTCTGTTCTAGAGACATGTATGCCGTGGCAATACAATACACACAGGAGAGAAGTTTAGTCGTCGCCTCGGTCTACATGCCGGAGGAAGACACTCCTCCCCCTCATGACCTCAGCAGGCTGGTGAACTTCTGCGAGAGGACCGGACTAGAGGTTGTGATCGGGACGGACTCCAACGCACATCATCCCCTTTGGGGAATGGAAAAACCAAATGAACGAGGTAAGGTTTTAGTTGAATATTTATTTAGTACTAACCTAACCATTTTAAACATAGGTTCTGAACCTACTTTCATAAACAAACGCTGTCGCACTATAATCGACCTCACACTTGCAACAGAAGGAGCAGCCAAACTAATTACGGGATGGCATGTGTCGAAAGAGGCCTCATGCTCAGACCATAGATGGATCTGCTTCGCACTACAGGTCGACATCAGCTCTACACCACCATGGAGAAATCCGCGCAAGACAGATAAAACAAAATACCTAAATAGGCTGACGTCTTTGCTCGTGGATTTTGAGGGGATAAATACTATAGCAGATCAGTCGCTCCTAGAAGAACAGGTAGCAGCTGTTACTAAGGCCATGATAGACAGCTACCATGAATCATGTCCAGAAATCACCCCACCAAGACATGCCGAGGTAAAGCAACCGTGGTGGGGTAAAGAACTCGATAGAAAACGTAAGAAGTTAAGAAAAGCCCTAAATAGGGCCATGAATACCTCAATGTATGAAGACTGGCTACTATATAAGAAAGCTAAGTCTGAATACAAAAAATGTATCAGGTATCGACGCTCGACTGGGTGGCGTAAATTCTGTGGCAACATAGAAACCTGCGAACAAGCAAATAGGATAAGGAATATTCTAGCTAAACAGAACACGTCGGGATCCATGTCTCTAAAGAAACCCGACGGTTGCTACTCAACATCGCCGGATGAAGCCCAACGCATCCTAATTGAAACGCACTTCCCAGGTTGCTGCGTAACCCAGGAGGCAAACCGGCATGACGACATACTGACACCAACAGTAGAAGACTGGAATTTAGCACAGAGAGTGGTAACGATGGACAAAATCCATTGGACCATTCACAGTTTCCTCCCCTATAAGGCGGCAGGACCTGACGGCATATTCCCGGCACTCCTACAGTGGGGGGGTAATGCCCTAATAGTCAGACTTGTTGCCATAATGCGAGCCTGTCTGGCTCTTAAATATGTTCCTAGGGAATGGAGGGAAGTGAAAGTTACATTCATACCCAAACCAGGTAAGAGCGACTACACTGACCCTAAATCCTACAGGCCCATTAGCCTCACATCCTTTCTCCTAAAGACGATGAAGAGGATGTGTGAAAGGGAATTAAGGGGGTCGGCGCTAATGAACTTACCACTACACGACAAGCAACACGCCTACAGTCTAGGCAAATCAACAGAATCGGCCCTTCATCAGGTAATTACAAAGATTGAAGAGGCCATCCAAAACAAAGAAATATGTCTAGGTTCCTTCATAGATATAGAAGGTGCTTTTGACAGAACGAACTTCTCCAGCATAAAAGGTGCACTCAGTAGACATAAAGTTGAACCGGCACTGATCGACTGGATAGTTTACATGCTCAGTACACGAATAATAAAGATTGCTGGTGAATCTCAACCAATCCAAATTAAGAAAGGCTGCCCGCAAGGTGGGGTTCTCTCACCTCTCCTGTGGAATATGGTCATTAATGAACTCATCAGCAAATTAAATGACAATCACTTCTATACAGTAGGTAATGCTGATGACCTGACAATACTGGTCTCTGCAAAGACAGCAAGCATAGTGTGCGACCTGACCCAAGCGGCTCTCCGTATAGTGGAGAGATGGTGCAGGGAATACGACTTAACCGTCAATCCAAATAAAACAGTTTTAGTTATGTTCACACAAAAACGAAAGCTGAATAACTATCATCCTCCAAGTCTTTTTAGCACAAAACTCCAGCTATCTTCTGAGGTAAAATATTTAGGTCTTACCTTGGACAGCAAACTTAACTGGAATAAACACATAGAAAACAAAATCAACAAAGCTAGTATAACTTTCTGGCAATGCAGAAACATGATTGGCAAAAGATGGGGATTGACGCCAAAAATCATACTGTGGCTTTACAAAACTGTAATTCGGCCCATGATCACATACGGCGCTCTGGTATGGTGGACCAAGACAAATGAAGCCACCACAATTAAGAAGCTTCAGCGCTACCAGAGACTGGCATGTATGGCTGCCACAGGCTGCATAAGAACTACGCCCACAGCAGCCTTAGAAGCGATGCTGGAGCTAACTCCGCTTCATCTACATATACAACAAGAAGCGACTTTAGCTGCCATCAGACTCAAGACCCTAAATCTTTGGAGTAAGAATAGTGTCCCTCATACAGGCATAATTGATAGAATTCACTCAAAAATTCCTATCCTACAAGCCAAATACGATAGGATTCCTAAACAATTTGTTTTCGATAAGAAATACAAGATACAATTAAATGAAAACAGCCAGCCGGAAGGATTAAGCCCAAAAGAGCTTAGAATTTTCACCGATGGTTCTAAAACAAATGAAGGTGTAGGTTCTGGAGCTCTCTGAAGACCTCAATATTCACATATGCACACCACTGGGTACCTATAACACGGTCTTTCAGGCGGAATGTATGGGTATCATTCAAGCGGCCATAGCAATAGATGCTAGGAAGATTAATGACTTCCCCATTAGAATACTGACCGACAGTAGGGCGGTACTCCAAGCCCTGAGATGCAATGTGATGAACTCGGGACTAATATATGAATGCCATCAACGATTAAATGAGGTATGTAAAAACAACAATGTGACCCTGCAATGGATAAAGGGACACAGTGGATCCAGAGGCAACGATGCAGCAGACGAACTGGCCAGAAGAGGATCGGCTCTGGCCACTATAGGGCCGGAACCAATCATACCAATCCCCTTTGGTAACGTTCGTTCATTGGTACGTAGACACTTTACTAATCAACACGCTCAGCTTTGGAAGAATCTAGTAGACTGTAGACAAGCAAGGGAAGCCCTGCCTGAAATAAACAGTCGCTTAACCAAAGTTTTAATGAGACTGAACAAGCCACAGATTAGGATAGTAACAAGTGCTATCACAGGACACGGCACCTTTAACAAACATTTATTTACTATAGGTGTTACATATAGTCCCCTGTGCAGGGCATGTAAAGGGGAGGAAGAAACGGCGGCCCACGTGCTACTGAAATGTCCGGAGGTCGCTACATACAGGGCTAAACATCTCGGCACGCCGGGATCACTCCCCGAAGTTGCATGCAACATCAAGGGCCTGTTGAGCTTCTTCGGAGAGATCTCATGGCTCGAATAATCACATTATTCCTGCCCACACGCAAAATACGCGCACAGACGTGGATTTGCGGAAAACAGCCCGTCGTAAACTAAACTAAACTAAACTAAAGCATAGCATCTGGATCACTGATGAGATACCGATATATACTAAAAGCTATCGGTACCCTTACGTTCATAGAGACGAAGTTAAACAACAAATCAGTAAAATGTTAGAGCAAGGTATATTTCATCCGTCAGAATCTGCATGGAGCTCTCCCATCTGGATAGTTCCTAAAAAAGTTGATGCTTCTGACAAGACTAAATGGCGACTCGTAGTCGACTTTAGGAAGCTAAATGAAAAAACCATTAGTGATATATACCCAATACCGAATATATCGGATGTACTAGATAAGTTAGGCAATTGCCAATATTTCACAACCTTGGATTTAGCCAGTGGATTTTACCAGGTCGAAATGAACCCTAGTGACATACCGAAAACAGCATTCAACGTTGAACATGGGCATTTCGAGTTCAAAAATACAGTTTGTCTTGTGTACTTAGACGATATTATTGTGTTCAGTACTTGCTTTCAAGAACACATGGTAAATCTCCAGAAAGTATTTCAGAAACTGCGGGAAGTCAACTTTAAAATACAATTGGATTAACCCGAGTTTCTTAAATTGGAAACTGCTTATTTAGTACATATAATTAGTAAAGATGGCATTAAGCCAAATCCTAGTAAAATATCAGCCATAAAAAAGTATCCATTACCCAAAACTGCAAAAGAAATTAAACAGTTTTTAGGCCTTATTGGTTATGTTCGCGCCAAAGCGCTAATGTCAAGAATTGACGCTAGATGGCACTCGGCTCGGCGCGATACGGGATGAAGTTCAGCCGAGCGTGTTGAGCGGTGTGTGTCGAGTACGCGCTAGAAAAAGGGGAGTCCAAATTCAGCGATGCTTTAGATGACACGCTGTCATTTTGTCGGGAACTCGGAATAGTAGGCGCGTCTAGTAAATATATTGTCTAGGAATTTTAGCGCGTATTCCTTGTTGAGAGCTTCACCCGCGACTTTTGGGTTTAACGCTGAGTCCGGATAAGTGGATTCGACTGTATTAGCTACTAGTGCGGTATTTGATATTCTAGAAATAACTGTTGCTACGCGAAACGGCAGTGACCTTTGATCCGGTGTCGCGTGTTAAGCGTTATATAAACGATAGTTAGTGGCTTCTGTAAGGTAGTTAATCGTACGATAGAGTTAATGGACTGTCATCGGACGAACGAAGAAGTGACTGTTGTCGGCGCCTCGGAAGGATACCGCAGTTTGGAGAGGTGCTGAGGTCCGAACTGCTGCAGAGGGTAACGGTCTAATAAGGTCAATAACACTACCAGCCACACCCAGATACACATCACTGACCTTTACTTTCCTAGCACTATGCAACCACATGCGACCTGACCGAATCCTGAGGGACCAGTCGCCTTGGATAGAGGTAAGTAAGCTCGGTTTAATAGAATATAATGCTCCCCCCTGATTGTTTATTGTAATTAGAAACTTTCCACCTTTGGCCTGTAGGAGGCCCGAGCAACATCTGCTTGTAGGTTCTCCCTCTATGGCCCCGGGAGACGCTACTGTTAGATAAGCAGCTGCTGGCCGTAACAGGTTATTATCGGAAGTTCATCCCAGACTTTGCTCGAATTACTAAACCTCTGACACAATGTCTAAAAAAGGGACGAAAAATAACTCTTGACACAGACTATATTACCTGCTTCAAAAAGTGCAAGACTCTCTTAACTAACATCTCAATCCTTCAATATCCTGACTACAGTAAAGAATTCATCCTGACCACTGACGTATCCAATGTAGCGATAGGAGCCATTCTATCTCAGGGACCCATCGGATCAGACAAATCTGTATGTTAGGCTTCTAGAACTCTAAATGAGAGTGAAGTGAACTACAGCACTATAGAGAAAGAACTCTTTGCCATCGTGTGGGCAACCAAGTACTTTAGACCCTACCTATTTGGCCGTACTTTTAAAATCTTAACTGATCATAAACCCCTTCAGCGGGTAATGAATCTTAAGGAACCGAACTCACGACTTACTTAGGTGGAAATTAAAATTAAGCGAATACGATTTTTCTGTCATATACAAAAAAGGAAAAAATAACACCAATGATGGGCTTTCCCGCGTGGAAATACATAAAGAAGAATCGTGTTCTATGTTAGCTAACCCATCAGTGAAAATAGCCCCTAGCACTGGCTCGACTACTCAAACGGCCCACACAAGCCAAGAAAATCCGATCCTTGAAATTCCCATTACCGACGAACCTCTTAATAAATTCCACAGACAACTAATATTAACAATTGTAGGTGACATAAAAAGACGACCAATAGTGACCAAACCCTTTGATACACATACTCGAACAGCTGTACAGATAAGACAACCGGAAAGGGAAGTAGACCTTGTCAACGCCATAAAAGAATACGTTAACCCAAAAGTCGAAACCGGATTATTAATTAACCCCCCTATTTGCATGTATAACGTCATTCTATTCTTACAAGATAAATTTAGAAGCTCGTTTATAAATGTTGTATTAACTAAAGTTGAGGTCGACAATGTAAAATAATATTTGCAACAACAAGAAATAATAAAGAACTACCACGAAGGTAAAACCAAGCATCGCGGTATCAATGAGAGTTTTCTGGCCCTTTCCAAGCGATACTATTGGCCTAAAATGAGGGAACACATTACGAAATATATTAATGAATGTACCATATGTGGTCAGGCTAAGTACGATAGGAAACCTATAAAACCTCAATTCAATATCGTTCCCCCCGCTACCAAACCTTTCGAGATTATCCATATGGACATGTTCACAGTACATAATGAAAAGTATCTCACATTTATAAACGTATCCTCCAAATATGCTCAAGCGTATCATTTAAGAGACGGAACAGCATTGAGCATTTTACAAAGCCTACTTACCTTCTCTACGCATCATGGTCTTCCTCTTTCTATTGTCACCGACAATGGGACCGAATTTACGAACCAGCTACTTACTAAGTTCGTGCAATTACACAAAATTAACCATCATAAAACGTTAGCCCACTGTCCCAACGGAACATCTGCGAATCCTAAAACTACAAAATAAAGACGAGCATGAAGTAAACCTAATGCCCTATGCTATCTTAGGATACAATATTTCTGTACATAGTTTCACTAAATGTAGGCCTTACGATATTGTCAATGGACATTTCAACCCAAGAGACACAATCGACATCGACTTGACAAAACATTTACTGCAGCAATACATACTAACACACCGAGATCAAATGAAAATAGTGTATGAAATAATTAACGAACATTCTTTCTCCGAACGTTCAGCATTAATAAATAATCGGAATAAATCACGGGAACCAGAGATTGAATACCAACCAAACCAACAAGTTTTTGTTTCCAACCCCCTAGCTAGCCGACAAAAATTAGCCTCACGTTACACCCATGGCCATGTTCTAGCTAACTTACCAATACACATTTACACGTCTAGGAAACGCGGTCCGATAGGGAAGTCTAGACTAAAACGTGTACCTAAAACTGCCGACTTGTTACAGAACTCTAAAATTACTGACTGTACTGACCGGGCTGACGATCGAAGCCCAGGAGATAAAACTTGAATGTCTTGAAGACGGAGCAGGCCTACTACCATTTAGACTTGGACCAACGACTCTCATACTATTGTCGTCAAGTTTTACATTTCTTCAATATGTAAAACTTGAAGACATCAGAGACAAAGTAACCTTATTGCAGGTACAGCTACAGAACTACAAGAACAGACTTGATAATAACACCAACTTACTGTACGAATTACAAATGGACTATCTTTCTAGCAAACTAGACAAAGTATTATTACAACTAAATAGCTTAGAGCCTAGTCGCACTAAGAGAGGTCTAGTAGACGTATTAGGCTCAGTGATCAAAAGCGTAACCGGTAATGTAGATTATTTAGATGCCGCGAAATATAATAATGCCATAAAAGTGTTGAAGGATAACCAAGATAGGATCGAATCAGAATTCAATAGTCACATTAGCATTACCAAAGAAAGGATGTTACAACATAATAGTGTGATATCCCAGATAATTAAAAACGAGAACAAAATTAACTCAACGGTTATCCAATTATAAGATAGAGCCGCTTATAGAGATAGTAGCCTCATCAAGTATGCTAAGTTTGCCCAGCAACTAACAATTTTCACACAAAATATTGATGATATGCTCAAAGAGCTTAATAGGATAGAAAATATATTATCATATAGTCGTGCATCGAGCACCCACCATTCTACGTTAAGTGTTAAGGTAATTAAGTCTATGTTAGTAAGATTAAAACAAATTTATGATAAGGGTCATGTATTAAATTTAGAGACTAGAGAACATTACGATATCATTAAGTCAGTGTTACGGCTCTCAGTTGTCCAGACAGAAGTCGACTCTATTAGGGCCCATCAGTAATGCACTCGACGAGCAACCACAGAGTTCGGGCCCAAATGGCCTTATGGACAATTGACTTACACGATCGAGATAAGGCTAGGAAAATTAATACGATTTACCTGGTTCAGAAGCGGAGACTGGTCACAAGGCTCGGTTAGGCGATAGGTGTAGTGAATTTAAGTGGTGTTTGTGAGTGTGTAAAAATGTGGAGCCTGACTTAACCCCTTTAGACGGCAGCAACCCTGACTCCGGCACCGCCCCACAGTGTGGTATTCTCCAGCGGCGCCACCAATGGACAATTTCTTTCTTCAATTCACTATGTCAGTCTATCAATTTTATTGTACATTTGACTAACTTAAAAACGCAACTAAATCCCGTTAATTATAATCAAAAAACGTAACACGCGGCACGACTGATGAACGGTGGGTCAAAGTTCACTTCCGTTCACTCAGCAACAAATTATTTCGAGAACCGAACGCGACTTTTTAAGGCACTTAACGCAACGGTACAAATAAACATTAACTTCCAAACAATTAGTCAGCCAGGCGTCTTATTTTCTTGACTCCACAACTCCTCGTCGTTGCATAAATTTGCTAATAAAATGGACACGATCAGAGGTTATTATGTACGTAACCACGCGGCCTGAGTAGACTCACTGCAATACTATACAATTGACGCAATTATTCCAAACGAAATTACTTTAATCAGTCAAACACAATACAAGCCTCTTGTCACGAACTTACAACTTATATAAACTAATCCGAGGCGTTCTTCACGAAACCACAATTCAGTAGCGAAGTACCGCGCACAAACACTAAAAATCTAGACCATAAATACAAAAACTAGTCACGCGAAATTTATGCAGCGGTAACCAAAATACGCTAATTGACCGCACCGCCGCTCTAAAGGTACTGTTTCTCTTAGTCCCGCGCCGGAATCACCGGAGCCGGTACACTCACCCCCCCGCCGTCGGCGTTACCTCACCTCGACACTGTGAGTCGCTCAGTCAAAGGCGATTGGGTGCCGTCTCAAATGACCATTTTTGGGCCTAAACAAACCCCCGTCCTGGACATAAGGACTTATGTCCGCGAGCAAACCAGCAAGCGGGACAGGGTCGCGACGGAACGTTGCAAGACCGAATCTACAACCAATCCTAGGCTGCCTTAGGCACCCCATCAGATCTTGCAACCCTCACCACCGCCTCAAAAAATACCGCCCTAATGTGGGCAAGCCGGAGGGTCGAACCTCCACTGGATGCCCTTCCTGGACATCACAGCACCTAAATAAGTCCTGTTACTGGACAGAAGTCTGACGACCTCTTTCAAACACCTATTTGTGCCCCTATGATTCGTTCCGCAATCCGACCGGATCAGGTCTGCAAACAGCGACGCGATACGAAGCGGCCCAGCGTGGCCACCTAAGCTTCAGACCTAAGCTTCAGTGCAGAGAGCACCCACAAGTTCCACATGCACGGCGTCTGTGGAGAGCCAAACGAAACGCACAGATAGTCCTTAGTATGAATTTTTCTAGCAAGCAGGCATAACCAAGCCATCTATCATATAATCATTTACTCAATTGTGCGGCAGCTGATTTCAATCTGATAATCTCCCAACTAGCTAACCCTTTTAAACAAGTAGTCCTATGCTCATATTTCAAACGAGTTTCAAAAGCATCAATGTTCAACTACTGAATTAATTCAAACAAATTAATTTACCGATGCGCATAGATCAAACAGACAAATAAAACAAAAAGATAAACGTAAGAAACAGCCCTATTTCTCTTTCCAAATAAATATCTTCGACAGTGCCAACAAAAATGTGAAAACAAAGAGCGGAATGATTCTTATTCCCTTCGGCACAAATAGGGTTATTCAATTTCAATTTTCTTTTCAACAAGCAAACACAATTATCAAATACATTTACAAAAACACATGCACACGCATTCAAAGAGCACATCATTCAAATCGCCTTTTTACTAACAACCGCTACAACTATGAAACATTTCGCGGAAAACCCAAAGCATTTTTATTTTTAATTTAAAGCATTATTAATTAAGTGCTCGACCAAGGCCAAATCTAATACTCCTTTACAGCGTGATTCAACGCTCCAGGGGAGCCCTAATCTTCCCACCAACCAAATGAACCCGAATCCAATAAAGCGCGAACCGCTAACAGTCGCCACTCGGGTTGTACGCCATCACTGAGACCGCCGGCAATAGAACAGTTTGACAAGTGGACTGTTGACGGCTTATAGGCTTAGTGGAGGCGGTCGTGGTGGGAGCTAGGGCGGCAGCTAGCTAGGGCTGCCTCCATCAAAGGGGGGACGGTGGTATACCATTCGCGGCCACACAGCTAACGGTGGTGAGAAGGGTCAAGCTGACTGCTGAGTGGCCGTGAAGTTCCTCTCCACACGCTGATGGGGGGCGACGACACCCCCTCCCCTGGGGGAACTACCCCCCGAACGGTCGCGGGAGGGACTCCTTTCAAACCTAGGGGCCCGGTGGCGGGCAGGCGAGCGCCGAGCGTCGCCCGACAGAGGGCGTGGCTGAGCGCCCCCGCCCGTGGGGGTGAGGGCCCGGCAGAGCCCCGAGAGGAGACGACGTTCTCACCCAGGCACAAAACTGCATGGTGATTGCCCTGGAAATGCGGACAGGGCCGCTGGTGCGGGCAGTCTCGCTGGAGGTGCCTTTCCAAACAAGAGTAGCACCAGCGGCGCTCCTTGGCGATAGTTCGCCTAGCCGGAACCGGCTTACTTAATAATTTCGGGCACGACGTCACCCGGTGATTGGATGCTCGACAATAGGAGCAGGGAGGCGCCTCCCTAACCGCTAGGCCACTGTAAGATGGCAGGGAGCAACGCCTTCGCGTGGGAGCTCCGGTCGGCCTCGGGGGGGTTGATGATGACTTACCCGGCGGATTCCAGCTCTCACTGGTTACGACTCGTAAGTCGTCAACGGCACCCGCCGCGTTCTCAATCTGCCAGCACTGCTCCTCCAAGAACCGCAGCAGATCATTGAAGGGCGGAATATAGGAGTCCCCGTCCCCGCCGTACCTCTCCTCAAAATGTATCCGAAGGTCGAGAGGAAGGCGGGACAGCACGAAGTGGAGCAACAAAAAGGACCATTCGTCCACCGGTAAATCCAGCCGCCTCAACGCATTCTAGGCCACCAAGACTGGATTCACGAGTTCCGGACGTAGTCTGGCCCGGTCACTAAGCAGCGGGAGGCTTAGAAGCTGCCTAACATATTCGTCCGCAATTTGCCGGACGTTGGCGTATCTTCCGGCTAGGAGGTCCCGAGCAGTCTGGTAGGCGTCGTCCGACAATCTTAAGTGGCCGACGACGCCCAGGGCCCCACCCTCCAGTGAGACCACGAGGTACGCCATCTTCTGGCTCGGGGTCAAGTCCCTCCGGGCGTCCACTAGGCTGTCAAAAAGAGCAATGAAGGTCAGCCATTCGGAAAGGACCCCGGAGAACCTTGCCAGGTCCAGAGTTGGGAGTCGTACCAACAGCGCCGGCTGAGTAGGCTTCTTCCAAGGGGACTCGGGCAGACCACTCATCCGAGCTTCACGCGCCTCCTCAGCATACCTGGCCCCAGCCTCGATCAACTCGAACGAAAAGAACTGCTCGTAGTCCGCGAGGCAGGAGTCTAGGACTCCCTTTTCCACATCCGGGTCCTCGAGCTCAGCGTAAGCCTCCACCACTGCGGCCCTTCGAGCATCGACCTGCTCGAACCGCTTCCTCAAGCTATAGACCCTATCCGGTTGACCTATCAAAGCATGGGCGCTAGCGGCCCAGCGCAGTTCCGCCCTCAGGCAACGAATCGGTAGCTTGTGTGATGGCATCACTTCTAAATACAAATTAATACGCGGCTCAAATACGAATCAAATTAACAAATAACAAATACAAGTACGATCAAATCATGTTAAATACAAATTACACAAATACAATTACTATTTAATAAATTAAATACAAATTACACTACAATTAAAGGTACACACTACAGTCAATCTGCAAAATACCTCACTTAAACAACCGACCCTTCGACAATTTGTCTTCTATAATTATACGCCAACGATAATTATCCAATTACGTGAAAACCTTATCTACCTAGTCAAAATACCTGACGCGTACCTAGCCTTAACAAACTCCCGGTAGCGCGGCTTAACGGGCGTGGTTCCTCATCCTACCCGCCAACAAAAAAAATATATTTATATGTAATTTTTATTTCGTACTATTTTTATCTACATTACGGCCGGGCGATTGGAGAACCAATCAACCACGCTCTGCTACCAAAAATAATACGGCTCTCAGTTGCCCAGCCAGAAGTCGACTGTATTAGGGCCCAGCAGTGCACTCGACGAGCAACCAAAGACTTCGGGCCCAAATGGCCTTATGGACAATTGACCTACATGATCAATATAAGGCTAGGAAAATTAATACGACTTACCTGGTTCAGAAACAGGTAAGTTAAGTTGGTCACAAGCCTCGGTCAGGCGATAGGTGTAGTGCATGTAAGTGGTGTTTGTGAGTGTGTAAAATGTGGGGCCTGACTTAACCTCTTTAGTCGGCAGCAACCCTGACTCCGGCACCGCCTCACGGTGTGGTATTCTCCAGCGGCGCCACCAATGGACAATTTCTTTCTTCAATTCACTATGTCAGTCTATCAACTTTATCGTGCATTTAACTAACTTCAAAACGCAACTAAATCCCGTTAATTATGATCAAAAAACGTAACACGCGGCATGACTGATGAACGGTGGGTCAAAGTTCACTTCCGTTCACTCAGAAACAAATTATTTCGAGAACCGAACGCGACGTTTTAAGGCACTTAACGCTACGGTACAATTAAACATTAACTTCCAAACATTTAGTCAGCCCGGCGTTTTTTTTTCTAGACTCCACAACTCCTCGTCGTTGCATAAATTTGCTAAAAATATCGACACGATCAGAGGTTATTATGTACGTAACCACGCGGCCCGAGTAGACTTACTGCAATACTATACAATTGACGCAATTACTTCCAAATGAAATTACTTTAATCAGTCAAACACAATACAAGCCTCTTGTCACGAACTTACAACTTTGACAAACTAATTCGAGGCGTTCTTCACAAAACCACAATTCAGTAGCGAAGTACCGCGCACAAATACTAAAAATCTAGGCCATAAATACAAAAAACTAGTCGCGCGAAATATATGCAGCGGTAACCAAAATACGCTAATTGACCGCACCGCCGCTCTCAAGGTACTGTTTCTCTTAGCCCAGTGCCGGAATCACCGGAGCCGGCACACTCGCTCCCCCCACCGTCGGCGTTACCTCACCTCGACAACATCGGGTTATTCGCCAAGTCGAAGGCGATTGGATGCCGTCTCAAATGATCATTTTTGGGCCTATACAGTCAGGTTACTATTTTACAGAAAATCAAATAGTAATTGCTCCAAAATTCCCTGTTATTTCCAAAGACACCTTCGACCTATTCCGCTTATCCATTGTACCTAACAAAAACCACCAATCAATTATTCCACCCTATCCTTTAATAGCAACGAATAGAGAAAAACTCGTGTACATGGAGACAGAATGTCCGAAGTTGAGTAATCCGTACCTATGCGAAAAGAAACGAACACCCAAATTCGAACACAATTCGACTGTATCCAAAACCTTATCATCAATCAGTCTATAGCAAAATCCTGTAAGATAAACGACATTGCACTGTAAAAAGAAGCCATGGAACGTCTTGACGACAAACACTACACCATCTCCTTCCCTCAAACAACTAAAGTCCATACAGTATGCGGGCGTGAAGATATTACTACATTACTAGTTACTTAGCCACAATACCAATTAATTGCTTCCTGCGAACACTAGAATTCACCATCACTAATATTAACGATCAAGTAGAAGGCCATCCCCTGAAACTAATGAATATACCAATGGATATAAACGCAAAAGGCAACCCAGAGCTACCACGAATCAGCCTTAATACAATTAACCTGAAAGGACTCCACGCAGCCCAGGACCAAATCATGATGCAACCACCATTTCATCTGAGAGAGATGGATCTCCCAACTTTATATCACACCACTATTCCCTTATACGCCGTGTTATCAATCATAGCAATATTCGCTATCATAATCTCAGTTCGTTACTACTACAAAACTAAGAAGCAAGAACAGATCCAGAATAACACCCAACATAGCTATGAAAATCCCAAATAATCTGAAGTCGAAAAGGCATTACCAGCAATTTTTTCTCTCCAGGTCCTAAAATAGTTGCTGGTCTGAGGGTGGTGGAGTTATAACATAGCCTCATAGGTAAAGAGCCTACACAGCAGCGACCGCGATATATTGCAGCGGCACGAGGCGCAACTCAGCAGAACGTGAGCATTGACGTCAACGGTTGCAACCGGAGCTCTGCAATATACCTTTACCTTATTTTTGCTGTAATAATTAAAATTCATTCTAGATATAGCATCGATCTAATTCACTTTTATTTTGGTTATAGTAATTATATTGTAATTTTTGTATTATAATAAAGTATTTTAAACTAGGTCTACGTTCAGCAGTGGACTTGTGAAGGGCTGTAATGATGATTTTAAACTAGTTTTTTTTTGGGTCCTTCGGCTGCACTTAACGTAATTAACTGGAACCGTAAATGTTTTATTCAGACGTCCACAATTTATTCAAAATGGAAAAATACTCTTTCTACTGGAGCATTTGTACCAGGTAGACATAAAATATATTCGATTAAAAAAATTATGATGAAGATTGCTGACTTTAAATACTTCCATTCACCGAGTTACGGGACAATTTTGTGTCCCGGAGCTTATTTGGGGATAATGAGACAGGTGATCGAGAAAAGGGACAGTCCCGTTCGAAACGGGACGTATGGTCACTTTACGACGTGGACGTGGTCCTTCACTGCTGGCCGGATGAGGAAGCTCAAGGTCGCTCAGCGAGCTATGGAGAAGGCTATGCTCAGAGTTTCTCTGCGTGATAAACTCAGAAATGAGGATATCCGCAGTAGAACCAGAGTGACCGACATAGCCCAACGGATTAGCAAGCTGAAGTGGCAGTGGGCCGGCCATTCAGCTGGAAGAACTGACATCCGATGGGGAAAAAAGATTCTCGAGTGGCAGTCTCGTACCGGCGGACGAAGTGTGGGGCGTCTCGCCACTAGATGGAGTGACGACCTAGTAAGATATGCAGGATGTCGATGGATGCAGGTGGCTCAGGACCGTGCTTTGTGGCATTCCTTGGGAGAGGCCTATGTTCAGCAGTGAACTTGTAAAGGGCTGTAATGATGAATGATGACTATAACTAATGTGACTACTAATGGTGGCAAAAAAGTCGTAGACGCCCTCATTATAAGAATATGTAAAAAAAACTTCGCCTTAATCCCAACTAGCGACATCTGGTAAGTGGAAGATTATTATCCCTTATTGGTAAGAATTAAATGAAACTGGTAGAAACCCAGACGGACTTTTACACCGAAAAGAAGTCCTACCATTTAGAGAAATATTATCGCAATTATTAGTTTCCCTGCACGTTATTAACGTTGGATATATTATATAACTGTAACTTTATCGGCGCTTAAAATTTTTTTTTAGCAAAAGTAATGTTTATATCGTAAAATAATAAAGTTATGAAACCACACGTAGTAAATTAAGAGTTAAATAAAATAAGTACAATAAAGGTACCTTGCACACTATTTATCCCTTTATTCAGAGAAAGAAAATTTATTGAGTTGTTATAACGATATAATCTTAGCCCTCAACTTCCCGCACCGAAATTACCTCGTATGATTAAATGTTGGGATTTGGAAGACGAATGTTTGGTGCTCGAGATAAATTGCGGTAAAGAATACTGACAGCGTTTTGAATAAGAGGGAATACTTACTTCATTATAACTCGTGGGCCGCAATTTATTTTTATAATTCCGAGAGAAAAATCACTAACAAACATATATTAAATCATATTAATATTTTATGTACGTACTACATAATATGGAATAGGGCAACGGAACCCGAGGGGCCAACAGCTGGCTGACTTCATGGAGAGAGAGGGACTCTTTATGATGAACTCTTTCTTCCAGAAGCGGCCCACAGGAAGTGGAGCTGGCCCGATGATTCGACAAAAATTGAGATTGACTTCATTATGACGACCAGAAGACAACTGTTCAGTGACGTGTTCGTGATCGCGAGAGTGAAAACTGGTAGCGATCACCGAATGGTTAGAGGCACACTGAACCTAAACGTTAAGTTGGGGAGGTCTCTTCTAATGAAGTCAACGCTCCGTCCCCTTTGTGCACTGTTCTAAAGTCCTGAAACCTTTCAGCTCAAGTTACAAAACCGTTTTCAGTGCCTAGAAAACTGCAATGAAGTGGACGATATGAATGACAAGCTCGTGGAAACTGTCCATGCGGTCGGAGCTAAGTTCTGCAAGACCTGCCGCAGAAGAACACAAAAACTCTCCGATCACACTCTTAATCTCATGGGTGTTAGACGGGAGATGAAGCTACATTCTTTAAAAGATTTGACAGCATACAGGCAACTGAACAGACAGATCTCCAAATGCATGCGGCGGGACTTTCGCAACTTCAATACAGCTTGTATTGAAGAAGCGATCAAGCGAAACCAAGGCTCCAAAGTCACCTGTCAAAGCTGAGGACCGAGTGTGGCAGCATCGTTTCCGGGGCACCTGAGATTTTGAGTGAGATTGAGAGGTTCTATGGGCAGCTGTACACTTCATCGTTGGAGCCACACGCAAGTGTGAGTAACGATCCAAGAGCGAGTGTTATCCGACACTATTCCGAAGATATCCCGCACGTCAGTCTGAGCGAGATCAGAATGGCTCTCCAGCATCTTAAAAACGGCAATGCCCCAGGCGGGGATTTAATTACAGCGGAGCTTCTGAAAGCATGTGGAAAACCGGTAATTGAAGTCCTTCAGAGGCTCTTTAATTCTGTCCTCCATGGTGGCATCACACCGGAGGCGTGGAGCAGAAGTGCGGTGGTCTTGTTCTTCAAGAAAGGTGACAACGCTCATTTGAAGAACTACAGACCGATTTCCCTTCTGAGCCGCGTCTATGTGCTGTTTTCGAAAGTCATTACGAATCGTCTCGCGCGCAGAATTGACGACTTCCAGCCTACTGAACAAGCCGGTTTCCGAAAGGGCTTTAGCACCGTAGACCACATACATACCCTTCGGCAAGTTGTACAGCAGTCCGAGGAGTACAATTTGCCTTGTTTTGATGATATGGGGTAGTGGATATTCTTACACCGCCACTATACGGTATGTTGTTTGTGTTGACAATGACAGTTAAATGGTTTAGAAGTAACCATGTAGTAGCTGCGTGCAATAATCTACTACCTTATATAATCCAGTGGGTGTCGGAAAAAGTGAGAGAGCGAAACAGATGCGAGACAGTGTAGCAGCAACTTCCTGAATATGGAGGAGTTTTTCGATAGACGGCATGTTTAGGAATTTACGTAAATATTACACAGATGGTCAAACGAAAGGCAAAAAAGAGTAAAAATTATTTGATTCTTTTTCATTTCAGACTAACTAATACTTCTTTCTTTTTTAACAATAGATTTTAGTATATTTTTTTCATTCCTTACAGCCCAGGTCTACGTCCCTCATAGGTTGCCTCATAGAGAGATATTTCCCATAGTTGTCTCGTTTGACGCCTCTTAGTACACCATTATACGTGGTAGAGCCACGCTGCAGCTATATTATGATTGTAGCATGAATGGTTCGGCTCGACCAGGGTAGGGCCACGAACTCACAAAATATCAGTGTAAAATAGCAAATTAGTCCTGCTGTGCTTTGTACAGTGAGTGTAGAGAACCTGAGACTCTTTTTACTGAAAACGAGGCATATTACATCTTAGAACACAGGGTTGGTAACGCATCTGTATTTTGATTCTTAATCGAGGATAAATATAGACGTCTATGAGCCATAGCATACACTTACCATCAGGTCGACTGTGTGCTCGTTTATCACCCTTATTCTATATCTAAAACCCACGGGACGAAATGGGGCAGTGGATTCTATTCCTTCATATTTCTAGTGTAAACCAACTAGTGGATCTAATTCTTTTAGAGATTGCAACTAATGGACAAGCAGAACAAGAAAGATTTGCTTAATACGCCGGGAAGGTGGACTAAGCTCAAAGAAAATCTCGCATAGGTGATGCGTTCAAAATCTGGCATACAGAAAGGGCACTATGTGCCACTGCGTCACATATTGGGAAAATATGTAAATTCACTGATAAAAAAGATAAAACAAAATATGCAGAGGGTTTAGTATTTCCAAAAACTTTAAAAGATGAGGCTGTTCAGTGGGGAAAGTCCAAAGATAATTTAGCTATTCAGTCTTATGAGGTCATGTCAGGGAAAGTTGTGACACATAGCGGTTTAATTATTTCTTGTGAACACCCCTTCATTGGAGTATCCCAAGATGGAATAATAGATAACAATACAGTGCTAGAAATAAAATGTCCCTATCTATACTAATATAATAAAGCGGAATAGTTTTTTGTTTATTTAAACGCGCTAATCTCTGGAACTACCAGTCCGATTTGAAAAATTCTTTTTGTATATTATAGCCAGATTTATGTGAAATAGTATAGGCTATCTAGCATTAAGCTACTCAGCTAGCCTTAAATATGGATATTTGTTAAGCAAGTCAGAAGAAAAAGCACTACCGAAATGATTTTATCCACAATCGTACGCTGGTGTTATCGTTAGGGATATGTAAATACAATGTTCTAGAAAAATATAGACCTTTACTCCGTCTAAAAAAAAGTCCGCGATATCATATGTCTATTTCTTATACATAAGCCATAATTTGGTATTTTGTGACAAAAAAAAATATTGAAAATTTAAAAGTGATTTATGAGCGTTATTATTAGGCATGGCCTATTTATCCTTACGAACGAAAGTTACTTCATCATCAAGACAATTTTATGAAGATAAACTTTGTTCCTCATACCATGTTATTTGGACGCATAGTTTAAGAGATAATGTAAAATTAAAATAATTCAATACTTGACTGGGCGCGCGAACGACGCTTAAACCCTAGCCGTTATAAAATGCTTGAACTAGGATGACCTAGTTCAAGCATTTTTTATCGCGCATCTCGGACACGTGACGACGCGGGTGAAACCGCGGGGCACAGCTACTTCAATATAAAATGATTTGATAACACCTAAAAATTATCCACGCATATTTATCAGTAATTAACAAATTAACATAAATTAAATAACAAGCTACACCTTAATGATCACAGTAATTATTTTTATCAGATATAAACCCAGTTACTTGTCAGCAGGAAGTCAGTTTGCGATTTTTTCATATGGACTAATTGTGATGAAAACAAAATTGTGGTGCACAGTAATGACAATATTATTAACAATCTTATAATCCCTAAGATAACAGAATTTTATTTCACTTATATGTTACCTGTTATTGCCATAAACTTTTATGATATAGATTAGGCAAAAGATATTAAATAGGTTTGTTAATTTACTTTTTTTATTTTTATTATAGTTACTTTATTTGAGTTACTATTAATTTAATTAATTTTTCATTTTTTTAATTTAAATTATTGTTATGAATATAATAAACAGTGTATTAATCAAAACCGTTTTTTCCTTTAACATGGAACTCTTAACCTTTGGAGTGTTAAATTAATAGAACTTATATTTTTAGTGTTCTATTTCATTTCGTTCATAGTATAATATTTGACCTAAAATTTGCCAACATAAAACAAACAAAAAAAAATAATCCTGCTACTTAGAGGTACTAAAGTGGATGTGAATTTACAAGATAAAATTTTATGTGCTTTGCCCAAACCTATTACTTTTTCTACATGTATTCTATTTGAGGATATTTTTTGGATCTTTGTTGGTTTGGTTCAAACTGTCCATTAGTTTTGTTAAAAAATTCAGGCATGTTTACTTTAATGTTGTGTGACATACTAGGTCTTGTATATTAAATCTTCTGTCACCAATAATAATATCTCCATTCTGCAACAAATCTATTAATCCACACGTTTCAAATAATTGTCTGTCACTAATAGACCCACCATTTGCATCTGAAACAAATGTTACACATCCAGTTTCAAATACACAAGTACTTTAAGAGTGTTTATTGATTTCATCATCACATCCTGTATGGAAATGTACTTCCTTAGGTCCAATTAAATTTTGTATACAAAACGAATCCACATTTCTACTGCATTTTTCTGAATAAAGATGTGGTTGTTTTTCAGGTATTATAATATCCTTACTACTACATAGATCACCTGTACCTACCTATTTACTACTTTACTGTCTTTAAACATACTTTCAATTTCCACTTCAACACATCCTATATTTTCTTCTGTACTGCGATTCTGGTACCATTAGTCAAGATTGTATGCTACTTTCTTTTCTTGTTTTTCTCTCTTTTGTCATCGTCTAATGACTCTTTGATAGCTTTCGATCTTTTTTTGATTATTAAGATGAGAAATATTCCAGAAAAACACGCTTGGCACTGACTTTTTTTTTGAAAAAAGATTTTTCAAAAAAATCATTGAGATCATGACAGTAGAAACGATGTTCAAGGAAATATGATTAGTACATTGATTTATTCAAATAGGTCTCTAATACTAACGATTTTGCCACGTTGAATCCTTTGGTAATGTATAGTCTTCAGAAGTGAAGTGATTTTTGCAGACTACTGAATGTTTTGATGGGATAAATTTTTGTCTCCGTATAGCTATTATCCATTTTTTTAACCGAGATTTATCGCAAGGAAAGCTATGACCACCTTTGGCTGATGAACAGTACGGTACAGCACAACATTGAGGCATCGTTTTGTGTAAAAACGTACACTAGAAGCGAAAAGCTTTTCAATAAGACGTAATTTTCCAATTTCGATTGTAACAATAACAGATGAACTTTACCTCAGTTGCTACCAGTGACATCTGGTGAGCGGAAAATTATTAGCCCTCATTGAGAAGTTAGTTTTAAATAAAAGTGTATCAGTTTCTAGTATTATATTAGTACCGTCTACAGTATTATGCCTGGCGATTTCACCATATCTTTCCTACAAAAAGCAGAGACCACATCCTTCTGTGAATAATTACGGGCTGATAATGAAAAAGGATTCTAATTCGTCGGCGGTCGTAAAGCCTTATACGAGTACACATGAGCGCTTTTTAAACGATTTAATGTACGTTGTTTGGAGCAGACCTTATAACGCCTGCGTGTTTTCGCACGAAGTTTGCATGCAAACGCTTTTTAACGTCAGAGGATTTTTATCGGTCTTCATTGTATTTTATATTCCAGTGCAAAATAAATTATAATCATCGTACAATATATTAAACGACATTTGCAACTAAATTGGTAACCGTCACGCACCTACTATTATGTAACTAACTATTTTAGATATTATGATGTTTTTTTTTTCAAATATATTCTAGAATTTATCTCAAAGCCATAAACAACATGTGGTAGTGGCACAGAAAGGCGGGGTCTGGTGGTATCTACCACCCAGGGCGGTAGATATTAGGGTGCGGCATTTGGGAAATGAAAGTGAGATCCCCATTTACCATGTTTTCTACCGACTTCAAAAAGGAGCCGGTACTCAATTCGACTGTATGTTTTTTTACGTGTGTTACCTCATAACTTTTTACTAGGTGAACCGATTTCGATGATTCTTTTTTTATTTGAAAGCTGGTGCTTCCCATGCGTTCCCAAATACATTGATCAAGGTCTGACCAATAGTTTTTGAGTTATTCTTAATAATTCATATTGAAGTCGGTTGTACATAATTTTTAATTTTTAATTATTATTAACTCGGTTTTGTGTATGTCTGTTCTGGTCATAATTAAGTATTTAATTTTAAACTAACTTCCCGACGGGCTAGATACTTGAAATTTTAAATTTAGTTTAGAATCAGATGCCAATGTAAGATTATGAAAGAAAAACCGTGGTAAATTACTTTTTTTATTTTTTTTTTAAATTCCACTTGTTTATATGATGCCAGTAAAGAAAACCTTTAAAAACTGAATATCTGCTAGATTGACACAAAGTACGGTAATGAACCACCTGCATCATGAGCTCGTCACTCTATCCACTATGGCTCAGCCAACACTGCGCTAGTACGAGCCTGCCACATGAGAATCTCTCTGGGTTGTTTGTCGTTCGAGTTATACAACTGGCACATTGCTACTTCAGCTTACTGATTCTCTTCATATAGCGGCTGTAATATTATAGTCAAAGCCGTACACATCGCGCTAACAGGACTTCACTCCACACACACACACAAACACACACACACACACACACACACACACACACACACACACACACACACACACACACACACACACACATATGCGCGCTTGCGCGCGCACACACACGTGCGCATGCACACGCGCATGCAAATGCACACGAACACACATACATATGCGCACACACATTCTCACGGACGCACGCATGAATACACGCGCCCATGCACGAACGCATGCACGCATGCACGCCAGCCTTTGAAGGCGATATTGGTTTTAATTTTTATTTTAAAGTTTTCATTTTTTACACCTCCAAAGAAAACATACATTTGATATTATTTTAAGCTTGATACACATTCCTAAAAAAAAGTTTTTAACGTATGGACATTCTGACAAAGGGAAACAAAGTGAATCCGTTTTTTTTGTTCTGAGGATGTAAACCTAAAACGGATGAGAACTGTTCTTAAAATGGATGACAGTTGTCGTTAATTAGGGCTAAGGAATCCGTTTAACATCAAGTTTTCTTTTATAGAATAAGAGTGAAAAACGACCACACAGTCCATCTGATGGTCAGGAGATGCCTGGCCCACCGGAACATCTACATCTATCATCGATTAAGATTCAAAATGCAGATGCTTTGCCACCCTTCAGTATTAAGATGTAATGCCTCATCTCCAGTAAAATGGGTCTATAGTATATGAACTACTTATATAAAATGATTAATGAATAGGTTTCCTATTTTACTGAAAAGAAAAATTAAAACCTGTTCATGCCTCGCATAAAAATTTGTGGAAACAAGAAACAACAAACAAAGTTTCATCATACCTAACGTAAAGTTTTGTGATAAATGAATTAAGTTTCCTTTTTTACCACATATTTTGGTCTAAACTCTAAATCCTACTTGTTTCATTAAAAGTTTCAGCCACATGTGCTAAACGGAATACATATAAGTAAAAAGTATTTTTTTCTAAAAAAATAAAGCTTTGCCCTAACTACTAAAGCGTAAATTAAATAATATTAAATTACATTTTTCTAAGAAAATAATAACACGCTCAACCTGAGTGTAAATGGATGCTGTGGCCCATAGACATCCACCTACATCTATATTAGATTAAGGAATATCTCATTTTGAATAAAATATGACTCCTGTTCTTTTCACTCACTATACGAAATACAGTAGCATTAAGATGCTATTTCACACTGGAATACTGTTAGAGCGTGATCCTTTTCCGTTAGAGCCGACCCATTTGTGCTACAACCATGACATGCATAAACTCTATCACGTATAAAATGACTTAACAAAAGCCTATTTACTCTGCTATTGTCCGCGATCACTAGCGCTTTAAACTTTTTACTCACATACATTTTAAATCACTCAAAATTTTGTCAAAAAATACTCCATGACACTAATTCACTTAGCAGCTAAGTTCTATACGTCCCCCGTGCCGAGCTGAACGTGCGCGGTTGTCGCCAAAGGAGTCAGTTAGTTGGGCTCGCAGGGGTCAGCAAGAATGTGTTGAAAATTATCTTTTGGGCTTCTTTCTTGACATGATAAAGGCATTCGACAAGATGTGGTTTGACAGATTGATCTACATGATTTTGAATAACACCCAAATACCACCGGCTATTGTGCGACTGGTAGTCTTTTCTGCGGGAACGATTCTTCTAAGTATGCTGCGAGACTACAACATCGGCAATACGGCCCATTCTCGCTATGTCCCCTGGGCGTTTGTATATCCCGCTCCTGTAGGTGGTATATACGAATATATTCCCACAAAGGAAGGTCGAAATGCAAAATACGTGGTAATGCATTATTTTAACTGAATTTACTACGCACGCACCCATCCGTAAGGATCGATCAGTCGACAAAAACATTTTGAATTGAATCACACACAGCGTGCATCCGCGTAGTTGTTGCCCATAAATCACATTCGATTTGGGATAGTTTCAAATAAAATTAGATTAGCCTTATTTACTCGTATTTTTTTTTAATTTTCAAAAACTGCAATAACGGTATATTATCATTATTGTATATATTAGAACTGAAGATTAAAATTTGGCTACTCTTTAAAAATAATCTTGTAAATTATTATCTCTTGAGACAGATTATATTTTAGGTTGATTTATACTCGTACATACTAAAATCAAGGTTTAATCAAATCTCGTTTTTTTGAAGACGTTCGTGACCCGGTGGTTTCGAGCTAGTTATTTGCTCACGAGATCAAATTATACATAAAAATAGCATTAGTTACCAATTTTCGTCAAATATCATCACGGATCGATAACAGTTGTAAATAAGTTTATCGCTTCTACGAAAAATGAACAACTTGCGTCAGATGCCCTTAACACAGCTCTCTGCACGCTTAACCCTATAGCCGGAAGAATTTATGTTTTCTAACTCTAAATTTTTGTGAGCTCCTAATTATGTTCAACTAGCTATCATTATAAATAATTTTATATTTTTAGAGAAATGTGTATATAGATAGTAATAACAGTTAAAATAGAAAATGTGCGCATTGAACTACGTTTTTGTAGTAATCGCCCCACTTTTACTTAAAATAAAAATAAAGAGAATTTTATTTGATATTGCTACTTAATTTACCTACAGTGAGAGAAAGTTAGTCTGGCTCACCAGGAAGGGTATATGAAATAGGTAAACTCACGGTTAGCAACAGCGGCGATCAACTTCAACATAGCTTCAACACGTTTTTATACGTGGTAGAGTCCTGCTGCAGCTATATTAGTAGTATAGTTGTAGCACGAATGGGTCGGCTCGACCGGGGAAGGACCACTCTCTCACAGAATACCAGGGTGAAATGGCAGCTTAACGCTGCCGTGTTTCGTATGGTGATAGAGAAAAAATGAAAAAAATATGTTTTATTAGCAATATGTAATATCTGTAGGTTTCCTCACAAGGCAAGCCTGTATCGAGGAAACCTGAGACGATAGTTCATTAAGCGTTATTTTATACACCTTATCAGACAGATTGTAATACACAAAACAACAATAACAGAACTGCTTATTGCTTTAAATCTTTGAACATAAAAATAAAGAAAACTATAAAAACAAAGCCAAGTTATATAAAACTGAAATGTATTAACTATGTAAATTTAAAAAAGAAATTAAAAAATTAAAACAATAACAAAATTTTCCTAATAATTTTACAAATACAAATCAATTAGCAAAAGCCAATTTTAACAATTCTTCTGTTTCCTCATATGATAGGGTGACCAACCATTTCAATATAATTAATTTCGAAGATATGTAGTTTTTATTATTAATATTACAATGTTTTACGACCTTATTTTAATTTTGCCTTTTGATAAAGTTGCCAAAAAAAGAGCCGGAGACCCTTTTTACTAGAAAGGAGGCATTCCATCTTAGTCCTCACGGGTGACAACGCATTTGCATTTTGATTCGTAATCGAGAATAGATGTCTATGATCTATGGGCCACAGCAACCACTTACCATCAGGTGAACTGTGTGGTCGTTTGTCACCCTTATCGTATAAAAAAGAAAACAATATATTCGGATATGGAAGGCTTCAGTGTTCCTTGGCCACATGCCTACGTGATTATATAGTCTATAGCTGGGTCGACCCGGCAGACTAACTAACGCTTAATTACATTGATTTTATTTTGGAGGGCTTAGACAAGTTGTTCATCTTGAGATTACATTACATGAGTGCATCGACCGCGTCGACTTCGTTTTGCCGACGCTTTTGTCGTAGGCCAACAGATGGCGCCATTAGTTTTGTTTTGCATATAATTGGAAGGAAGGATGCTATAGAAAAGTAAGGAAGGCACTGGCTGTACATAATTCCCCCCACTTGAAATCGTTTCAGATTTCGTGAGTAATAATAGCAGTTCTTCCTATAAAAATAAGAAATAGAAACTAGCTTAGAATATTATATACCTAACTAACTATTATATTAACACTTGAATTTGAATTGCATGCCTATTAGAGAGGTATGTGAGGCAACATTTAATAACTTAGCATACAGGCTAAACAACAAGAAACTATAATATTAATTATGAAAAAGAAATTACATTTTGATATAAATATAGTTATATATTATTGATTTAAAGGTAAAGGACACAGTTTACTTACTGGTCTGTTAGGGAGTCCATTAGTAGTGCGTAGGGTACGCGCACTACACCCTCTTTGCCGGGACTCTCTTGAACTCTACCTGAACGCCACTCTAGTGGTGCTAAATTGCTATCGACATTTAAAATATCTCCGACATGAATATTTGCTTGTTCTCGAAACCATTTCGCGTGTTGCTGTAAGGTATGGAGATAATCGCGTTGCCAAATATGCCAAAAGGATTGTGTAAGTTTTTGCAACATCTGCCAGCAGTCCCGAGGTGGAACATATTCATTAGAGAGTTCAGGTTCTGGTGTAAGAATAACGACCTCATTAGGATCCGGAGATAGACAGCCCAACGGTCGCGAGTTAAGCACGGCTTCGACTTTAGTAAGAATCGTTATGAGCTCCTCGAATGTCATTACTATAACGCGTTTCAAGTGGAACTTCATTGATTTTACATCGCTCTCAAACAAATACATATAACATACATATAATCACGCCTCTTTCCCGTAGGGGTTAGCAGGGACCACATCTTTCCACTTGCTACGCTCCTTACATACTTGTTTCGCTTCGTCCACTTTCATTATTCCCTTCATACATGCTCTTCGGTTTAGGGTACTCTTGACCTGGCCTTTTCTCAAGACGTCCCTGATTTGATCTAGAAACGTCCGCCTATGTCTACCCCTTCCAACACTTTCATTCACACTCGCCTTATATACCTTTTTCGTCAATCGTTCTTCATTCATTCTCTCGACATGGCCAAACCATCTCAGCAAAACTTTCTCAATTTTTGTCACTACATTTTCTTTCAGACCACAACGTTTCCTTATCTCAATATTTTTTATCCTGTCAATCAGTTTAACTCCTATCATACTTCTTAACCCTCCCATCTCAACTGCATTTATTCTGCTTTCATGTTTCTTCTTCCACACCCAACTTTCACTTCCGTACATGAGTGTCGGAACCACACCCCCTCATGCACAGCCAAACGAGCCTTGTTACACACCTTCTGACTGCTCATAAAGGAGTGCAAAGCTCCATTCACCACGTTTCTTGCATTCACTCTTCTTTCAATATCACTCTCACACTTTCCATCTCTCGTAAACTTTGAACCCAGATACACAATCACGATAATGCAGTCTGTCACTGCCTCATCTCTTTCAAACACCATCACTTTTGTCTTGTTTACATTCATATTCATTCCCTTTCTAACAAAAGCTCCACTCATAGCAGTTAGCATCTCCTGCAACTCATCGGCCGAAGACGCAAGTAGTACTTGGTCATCAGCATAGAGAAAATATTTGACGAGTAACTCATTCATTCTCAACCCACTTTCATTCTCTTTTAAATCTGTCAAGCAATTGTCCATGAACAGATTAAACAGCCACGGTGACGCTACACATCCCTGTCTAACACCTTTTTTGATATTAAACTATTCATAATATGCTCCGTTTATCCATACACAAGCACTAGAATCCCTATAAGAGATTGCAATGCTCGTATGAGGATACTGCTCACACCGTTCACGGACAGTGTTGAACACAATTAATTGCTCACCACTCTATCATAGGCCTTTTCTAGAACCACGAACGTGCAATAGAACTTCTTGTTTTTAACCATACACTTTTCGGCTATACACTGCATGGAAATGACCAGATTTGTATATCCCATTCCCTTTCTAAATCCCGCTTGGTCATCCCATAATTTTTCGTCTGTTTTATTCACAACCCTTTCAATCAGCACTTTCGCATACAATTTACCGACGACGCTGAGAAAGCTTATACCGCGGTAATTTATGCAGTCCTGCCGTGACCCTTTTCCGTTATACAATGGCACGATTACGGCTTTGCACCAGTCTCCCGGTTCTTGCCCATTTTGCCAGCACATATTGAAAAGGCAATACAGCTGACTAGCCACTATGTCCTGTCCAGCCCTCAGCATCTCGACGGTAATCCTGTCATATCCTTCAGTCTTAGTGTGAGATTAACACTTTTCAGCGCTTTCACTGTTTCATCCATGCTTATCTCACTTTCATCAACATTTATATTAGTTTCCAGGGAAAGTGCCGGATGCTGTACCTGCACTTCGTCTCTTTCAAACAAACTTTCAAAATACTCTTTTCATCTTTTTAATACACTTTCTTCTTCTTTTATAATGCTCCCATCTTGACTCCTGATTGCACTCAGCTCCGAGGTAGAAGTTTTTCCTCTGGCTGTTTTGATGGATTTCCATAAAAACTAAATATTTGACTGGAAATCTTCAATGAGCCTCCTATCGAAATCATCCTTTCTTTCTTCCTTCTTTCTAGATACAACTTCTTTCGCTGCTGATTTCAATATTTTATACTTCGTTCTTGCTTCTTTTATCTCGTCATCCGTTGCCTTTTGAACTTTTTGGTTAGCTTTTGTTGCTAACCAATCCAACCACGCTTTCTTCTTTTCTTGCACAACTCTTTGTAGATCTTTATCCATCTACACATTATAGTTCTTTCTTCCTTTCTTTCTTTTAGCTACCCCGCATACCTCAATGGCAATATTCACGACCCCTTTCTTAAATGTCTCCCACAAATCTTCAATCACACCTACCTCTTCTATGGCTTTAAAACTTTCTTTCATTTTCTCTACATACTCGTCTTTCTTTTTTTTTCTTGTAGATTTTCCACTTTTACTCTGTATAAAACACTCGTAGGCTCGGCCCCTCGATGTCGCCACCGTTTAAAGAGGACACGCATTCGAGCTATGACCAGGAAGTGGTCTGTGTCGAGGCCTACACCGCGGCATGCCAGAGTGTCTAGCACTTTCTTCCTCAGTCTTTCATCCACAATTACAAAATCAATAATACTTCTAGACTTACCCTCATCTCTTGTATACAAATGAATTTTTGTGGTCAAACATTGTGTTGGCCACGCACAGATTCCATTCCAAGCATACTTCAAGCAGGCTTCTCCCATTGTCATTCACTCTATCGTCCCCAAACGTACCCAGAACTCCTTCATACCCATCACGCTTTAGTCCAACCCACCCATTAAATTCCCCTAACATCACGATCCGTTTATTTTCTCCGCATTTATTCAAAACCTCTCTCACGCTATTTTTTTTATATGATAAGGGTGACAAACGAGCACACAGTCCACCTGATGGTAAGTGGTTACTGCGGCCTATAGACATCTACATCTATCCTCTATTACAATTCAAAATGTAGATGCGTTGTCACCCGCGAGGACTAAGATGGAATGCCTCATTTCCAGTAAAAAGGGCCTCCGGCCACCTGCACTCACCAAGCGAAACGTAGAGGTAAACCTCTACTTCACGCTGGTATTCTGTGAGGTCGTGGTACCACCCCGGTTCGAGCCGGCCCATCCGTGCGACAGCAAAAGCTTACTCTCTCTCTCTCTCTCTCTCTCTTGTTAAGCTTTTAATGACCCAACTCCGTGCAGATCCGTTGGTGCATAGACCCCAAGGATAAACAAGCGAGTGAGTATAACATTTAGCCTAATCCAGAGGATTCTTGGGCTTACACATTCATGCTCCGTCACACATTCAACTATTCGAGATGAAAGAATCACACCAAATCCCTGACAGGCTCGGCTGGTTTGAAGAACTACCGACCAGTATGCCCATGTAGGGGCCATGAATCATGGTGTCACATCCTGTCACATACTTTAAGCAATAATCTGTAACTACAAATAATAAGTGTTAAGAAAGTAGAAATGCTAGAGTTAAAAAATTTTAAGTAATGTAAAGTTTTAAAAATTTTATTAATTAAGTTAGTAAATATATTATGTATAAAGAGCATATTGGAAAAAAAGCGATAAAAAAGGAAAAAAGATAATAAAAAAAGGAAGGAAAGAAAAAAAATAGAAGGCATATAAAAATATACTTAAGGATATTCTAGAATAATCTACTTAAGCAAGGATACACAAAAATTAGATGTAAAAACAGAAATAACATAATAGTAAGAAATCCTACGTAATCTAAAGCTTTAAAATTATTAACATAGTTAATAAAAGTAACGTGTATAATGACGAAAACAGGTATGCAAAACATAAAACAAAAATATATATATATACCTAGCAATTCTGGAATATATTAATGTAATTGTAACGTATGTCAGAAATCTTGCTAAGAATATTATATAAAAAGAAAATGTAATGAGTGAAGTTGATAACAAACTGTAAGCAGTACGGA
Organism: Parnassius glacialis; assembly: GCA_033319125.1. Classification (NCBI taxonomy): domain Eukaryota; kingdom Metazoa; phylum Arthropoda; class Insecta; order Lepidoptera; family Papilionidae; genus Parnassius; species Parnassius glacialis. The sequence continues at coordinate 53,044,014 of JAVANC010000001.1, read as the reverse complement.
CCAAAAAAAAACAGTAACATGAAAACAGTAATACAATGCTAGAAAGAAGGGTACTGCAGAAAAGTAGTAGTAAGCAATAGTTAAAAAAAAAACGACTAGGCTTGGCCCTAGCCATGCATCCATCCGCGCGGCAGACGTTAGATTGGCGGAGAGGGTAGGAATAGGAAAAGGGAAGGATAGGTGGTGTAAAAAGGAAGATTGGTAATTTAGAGTGGGAAATAGGAAATGTAGGATATTACTGCCCAGGACGGCAAGGGATAGGACTGTAATAGCTAGGGAAGCCGGGGTCGCATACCCGTATACCATACCACAACTACCGGACAGGTAAATTGCGATGAGTATCCCAAGACATGATCAAATATGCAACTAAAATTACTCCCGGTAGGACGGTTCAGTCGTCAGATAATAATAATAATGTTTATTTTCGGAAGACTAGACTCCCATTTGTTGTACCCAACTATTTGTAGTTCGTTAAGGTAACCCCGGGCACCAATAAAGTTAATGCCGCAGTCGGTCACTATAAAGGTATAAAAGCTACGACGTGATATGAAGCGATCTAACGCAGCAAGATAGGCAGAAGTCGATATCTCGGTTACATCCTAAAGATGGATAGCCTTTATCGCGAGGCAAACGAATACACACACGTAGGCCATGTAAGTACGAGCGTTTCGTTTACGATTTTTCTTCACTAAGAATGGACCGGCAAGGTCGATTTCCATATTTCGGAAACACCGCGCCGGTTGAATTCTTGGTGAAGGAAGATTTTCCATTAAAGGCTGACAAGCAACCGGTTTTACCTTAAAACATGCTATGCATTTCCATAAACGTGACCAAATTAAGTTACGGATGCCAAGTATCAAATATCTACGCTGAATAATCGATTGAAGAGTACGGGGACCACAGTGTAAGTAATTGATATGAAGGTGATCTATGATCAACAAGAATAAGCGTGAAGCCTTTGGCAACAATACAGAATATTTTACGGTTGCCGGTAGATAAGCAGGGGCCCCCCACTCGCAGCAATCCCGCGTCATCAGTAAATGAATTCAGTTTTTAATGGGTTTGGTGGCTTTGACTTTACCTGTAAGATGAAGTTTTGTTCATGTTGAACCATATAGACAATAGAATGCTCCGGCTCTGATACACTCAGGAAATTCTTAGTTTTATAGATTCGTTTGAACGCTGCTACAGCACGCAGACACCAAGCTAGCACACGCTGGACGCGGGTTAGCGTGGAGTAGCGGGATAAAAGTCCACTTATAAAGTCAAGGTCAGCAGAGCTATTATCCGTTTGAGATATATGAGCAATAGAGCGCAACTCGGGTTCGGAATCCTGTGATTCCCATTCCCATAGTTATGTGCCCAGTGTACACGATATCATTTAACGATTTTCCGTTCGTTGTTCTGGCACTTGCATCAAAAACCACACGTAGTTTTTTCGTAATACCTTTAGGGCCGAGTACACAGTTATGTGGAATTAGAAATTTGCCTGATCCACCATCTGCGGGTATTGCATATGGCCAAGATCTGACTATTCAGTCATAAAATCAGAATAGTTTTTTTAATTCTACGTTGCGCTCAAGTCGCTTTTCGAGTTTGAATAAGCGTGATTTTGCCATATTGAAAGATTCACCCAGATCATCACAAGGCTTCCTCAGTAATAAAAGAACGACGTAACTACCGTCAGGTGTACGTGACACAAGAGCAGAGTATACATCTTCGGAGTTCGCTATAAAGGTTTTCGGTGGTTCTTCCACCCAAAACCTCTGGTGGACCTCCCAAAATCTCTGGACCACGAAGTAACGAGGGAAGAAATCATAGGTGGAGGGTGACAGCTGTGATCAATTTTTCCAGTGAGCACCCACCCAAATACACTATGTAGAGCGACTGGTAAACCAGGACCTATCTCTAGGCGTTTGCTATCATACATTTTATGAAATAGCTCTGCGCCCAACAGCAAATCTATATTAGTGGAATTGTCGAACTGTTTGTCATTTTTTATTATAGGGTAGGGTGACAATCGAGCACACAGTCCACCTGATGGTAAGTGGTTGCTGTGACCCATATACATCTACATTTATCCTCAATAAAGAATCAAAATGCATATGCATCCTCACCCGTGAGGACTAAGATGGAATGCATCTTTTCCAGTTAAATGGGTCTCCGGTTCTCTACACTCACCATACGAAACATAGCAGTGTCAAGCTGCCATTTTACGCTGGTATTCTGGGAGAGCGTGGCCTTTCCCCGGTCAAGCTGACCCATTCGTGCTACAACTATACTACTAATAAAGTTGCAGCATGGCTCTACCAAGTGAAAAAATTAAATCTTTAAAATTTACACAAACCTCACAAGGTACTTCTACAACAGGCATTTTACTTGTTATTGTATTCATTATTATGATATTAATAGTGAAGGTTGGACTATCAGAATCCATTGGCATTAACACGCATGAAGTTTCACCCTTTATTTGATGTACAACATTTTTTTCTAAACCTGCTACGGTTAAATTGCAGCAGCGACTGGGCAACCCTAAACGTTGAGCGAGCGATAATGTCACAAAACTATCCTGAGCTCCATTGTCAATAAGTGCGCGGGCGGTAGTATACTGAACGGAAGCACCGCAACTGCACACGTGCACTACACATGTGCCGAGCAAAACGAGAGCACGACTATGACCAACGTCAGGCGACTGTCACTCTTGCTACCTGCGTGAAATAATTATCTACAATCGCGAGCTATCCCAGGGGTAGATCGCAGTCGGGGCTAGCGCGCTCTAGGCAATTGAATGTTAAAGTTTTTTTTTACCGCTGTTTACGTAAATAATTTTTTGTATATACTTGTTGAAATACTCGTCGAAATAGTTTTTGTTTAGTGTTTAGTATATTTAATTGTAGGATAAAATAGTTGAAAAAGTTTTAATGTAATTTAAGATGAATATATATGAATATAACTTATCTATTTGATAAATTAGAATGGCAAAACGTCGTTCCTGTTATAGTTGTTGCGGGGATGGATGATTAATGAGCAATTAAAAGGATTCAGGTATATCATTTTTTCAGTTACCGAAAGATAATGAAAGGTAAAGGAGACGGTCCAAAATTGTATAAAAATAGGCCTAGTTTTTTACTAGTATTGAAATAAATTAAAATAAAATATTAAACCACTTTTGATCATTCAAATCTACGAATTTGCCTTAATTTCAGTGGTATTAATATTTTATTCTCACTAAAAATGCAACACTAATGGTGGATTGATGTCGTTTTGATTTAACGCCTATCAGGTAGATTTATTATGTAAAATAGCTAAAATGTCTCGAAACTAGTAGGGTAATAGGGCAAAAAAGGTGTTTTTGTATCAAAACACGAATAAAGTGTATTTATAGACTGTGTATGTGCTTCTTTGGTCTTAAAACAACTAACATTCTTGTTGATATTTGCATATCATAAATGCAGTTCAGGAGAAAACAAATGTAAAAAGTACTATCTAATTCCAGACAAGAAGATTGTTGAGATAAATCAACGGTGTCTGCGCACAAAATTATTTCATTTCATTATATAAAAAAGTAGAGAGAGGGGTGGAGGTGTTTCAATTTGGTGCCGTGTCTAGGATAGAGGTTGAATTTTAAATAGGAGGCCGTTTATATAAAATCATGAGGAAGGCTATATGCCTACAATTTGTTATACGTGAAATGGATAGGTGTTTTAGAGAATAGTGTTTGCTGGTTGTGGTTGGGAGTCTGTGTTGTGTGGGTGAGACTTAAATATTAAAATTGATTATTAATATAAAAGAATGTGTGCATAGCTAAGCGAAATAACATTTAAAGTGAAATAAGTGGATAGACTCAATTAAACTAAGTGAAGGACACAAAAAGTGCTAAAAATTTACAAGTGAAATAAAAAACAAAAAATGGCTAAGAACAAGAATAAAAAAAAAAAAAACTAAAAACAAAAAACAAAAAATGGCTAAAAACAAAACTCTATGTGAGGTGGGCGCTAACCTCTGCGACACAGTCCTCGACTACTGGGGATGTTAACGCTAACTATGTTCATGTTAAAATGTTTTTGGTCTCAATAAATATTATTATTATTACGTGGGGTATCTATATAGTTTACTTATCTGGTTGGGCTGTATAAATATATAATTGTAAATGAAAATGATAAACATACATAAATATCAGCAAAATAAAATAAATACATAGATAAATTAAAACCCAACCAGATGGAAGCCCTCGGCAGGGAAGATCAAACGGCCGAGGGTTGGGGGGAAAGGGAAAGAAACCAGCGGACGATGCGGGCGGTATCGAGGAGCACCGGCTTCTGCATTTGAGCTTGGAGCGGACCCTCACGGAGTTCCAGCCGCTTCAGATGACCCGAGAGGTTGGGAAAGACTGGGATTAACCCGTTCGCAGAAACAGCTACAGGTATAATTTCGGCCGGCAGTCCACCCCACATGTCGGTCACCTTGATTTTTTTTGCTGTGGCACCCCTACTGATAAGTTGTAAAAGTAAGTGGTCCCGATAAATTTTAATAATTAAAATGTTGTTAAATAATAATATTCACCTCAATTTTGTGTTATAGTTAATAATTACTGCCGCTTTGTATTTAATATTTATGAAAGTCGGTACATAAATGTAATAACAGAAAAAGTGACAGGTAACGAATATTGTTATAAAATTATTGTAATTCCTATTTAATATCATTCCTTTTTTAATTTAAAGATTTATTCTATTACTCGGATTTTTACATTCTTTGCGGGTTTCTTTTCTAATTGTTTTAACGATCATTTGATTTGAGACTTGTAAATAGAAAAACAAAACAAGAGAAACTCGATATTAGCTTACTCTGCTCCTTCTGTTTTCGATCTTTGTTTTCTTTTATTATTTATAATAAATAGTAAAATGAATACTCGCAACCAACTCCAGCTTGCACTCCAAGAACTTAAGGCGTCCAGGGAGCAGTGTGAACTGTTGCTCAAGGAAAGGGATGATAATGAAAAAGAAATAGTTAGCATAATTGCCAAAAACACACAATTGAAATGTGTTATGGTTAAGTTAGATATAGAATAGAGTGTTATAAAAGATAGAGATCAGCTACAGGGAACGGTTAATGAGTTTGACCGATGCAGCAAGGAATATGAGGAAGCTCTCAGGTTCATTGCTGCATTGAAGTTACAGTTGAATGAGGCTAATAAGCAAATAATACAATTTGAAACATATATAGATAATCTTAAAGCCTCCCAGACTCAAAGCCTGTTCTCTGAGCGTGTGCAATGTAATACTTCAAAAATTTTACAGCAATCTGCAACAATAGATTTGAATGGTGACGACTCTTCCACTTCAGGAAACTTAGTCAGGGTTTATTGCAGTAAACCCAAATTGAAGAAGTATATAAAAGTTAATAAATTCATAAGGAAAGTACAAAAATTAATAAAAAATAAGATTAGCACCAAAAATTATGTTAATTTATGTAAACAAAAGAAAGCATTGATATTTGAACTTAAGTTGTATTCAATTAAGGTGGATAACATAAGAAAATGTTTTGAGACTGACGTAGAGTGCCTTAAATCAAAAATATTATCTCTTACAAATTCCCTACAAACTGTATCCAATAAATATAAATCAGCCCAAAACGAAATAAAAGAACACATACTGGCTATGGATAATCTGGTAAAGACATCTAAATATAATGAAGAGTGTTTTGGCTCCTTAGTTAAACATCAATGTGATTGTCAGCATTCAATACCAGCTTCTTCAGTGTCGGTGTGTGTTGATAATATCATACCACCACCAAAACTATACGACAGTGCCATAGCAGAGGATTTTAAAATAATAAATAACTTAAATATTATTAAAAATAATATAATTGTGTATAGCGATGACATGGGAAAAAATCTAGGCATAACTTTAAATAACTCTTGACAAAAAATTACAAATAGCTGCATGCCTAAAGCATCAGAATAGAATAGAATAGAATAATTTTTTATTCAATATTGATTATTACATAATTCTTATTGAAAGTCATTTTTTATTTACCATTTACCACTGGTTCCGAAAATACCTCTGTCCTGGGAAGAACCAGCAAGAAACCCAGCGGGACATTTTTTTCAAACATATTTCACTTTACAATAATTTCATTATGATTTCTTATATTTACGCGAACACTACACATTTAAATAAAGCTAATTTTACGGATCTTATCGCGTATATTAACTTATTTTTATCTTCCCGACGTTTCGGGTGCTTTCCAGCACCCGTGGTCACGGGGGACTGAGGTGTTTAACGCCCTGCTGTCATAGTTAGCCCGGCTACTTTCAGTTTTTTAATATTAATTTTTGGTTCGATTTACGCAGAATGAGCTTACAGTATCTTGAGGTCTAGCAGTGGTATACTTGGGTTTAGATTTGATTTTATTAATTATGGGATCCCAAGCAGATGGCAGCACCCATCCATCTTCTCTATTGAAATTAGGATGTTTTTTAATTCCAATAGCCTCGCGAATCATCCTTGGGAGGAATCGGTGTTCTTTTGCGAGGATTTGTGGTCTATCAAATCTAATGTAATGGCGGGGCCGATCTTAAACATGTTCACAAACTGCAGACTTCCCGATACGTCGGTGCTTCACGTCAGCTATGTGTTCTTTAACGCGGGTTTTTATAGATCTTTTTGTTTGTCCTATGTACTAGAGACCACATTCACAATCCAGCTTGTACACTCCTGCATCTTGTAGAGGGATATGACACTTGACGGATGGTAAAAATTTACCGATCTTCTTCAGCGGCTTGAAGTATGTTTTAATGGAAGCTCGCTTCAAGATGTAGCCAACCTTGACTGTGACTCCTCTGACATAGGGTAGTACAGCAGGCACACGCTCGACTGTGGCTGGCTTCACTCGGTCACTGTGACGTAGGCGCGGCACCCGAAGCTTGTTGTCTTGCAGTACTTGCTCGACGTGCTAAAGCTCGGCGGCCAGATGTTTTCTGTCACAGATCCCTCGTGCTCTCTGAAACAAAGATTTTCCCACAGTACCTAACTGTGAAGGATGATGGTGCGAATCACCATTTAAATATCGGTTGGTATGGGTATTTTTTCTGTACACAGTATGACCAATAGTGTTATCAGGATTACGGATGACTAAAAAAGCTAAAGTATTGTTTGCCTCTAACTCCAGTGTGAATTGTATTTTAGGGTTTATGGAATTAAGGTGGTTTAAAAATGCAGTTACTTTGTCAGATGGTAAAATTGTGAAAGTATCGTCTACGTACCGCTTGTAGAATCTTGGATTTACAGGAGCAGTAAGAAGGGCTTTCTCCTCAAAGTCCTCCATGAATATGTCGGCGACTACGGGAGATACAGGTGAGCCCATTGCCACTCCGTCTACTTGCATGTAGAACTCTTCTTTCCACAATAAATAGCCAGATGTAAGGCAGTGTTTGAGTAATACTGCATATTCTGTGGGCATGTTGTTATCTTCTAGCTTTCTAGTAACAATTGAGATGCAGTCTTCAATAGGTAGGCATGTGAATAGTGACTGAACATCGAAACTGACCATAGTTTCATTGTCAGCGAGATGTAGGTCTTTTATCTCACTAACAAAATGGTATGAATCCTTCGTGTGTTCTCTGGTATGTCCTCTTAGTGGTGACAGTATTTTTGCGAAGTGTTGAGCCAACTTATAAGTTGGTGAATCGATCTGGCTTACTATAGGACGTAGTGGAGCGTTTGGTTTGTGTATTTTCGGTAACCCATACAATCTCAGTGGTTTGGCACATGATGGTATTGTGTATTTTTTTATAGGATAAAGGTGACAAACGAGCATATAGTCCACCTGATGGTAAGTGGTTGCTGCGGCCCATAGACATCTACATCTATCGTCTATTACAAATCAAAATTTAGATGCGTTTTCACCCGTGAGGACTAAGATGGAATGCCTCATTTCCAGTAAAAAGGGCCTCCGGCCACCTGCACTCACCAAGCGAAACGCAGAGGTAAACTTCTACTTCACGCTGGTTTTCTGTGAGGTCGTGGTACCACCCCGGTTCGAGCCGGCCCATCCGTGCGACAGCAAAAGCTGCCGCGTGGCTCTACCACTGTTAAAAATGTATAACGTCGGGAAGATAAAAATAAGTTAATATACGCGATAAAATCCGTAAAATTAATTTTATTTAAATGTGTAGTGTTCGCGTAAAGATAAGAAATCATTATGTAAACCAGTACGGACTGGTAATTGCAAATAAAATTCGCCGATTAGAAGATCTCATGACCAAGCGCGCAAGATATTTAACATCATTGATTTTCTTGAAGAGGTGCCGCGATCACAATCTCATTCCTACGTGTGTCAAAATATCCACTAAAAAGGACACTCGAGGAAGCGCTAAGATCTTAAATCAGGCAAGTAAAAAGTTGTTACGAACGGTGATTCAGAAAAAACGGTTCGATTTACAAATCATAAATAAAACCATAGACAATTTGTCCAGTGAGTTAAAGACAGTTTTAACGACATTTGATTTTAATAATTGTATTGAAAAAGATCTATAAAAACCTGCGTAAAAGAACATATAGCTGACGTGAAGCATCGACGTATCGGGAAGTCTGCAGTTTGTGAACATGTTCAAGATCGGCCCCGCCATTACATTAGATTTGATAGACCACAAATTCTTGCAAAAGAACACCGATTCCTCTCAAGGATGATTCGCGAGGCTATTGAATTTAAAAAACATCCATATTTCAATAGAGAAGATGGATGGGTGCTGCCATCTGCTTAGGATCCCATAATTAATAAAATCAAATCCAAACCCAAGTATACCACTGCTAGACCTCAAGATATTGTAAGCTCATTCTGCGTAAATCGAACCAAAAATTAATTTTAAAAAACTGAAGGTAGCCGGGCTAACTATGACAGCAGGACGTCAAACACCTTAGTCCCCCGTGACCACGGGTGCTGGAAAGCACCCGAAACGTCGGGAAGATAAAAATAAGTTAATAATTTCATTTATACAATTTTAAATTATTTTTAATAGAACAGCATGGTGCCGATCAACTTATTCCCAGGGGTTATTTTCATTCATGTATTTCTTGATATTATAATAACCATTTTTGTACAGTTTTTCTTAAATAAAACTTTTAAACTTGTTTATTGATAAACTTTGAATATGTTTTGGGATTTTGTTGTAAAAGCGTATACATTGCCCCATAAATGAATTACTGATTCTGTGGAGTCTAGTAACTTGTATTACAAGCTTATGTTTGTTCCTAGTGTTTAAAGTATGCACATCCTTATTCTTATTAAAGCTATTTATGTTTTTATGTACATACATTACATTTTCATAAATATATTGCGATGCCAAAGTTAATATGTTTATTCCTTTAAATTTTTGTCTGAGGGACTGTTTACAATTTAGGTTATAAATCGCCCGAACGGCTCTCTTTTGCAAAACAAATATAACTTCAATATCAGTCGCATTACCCCATAGCAAAATTCTATAAGACATTACGCTATGAAAGTATCTAATATACACCAATCTAGCTGTCTCAACATCTGTGAGACTTCTAATCTTTCTTACAGCATATGCTGCAGAACTAAGTCTGCTTGCTAATTTAGATATATGTGGGCCCCATTGAAGTTTCGCGTCAATAGTAATACCGAGAAAAATAGTGGTATCCACAAGACTCAACTCCTCCCCATTTAATAGCACATTGGTATTCGATTGTTTTACATTAGGTATTGTAAATTTAATACACTTTGTCTTATTGCCGTTTAAGATCATATTGTTGGCGTTAAACCAATATTCTAATTTCGATAGAGCATTATTAACATCGTTATAATTAATTAACTGCCGTTTGAGTTTGAAAATTAAAGAGGTATCGTCAGCAAATAATACTATATCGTGATTGTCCCCTACAAGATAAGGTAAGTCATTAATATAAATTAAAAACAGGAATGGGCCAAGAATCGAGCCCTGAGGAACGCCCATTGGGGCGTTCCTCAGGGCTCAATCAATCAATAGTAAAAAGTATCAATATACTACCCATCCGGAGGAACCTTTACCATTGATCACGACTTTTTTAATTTCTGTTACTTAAATATGAAGTAATAAGTCTAAGCGCCAATTTTTTCACACCGTAATGTTGTAGTTTCCTGAATAATGTTTCATGATGAACACAATTGAAAGCGTTGGAAAGATCACAGAAAACACCTAAGGCATCCTATGAATTCTCTCAGGCATTAGAAATATATTTCATAAGCTCAACACCGGCGTCAGACGTCGAGCGACCCCTTGTAAAACCAAATTGGTTTTTATGAAGTAATTTATTTGTATTAAAAAAAATTAACAATTGATCAAAAATTATTTTTCAAAAATTTTACTGAGAGTTGGTAGTACAGAAATAGGTCTAAAATTAGCGGGGTCCAATGTACTACCAGATTTAAATAAATGTATTACTTTACTATACTTCATTAAATCAGGAAACACACCAGAATCGATACAAGTATTAAAAATAATAGCAAGATGAGGTGAAATTCAATCTTTTATGGACGCAATAACTGTCACGGAAATCCCCCACAAATCTGCGGTTTTCTTTACATCAATGGTTTTGAAGTATTTTACAATATCTTGCGGTAATACTTTTTCAAATCTACATTCTTTTAAACAGATATTAACATTTTGTTTCAGTAATGACTCGGCGACAGTTGGAGAAGTATTCAAAGGCAACAGAGTGTCAAAATAGGAATATCAGTGAAATATTTCTCAAACACCGCTGCGACTTCTTGATTTGATTTATTCAATTCATTGTTAATTTTTAATTGATAGTTTGAGTGACGAGGAATTTCTTTACCGGTTTCGCTGTTAATTATACTCCACGTCATTTGAATTTTATTCTTAGCCGTCTTAATTTTGTTGCTAATATGTAACGATTTGGCTGTGGAGCAAATTTTTTTCAACATTTTAAAATAATTTTTGACATATTCTTTAAAAGCATCAGAAGGATTATATGATCTTTCATGGTAAAGGTCATATAACCTTCGTCTGCTTTTATGAATTCCCACTGTCGCCCACTCATTAAATGCCTTGCGACTGTTTCTGGAGAATGTTTTAGAAATAAATGTTTTTTAAATTCATTGCTTATAAGGGTAAATAATTCTCCATATAAAAAGTCTGCATTGTTCTTATAAGAAAGCGATGGAAGGTTTTTTACCATATTACTTCTAAATCTCTCCAGGCGTTTTGCATTAATAGGAACAAACACAATTTTCTCAATTTCCTGTTTTTTGTGCATATAAGGTAATGAAACCAGTTGTCCACAGTGATCTGAACTAAGTTTTTGAATTATTGATTTGTTGATTGGTACAACACCTGTAAAAATATTATCAATACAAGTTGCACTACACCCTGCAATACGTGTAGCTTCAAAGAATAAATTATCAAGATTATAGGATTTGAACAAAGAGCAAAATTTTATACTGATGGAAGAAGTTTCCAGGAGATTGATATTAAAGTCTCCATACACTACAAGAGATTTATTCTGTTTATTAAGCTTAACTAAAACTTCTTCCATAATTTTTTCAAAGGTATCAAAATTTGAACATGGGGGTCTGTAAACACTGACAGCAATAAGGTGCTCAAGCTCAACACATGCCATTTCTACAGTACGCTCAACAGAGAGGCTCACAATGTCTTTACGTTCTTTACATGATAAGGATTTATTAGCTAATATTAAGGAGCCACCACGTAATTTAGTATCTCTATTGAACGAACTGACGTGATTACTGAAATTAAATATGGAGTTAGTTAATTTTTTAACCAATGTTCAGTAATACATAAAATATGAATAAGGTTACTATTTAAAAATTATTCAATTTCTAGTTCTTTGCCTAACATACCTTATATATTTTGATGCACCAGGTTAATACAGTTTATATTATTGCTATTTTGTGAAATTATACAAGGATGTATTGTTGAATTTTTTTTTTAAATTATCTTTGCTAGAGATTACCCCTATTGTCTTTTTATCTAATTTAAATTACTTGGAACTAATTCCAAATCGTTTGTAAAATTATTTTTCTGCTCAATAAAAGCAGGTGTTAAGGTAGCCAATAATTTGGCTGGGTTAAAATATAAATAATGAGATAGCGTATTTGCTACCAGTCTTAAACTAAACTTTGATATGTAATACCTACCTCTTGTCAAAAACTTCGTAATTAAATTATTAATATTAACTAAATGAAATTTATCATTATTATTCTTACAATTAAATGTCAAATTTAAGTTATTATTACATGTCGAATTATGCATCATTAAATTTAAATTATATCTTGGTTTATTTTGCTGTGGCCACCCCTCTATGTAAGGCAATGTAAACAAGATAACTTGAACCACATTTATGTTATTGAGATATTCAATATATTTTAATAATTGATTCTTATTCATATTGCCTCTTCTCCCAACAAAAATTATTAATATACTATTAGGGTTAAATTTACTAGTTAAAATTTTATTCATAAGATCACTGAATGATGCTCCAGGCATGCAGTAATTACTTATCTGTTGCCTTTTTGAACAGTTATTTAATAACATACCCAAATTTTTGCCTATGTGATCACTATACATAATTACATTATTTTTTTCATTACTTTTTAAATTTATCTGCTTTGTTATGGTACTATCATAGAGTGCAGGTAAAGAAAATGAAGTATTACTGCTTGTAATATTATTAACACACACTGTCCCTAAAGAACCTGGCATTGAGCGCTGATATTCATTTTGATATTTTAATAAGGAATCAAAACGTTCCTCGTTATATTTACATGACTTTACCAGATTATCCCTGGCCAGTATGTGTTCTGTTATCTCATTCCCTGCTGATTTATACTTATTTGACATAATTTGTAATGAAGTTTGAAGTGATAAAATTTCTGAATTAAGACACTCTATTTCAGTCTCATAACAATTTTTCATGTTTTCCACCTCAATTGAATATAATTTAATTTTACTAATTAACTCTTGCATTTCCTTACAAACATTTGTATAATGTTTAATATTAATTTTAGTTTTAACTAATTTTTGAACTTTCCTAATATATTTATTGATTTTTATATATTTTCTTAATTTCCTTCTGCTGCATGTAATCCTTTCTGCTGTTCTTGAAGAGGTAGAATCTTTAGTCAAATCTATTGTTGTGGAGGGTTTCAATGTTTCATGAGATTTACATTCTACGAGCTCATCGAACAGACTCTGAGTTTGAAATGCTTGCACGTTATCAATGTATTGTTTAAATTGTGAAACCTGCTCATTAGCTTCAGTTAATTGTAATTTCAATGCAGCAATTAATCTGAGGGCTTCCTCATATTCTTTGCTGCATCGGTCAAACTCATTGACTGTCCCCTGAAGCTGATCCCTTCCCTTTAAAATATCTGTATAGTCTCTATGTATTAAGATATATCGCAAATATTAAAAGGAATAACAAGAATTACAGTAACTTTTAAACGATGTTCGTTACCTGCTGTCACTTTTAATTGGGAGGCACTAAAAATTTATTTATATAGATATTTACCACTTTTATTTATTACACAATACAATTTGTTCCTAATTAACAACTATAACTTAAATTTGAGGTGGAAATGATCAATTACAATATTTATTTTATCAAATTATTTGGGAGCAAATTATTTAAGTATTTGTCACCGGGGTTGCCACAGCAAAAAAAAATCATCATCTTTACAACATCTTTTCAACATCAACATCTTTTAGTGACATCCTAAATAAAATTATAGTTACTATATTTTGCCCTAATAGTACAATAATAATTTTTGTTGGTAGAAGAGGCAGTGTAAACAACAAACAGTTATTAAGATATGTTGAGCAACTTAATAACTTAAATGTACACAAAATTGTCTTGTTCACACTGCCTTAAATACAGGGACTGCCATAAGAAAATAATCTAAGATATAATTTAAATATGCAAATGAATAATTTAATATGTAACAATAATTTAAATTTGACATATAAATGTAATGATAATAATGACTAATTTCATTTAGTTGACATAAATAATTTGATAAAAAAGTTTCGAACAAAAGATAGGTATTACCTATCTAAATATAATTTAAGACTCGTAGCAAATGTGCTATCTTGTTATTTACTTTTTAACTCAGCCAAGTTTTTGGCTACCAAGACTGCTTCTATTGAGCATGTTAATCATTTGTCATTTAATTTTGAATAAGTTCCAAGTAATTTAAATTAGTAAATGCGACAATAATTAATTTCAGAAATCACCAGGTGGTCAGTTCCTTCAATAGACAAAAAATTTTACGTGGTGGCTCCTTAATTCTAGCAGATTAATCATTATTATATAAAGAACGTAAGGATATAGTCAGCCTCTCTGTTGAGCGAACTGTAGAAATGGCTTGTGTCGAGCTCGAGCACCTCATTGTTGTAAGTGTTTACAGACCCCCATGTGCTACTTATGACTATTTTGAAAGGATTGTGGAAGAAGTTTTGCTCAAACTTAGTAAACAGAACAAGTCTGTTGTAATATGTGGAGACTTTAACATCAACCTCCTTGTAACTTCTGCCATTAGTTTTAAGTTTAGCTTATTGTTTAAATCGTATAATATTGTTAGTTTATTCTTAGAACCAACACGTATTGCTGGGCCTAGTGCGACCTGTATAGATAACATTTTTACAGATGTTAAGCCCTTGCATAAATCAGATATTCAAAGTTTAAGTTCAGATCACTGTGAACAGTTTGTATCATTGCCTTATATACACAAGAAGCAGAAAAATAATAAAGTTATGTTTGTTCCAATAAATGAACATCGCTTGGAGAGGTTTAGAAGTAATGTAATTAAAAGACTTCCATCACTTTTATTTAAAAATAGTGCAAATTATTTGTATGGTACGTTATTTAAAACTATAACTTGTGTATTTAGTAGGATATTTACTTCTAAAACTTTCTCTTTTAACAGTCGCAAATCATTTAATAAATGGGCGACAGTAGGAATTTATAAAAAAGGCGAACGTTATATTAGCTTTATAAGGAAAGATCATATAATAGTAGTGTTATATTTAGAGATTATGTAAAAACATATTCTAAAATATTTAAAAAAAAGTGTGCTCCACAGCTAAGGATTTACATTTAAGTAACAAAATAAAACTGCATCCGACAAAATTAAAAAGACCTGGCAAATAATAAATAGTGAAATGGGCAAGGTCAAATCGCGCAACTCGGGTATTCAATTGAATATTAACAATAATTTAACTCGATCTGATCAAGAAGTTGCTATGGTTTCTGAGAAACATTTTACTGATATTCCTTTCTTAACAACTAAATCATTAAATTCTTCCCTACTGTCGCCGAATCATTGCTTAAACAAAGTGTAAAGGCTTGTTCAAATACTTTTAAATTCCATAGAGTACTGCCAAAAGATATCGTTAAATATTTTAAAACTATTGATGTTAAGAAAACGGCAGACTTAGGGGGGATTTCCGTTAAAGTTGTTTCATCTATAATAGATATAATAGCACCGTATCTAGCCACTATATTTAATACAAGCGTCGAATCTGGTGTGTTTCCTGATTTAATGAAACATAGTAAAATCATACCTTTATTTAAATCCCGTAGTACATTAGACCTCGCCAATTTTAGACCAATTTCTGTACTACCAACGTTTAATAAAATTTTTGAAAAAATAATTTAGGATCAGATGTTAAGTTTCTTTAATATTAATAAATTGCTACATAAAAATCAGTTTGGTTTTACAAGGGGTCACTCGACAACTGACGCTGGAGTTGAGCTTCTTAAACATATTTTTTGTGCATGGGAGAATTCAGAGGATGCTTTAGGTATATTTTGTGACCTTTCCAAGGCCTTCGACTGCTTGACCATGAGACATTAATCAGGAAGCTACAGTACTACGGTTTTAAGAACACAGCGCTTAAACTTATTATTTCATATTTAAGTAATAGAATGCAGAAAGTAATTATCAATGGTAAAAGTTATTCCGGGTCACCTGTACTAATGGGTGTCCCTCAAGGCTCCATTCTCGGCCCATTTCTATTTCTAGTGTATATTAATGACTTACCTTCTCTTGTAGGGGACAATCATGAAATAGTATTATTTTCTAATGATACTTCCTTGATTTTTAAACTTAAAAGTCAATAATTTAAATGTGACGAAGTGAATAATGCTATATCAAAATTAGTGCATTGGTTTAACGTTAATCATCTACTTTTAAACGGAAATAAAACTCAATGTATTAAATTTACAACAACGAATGTTAAAAATCTGAGTACCAATGTGTTTTAAATGGGGAAGAACTGAGCCCTGTTGAATCTACTGTTTTTCTTGGCATCACTCTTGACGCAAAGCTTCAGTAGGGCCCCCATATATCCAAACTAGCAAGCAGACTTAGTTCTGCAGCCTATGCTGTAAAAAAGATTAGAGGTTTCACTAGTGCAGAGACAGCTAGATTAGTTTATTTCAGTTATTTCCATAGCATAATGTCTTATGGAATTTTGCTATGGCGAAATGCGGCTGATTCAGGAACTATTTTTGTTTTACAGAAGAGGGCCATTAGAGCTATTTACAACCTAAAACCGAGAGATTCTCTTAGAGATAAATTTAAAGAAATAAATATATTAACTTTGGCCTCTTAGTATATTTACGAAAATATAATGTATGTTCACAAAAACAAAGGTAGTTTTAGTAAAAAAAGTAATTTTCATTCTGTAAACACTAGGAACAAACACAAGCTAGTGATACCAGTTTCTCGACTCCACAGAGTCAGTAATTCATTCTTGGGGCAATGTATACGCTATTACAACAAGGTCCCAGAAAGTGTACATGCTCTATCTATTACCAAGTTTAAATGTTTTGTTAAGTTGAAACTTTATAAAAAGGGTTATTATAGTATAAATGAATACATGGTTTATAATAACCCCTGGGAATGTGGTGGTCGCCTCCAAGCTGTTTCTTAAATAAATTTTGTATCTACCAATCATTAATATAAAATATTCATTTAAAAAAAACCCCGCTGGGTTTCTTGCTGGTTTTTCCCAAGACAGAGTTTTTTTTTCGAACCAGTAGTAAAGTAAAAAATAAGTTTCAATAAGAATTACACATGTGATCTATATTGAATAAAAAATTATTCTATTCAATTCTTTTCTATTCGTGAGCGAGGTCCAGATATTTTGTTCACTTATCTGTTTTTATTATTATTATGGGGTATCTATAAAGTTTTCTTCGGCTTTCACGAGGTTCTCGTCATAAGGAATGGTAATGTCGACCAAAAATATCCTTGACTGTGCCCGGTCCATCAGCATAATATCAGGCTTATTCGCAAGAATAGTCCTATCTGTGATGATGGCCCAGTCCCAGTAGAGCCTGGCGCGGTCATTTTCAAACACGGCTTCCGGCAAGTACTTATAATACGGCAGTTTCCGATCCACGAGACCGTATTTCAGAGCGAGCTCCTGGTGTAGAATCCTGGCTACTAAGTTGTGCCTGTGCAAATACTCAGAGTTAGAAAGCGCCGAACAATCGGAGATGACATGCCTAAGTGATTCACCGGGATGGCGACAAGCTCGACAGACGTCAACGGTGCCATCCTTTAGGATGTATCCCCGATAATTGTTGGTCTTAATAACCTGATCTTGTATCGCACAGACAAAACCCTCGGTTTCCCCAAAGAGGTCACCGAAACGTAGCCAGTGGAGGGAGGCGACTGCGTCCACGAAAGGCTCATGTAGAGCCTTGTAGAACCTCCCGTGGAGCTCCTTTTCCTTCTATACGGTCTCCCGGTCGGAAATGCTCTGTACTGCCGGGTCTTGCCATTGCTCGTTGGCTAAGGATAGAGGGGTAAGTCCTTTATCACAAGAAATAACGTCCCTATAGTATGGATCATCCGCTCTCGTCAGAAAGTAATTACGAAGGCTGCACACTTCGCGATTATGCATGGTAAGCGCGCTTAAAAAGCCGCGCCCACCATGCTTCCGCGGCAAGTACAGCCTCATTACTGACGATCTCGGATGATGCACCCTGTGGGACGTCATTATAGTGCGGACTTTTCTGTCCAGAGCGTTCAGTTCGGTCTGAGTCCACCTGAGCATGCCAAAGGTATACATGAGAACAGGCATTATCCAACTGTTATATGCGTGCGTCTTATTCACACTGGACAAAAGGCTGTTATGCACTTTGGTCAAGCGTGCATAAAACACATCGCAAACTGACTGTTTCATACCTGCCTCATCCACACCGATGTTCTGTGACATACCCAGGTATCGGTATGTTTCAGCCTCGGAAAGGGTCCTTATGTTGATGGGCATAGATAAATCTATGCCCTCAGAGTTAGCAACCCTACCCCTTTCGACATGGAGGACCACACACTTATCCGTCTCCAACTCCATTCTAATAGAATTGCTAAAATCACAAGTGATGTTTAGCAATTCCACAAGATGAGAGCGACTGGAGGCGAATAACTTGAGATCATCCACATAGAAAAGGTGGGTCACTTTTGTACCTCCTTTCCGAAGCTAAAATCCCCTCCCGGAACCCTCCAATAAGGTACTGAGAGGGTTCAGAGAGAGGCAGAACCAGATTGGACTCAAACAATCGCCCTGGAAGATACCCCTTCTTATCCTTATGTGGTTCTCCGCAGCCGTCATCCGCTCGCCTGAATGACAAAAGATCGTACTCCATTGCCCCATACACTGCCCGAGGAAGTCTCGAACTGTACAATTGACCTTATACAGCTCGAGGACCCTCTTAAGCCATGTATGAGGCACCGAGTCGAATGCCTTTTTATAGTCTATCCAGGCGGCGGAGAGGTTCCGACGGTTGCGTTTAACCACCTTGCCAATGACCGCGTCAATGAGGAGTGGTTCCTTGGTTCCACGACCACCGCCCCGACATCCATTTTGAGCGCGCGACATCACCTGATTTGAGTTCAGGTGACGAGTGATTCTCGCGCTCAAAACGGATGTAAGTGTCTTGTATATGGTAGGTAGACACGTTCTGGGGCGGTATTTGCTCGGGTCTGTGGAATCCCGGTCTTTAGGAACCAAATGAGTGATCCCAGTAGTGAAGAGGCTCGGGAGCGACTTTTGGTCGAGAGCCTCTTGAAACTGTCGGGCGAGCACAGCGTGACACACCACGAACCCCTTCAGCCAGTAGTGATACAGCCCTTCGAGCCCCGGACTTTTCCAGTTCGGGGCTCGGACCTACGGACCGCCTCAGCTACGTCATGCGGCGTTATGATGACGGGGTCCATGGGCGTAACATTTGCACACTGACTCGCCACAACTTCCATCCAAGGGCCCTCGCTGTGGTTTACGGGCTCTGACCACAGGCCGCGCCAGAATTCGATACTGTCGGCCTGATTCGTTGCTGGGCCCGTTCCACGTACCATTGGTCGCTCCAATGATTCATAGAGCCTCTTCTGATCACTCTGGAAATGACGATTCTGGTTGAACCGTGTCGAACTCTCGGTATATCGCCGAATCCGCTTCCCCCAAGCAGCGATTCTCTGATTCAGGTCGTCTATGCGCTCCGTCAGTTTCTGCGTTATATCCGGCTGGGACAAACTGATGTTTGTCTCAGCAAACGCCATCCTGACGGTGCGCACAATTCTCGGCCTGTTATTGCCTGACCTGAAGCTTATCATCCTGCCGATGAGGGCCCTTGCCTTTGCGATACGGTCCTCAATCCTTCTTCTCCAGGCTGGGATGGCGCTACTTTCTATAGTAGCGCGTCCAGCCATGGGAAGTTTGGCGCCAACAATACGGCAGACTGCCAGTGCGGCGCCAAAAAGAATTGAGTCCGTGTCGCAAAGCTCCCGGCTGGCTTCCAAATAGGTCACCAGCATTGGGTTGAGAGCCCTCACGACAGTCCGATTCCGCTTGCTTAGGGGTATGTGCGGGAGTCGCGGTCGATTTTCGAGAGGCGTACTGCGCGTTTCCACAATCGCCTCATCCAATTTACTCCTCATCTGCTCTAGTTCTTGGGTGACCATTCCATCATCGCCTGAATCAACCAGAGCGGGGAGATCCATGGCGCCCTCTATATGTGGCTGCTGGTCTGTGGCCTGAGGAGCCGCATCCCCAGCTATAGCCGGTTCATTCGATGAGGGAATAGCCTCACGCCGTAGTCGTTCGAGTTCGGCATCATCAAATATTTTCGAGCGTATGATGTACCGAACTCGGTCTGCCAGGTTTTGCTCTGTGACGGGAACTGACGGCTCAAGCTCAGCAAAGAAGCGATGCATCCGAGCCCGATACGCTATCCCTCCAGTTTCTTCCCCCTTCGCCCTATAGTACGCCCGCAATGCGTTTATGTTCATATTTTTTGTCCAACGCATGCGGCGTACTCCACCAGCGGCGGGTACCGCTTGCCGAGTCCGAGAGGACCCCGCCGACACCAAGCCGTCTGGTGGGGATGATGGACGCGAGGGGCTGCTAGGTGGTCTTGCAGCACCTCGCGCTTGGCTGGCGGCTCGCATGCTGTCGCGTCCAGCGCCAGCTCCAGACGCGCCCCGGCGACCCCCAGGCAGCGGCCCTATGCGCGTTCTATTTTTATCCATCATCCTTATCCTTATTATTATTATTATTATAGGGAAACCATTTCTGTTTCTTAGCTCTGGCTAGTTTTTACTGGACATACGGGCCGAAGCCTAGTAAATGCAGCGTGGACTGAGTATTTGTGTAGGTGCTGTGTTCTAGGTAGCTATTTCATTTTCTTCCAATTGTATGAATTTTCTTACAATTCGACAGGTATTTAAAATTGTGGCGTTTTGGAGTATAATGTATGTTAAGTCTTTCAGGTCTATTAATTTGAGGCTATGGTGGAGATGGTTGGGTATGACGCCCGTGGTGGAGACGACTATGAGTACTATATAAACTTTATTTTGTCTCCAAATTCTGGCCACTTCTTCTTTAAGCTCTGCATATTTGCTTATCTTCTCGCATATTGTTTTTTGTAAGTTATGTGTGTTGGGTATTGCAATATCTATTAGGTAGGTGATTTTACTTACTTTATCGTGTAGTGTTATGTCTGGTCTATTATAGTGAATGGTCCTATCGGTAAGTATGGCGTGGTCGTAGTAAAGTTTGTGTGTAGGATTTTCTAAAACAGTTTGTGGCGTATATTTGTTGTAGGGTGTGTTTGTGTCTTGTATTAGTTTATGTTTGAGTGCTAGTTTTCGATGAATGATGTTTGCTACTTGGTTGTGTCTGTGAGTGTAGCATGTCTGTGTGAGAGTTTTACATGCCCCTGTTATGTGTTGTATTGTATCTGGTTAGGTGAAGCACTTGCGGCATTTGTAGTTGGTTTCTGTGGGGTTTTTAATGATATATTTCCTGTAGTTTTTAGTGTTGATCTGGTCTTGTATAGCGATGATAAACCCTTCAGTTTCTGGGAATAGGTTGCCTATTTTAAGCCATTTATTTGATGCTACTGTATCTACGTGGGGTTGTTCCAGGTCATGTGGGTGTCGTCCGTGTAGGACTTTATTTTTCCAGTCCTCTGAGTTTTGTTTTTGTGGGTCATTAGTGTTATTGCATTATGTATCTGTTTGTTCATTTAGGTTAAGTGGAGTGTAGTTAAAATCATTTAGGGCTACGGCTTTATGGGTGTCACTAAAGCGAGATTTATTGTGAAAAAATGTTTCGAGGCTACTAATTTGTTTCTACCAAAGGTGATGAATATATATTAGGCCTCTCCCTCCATTTTGTCGTTTTATTGTGAGTCTTTCTATTGCAGATTTAGGGTGTAAATTATTGTGTTTTGTAAGTGTGGTGTGTGTGGTTCTTTCTATTTGCTGGATGTCAGTTTTAGACCATTTAATCACTCCAAATGAGCAGGTTAATATTGGGATCGCGTAGCTATTTAATGCTTTAATAAGATGTTTTCCAGCGAGATGTGTTTTGCATACTGCGGTTACTCTCCGTTTGTATTCTGTTTTCAGTGTGTGTTTAATTGCTGTATGGTCTAGTCCTTTGAGTTGTTTGTATCCTAAATATTTATATAGATCTGTCGGTTCCATAGCAGTGATTGTATCAGTAGTGTTAATTGTATAGTCGCCTGATTTTATTTTGCTTCTTATTATGTGTAGTATTTTGCATTTATCTAGTCCAAACTGCATGTTGATGTCTTTATTAAATTCTATTATAGTGTCTATTAATTTTTTCATTTCTTTTTCTGTTTTTGAGTATAATTTAATATCATCCATATATATGAGGTGTGAGATAGTGATATCTTCCGTGGTGTTATGTTTGAGTCTATATCCGGCTTGGCACTGATGCTGTTAGTGAGATAGAGAGTTTAATGCGAGGCAGAATTATAGAGGACTCAGGGAGTCACCTTGATAAATACCTTTCCTAATAAAAACCTGCCGAGTTCTTACGATATTATCGTGGTAATTCAATTGGAGTGTAGTTTTCCAGCGGGACATGATATAATGTAAGAAGTCTATTATTTTTCGGTTTATTTTGTATATTCGTAATACTTGAATTAACCAAGAGTGTGGAATACTATCAAAAGCTTTCCTGTAATCTATGTAGGTACAATGAAGGTTTGTATTTTTTGTGGCGGCATGTTTGTGGACTATTGAATCTATAATTAATTGTTCCTTGCACCCCATGTGGCCTCGTATGCACCCTTTTTGTTCTTCCAGTATTATGTTGTAGTGTTCTATGTGTTTATTGATTTTAGCTGTGATTGCTGAGGTTAGGATCTTGTATATTGTCGGTAGGTAAGTAACTGGTCTGTATTGGGACGGTTGTGGAGAGTATTGAGACTTCGGTAACATGTAAGTTGTTCCTGTTGCAATAAATTCAGGTATACTTTGTTGTCCTAAAATTATATCTGTTAAGTTTTTAGCGATAATTTTGTGTAATGAGTCTAATTTTTTGTACCAGTAATTATCTACTTTATCAATGTTAGGTGATTTCCAGTTGTGTAGTTTTGCTGTAATACTATTTATATCAGATTCAGATATCTCGACGAATTCCATTTCTTCTAGTGCGTTCCACTTAGATTCTTCATCTGCTATCCAACCAGCTTTATCATTATGCTGCACTTGTTCTTTCCATATGCTTGACCAGAATGTTTCCAATTGTTCTGATGTTGGTAGTTTGGTGTTGGTGTCGGTTGTTACGTCTATTTGTGGTTTCTGCAAAGGAGATGAACTTGGTTCCATACATTCTGCCATTTCTAGCGTACAAATATTTTCATATAACAGGTCCTCAGCTTGTCAGAGTATGCCTTGAGCCATGACAGATATTTAAAGTCTGAATAATGTAATAACAGAGGTGAACAGTCCTATGAATCATAGAAAGTGAAACATTATATAAATCATGTTTTGGATACTTAATGTATTTAATATAAATAAAACAGCTTTATTTTTTATATTTATTTATTTATCCTACTTCAAAATCCTCTCTTACTAAAATGCCATCCAGAATTGAGGCCGGTGCGGTTATGGAATTTTGATACCAAGCCCAACCCAAATACCAGACAACGGTCATTATGTGGGCACAGCAACCCACTGTCTGTTGTCCAGAAGTGCAACTGCAATAGTAACATGCAATCATCTTATCCCAACCTGTCCCTTGTCTCGCCAACAGTATATATGTATAATAAGCTCTGCCCGAGTGATGGCGAGATTTTATTCGGCCTCTTATTAAAACAGAGTCTTGTTGGGAAGATATTAATTGGGTCACAACTTATCGGCTAAACAATCCTCGTTGACACAAAACATAAAATATACTGATAGTATTTTCAATAGGGCGCTGGAGCTCATTTTTAAGATTTATGCCGACAGATCATTCTTGTAATACGTTTGCAAAACATTGTGAACATATTGGTGCATTTTCATCCATCTAGAACAAAACAATCTTATTTTAATAAGCTATCCATATTGCAGAAGCGCATTTTAAACAGTGCAACATGTTTTAATAGGTGAACTGAAAGATGATTACATCATATTAAGATTTTGCAGCCATTATGAAGTTATGTAGAAATTAATAATTATTAACAGACTACAAATAGAAGCATGTCATTCAAAAGCACTTAATGGCTCAAGGAAACATCTTTCTTTACTACCTACCTGCTTACTGATTCAAAATATGATTCTACAGAATACAGATGTCCGATATCAACGAAATCAAAATCTCACGTAAATCATTAAGTCCATAAAACAAAAGCAGAGTCAAACAAGTAGTAACTGATCCAAAGTCTAAACAAAAAACCAAATCGCCAAAGAAATCCAAAATTAAACGCATTCACGAGTTCAGAACTACACAACCAAGCTCGGAATAAATAAAAATATCATTTGACAGAAATTACATTTGACAAATAACCGTGTCATTTTTACTTTTTTATGACTGGAAGGGCACCATCTTGCAAAACCATCAAAAACTTGCGATTGCATTTTTATTTTTAGCAAGTTATTTAGTTTGTTTTAGTCTCTCATTTTATTTTTAACAAAATCTCTGAATTTTTCTCTTTTTTACTGTATACTGTACATAGACTGGGCCAGAAATGGACCGTCTCCTTCATTTAATTTTTTTGTTAGATAGGTGCTTATAGCCAAAAAATAATTACGTAATAATTCAACTACAGAAGTAATACCTAAGTACTTTACTACAAAACTTATTTGAAATCTACTTCACTACCCAAGCAGCTACTTACATACCTATACTGCTCTTTGCAGTTAAAATATTTTAAGTTGTAATAGCACAAAATACTGAAATTTAAACTTTGTTTACAAAATTTTCCACTAAGTAGATTACGATCATATTTCTGTTGGGAATCGTATTTCGGATTTATTTTTTGTTTACGCTATCGACGTATAAAAACCAAGCATCGCGATTCCCGTCGAATGGTCTTGCAAGTTGCATGCGTTGGGCATCACAGAACTCACATAGTAGAAAATATGGTCGACTATAGTCAGCATAGGTACTTTACCTAAGTAGCTTACCATTTCACAATGTATTTTTTTACTCTTTATTAACAGCCTTTAGCAACCACGGAAAGTCCGTTGTGACGTAGTAAGGAGAAAATATGCAAAGTAATACGGTCACTCGAGTGCAGCGATAAAGTTTAATTTAGCTTGCGTGCGTGATTTACTTGATTAATAATAACTATGTAGGCTATTAAAATGTCGGCAAAAAGTAAACATCAAAATAGTGCAACTTCTGTACTTATTTATTCTGTTCCAACGTGAGCGCTGGTAGTCACGGAGCTCGCAGTCGCGGTCAAGTCGTCAGCCGTGACTACTGTTTGATCGATAGTTCTGTCAGTGGAGCAATACGGAATAGCCACAATGGTAGTGATGGCGTGGAGAATCGAATGATGACGCTAACTACAAGTAGAACATGTATTTTTTGAAAAACATTTATATGCATTATGATTTATTTCCTTTTCACATAGTAAATGGTTTCTCTCCATTAATAGCTCTCGTTGGACATCTATTTCGTATATAGTTAGCGATATTAACAGCTTCTGCCCAAAATGACGGCGGAGATCCGGCTTGGCGCATTATAGATAGATAGATAGATAGATAATTCTTTATTGTACACCAAATTAATACATAAACGAAAGAAAAAAAAATAGTGACACAATGGGCGGTCTTATCGCTAAAAGCGATTCCTTCCAGACAACCTTTGGATGGCCAGGATTACAAAAAGCAGAAAACTGTGTAGTTTGGTGATGCAGAAACAATATTTATAAAGATTTAATTATAATATATAGAAATAAATAACAAATAAAGACATAAAATACGAATGCATACATATATAGATGCCACGAATTCAAAGGTTAAGATAGTGACTGTGTACAAGCTTCTGAAAAATAGATAAAGATTGGGCGCGTCTCACTGACAGAGGTAGGGCATTCCATAGACGGACTGCTTGGATAGAAAAAGACCTGTCCAAAAATTAGGTATTATAGGCAGGCATTTTTAATGTAAAATTTTCTGATGATCTCAAAACTTTCGATTGGGAACAGTGAAGGAATTCAAAGCGATCCTTAAGATAAGAAGGATAGAAAGAATTAAACAGAACATTGTAAAGAAGTGACAGAATATGAGCATTCCGGCGAAAACGAATAGGAAGCCACTTGAGCTTATTACGAAAACAAGAAACATGATCATACTTGCGCAAACCAAATATAAATCTTTTACAAAAATTTTAAAGACGCTCAAGTTTATCAAGTTGCTTTCCGGTGAGATCAAGATAGCTTATATCTGCATAGTCCAGAATTGGGAGAAGCAGAGATTGTGCAAGCGCAATTTTAGTGGCAGTAGGTAGAAAGTTCCTTAAACTGTTTAATGATCGAGCAGCTGCAAAGAGTTTACGACTAACTTTCTGTATTTGAGGACCCCATGTTAGGTTCCTGTCAAAAAAACTTCCCAAGGCTTTCACTTTTTCACTAACAGGAATAAAATTTCTATCAAAAACTACTTGAGGTGCTTGAGAAAGTTTGATTTCCCAATCATATTCGAACTTCCGATAACAATTACCTGAGTCTTTAGGAGGTTAATCTTTAAGCCATATGTTTTTGCCCAATCTGATATTTGCTCAATGTCACTATTTATAGTACTAATAACTACAGCTTCATGAGTATATATTTGAAGATCATCTGCGTATATGTAGTAGGAAGAAATAATCTTAGTAGCTATAGAATTAATAAAAATTGAAAAAAGTAAGGGAGATAATACACCACTCTGCGGGACACCAGCAATAGTATCACACCAAGAATAAAATGTGTCATCATTGCGAATACATTGCCGGCGCCCAGGCAGGTAACTTTGAAACCAGCCAATCACTGTTGGAGATATGTTAAGAGAGCCAAGTCTACCCAGTAAAATTTCAAAATCAATTGAATTAAAGGCATTGCAAAAATCTAACAGAGAAAGGATAGTTAATTTGCCATTTTCCATGGCAGATCTTATATTTTCCGGTATATTGACTAAGGCTGTGACAGTACTATGTCCAGGACGAAAACCAGATTGTAGAGGATTTAGAAGGGAATTATTGCGAAGGAAAGCACTGAGCTGATTATATACCAGGCATTCGAGAACTTTGGATAGAAATGGCAATATAGATATAGGACAATATTTCGAAAAAGATGTAGGGTTGGGTTTTTTAGGCAACAGTATGATGTGAGCGTCTTTCCAAGTTGATGGAAAAACACCAAAAAATGGAGGAGTTGAGGATATGGCAAAGTATTGAGATGATTATGTCAAGAATCGGAAGGAACATATTACGGCTGATACAGTCACTGCCAATTGCATTCCAAGTAATGGATAGAATACTCTTCTTAACATCACAAGCAAAGAATTGATTAAGGACGAAAGACGAATGATCAGGAGTTGGAAGCGATGAAAGAAAATTTAATGTGTTCAATTTTGTAGCTCCATTTAAGTTGGAGGACGATGAGAAGTGTTGATTTAGTAAATCAATATTTAAATCTTTAGAGAGTACAATATTACGGGACTTTCCAACCCCCATTGATCTAAGAAAACTCCAGACTTTAGCTGCATTACCAATTTGTACCGATTTATGGATATAGTGGCGTTGAGCATCCCTACACACCCTATTGCAGTGATTTCGAATAGTAACATATTTTCCCCAATTTATAGATGTAGGCTTACATTTATATTTTGTCTTGGCTGCAGTATTTTTAGGATTTTCTCCTGTGTCGTGGAGGCAGTTTACAAACATAAATTGAACAAGGACAAACATCCAGACCCGGAACAATTATTTGTAGGCCATACAAATACATGTTCCGTGTATTTCGCGGGATTCGAACCCGCACAACTGGTGCATGTTTATCATAAAGACAGGTTAATTTAGTCGTAAATATTGCAACTTTATCGTCAATAGAGTCTGCATTTAAAACGGCTGACCAATCAATGTTGGAAGCATCCTTGCTGAGATTTTCAACATTCATACCACGGAAACTGCGTTGCAGAAGGAATTTAGACTTAAGTTTAGGTGGCCGGACATTATAAGAGAGAAATATAAGATCATGGTAAGAGAAGGCATCAGCTAGACACTGACCATGCTTGACAGCGAAGTCAGTAGAGGACACAAAAATAAGGTCAAGCAATGACAAGAATTCTACATCAGGAGCTCCTATTATCTCGTTCTCCTCTTTGTGCGGTACATTAAAGATTGTTATAATGGATGAACAGTGGACTGTATATTTATTTCTGACTGGTTACTTAACGACTGATCTGAGGTTAGCTATACTAGGGAACTGCTTGAAGAAAAGATGGTACTTTTTAATATACTGTATTAACTATATACAATGATTCGGCACTGAATAACTATCTCTAACACTTTGTACAGAGGGAGGTCTTGAATTGGAGTCTTGAGTCTTCTTCAGGTTTTCTTCTTAAGTGCCGCTCCGAAGTGAAATGAACAACTCACAGACCGAGACGCCCTTGTTATATCTCGGAGAATAAGAAGAATAAGAAGGGAGGTGTGATATGTGTAGGTATAAATTAATATTGTATTATGTAGTAGGCGCCACCGCGCGTTTTCTCTCGTCAGTCGCTCAATACATGTTATGAAGTCACACCGTGTTTTATTATTTAAATACCGAGTTATCCAGAAATCTCTCATTGGCGACGAGGATAGCAACGAACTCTTGGAAAAGTAGTTGTAAACGACAAGTATTTAATTAAAATGTCGATTGGAAAAATTCCTGAGTTTGACCTACATAAGGACGATTGGAGGTCATACGTCGACCGCCTCGAACAATATTTTGTTGTCAACAAAATTTCGGAGTATTTACAAGTTCCGACGTTAATTACCGTGATGGGAGCCGAGTGTTACGAACTGTTAGTGAATTTATGTACTTCAACCAAACCAAAAGATAAATCTTTTTTGGAAATCACAAACATTCTAGAAAAACATCTCCAACCAAAACCAAGTACCCTCGCAGAAAGATATAAATTCCGGCATAGGAAACAAAAAAGTTGTGAAACAATAGCGGAGTATGCAGCAATATTGAAGAAAATGTCGAAATCTTGTGAATTTGGTCAATGGTTGGAAGAAAGTTTAAGAGATCAGCTGGTGTGCGGTATTCTAAGTGAAACTATAAGGCAACGACTATTCGCAGAAGGCACGTTGGAATATGGGAAAGCGTATAGCTTGGCAGTGAACATGGAGGCGGCGGAGAAGGATGCAGCGGCTGTGGAAGGATACGGGCAAGGTGAATCGTCGGGCAGCTCGAGCACGGCTGAGTGCCAGGCGATGGCAGCGACTCGACGTGGCAACGGATGCGGTCGGCCAGGGAGGACGGCACCTACGGCGTCGAGGTGGCAGCGGCAGCAAGGAAAAGCAGCGGACGGAGCACAACAATGTGCTGCGTGCGGTGGACCCCATGGCGGCACGAAGTGTCGGTTCGCGGCATATGTGTGCAGAGTATGTAATCGTAAGGGGCATCTACGTCGGATGTGCCCAAACCTGACGACGTACCATCACGTAGACATCGGAACACCTAAAGTGGTCGAATCGGACGAGACGGACAGTGACGAGGTAAGAATATTTGATATTAAAAAATTATCCATAGAAGAGTGTACACCGCTATGTATTTCAATCAACGTTCACGGAAAAGATATTGACATGGAGTGTGACACGGGTAGCGCCGTATCTTGTATAAGTTACAAATTTTATAAACATAATTTTAGTGATTTACCTATCAGCAAATGTAATGTTTTACTTAGATATTATACAGGTGAAATAGTTCGTCCGGTGGGGGTGGCTACGCCACTAGTGAGGTATAAAAATACACAAAAAAAATTAAATTTGTTCATAATCAGAGATGGTAAAACCGTTCTTTTGGGTCGACAGTGGTTAGCCGAACTTAAAATTCAACTACCAGTGTTTCAGTATCACGATGTAAACAATGTTAATTATAAGGATTTTGACGAAAGTAATTTTATGTATAGATTCAGTGAAGTATTTGCGGATGGGCTTGGACGGTTCAGCGGCGGGCGGGTTAGCATCCACCTGCGGCAGGGGGCGCGGCCGGTGTTCTTGCGCGCGCGTCCTCTGGCGTATGCGCTGCGGGAACCGGTGGAGCGAGCGCTCGAGCAGCTGGTGCGAGACGGCGTCCTCACGCCGGTGGAGCGCTCCGACTGGGCCACACCCATTGTACCCGTTCTCAAAAAGGATGGTAATATTAGAATATGCGCTGATTATAAATTAACACTGAATAAAGTGCTAGAAGTTGACCGTTATCCCTTGCCACGCATAGATGATTTGTTATCGCGTTTACATGGCGGTGAACGTTTCAGTAAGATTGATTTATCTCAGGCGTACGCTCAGTTTGAGCTTGACGAATCAAAAAAGTATACGGTTATCAATACACATAAGGGTTTATACATGTACAATCGACTAGTTTACGGCTTGTCGTCGAGTCCGGGAATTTTTCAAAAACACTTAGAAGAATTATTGATGGGGTTACCGCTTGGTGATACCGCGCACTTTAAGAAAAAAAATACTTATGCAATTACATACTGGTCACATGGGCATTGTTAAAACTAAGTCCATAGCTCGAAGTTACGTATGGTGGCCTAATATAGATACAGACGTCGAATCCGAATGCCGAGCATGTGAGACGTGCGCGGTGGAGCCACAAGCACCCCCGCGCACCCCACCGCAGCCTTGGCCGTACCATTTGCAGCCATGGAGCAGACTCCATATAGATTTTTTAGGCCCTTTTAACGGAAAAAAATTTCTTATTTTAATAGACTCCAGTACGAAATGGCTAGAAGTGTTTGAAATGCCAAAAACAAATGCTACAGCGGTTATTAAGGTATTACGGTGTACGTTCGCAAGATTCGGCTTACCACTAGAGCTAGTATCGGATCAAGGGCCACCCTTCACTAGCGCGGAATTTAAGGAGTTTTTAACACGAAATGGTATTCAGCAACGTTTCTCGCCTGCTTATCACCCGTCTTCGAATGGCGCCGCGGAAAATGCTGTAAATATTTGTAAAAAAGCAATAAAAAAAGCACATAGGGAATCAATCGATGTCGACGCCGCGTTGCAAACATTTTTACTTACTTATCGTAACAGTATACATAGCAGCACAGGTGAAAGCCCTTCAATGCTGTTACAAAAACGAACGTTACGATCACGGCTAGACTTATTACGAAGCGATCGCGCGCTCATAAATAAGGTAAATCAGGCTCAAAGTAAGCAAGTGGAGTACACGGGCGGGGTGCAGCGCTCGTTTGCACCGAGGGAACCTGTGTGGGTGCGAGAGTACGGCCACAAGGATAGGTGGGTGAAGGGAACGATAGTTCATGGCGAAGGTTCGAGGAGATATGCTGTGGACAAGGGGGACAGTCGACAAGTAGTTAAGCACGTTGATCAAATCAAGCGCAGATCAGGGTTGTACGACATACCATACCCTGAGGAGCAAAGCGAGTCAAGGAGGGTACAAATACCTGATAGTAGTGGCTCGGCGAGAGACGGAATGTCGAAGGAGGACGACGGCCCGGACACATCTCTGACTACGGTTGTGGGTGATTCGGGAAAGGAGAGGAAACGGGTTTCAAGTGAACGCATTAAAAGTCCTGGAATCGAATATAGTACACCGCCAACGACACCTAGTGCACCGTCGCCTGAACCGCCTCGAGCCCGATCCGGGTGAGTTCGTAAACCTGTTGTTAGGTTTCAAGTTTAGCTTAGTTTATTAGATTTAGTAACTAAGTTTAGTTTAGTTTATTAGATTTATAGATAATGTATTATATAGTTAAGGTATTATTATACTCGTAAGTAAGGTTAGGTTTAAGTTAGGTTTCAAGTTTAGCTTAGTTTATTAGTTTATTAGATTTAGTAACTAAGTTTAGTTTAGTTTATTAGATTTATAGATAATGTATTATATAGTTAAGGTATTATTATAAGTAAATTTGTGATTACATAATTTATGTACTTACTTAATAATATCTGATAATACCATATATTAAGAAGGGAGGTGTGATATATGTAGGTATAAATTAATATTGTATTATGTAGGTAGGCGCCACCGCGCGTTTTCTCTCGTCAGTCACTCAATACATGTTATGAAGTCACACCGTGTTTTATTATTTAAATACCGAGTTATCCAGAAATCTCTCAGCAAGAAGTTGCCTCAGTCTGTGAGTAGTGCCGTGCGACGACAAATGAAGCCACACGCGCGCTGATTGGCCGCCGACATCACTGGATCGGCGCCGGTGTGCGGGGTGTGCAGGGGGTAGCGGGGTACGAAGAGGCGACGGGGCGGCGGGTCTCTAGCTGTCCTCAACATCCTCCCCCCGGCGTAGCTTGCGAGCCTCATCTTCTTTCGGGAGGACGGCGATCTTCCTGACCGGCCGCCGCAGCAATCCGCCCCTGGTCCGCACCTCCACGTTGCGCACCACGCCGTCTGGTCCGGGAAAGGTTTGCGTTATAATTCCACGCGGCCACACGTTTCTTGGCAGGCTACCTTCTGCCACCACGACGAGGTCCCCCTCTTGTAGCTGTCGCTGCTGCACATCCCGTGAGTCCCCGCGCGCAACCAGCGTCGGCAGGTACTCCTTCATCCAGCGCTTCCAGTACTCGTCGGCAAGTCCTTGCGCCGCTCTCCACGCCCGACGATCACTAGGCGTGCACGGCGCGGTTACTGGAAGGCTCGATGGTCCCAGCAGCAGGAAGTGGTTGGGTGTCAACGCCTCTTCCTCGTCGATGTCGACCGGTACGTGTGTCAACGGTCGAGAGTTCACCGTGTTCTCGGCTTCTGTGAGGAGCGTCACCAACGTCTCCTCCCGCGGGCTCTTCTGGTGTAGAGTGGCTTCGAGCGCGGTCTTCACTGAGCGCACGAGACGCTCCCATGCGCCTCCCTGGTTCAGCGCGCCCGGCGCGATGAACTTCCAGTCTGTCCGCCAAGTCAACGCGTAGTCCTTCAGCAGGGGTGCCCACTACTCCATTGCCCGTCGTAGTTCGGTGTCCGCCCCATGGAAATTTGTTCCGTTGTCAGAGTAGATGACCCGTGGCCACCCACGCCTAGCCGCCATGCGCCGCAATGCCGATATCGCCGAGTCCGTCGTTAGGGAATAAACTATCTCTAGATGTACCGCGCGCGTCGTCAAACAAGTGAATAACGCTAT
Source organism: Parnassius glacialis (assembly GCA_033319125.1). Classification (NCBI taxonomy): domain Eukaryota; kingdom Metazoa; phylum Arthropoda; class Insecta; order Lepidoptera; family Papilionidae; genus Parnassius; species Parnassius glacialis. The sequence goes on along the minus strand of JAVANC010000001.1, from coordinate 53,010,873 downwards.
CCACCGCTTTTCATGCCTACGTCCTATTGTTACCGTTATAGGCCCGAAATAGTCGATTCCGGTGTAGGTGAATTGTCGCGCGAATGCCCCTAACCGTTCAGGTGGTAGATCTCCGATAACCGCTGGCCGTGGTGTCGCCTTGCGTACCCTGCACCGCAGACATCTCCACTCCACTTCTCTTGCGGTCGGTCGTAGTCGAAGTATGTGATATCTCATGCGTAGGTCGTTCACTACCCGTTCCCTGTTGGCGTGGCTTGCTTCCTTTTGCGCCTTCTCCACAAGCAGCTTTACAAATTGGTGGCGTCCGTTCAGTATGATGGGCCTCTTCATTTGGCTGTCCACATCGGCTGCGTCGATCCGTCCTCTAGCTCGCAGTATGCCATCTTCGAACATGGGGTCGAGCTTCCTTAACGCGCTGCCGGTTGCCAAGTTCTTTCCTCGCTACAGTCGACTGATGTCTTCAGCAAAGCTCTCTTGTTGACTGCGCTCTATCCACATCTGCTCTGCTCTCTGGATGTGGTCCAATGTTAGTCCGTGCGCCTTTCCTCTCATGGCATCGACGAACTGTAATATCCGAGCGGTGGCCCTGACCAATCTCTCGTAAGAAGAGAACCTCTCGATGTCTGGCAGGTGTGGAGCGTCCCTGGTGTCGCTCTGGTGCGCTACGACTTCCTCCAACTCGTCATCTTCATCCCCTGCCTTCTCTTCCCGACGTCGAGGCCATCGATCTTCATCTTCGTACAGGAATGGCGGTCCCGTAAACCATTTGTCGCTCTCTTCCTTATACGTATAATTTATGCGCGTTGCCTGATCCGCGATGTTGTCTGCGGTCGGTATCCACCTCCATTGCTCGGGTGACGTCTTCTCCGATATCTCCCCTTATCTATGAGCCACGTATGGGGTGTAACGCGCCGTATCGTTCTGTATCCAGTGGAGCGCCGTAGTGGAGTCTGTCCAATACACTATCGGCTACCACTCTGTGCTCGCCTTGCACGAATTCCGCGAGTCGCGCGCCTATCAGATTCGCCTGCAACTCTAACCGCGGTATGCTTTGCGCCTTTATCGGGGCGACTTTCGCCTTGGCCGCTACTAACCGTACCTTAACCGTTCCGTCGCGGTATCGTATTCGCCAATACGCCGCGGATGCGTACGCACGTTCGCTTGCGTCATTAAATACGTGAAGCTGACGCTCTACCACTCCCCCCGTAGGACCATAGCATCTAGGCAACCGCAGTCGTGATACTTCCACGACGACTCGCAGCCACCTCTGAAATTCCTCAGCTGCCTCCTCGGGTAGTTCGTCGTCCCATCCGACCTTCTTCATCCGCCACAGGTCTTGCAGCAGGATCTTGGCGGTGATGGTGAGGTAGCTCAGCAGTCCCAGCGGGTCGAAGACCGACATGACTGCACTTAACGCCTCTCTCTTGGTCGGTGGCCTCTGCAGCGTCTTCACTTCGTTCGGTACCCTGTTCATGGATGTGTTGAACGTTAAGGCATCTTCATCGGCCATCCATAATAGCCCTAGGGTTCTGCCTGGGCTGTCTTGTCTCAAGCCTACCTCCTTAGGCTTGCTCGCTAGTAATTCCTCCGGCTTGTCTTCTAGTAGGGCTGCGTGGTTCGAATTCCAGCCTGCTAAGGTGAAGCCGGCCTGCTGGTGTACTTCCATAACCTGCTTCGCAGTGTTTACCGCTTCCTCTACCGTAGCATAACTGTCTAGGTAGTCGTCCATGTAGTGACTACGTACGATAGCGTTAAGTGCCAACGGATGTGTCTCTGCGCGTGCGCGCGCGTTATGATCCCTAACACTATGTGCGAGAAACGGCGAGCTCCTCGCACCGAAAATCATTGAAGTCATAACGTATTCCCGCGGTGGGCTGGATCGCTCGTTACCTCGCCACAGAAACAATTGCGCGGGTTGGTCGCGACGGTCTATCTTTACGCGTAAAAACATTTCCCTAATATCCGCGGACACAGCTATTTCGTTCTCCCTAAATCTAAACAGTATGCCCGGTAGGTTCCGTAACAAGTCGGGGCCGTCAAGTAAATAATCGTTCAAACATTTACCGGACGCACGCGCTGCCGCGTCGAAAACCACTCTTGTCTTCCCAGGCTTGTTCGGATTCCGTACTGCGAAGTGGGGCAGGTACCAGCTCTTGGGGTCCTCTCTTTCTGTCCCTTCGGCTTCCCTTGCGTATCCTTTTGCCAGGAGGTTGTCCATTTGTGCTGTATAGGCGTCTCGAAACTCCGGCAATTTGTCCATCTTCTTCTCGATCGTCCGCAGTCTTCGAGCAGCCATCTCGTAGCTGGGAGGCATCCGCACGTCGTCGTCCTTCCATGGCAGTCCCACCTGGTATTGCTCGCCAACCTTCTTGACGGTGCGCTGGAATATCTCGACAGCGCGCTCCTCTTCACGTCGCGGCCTACTCTTTAGCGAGATACCGATGGAATCGATCTCGTACTGCCGTTGAAGGAGTTCCGTTAACTCCTCGTCCTGACTGGCGAACGTTCGAATGTCCCTATCTAACCGTCCGCTATCGCTTACGACGTGAAATACGGTTTCACCGTCCTCCCTACACGTGAATCGCGGCACGGTTCCCTGTATCACCCATCCTAATAACGTACGTGCAGCTATAGGCTGCCTTCGACGTCCTATCCTTAAATTGCGGGTGATTATTAAATGCCAGTTGTCGGCGCCTAATAATAATCTCGGTTTGGCGTCCTCGTAGCAAACCGAGCTCGGTAGGTTGCGTAAGTGTTTCAACCGTAAACACTCTTTATTTACCGACTGCGAACCTATCTGTAAATTTGTTACTGTACGCGCATTTATTCTATACATTTCGCTGCGCGTCTTGCCACGTATGCCTATGTTAACTAGCCTGCTATCGGCCTCGCGCTGACTATTGCATACTCCTCTAATATTCAGCGGCTTTACCGGTCCTTCCGCTCCTAACTCGCGCGCTAAGTCGTCGTCGATCAACGAAATAGTCGAGCCTTCGTCAAGCAACGCATACGTATCTATTTCCCTACCGCGTGGTCCACGTAACGTAATGGGACACACTTTCAATAATACGGACGCATTACTACCAACGTTAGACGCGACGAGCACGGTCTCATCCGGTTTTGCCGATGTCTCAGGTACGCGGGTCTTGCGGGTGTGAAGGAGGGCATGGTGGGGGGCGTTGCAGCCGTCGACGCCGCATTTCTTCGCTCTACATTTAAATCGTCGGTGTTTACTATTCAAACAGAGAAAACACACCCCCTCTTCCTTTACCCAATTCCACCGGTCGTCCACACCCATTTGCGCTAACTTTCTACACTTAGCGATCACGTGTTCACCCCTGCAACACATACAAGAGGCACTACCGGTGTCCTCCTGGGCGGTGAACGTTTTTACGTCGCGGGCCCTATTCTCTACGCGGCGTGTTAATACAACTCGTTTCGACAGCGGCGCCTCTCGTCCTACGGGCGATTCCTTAGTCGGCGCTACGGACGTATAGGCATGACTCAACGCACGGTCAGCCTCTCTCATCATGAACCTAGACAGTGTAACGATGTCCGGTTCGTCTGCACTTCCGTAGTGCTCCGCATAATCGCACCAACGCCACCGTAAGTGAGGGCTCAGTTTACTAGTTACTTCCCTAGTCAGCATTGGATTTTGTAAATACCCTTTGCCGTCGACGTTCTGTAAAATACATACTATATTTTGTAATTTAATCGCGAACGAATTCAATTCCTGAGCGGTTTGACCCGGGCGCGGAAGGCGTTTCAGTTCTTCTAACGCTCGATCGATAATTACTTCCGGGCGGCCGAAACACTGCTCCAATGTTCGCATGATATCTGCTGGATCCTTCGCGGTAAACAGCAGTGCCGATACTACTCCCTAGCTTCACCGCGTAGACAGTTTCTTAACCTTGCCATATTTTCCGTATTTGTGAATCCATATAAATGCGTGGATTCATTCATCGCGGCTTTGAAGGCTAACCATTCCGCGGCCGAACCGTTAAAAATAGGCAAGTCCTGCGTCTGCTTCGCGGCAGCGGGCCTGACTCTAATCATATTCTCTAGAGCTTCCGCTAGTCGCTCTATACCCCTATCTTTCCCTCGCGGAGTAAGCGACCTATTTCTATCCCTATCTCCCTCTAGCCTACGCTGTGGCGCTGGCGTCCTATGTACACCTACATCCCTATGACACGGCGACGATAATCTACGATACGCGTGGCGATGTGGCGATGGCGATCTATGTACACCTACATCCCTATACGGCGACGGTGATCTACGATCCGCGTGGCGATGTGGCGATCTATGTGTAGGCGATAGAGTGCGGCGTTGGACGCGCGACGGCGACGTAACCCGTACACGACGATCCACCTGGTTCATTTCTACGGCGACTTCACTATCCCTCTGTATCGTTTCTACGCGACGTGGTTGAACCTCATTCGCTACCGTCCTCCCCTGGGCATCTTCACTGTGGTCGTAACCGGTTACCCTGTTCGGTAGGGTCTGCTCTAACTCGATGCGGGGCGCGGGCTGAGACGGGCGGCAAGGCGACTCCCCCCGCACAGTCTCTACGTTCTCTAACCACCTATCAACGCGTACCCTATTTTCAACTAACTCGTCTTCGTTAATACTTTCCCTATCTGTTTCTTCTTGCAGTTGCGCGACGTCCCTAGCGTACTTCTTCTTAATAAGATCTTCTTCCAGTTGCAATTGCTTCCTCCTAATTGCAGCTAGTTCCTCCGCGGCGTTATATTCAAATTGTTTTAACCTAGCTATCGCGCTAGCTGTCGACCGGGCTGAACGAACGGAGCGGACCGACGGAGCTCGAGCTGCGGGCCTATGTACGACGTCTGTTACAGGCGCGACGGTACGTACTATCGAACTAGTTTCTGTAGACGGAAGATCTTCAATAATCGCGGCGAGTGTCTCTGTGCGCGGCGCGGATGTGCTAACCTCTCCCAAGCGATCGGTCGTAGACACGGACATAGCGGGGCGCGGCGGCGGGGGCGCGGGCGCGGGCGTAGATGCGGGCGCGAGCGGGGCCTGGGGCGCGGGCGCGGCGGAGGGCGCTTGTGCCATCGCGAGATAATCGGACGGGGACGCGGGTGCTTCTTCGAATATACGCATTCCTACCGGCGTGTCGTCCTCGTTCCGTGCCTTCTGGCTTCGTGTCTTCCTCATTGTCGCACGTTGCGACCTCCGGTCGTCTTCAAAAAGACGTACGTATCGTCTTCAAAAAGACGCACGTATTGGATGTCGTTCCCGCCACAAGGGCGTTACCAGATGGTCACAGTTTGACACCGTTAGGGAGCAACCACCTGGCCGCGTAAACGCGGTTAAAGAAACAAGAAATTGTCTGGAAACAGACAATAGACGTATGTGACGTAGTCGTAACAAGAAACAGGGAAGAAATTAGTACCGACGATCTTCTCTCTTCGTCGACGAACTTCTTTCTTCCTTGAAGATCTTCTATAATGATCTTCTCTCTTCTATAATGATCTTCTCTCTTCTATAATTATGTTCTTTCTTCTATAATTATGTTCTTTCTTCTGTAATTGGCTTCTTTCTTGTTTCTTCTTACTTCTTTCTTCTGGCTTGAATCCGGCGGCGATGGACCAAGAATATAATGGATGAACAGTGGACTGTATATTTATTTCTGACTGATTACTTAACGACTGATCTGAGGTTAGCTATACTAGGGGACTGCTTGAAGAAAAGATGGTACTTTTTAATATACTGTATTAACTATTTACAATGATTCGGCACTGAATAACTATATCTAACACTATGTACAGAGGGAGGTCTTGAATTGGAGTCTTGAGTCTTCTTCAGGTTTTCTTCTTAAGTGCCGCTCCGAAGTGAAATGAACAACTCACAGACCGAGACGCCCTTCTTATATCTCGCAAGAAGGTGCCTCAGTCTGTGAGTAGTACCGTGCGACGACAAATGAAGCCACACGCGCGCTGATTGGCCGCCGACATCACTGGATCGGCGCCGGTGTGCGGGGTGCGCAGGGGGTAGCGGGGTACGAAGGGGCGACGGGGCGGCGGGTCTCTATCTGTCCTCAACAATTGTTAATATAAATTGAAAGTGTTTAAATAAATCATATAAAAACATAAATAAATAAAACCGAACATGAATAAAATTATCATAATATCAACGTAATCCTTTCATAACTTCAAGCAATCTAGTTTTTTTTTTAACAATCACCTTGAGAGTCAGTCAATTTATGTTCGATAAAATGACTTTGCTTATATAATGTAGTAGATGGCGTTATTACAAACCAATTTTTTTACTAAAATTTATTTGCTATAAAAGTAAAAATTTATTTTATATTTATGCCACACTTGTGGTAGAAAATTTTCATTTTAAATAAATCATTTGCAGTGAAATCTTAAGTGTAATATTTATTTAACCGTACGAAATGACATTTTAACTTATAGATGTAACGCTATTGGCTAAATTAAAAATACAATTGAGCAGTCATTTTAAATGATTAAGGAGGCATCTCAAAACACACCGATTTTAGTAACACTCAGTCACTATCCGATTAACTAAAACGACTCGGAATAATTTATTGGCTAGTAACACCGTTACCGTTATAACCTATTAAAATAAATATATAATAAATACAATATATACACTGCTGAACATAGGCCTCCCCATAGATTGCCTTATAGGGGGATATTTTCCGTACCTGGCACTCATGGCCAACAGGTTGACAGCCGCAGTTTTTTTCTACTTTTAATCGTTATTAGAAAGACGCTGCTGCTCATCTCCTGATTTGTTTCCCTCTGTCGCCTCTTACGACACACACGGGACGATGTATTCTTACACTGCCATTACACGGTAAATACTTTTTTTTTTATTAAAGCATCACCAACATTTGTATACATTGTTAAAATTATAATTTACATACATACGCAGGTAGGGTATTACTTTAAATACTACAAACTATTATAGGTGATTACAACATGCACTGGAATAAACATCAAGAATAATACATAGTTACGGCAAAATAAAACGTAAAAACAGTCCAAAAACTTAATTTATTACATTTGCGTTATGCTTGAGTAGTTCATTTCTGAGCTTGTTAGGTGAGTCGAAATTAATATCAAAAGCATGGGGAAGTTCATTGATCAATTTACTTAACCTAGAGATCGGGGAATTTGCGCCAAATACTGTTTTACGAAGAGGTGATCTAATAGTAAATATTCTCTTACGGGGGTATCTATGACGTACGCGAAATTTTATCTCATTCAACAATTGAGGGCAGTTAATTTTATTATTTAATAATTTGCTTACCAAGAGTAAGTCGGATATTTCTCTACGATTAGCCAAGGATGTGATTTTGAAAAAGATAGCTGTTTCTTATACGAAGAAAGTTTCTTTTTTGAAATTCGATTTGAGTATACTAAATGCCACATGAATCTTTTTTGTATTAGTTCTAAGCTTAAAGAATGCGTTGCATAATGTGGTCTCCAAACTACAGAATAGTATTCTAAGGTACTTCGTACTAAATTATTGTAGAGCATTATTTTGGTTTTGTTGCTGCGGAAAAATTTAATATTTCTGTAAAGAAATCCTAACATTTTGGTGGCACGTTTTTTAATATAAACCATATGCGAGATGAATGTGAGTTTGCTGTCAAATATGACTCCTAAATCCTTGGTCTGTTTTAGTTCCTGTAAATTATTATTGCCTATGTGATAACTGTAGTAAACTAAATTCATTTTCCGAGCAAATTTTACGTAGAATTTTTTTTTTTTGCGTTGAGTTCCATCTTATTCAAATTACACCATTGAAAGATATTGTCGAGATCACACTGGAGTTTACGTGCATCATCTGTGGTTTCAATTATTCTGCAAAATTTAAGTCATCAGCATACATGTAAGATTCCGAAAATTTTAGGCACAAAGGCACATCATTAATAAAAATATTAAACAGAAGTGGGCCCAGGTGAGATCCCTGTTGTACGCCAGATGTGATTTTACGTAAACTCAACTTAAAGCCATTGATGACCACATAAAAAGCACGGTCGGTTAGATAAGACCAGATCCATTTTATTAAACCATTACAGATTCTATATGCGGACAGTTTTTTTAGGAGAACACTATGTGAAATGCGATCAAAAGCCTTACTAAAATCCGTGTATATGACGCCAACTTGTTTATTGCCATCAAGTGCTTCATAAATTTACAACCGGCCAAGTAAAGGATGTAATAAAAGGGATGAGCAGAGGAAAGTCTCCCGGTCACGACGGGCTTAGTATCGAGCACCTGAGATATGCAGGGGTGCATTTACCGAGGGTCCTGTCCCTGTTTTTCAATATATGCATCAGCCACTCATACTTACCAGCTGATTTAATGAAAACTACTGTTGTGCCCATAGTGAAGAACAGGACAGGAGATATCTCGGATAAGAGAAACTATCGCCCAATCTCCCTTGCTACTACTATAGCTAAGATATTGGATAGTCTGCTTGACTCTTGCTTAGAAAATTACTTACAACTACATGATGCGCAGTTCGGTTTCCGGCCCGGACTATCGACTGAAAGCGCAATTTTGAGCCTCAAGCATACTGTGCAATATTACACAGACCGGAGGACTCCTGTTTACGCCTGTTTTCTGGACCTCTCCAAAGCTTTCGATCTCGTCTCATATGATGTACTTTGGAGGAAGATGGAGGACAGGGGTATTCCAGCAGAGATGATTAATATCTTTCGGTATTGGTATGCAAATCAGACCAATCATGTTAAATGGTCAAACAGTCTCTCCGAGTCGTACAGATTGGAGTGCGGAGTGAGGCAGGGTTATCGTCTCCGAAGCTCTTCAACCTGTATGTTAACGATCTCTTGGTGGAGCTCAGCAGCATGCGTGTTGGATGCCGTGTGGGTGGTGTTAGTATCAATAGCATCAGCTATGCAGATGACATGGTGTTGCTGAGTCCCACTGCGAATGCGATCGGAGAAATGTTGAAGGTCTGCGAGACTTACGCTGCCTCGCATGGTCTCGTATACAACATTGAAAAAAGTGAATACATGGTCTTTAGGGTCGCAGGCAGGTGTCCGGAAACTATCCCTGAAATAAACTTAAATGGATCGAAACTAAAGCGGGTTTATCAATTTAAATACCTAGGGCATATTCTTGCCGACGACCTTAAGGATGACCTAGATATAGAGAGAGAGCGTAGGGCTTTGGCGGTGCGCGGCAATATGCTGGCTCGTAGATTCGCCCGCTGTTCGGACCAGGTCAAGATAACATTATTTAAAGCGTATTGCCAGGGTCTGTACACGGGTGGTCTATGGATTAGGCATGCCAAAAAATCGTTAAACACCCTGCGAGTCCAGTACAATAACGTTTTCAGGATGATGTTGGCACTCCCCCGCTTCTGTAGTGCTTCTGGCATGTTTGCACAGACCAGAACTGATAGTTTTCATGCCGTAGTTCGGAAAAAAGTAGCGTCGCTGATAGGAAGGATAAGGAGAAGTGACAATAGCATCCTGAGAATGGTGGCAGATGATCCGCATGCGCCTATTGTAAGGCACTTCGTGCGAACGATGACTCATACAGTGGATGGTAATTCTTCTAGGTGTGGACCGCACGGAGTGCCTCTCAGGTACATGATAAATTAGAATTTAATTTAATCTAATTTTAGTTTGATTTGATTTGATTTAATTTGTATTGATATGATTTTAGTTTGATGTGATTTAATTCTAATATAATATATTATAATGTAATTAATTTTTTTTTATAAGCACTAACACTTAGTTATAAGCGATAATGTTATACTAACCCATGGATCTTTGTTGTCTGAAATTAAATGAATTTGAATTTGAAAAATTTGAATAAATAGTTTCAGTGAAGCTTACCAGATTAGAGTTTGTTGATCTACATTGAACAAATCCGTGTTGCTTATCACTAAGTAATTGCTTAAAATGATCTTGTAGAAATGGATATATAATAGTGGCGTAGGGGTCCACTATTAACAGACTCCGAGTGGTCTAGGGCGGAGAAATGAAACTATTTCTTGATATGCCTTACTATGTGCAGGCGAATGGTGTATTTTATTCAGCTAACCCTGCCTATGTTTATACGTCCGGCTACATCCTTAATTTACCAATAGAAAAATATTTTATTTACTTAGCCAATTATAATAAATACATTTTGACCAATAAACATTAATCAATAAAATATTATGTATAACTATAATATGTATGTCGCGCTCCGTTTGCCTGCGTAAGACTCGTCGATTCTCGCTTCTCGTAGCTGTATTGCTGTACGGGGCTATAAAAGAGGTGCAGACCGGCACGCGCGCGTAATCGGCGAGCGGCGGCGGCGAGGGACACAACTCCGGAACAGCAAGAAGAAGCGAGCTGCGGCGTTGAAGAAACGGCTCGAAAATGGTCGACGGATGCTTGAAGATAGCCGGCGTGTGAAGACTGTGCGGCGCTGATGATATTTGTGACTGCTTCTTGTTTGTATATAGAATGTTAAATATATACGTCAAATTATCTCGCATTGATATGCAGCCCGCAGTATCTCGGTAGCCGGGGGTAATTAGGAAATAAATGTTTTCTTCAGACCTTCACCTTTATGCATTATGGTAGCAGCAGGGTAACGTTATTAATTTATTTATTAAACGGTTTAGGGTTGATTAGCCTGGCTGCTACAGATATATCAAAGCTTCAAAGTTTTTAGCAAATGATAACAGTATTAACAGTGGTAGAGCCAAGCAGCAGCTTTTGCTGTCGCATGGATGAGCCGGCTCGAACCGGGGTGGTACCACGACCTCACAGAATACCAACGTGAAGTAGAGGTTTACCTCTGCGTTTCGTTTGGTGAGTGCAGGTGGCCGGAGGCCCTTTTTACTGGAAATGAGGCATTCCATCCTAGTCCTCACGGGTGAAAACGCATCTGCATTTTGATCTGTAACAGAGGATAGATGTAGATGTCTATGGGCCGCAGCAACCACTTACCATCATGTGGACTGTATGCTCGTTTTTCACCCTTATCCTATAAAAAAAAAGTATTGAAATGGGCCTGTAGTTTTTTACTGAATGTTCGCTACCCGATTTATGAATAGGAATAACCTTTGCAATTTTCCATTTAGCCGGGAACATGCCTGTTGAGAGTTATTTATTATAAATTAATGACAGGGGTGATAATAAATATTTAGCACATGCCGCGATAAAAACGGGTGGGATCTCATCAAGGCGTGGACCTTTATTAAAGTTAATAATTTTTAATTTGTTTAAAAGTGATTCGTTATCGATAACAGTAGGCGAAAGATGTAGACTATAGTTTTCTAACTAATTTAAATAATTAGAGAGAACGTAATTATTTGAAGCATTGTCAACCCCATCAGTATATAAAGATGCAAATTGAGATGAGAATAGTTCACATACTTGTTCCCCATCTGTAGCAGTCACATTTCCCTCAGACATTGAAATAGGGTATGCACTAGTACCACCGCGTTTGTTTTTTATGAATGACCAAAATGATTTTGAATTAGTGGGTATTTGCTTCTCCAAGTTGCTAACGTAACGATTATAGCACTCTGTTGCCATTCGTCCACAACGAGAACTTAATAATTTTAACTCTAATTCATCCATAGTGTTTCCATATGTTTTAAACCGACACCTTATTTTATATTTATCTTTAAGCGTTCTAATGAGATTTTTATCAAACTAAGGTGGGTATTAATTATTTCTTATTTTCTTCTCAGGGACAAACTTTGCAATAATGGCGTTAATTTTGCAATAGAATATTTCAAGCATGACATTTACACTATGATGGCCCTTAAAAATATTTTCCCAGTTGCACTTTGACAATTCCTTATTTATCTTTTCTTATTCCCCTTTGTAAAAGTTTAACATAATAATATTATTATTAAAACAGAGTTTTGTTTCATTAATCAACGTAATGTAGAGGGACACACGGGCAGAGGAAGGCCGAATAAAAGATGGATCGATTGTGTGAAGAGTGATATGAGAATGAAAGGAGTAAGTATGGAAATGACGGCTGATAGAGAGGAATGGAACAAAAAGATTCACTGCGCCGACCCCAGATAATGGGAAATGGTTTAGAGAATGATGAATCAACGTAATATCAACCTCAAGAGTTGGATGTAATTGATCAATAATGCTTTATGAGTTATGAGAACGGCTCACAGTACAAGATGGCAAGTTAGTTATAACAAGATCGAGAATTCGGTTTGACGCATTAACCCAGTCGTTACTGAAACTTTTTTTACCTCAAATTACAGTATTTTTTTAATATTTTATAAGGTTACCTTGATGCATATAGTAAACATGGAAAAATACCAAAAAAATACTGAGTTTTCAGGAAAGCTCGGAAAATGCGGATCGTTTTAACGATCAGTAGTAGTAGGCAGGTAGGTTAACGCTCATATAACTACCACTTTATCGATTGTATTCAATTTTAAATTAAAGAAACAGTTATTACTATGAAAAAGGCTTTATTATATATTGAAAAATTTTAATTAACAAACAAGTCTGTATGTAGGAGTATGGTAAGTAGCAAAACATGTTTTAGGGTGCAAATGGATTTTACATTTTTGACAAGTGAAGTTTGTGTTTTTTTTTGCAAAGCGAATATCAAAGCTGAGAGTCATTTTACTCTACTAGATTATCAACTCTATCGTAGCGTGAAGTTTCCCTGTAAGTTCTAGAAGTGGGAAAAGGACCGCGTTTCTCATTTTTTTATATGTTTCCAAGATTCCTCTGGCGATAGTTCTCTGGAATGTGAGATGATCGTACTCTCCTCCATTGTTTTTGTAAAGTTGCCACCATTGTGTGTCGTCATGTCCAAGCAGTGACAAAACAATGAAAAATACCATTTCTTGCCACAGATAAATGTACGATATAGACCGATGTTTTGGTCGGACCTATCGACTCCCCCATGTTTTCATTGTAGCTTTTTATAATTGCAGGCTGATTAATGTATAATTATTATTTCTGCTGCTGCGAGAACCGTTTAGCTTTATGTAAGGGTTTGATGTTTTCAGAATTGGTTGCTACTGATTCCACACTGTTATCATTCCACTTGCAAACCAAAATATGCCCTAGTTGGCTAGACTTGTACTTGAATGTGCGTCTTTCTGTCTTTGAATTCTTTATTGGACGGCAAAGGATACTTTTTTGTAGGGTCTCGCGAATGGTTCCAGTGTTTTTGAGCCCTCTGTTACTCAATTCGTGGAAGAGTGGAATAGAAGAAAATAAATTGTCAAAGAATAAATAACAAGGCACACCTGGGTGACGAAATTGTAAGTAATCAGCAAAACGCAAAATCACACCAACTCCCATACCTAACTGCCTATAAGCCGGTGGAATAATTGCTGCATGGTCTTGGTATGGATCAAACTATAGTACGTATCCCAATCTAGTCACTCCAATCGAGAACTTATATTCCCATCTAATCCGTTTTCCACGTATAAATTGTTTACAGCTGTGTCCTCCATAATAAGGTACCATAGTCTCGTCAATGCTGTACATTTCTTCTAAAAGAGCCATATTCAGGAATATTTCGTTCACGATATCGAAAAGCGGTCTCAACTTTGCGAATTTGTCACTTTCAGTAGTTATCTGAGCATTGTCACAACAGTGAAGGTGAGTCATGATAAATGTAAATCTATCCCTCGACATGGCGTTATATATAATACTAAAATCAGCGTCTGATGATTTCTCTCAGTATATGTATCTTCGGGGAACTACGATAGTTCCCCTGTAAAGAAGTATAGCAAGGAAACACTTCATTTTACTCGTTTTCACATTGGCGACTTTGTCCTTTTGAATCGCGTAAATATTTGTATATCTGACCAATAATTTGATAACACAGTCATCAAACATACAGTCAAAGTAATACATGGGCGTTTGAAGGTGTTTTGACCTATGGTTTTCTTGCCATTGCGGTCGGTCGTCAGGATTATGGCAATTTCTCCAAGTATAATTTTGATTTTTTGGTACGGTTGTATCAACAAAAGGAACGGCTGACATGCTGCTAATAACTGGAGCTGAATTAGATGTAGATGGCTCAGGTTGACGACCTTCCACAATCAGGGGTTCTTCGGTGGTTCGACTTCTTTTTGCTAATGAAGACAAGGGTACACTGTCCTCGTCACTGTCCGAACACATGTATTCTATCTCAGCATGAGCTCTTAGCTGAGAAGCTAGATAGAAATATATAAACATGTATAGGTAAATAACAACTGACATGAGAAAATAACGTAAAGATTTATACGAGATCTATATCAAACCTGGAAGATTGTTCAGATTTACAAAGTCCTCATCACCAGAATCTTCATCTGTGATGTCAGCATTCACGTTATCAGGTGGTAAAATAATTATATCTCATGGAAGTGGGGCATCATCATCTAATTGTTCCAATTCATCAATGATTTGATTGAGAGACAATGGTTTATTTGTATCCCTAGGTCTGAAAGTCATAAATATATCCCCAAATTACTACCGATCGTTAAAACGATCATCAATTATAATATTATTTGCTTTTTCAAAGATATGATAAGGTCAAATTTTATTTCACAGTTTTGTTAGACAGGTGATAAATTTATAAAAAATGTTCAGAAAAAAAATTCAAAGTCAAGGTAATTTGTAAACACTTACCGTTTTGAAGACATTGTGAAAGTTAATTACGTTAATACGAATTAAAATACAAAAGCACTTCAAAATTATGATCATAAAATAATTATCTATGCACCGAAACACTGTCAAATATAATGTACTCTGTGCTGTCAAACGATCACTGCGGCGATTGGTAAACAATAAGCAAGATTTATCCGCTGGTTATTCTTTTTAAATTGAGGGTATTCTCCATACGTTTTTTTGATCTTTATAGCGATCGGTCGTTCTAAGTGAGTAAACTACATAATTAAGTTGTTATAAACCACTCATATGTGTAAAGTCAATTAAGAATTGATTTAGTCTTGTAAGTTTGTTATCATTCGCGACATGACCTAACAAACTCCAGTTAATTTTATTATTAACTAGGTAAATTAAAATCACCAATTATATAATGACTATCACATTGTTCGAAAACAAAACTACAATTACAATACTTAAGTAATTATTCTGAGAAATAAAAAAAATCTACATCAAACTCAAAGTTTAGAAAAGTTAGACAAAATGAATGCCATTTAATTAAAAAATAAACGATTTGAAACAATCCCATATATTACATTATCTCTTTGTTGAAAAATTGAACTTTGAAACTTTTCTTTTTCCCAACAGCTACAGATACACTTTATTTATTTTTCGCTTCAAACTAATTTTAATTGAACATAAATAAAATCGGAAAATGTACTTTATACTTTTAAAATCATGGGCTATACAAATTATGACCCGTATTATACAATTGATGGCGTTACTTTCTATGCCCAAATGCCTTACTTACTATGGAACTGTACCCCTCGTGGATTGATTTAAATTTCCTGAATGTTTCATTTCTACCACGGGGGAACTACACAAATGTTTTTTAAACTCAAAATGCTGGACAACTCTTCAATTAAAATAATATAATATAGTAATTTTTTTTTTCAATATTTTATACTTTATTTTTTTTAAACCAGGGTCCTTAACGTGTTAAAAACAAATTTCTATGAAAAACATTTTTTTATTTAATATTTTTTTTTTGGACGCAGAGGCGTGAAATTGTGACAATAGCTTTTTTCATGACGTAGGCATCCACTAAGAAAAGATTATGAAAAGGAGAACGGCAGATTTTGTACCGCATACTTTTTTGTTGTTTTGTTATAGAATTTGTACCACACACTAAATCAACTAAGCAATTTATTATTATGTTAGTGTTCTATTTTTAGAACTAAATCAATAAAAAGATTTTAATAAATAAACGTAATATAAGCGTAAACTAAACGGATTTATGTTTTTACAAGTTGCCATATGTAAAATAACACAAATATCGAAATGATAATTATTTATTTAAATAAAAAAAATAATGTTCATCATCAATATTTTTTTGTTCATATGGCAATTATTTCTTGACAGGTAGGCTTAGCACGCACTGCGATTAAACGCGAGTGGTTTAGGAATAGCTGAAAATGCAAAATCGCATACAACCACTCAATGTGGTTGGCGTTTTATTTCAGTAGTAAAGTAGAGTGAAGTAAAGTTGCAGCCTATATACGTCCCACTGTTAGGCACAAGCCTCCTCTCATTTCTGAGAGAGTTATAAGGCAAGGAATTGTCGACCGCGCTGCCCTAATGCGTGTTGGCGAACTTCACATGTCTTCGAAATATTTTTTTTCTTATTTCTCAGACATGCAGGTTTCCTCACGATGTTTTCCTGCACCGCCGAGCAAGTGGTAAATCAGCACATAAAATTGCAATTAACAATTTCATTGGTGCCGGCAGGGATCGAACCCGGGTTGCTCGAGTACTGTGAAGCTTACAGCGAGCGCTAACCATCTGAGCTACCACGGCTCTTCATTCTTTATTTCAGTACCACCATGGATTTCTGGCGAGTAGCGTGTGTTGTGGAAATTGAAAATTAATTTAAATTAGGAAATAGTGTGTTTGTATTTGTGCACACAAACGCACACTATAAAAACCTGTCCTACGAGTACGTAGATGACTAGTCCAAAAATGTACTCGCGTTAAATATCATAGTACAATTAAAGTTGAAATCACCATAAACCTTTCATAATCTAAGGGAAATGTTGCTACGAGTAGCCTTTTCTTGCTATTATTTTTTCAACTTCTTACACCATTTAATTGGCAAGTTTTATAATATATAATTTTTTTAACAATTCTGTAAATGAATAACGGCTCCTAAAGTAAAATTAAAAGCATTCTTAAGAAATAAGATATATAAAAATGTAACTGTGTGCTTTGACATTTGAACCTAAATATTTGATTTGACAACGTCGTTAATACACATATTACGAAAAGCATAAAGAAGAGATAACCGTTATTAAAAGAACAATGGCCAAATTTCTATAGGAGCTGGACTTGAATTTTATTTTTCATGTCCCAAATCAAACTATAGCTAGATTGGTCTGTTTTTATGTTGTAAGCACCATCCCGATTGAAAATCATATCTAAATAGCCACAATTTTTTAAAATAACGTAAAAAATACTTTTGAGGTTAGCATCACATGTAATCTTCTTCAGTGATCTAAAATGAGAATTAGATTTGTATTATGATGTTCAATTGTGTGTGGTGATTTATATTAGTGTAACAAAATAAGTAGGTATGGAAATATGTACAATTATTGACGAATTCCACTCGTGGATCTTAGAAATTACTCTGGTATCAAACTCAAAAACGAGATGGCGGCGAAGTGTGTCAATGCATATGTTACTATTAATACATAGCACTCGCAGGGCTAGTTGTCGTTGTTATGTAGCTGTAGTCTGCATGATGTCTCTTACAAATATGCAAGATGCAAAATCGGTGTCCAGAAATTAAAAGCAAAGAATAATCGTTACAAGTGGTAGTTATTAGTCCGTAAAACAATGCCGAGTTCAAAACAACAAAAGGAAATCTAAAATAGTACAGTGCGTATCACAATCCACAACAACGAGTGATGCAAATAAGATAATATATAGATATGTAGATGATTGCCGGGTGACAATCAATGTCGCTCGATGACCACAGATTATGTAACTTGACGATGAAAAATGATGTTCCGTTGTACGTAATTGAACAAAACGCTTAGCTTACTATGTATATATCTGCTATGTGTGTATATATATATATATATATATATATATATATATATATATATATATATAGTCATTTTTATGACATGAATCCAGTAAATAATAAATCAGTATATTAGTTGATTTGATGCCTATATACTAATTGAATTGAATTACAATGAGGGCTAATAATCTTCCACTCACCAGATGTCGCTACTAGCGACTGAGGTAAAGTTTTTTGTTACACAGTGTCATTTAATTGAGAAATTAGTTTTAAATAATAGTTTATCATTGTCTAGAGTATTATATTAATATATAACACAATGCGTCAGTGGTTTGATTTTTAATTTTGTGCACATTATAACTCTTTATTTTTAAAGTCGTCTTTTAGTTATATTTATAGTTTGGTTTATTCCTTTCTAATGTTATTAATATAAAATATAAGTAATAATACAGAAAGAAACCTTAAAGATTACATTTTCCTAAGAAATTATCGTCCCCGCTATGAAATCTGTCAAATATTTTACCTCACTCGAAAGTGGCGCCGCCCTGGTGGCAGAAAAAGTCGTGGATGCCCTCATTAACAACTATTTAGAAAAACGTGAATATTATTAGTCTTTGAATACAATTTCCTGTCATACGTGAAATGAGTCGTCATTAGGTGCGTTCCAGTGCGTTCAGAAACCATTATTTTAAATAATTTCGGAACAGTTACAAAAACAAAAATAAAAGGGTAACTTTTTTTTGTGGCTACTTAGAGAACTATTTTTTGTATTATTTAAGACCTTAAAAAATAAGGATATTTTTTATAAATATGGCATTTAGTGACACCATCGTTTCATCGTCTGGTACGATTTGGCCAACCAACCTCCTTTGACCCGTTTCGTAGATATCTTAGTTTATTGATAGGTCTTCGCGCGCCGCACGATGACCTATCTAATTATCTATTAATAATCTAAGGTAGATATAATTCTTACCGTGGAAGTTGCACCAGCCTGGTTTTCAGTTCTTTACTGTTGTTTTGGATTGTGGTTTGTGACTGCATCTGAGCAATTTAGCGAATTATCTGGAATATTTTACGTTGAGTTTCATCTGCTCCTCCGTTCTCTATCTCTTGATAGTACTTTACTGAAAGGGTGCGGACCATATAGTGCCGCTACAAATGATGTGACCATAATGAATAACTTATTAAACGAAACAGAATTCAATGATTTTTATAGAGAAAATGATGTTTTTGTTCTAGATAGAGGTTTTCGTGACTGCATAGATAGTCTGCATGAGGAAGGATACATAGGTCATATGCCTTAAACTAAAGAAGGCGGCCAATCACGGCTATCCACTCTTGAAGCCAAGAGATCGCGCTGTGTAACTATAAACAGGTGGGTAATAGAAGCTCTGAATGGCCTTAGTAAGAGAGACTTCAAATTATTCCGCCATGAATATTTTAATCGTGGTTATCAAAACCTTATGACGGTTTTTAAAATAGCAGCTGCTCTGCTGAATATGTTTACTCCGCCATTCACAGCAAATATACATACAGAGCAGTTTGTTTCAGTTATACATGAGCGCCTGTTTTTAACCAACACTATGGCCGAGTTATTTAGAGAAAATAATTTAAACAGGCGTGGTTCCTGGTTTGTGCCCATAGGATGCGATAACTCTATCTTTTCCGCGGCTATCCATGGAGAAATTGATACTATTTGCATGTGGTGTATACCAAATTCGCCAGGCCCGTTCATACGTGGGTGAGTATTTCCACTTTCATCGAATATATAAGTAAGAGGTATCCCGAGAGAGAATACATGATTTAGAGGGAATAAACCCAATGTTGCTTCGTGATAAAATAAAGTTTCGCCATTCTTCTGCTGAAACTTATTTTGTATTTATAGTTGCAGAAACAAACATGAATGATCGGGACGCAATCAGAAGTTATCGCTGTAACTGCATTGTTGGTTTAAAAACAGTGGGATGCTGCTTTCATGTGAAGAGCATTATTTGGTACCTAAGCAATGCTTACCATGAGGTTATTACCCGACCTGAATCCTTCTTAGATGAAGTAATATTAAGAATTGAATAATTTTAGGTACAATAAAAAAAATGTACTTACAAAAACAAAGTATTGTTTTATTTACCTACACTCTAAACCCCATCAGAACTTCATCATAAACAAACTGTTGCAGTCCGCTGCTGGATATAGGTATCTCCTAACGCACCCCGCTGAGTAAGTACAATCCTCATCTCAATCTACCTACTTCATGGTAAGTAAACACTAGAAAAATAGCGACTAGCAATCTAGAACATTCACTTTATCACCTAAACAATGTTTATGTGCATAAATGTAACAATCTAAATTGGTACACTAGTACATAACCTTAAAAAATAAAACTGGTGATAAGTTTTACGTCCCAAGTTTTAAAAATCTAAGAATTTAATGAGGGCTTTTCTATCTTACTAACTGCCAATTAAAACAAAAAATATCCCATACCACGAAATTTTGTTAGCTGTATGAAATTCCCATACAAGCCTGCCGTTCTCCTTTGAGAGTAAAATACGGTGTTCCAGCTTTTAAGAAAATTATTTTGCGATTCAAATTAGTTAGGCGATTTCATATTTATTTAAATTAATAAATTATTTTTGTATCTTGAAAGTGTGTACTAACTCTTTGAAATTGTGATGGTTTAACTTACCGTTTTTTTTTTCACTTTCTGAAAATCTTACCTTAAAGTGTTAGACGAGTGTACAAAGTTTGAGTACTCTTTTAAAAGGTAATCAAGATTTTGCAATTGCCCAAAGACGTTTATAAAAAGAATTTTTACACAACTTAATAGTAATAATACATTAATAAATACTACTTAAAACTACATGTCCAATACACATGTGATCCTAACTAAAACCATTTTAATTCTTACTCTAGAACATTAAGCTAAAAACAGTTAAATTAGACCACCCGGCTTCCAGACGCAATTCAGCAATCAACGCCCACGCTATGTTTGAACTGTGATGGTGTTCGTTGCAATACCGGGAATACCGAAATGCATAGCTAGGTGTAAGCTGTTATGCAAAACAGTAAAGTTGTCTTTTCATCATTGTGTTATCATCATCATTACAGCCCTTCACAACTCCACTGCTAAACATAGGCATCCCCCAAGGAATGCCACAAAGCACTGTCCTGAGCCACCTGTACCCATGGACTTCCTACATGCCTTACCAGTTCGTCACGCCATTAAGTGGGGGACGCCCTACACTTCGCCTACCAGTATGAGGCTGCCACTCGAGAACCTTTTTCCCCATTGGTTATAGGTTTTTCGTGATATATATGGCCGGCCCATTGCCACTTCAGCTTACCAATCCGTTGGGCTATATCGGTCACTCTAATCCTACTGCCAATTTCTTCATTTCTTAACTTATCATGCAGAGAAACCTCAACTATAGCCCTCTCCATAGCTAACTGGGTGACCTTAAGCACCCTCATACGGCCAGCAGTGAAGGACCACGTCTCAGATCCATAAGTCATCACTGGCAACACGCACAGGTTGTACAATCTCGTTTTCTGGTTTTGAGGTAAACCTGACGAAAAGATGTGTCCTAATTTCCCTAACGCTGCTCAGAGTAGAATCCGTCGATCTACTTCTCGGTTGAAGTTGGATTTACCTAATCGGACTATTTGTTCCGGGTCCTACTCGTCAAAAACTTTGAGCTTAGTGCTCCCAAAAACTAGCGGCATACGTATGACATGGACATTAAACGTGATCTTTTTTTGTCCATGTTCATCTTAAGACCTATCCGTTGGGAGGTAAATGAACATCGTCGTATCATCATTGTATTGTAAAAGGATTATACAATTTGCAACTAGATGGCTTTGCGCTGAATTAAAAGACTTATGGTTTTGTTATCTTCGTATGCTATATTAAACGTTATATATATTTTCCTACATTTTTGTGTGCGTAATATTAATATGTCAAGTGTATGAATATTTAAGTGTAAAGTATTTTGAGCGCTGACTACTTTTAATTTTATTTTTTACTGTTTCAACATACCCATCAATAATTTCCTATAGGGAGAATTTCGGTCATGGCGACTAATTTTAACTGAGGCTGGTTATGCAGAACGTTTAGACATTTTGTACAAACTTTTCGGTATAGAGTAATAATGTTATGTGACACGTACCAAGCCAAGTACATTACACTTTAATAGCGTAGATCAGGATTATGGTTCACGAGTGTGTGCACAAGCATAGGTCCACTTTCTATTCTCTCAATCTCATAGTCCGATGGCGCGCTAATCCGACACAAATGTAAAAAAAATCAGATTCACAATTATTAGTTTAAACTACTTAATAGTTCAAATAAATTAATATCACTCATCATTACAAAAGTACTAATTCCACATGAACCAAATCGTGGGCACAGCAAGTATGTAATATTTTTGAAGTAGATATTATGTAGGAATTTCGTACTAATTATTAAGTGGCGAAGCTTGCAAAGACACTTATTGATTTCACGATGTCTGTCCGTCTGTCCGTCTGTCACACGATTATCTCGAGAACGGTTTCGAATTTTCAAATTCTGTTTTCAGCAATCGATTACTGATCACCCAGGCATCTAAACCTCCTATTTTGAAACTAATTGCTCAACGGCAACCGTTAGAAACCGCTACAAAGCTGATTGCTTCGCCACTTTGCTATGCTGTTAGCTTGCTAGGTTTATTATTGTTACGAGCTTAGGTTCGAGACAATTAAAAACTGCCGATTGAATTACTAAAATTGTCACTTTAATTGCAGAACACTAATAACAATTTTAAACCACACTAATAAAAAAAACGCAATTGTACTACTGATCACTTTAGTTTGCTTTTATTTTGCTTCGAGGACTTCTCTTATATCGACAATTCAATACTGACTCGGTCGTGGTCTATACCGGACTTATATAGGGCCTCAGATAGTTTCCAGAACCTTCTACTTTAGAAAAATTTAGTATGTTCGAATACATATCGGTCCCGAAATTTCTAGAAGGATCTTGACTCTCCTAGTTCGTCTACTCGATACTAGAGGACGCTAGTTGTAACTAGTGTTGCCATGTACAAGACATTAATAGTGGCGCGCAACATTATTATTGTTAGCTAAGCCCAAGACTAAGCCTAAGACATTTCACCTAAATGTATTCTTGATTATAACTAATATGATTGCCATTATATTTTTTTGGAATAAATTCAATGTACATTTTATAACACAAAATATGTAAATTTGTTCTTATTCTTAACATTGTAAGTTCAAATATGGATATTTTTCGCATTGCATTGCATAGGCTATAAATAAAATTATATTATTGTAGCTTTTCATAAAAATATTTTATTCTATACTACTTATTCAGTTACATCCAGTTACATACTACCCTGGCTGATAAAAATTTAATTTAGCATATATAAACTTTACACTGCTTATAAAATTTGTATAATTTGATTGTTTTATGGATTCATTTCAATATTCCTTGGTATTAATTCTACATAAACATTTGAGGGGCTAACTTGAAACTGTTCTTTCTTATATTTAATTTCATCGCCTTGAACGTGAGTTTTTACCGTAAATTATCGAAGTAAATATATTAAATCAATAATTATTTATATTCGGGCGAATATTTCTCCAATAACATTTCTTTTTCCTCTTCCAAAAGGCATGAACGCATGATCATTTACTGTTTCAAATTACCATGGAAATCTTTCCGGAATAAAATTGTCAGGTCCTGGAAAAAGCTTCGGATCACGTCGAACTTCGAAAGGACTTAGTAATATTTTTGTTCCTCTTTCTATTTTGATATTCCCCACGGGAAGTATGGAACCTTTTAAACTTTTTTCTTGTGACTAATCCAATAGGAGGATACATTCTTAGGCTTTTATTCAGAACCATCTCAAGATATTTTGCATCATAGAAGCACTCATAAGTCGGATTGTTATTATACTTTTTAAAAATATCATCAATTTCATCATGAACCCGCTTCAATACACCTGGGCGTCGACCCAGTTCAATTAACGTAAATAACAAAGCTGTTGCACTAGGTTCAACACCGGCTGTGAAAAAGAAAAATGCTTGCGCCGCCATAAGCTCATCAGTGGGCTCAATGCTGTACCCAGTTTCACCGTCTTTCATCTCTCCTTTCTTTTGTAAATTTATGCATATATCTGCAAAATCGGGTTTCTTCACACCTTTTTTCTCTCTCTGTCGTATCAGCTGTTTACAGCGTTAATGAGAAATGTTTCATACTCTGCGAATAAAGCTAGCTTCAGCTTTCGGAATAACCACGGACTGACAAGTATAATTAAAAACCTTAAATTTCTTCAAAATGTAGGCATGACTGCTTTTGGGCCATACGAAGAAAAGGTGAAACAAAGATGGACTCCGTTGTAATACCAAATACTGAAGCACTAATTGCTGCACAACAGAAAGTAGAGAGGGTTTCAAAAGCATTCCTTTATTTCCATTTCCTTTTAACTTCTTTGGGTGATCATTCAAATATTTAACAAAGTCTTGAGCACTTCTATCCATAACACTGCACATATTCTTAAGTTTTTGCGTGACTAAACGTGGCGTGAAAAAAGGCGTGGTATTTTGGCGCATTAGCTTCCACCGCTTGCCGTTTATAAATAGAATACTATCAGCTAAATGGTCTCCTGATTGTACTTCAACTCCTTTGTGGTGGAAGGACTCAAAATCCAGTTGCATAATGTAATGTATTTTTGTAGAATCTCTGACAAGCACAGTCGGAGAACTTACAGAACCAACACCTACGGCGGGTGCATCAGATCATCAAATATCAACGAGTACCTCAAAAAACGCCCGCTCACCAAAAACGAAGTCCCATAATGGAGCCCAGATTTTATTTCTCGATTAACGTCAACATCACGTTGTTTCCAGTAACTTTTGATATATTTACCGAAGTAATGAATGAAATAAAGCACTACAGTAGTCAATAAAATTAACGCCGGAATCAACATTTCGTTTTATTATTGATGCGTACTATTATACCCCATCAATGTCAGGAGATCGATTAACGCATCTTTCTCACGCTGCTGCGTCAGCCCCATAAAGACTTAATAACCGACCTTCCGACAAACGTCGGAGAATCAGTCAGGACATTCAGTCAAGAATCAATCTACAGTCAGTCTCGTTCCAATCTCAGTCTCGTTTTTTAAAAAGCTCTATCCTCGGTCCCGTATAATATTGATGGCAGCGGTGGGATACGAAAGTCCCCTACCTGAATACGTTTCCGAAGAACAACATTATCCAAGAATTAATAAAGTGAACTCTAGCAAGTGCAATTAAATCAAAGTGAAAATAATAAAAGTTAAAAGTGAAAATGCATTAAGAAAATCGACATCCAGCCTGTCCCAAGCACAGGCCTTCTACATCAACTAGCATCCTACTCATCACCGTCATCATCCTTGCTGGCACGCAGGAGTCTGTCTCCGGCACACAATGAACACAAGTGCAAGATTGTTCATCACTTTATCACTACTCCTGTAAGTGATCTTCTTTTAAATAATTATCATTGAACTCAGGGCAAAGACATCCTTTAATTTAATTTAAAATATATTTTATCTCCTAGCCATTTCATTCTCATGTTATAATAATCTTTCAAATTTAAACTGTATTCCTTGTTTTATGCATTAATTGTGATTTCATTGTTGAATGTATATATGTTACGATAAGCGTTAGTTAACATTGTTCTGTGTCGTGTTGTTCATTGTTATATAGCCGATAAGCGGTCTACGGTTTAATTTTAATTTGTAATTAATTACTTAAATATCACAATGAGTAAGTGCGAAGAAGTTCCCTGTGGGTCTAAAAACTTACCAATGCGCGGTGAACCTACAGAAAAATTAGTAGAAATCGGTGTGTTATTGAAATTCATTAAACCTTTTGATGGGTCACGAGAAAAACTAAATCCGTTCATATTCAATTACTAAAATACGTATTGTTTAGCTTCGAAATTACAAAAATCGATATTATTTAAATACATACTTAGCCAATTAAAAGTTAGGGCGGAAACAACGTGTACCTTAACAGATTTCGAATCATTTGAACAGTTTTTGGAATTTTTAAAACAACAGTTTGGTGAAAGAAAGCATTACTCTCAACTCCTGTCAGACCTACAGGATTGCAAGCAGAACGCCACAGAATCAGTAAATCAATTTGCTTTAAGGATAGAAACATGCCGTGCTAAATTACTAACTCAAATAAATATTTCCATCCCAACTAAAAGAAAAACGGAACTATCAGGTCGCGTAGCAGCTATGGAGGACCTAGCCCTCCACAGATTCGTTATAGGACTCCACCCGCGTTTATCCCAGATAGTCAGGTGCCGTGACCCTGACTGTTTAAATTCAGCAGTGAACTTCGCAGTGTCCGAAGAAAAGATCCTCTCTAGCATAGGGAAAAGACCTCAACCGCCAAAATCTCAACCTATATACAACGAAAGACGATCGCCGCCCCGTCGTAACATACCTTTTCAACAAATCTACCGCCCCGACAATTTTAGGCCCAACACTAATGTATTTTGTCAGTATTGTAAGAGTGTCGGTCACACCATAGAGAACTGTCGTAAACGCCATTACAACAATAGCAAACAACAATTCGGTACATCAACCTCACAAGGTCCACCTCATATATTCAATCAGCGTGGTGAAAACATACCACGTAAAATCTACTCTGTCGAACAGGTGGGCATGGCAGACCAAGGATACGATGAGGTTGACCGTAATTTAAACGAATAAAGAGCTCTCGGCGGTATCCCACGAGTCCAAGGTCTCGTATACACACTATTTCAATTCTAAACGACACCTCCACTGCATCCAATCGACTTAACCGACAGGGTAACCAGCCCCAAACTAACAAGTCGAACATCACTGTATCCACTGCATCCAACCGACTTAACCGACAGGGTAACCAGCCCCAAACCGAAAAGTCGAACATCACTGTATCCACTGTATCAAACCGATTTAACCGACAGGGTAACCAGCCCCAAACTGACAAGTCGAATATCACTGTATCCACTGTCTCCATCCGATTTATCCGACAGGGTAACCAGCCCCAAACTGACAAGTCCAGTATCACTGCATCCACTGAATCCAATCTCCATGCACGAATCCCTGTTAAACTTACCAATCCTAAATTATCATACGCATCAATTGCAGCATCAGGTATTCCTAACTCACATAAGATATCCTTGCAACCCATTGAATCTGTTCCTCCGGCCAAATATTTTAAACTCATTTACTCCCAGAATCAGCATAACCTAAATCCAAATGTCACACGCTTCCAGCGCACAACCTGAAATCAGAAAAAGGACAAATTAAAGTTTATGAAATAAATAGTAATACAGAGAAAAGATACCTACCTCATGTTATGATACAAACATCCGTTGCAACAAAACCATTGTCCTTACTAGTAGATACCAGTTCATCTGTAAGCCTAATAAAATCAAAATCCATATCAAACCTTCCAGTTCTAAGTAATGAGATAATAACACTCAAAGGAATCGACCCCTTAGACGAAACAACTCCTACATTAGGCAGCTTCCCAATGAAAATATACATAAACTCTAATAAATATTTTTCACACGAATTTCATGTTGTTCAAGATCTTAATTTAAATTATGATGGTATTATCGGTAATGGCCTTCTTAGGGACTTCCAATTCCAAATCAATTATTTTCAAGGAATGTTACAAATAGGTTCTAATTCAACCCGTGTATACAATCTCCCCTCGCACGGAAACTGTAATCGAATGTAAAATTAGTAACCCAGAACTTCGTGAAGGAATGATTCTAGATCAACACATCTCTAACTCATTATTAATTGCAAATTGTTTAGTTTAAATAAAGGAAAACAAACGCGTTAATATTACAGTAGTGAACACTTCCGAAAAACCTGCTACAATCCATTCAAACCTTAATTTAAAAATAGAGCCAATACAGCTTGAAAACACCATAGCTTTTTCCAAACCATCAGTCCACAACGTGTCAAAAGGGACCAACGAAGTCCTCAAATAATTAAGAACCTCTCACCTTAATAGCGAAGAGAAAAACGCTTTATTAGACATACGTTCTAACTATTCAGATATATTCCACCTCCCAGACGACCAACTCACGTGCACCACTGCAATCGAACATAAAATTAAAACTTACACAGACGTCCCTTTTCAAACAAAATCATATCGATTCCCCGAATGCCATAAGAAAGAAGTAGAAAAACAAATAAGTAAAATGCTAGATCAAAACATCATAACTCCTTCAAATTCACCATGGTCCTCTACTATTTGGGTCGTTCCCAAAAAACTAGACGCGTCAGGGGAACGTAAATGGTGTGTCGTGATTGACTACCGCAAATTCAATGACGTCACCATTGGAGAAACATACCCCATTCCTCAAATAACTGAAATCCTTGACCAATTGGGGAAGAGCCAATACTTCACTACTCTAGATCTTGCATCAGGATTCCATCAAATCCCTGTATCATCTGAAGATGCACCCAAGACTGCCTTCTCAGTAGCTCAAGGTCAATTCTAGTTCACTAGGATGCCCTTTGGTCTTAAAAACGCTCCAGCCACCTTCCAAAACCTCATGAATACATGCCTCTCTGGCCTCCAGGGCTCCCGCTGTTTCGTTTACCTCGACGACATAGTTGTATATTCCCACGATCTTAACTCTCACCTACAAAATCTCGCCTCTGTCTTCAGTAGATTAAGAAACTACATACAACCTTAAGCTTCAACCCGACAAATGTGAATTTCTATGTAAAGAAGTCGCTTATCTGGGACATCTCATTAACAACGATGGCGTAAAACCAAACCCGGAGAAATTAAAAGCAATCTCCGAATTCCCTGTTCCCAAGTGTACTAAAGACAAAATCTTTCCTCGGACTGGTCTCTTACTATAGACGGTTCATTCCCGACTTCTCCAAATAAGCCAAACCTTTTACCTCACTCCTTAAAAAGGATACTCCTTTATATCCATACCATATCATTAACAAGTGGTAACCCTACATGTGAAAGTGAACTTCTTACTAAGACATTCAGTGCTCTACCCGTACAGTGCGAAACGAAAACACTATTTAGTGAAATGGACATCTGGAAACCACTAGTGAACAATCAGTGGATTTTTGTGCAATCTCGCCCAAATAAGTTAACCATCGACTGTGGTATCTTAGGATTAAAAGAGACAATTATACTCGGTACGGGTATCCTAAATATCCTTACACAATGCACAGTGTATACAAAGAGCACAAGGCTCGTGTCGTCTGACGACACTTTGAACATTAATATCCCTACGCCTATAATAAACAAAATTTAGAAAACCTTTCGAAACTTGATAATATTATAATTAATAAACCCTTGGTAGTAAAATACGGGACATACCATATAACGCTAACCTCTGTTATATTAATAATTATTGTTATATTCATAGCCTTTAAATGTTACAAATTTATAATATCTAGATTTAAGAATAATTCAAATATTAATGTACCAATTCCGACTCGTAACGATGATGAAAATCATTCCATTTCACGACGCGAGGATTCACCAATACCAGCACCTCGGCTAAGAGAAGTCGCATAAACTATAATATTCTGAAGCTCCGTTATTTTCCCGATCTTCAATTTTCCGCGGGGGGCTGTTATACCCCATCAATGTTAGGAGATCGGTTAACGCATCTCTTTCACGCTGCTGCGTCAGCGCCATAAAGCCTATATAACCGACCTCCTGACAAACGTCGGAGAATCAGTCAGGATAATCAGTCAAGAATCAATCTAGAGTCAGTCTCGTTCCAATCTTAGTTTCGTTCATACATCTTTACTAGGTCATTACTATATCCCATACTAAATCTTTTCTATATTCAAAGTCCCAGTTATTCTATATCCTAAGTTTAAATAAATCTTATTGTTAATTCTAATCAATTATATCGTGTTATAAAAATAAAATCGTTTTATAAAAAGCTCTATCCTCGGTCCCGTATAATAGTACAATGTAAGTAATGTCATAAATGATAGCAATCCATTTACCTATATAGTAAGAAACGTGTTATCTTGAGGTTACATAAAACTTTTATTACTCGTGATTTACGCCGACAAACAAGTTTTGATACAAGTTTTTAACATACATTTTTAAACCTTGTCTTATAAACGTCATAATTATAGAGTTTTAACGGTGGTAGAGCCACACAGCAGCTTTTGCTGTTGCACGTATGGGCCTGCTCGAGCCGGGTTAGTACCACGACCTCACAAAATACCGGTGTAAAGTAGAAGCTCCGCTTCCGCGTTGCGTCTGGTGAGTGCAGGTGACCAGATGCCCAATTCCCCCCCCCCATTTACATTACCATGTTAATGGGGGGAATGGGGGAGCGGAATTACATCATAGACTACCCCAGGAGGGTACCAGCACCCCTGGAGAATCCCTCGCTGAGCATCCACGACCATGTTATTCCACTCCTGAGCGTGGGTGCTCAGGCGGCCCCGCGTATTGGGGGAGGGGGCAAAATTCCGCTCAACACAATAACTGCTCGGGGCAAACTGAGCAACATGACCAAGGTGACCCATGCCAGGCTATCCGTGGATTTCTGCAACATCAGGGGACTTCACTCGAACCTAAACGCCGTCCACTACCATCTCGAGACGGCGAAGCCGGCCTTGCTCTTTCTGACCGAGACGCAAGTGTCCTCTCCGGCTGATACTTCTTATCTCTCCTACCCGGGGTACTAATTGGAGCACTCCTTTGTGCCTCGGACTGGAGTTTGCGTATACGTCAGAGAGGACATCTGTTTTCAACGGCTCGATAGTCTTGAAGGTTCGGACCTGTCCATCCTTTGGCTACGCGTAGACAGCGACGACCATCCAAGCGTCTACGGGTGCCTCTATAGGTCCCATAGCAGTAATGCTGAAACAGGCCGACGCATCGACCACGTCCAAATGGCTACAGATTCCTTGCTACAACAGGTCCCATCCGCAGAGATGTGATTGTGATTCTTGGCGATTTAACGCCCACCACGCCGAATGGCTCGGTTCACGTTTAACCGATCTTGCGGGGAGATTTTTTCATGGCTTTGCCTTGGCATATGATCTGACACAATTGGCTACATCGCCTACGCGGATTCCAGATGTTGAGGATCATACACTTTCCCTGTTGGACCTTCTGCTGACCTCTCATCCGGACGGATATCAGGTTTCCGTCGAGGCCCCTCTCTGCTCTTCGGACCATTGTCTGATACGTAGTGTGGTGCCACTCACGCTCCTCTCGCGGTTGCGTTCTGCAGGTTGCCGCCGTGTTTGGCATTACAGGTCGGTGGATTGGGACGGAATACGGTCTTTTTTTGGTTCCTACCCATGGGGGCGGGTTTGCCTCTCGCCGGATGATCCCAGCGCTGTTACTAACTCTGTCACTGATGTGGAGCTGCAGGGAATGAACTATTTATTCCATCATCTGTGGTATCCATCGGAGACAGATCTCAGCCTTGGTTTGGTCGCTCCTGTAAGACTGCATTACGCAGTAAGCAGGAGTGTTATCAAGCCTAGGCTGCGGCTTTAGCGACTCGGGTTGTAAACACCTGCATACTTAAAAAGAAGTATACCTTCGCCTCCAGGTCCTTCAAAAGAGTTATTGCCAGGGCAAAGTCAGAGCACATACGCAGAATTGGCGAGAAACTAGTACGCCTTCTTTCGGGATTCCGTGCATTCTGGGCTCTCGCCAAGGCTGTTCAAGGGAATTTCTCTAAGCCATCACTACCATCTCTGCAAAAGGAGGACGACTCACTGGCCCACGACACAAAAGAGAAAGCCGAACTTTTAGGCTCCCTTTTTGCGTCCAACTCGATTGTTGATGACGGGGGGAACACACCGCCGACCATCCCGCGGTGTGAGCGCTCCATGCCGGATGTGCGGTTCTCACAGCGCTCGGTTCACAGAGCAATCCTCTCCCTGGACATCCATAAGTCGAGTGGGCCTGACGGAATCCCCCCAATTGTGCTGAGGACGTGTGCTCCGAAATTGGCACCGGTTCTAACACGTCTTTTCCGGTACTGCTACTCCCTAGGCGTAGTCCCGAAATCATGGAAGACAGCTTTTGTCCACCCGATCCCTAAAAAAGGCGACCGCTCAGACCCGTCCAACTAAAGCCCTATCGCCATCACCCCCTTATTCTCCGAAATAATCGAATTCGTTATAAACTGCCACCTCATGCGGTACCTTGAGAATCACCAGCTGATTAGTGACCGCCAATACGGTTATCGTCGGGGTCGATCAGCTGGTGATCTTCTGATCTACTTAACTCATAGATCTGCGGAGGCAGTAGAGTCTAATCGGGAGGCATTGGCCGTTAGTTTGGACATTGCGAAGGTCTTCGATCGGGTTTGGCACAAAGCGCTTCTTTCGAAGCTCCCTTCGAAATTCGGCTTCCCGAGAAATCATGCAATTGGATCACCAGATTTCTTGAAGATCGGAGCATCAAAGTCGTTGTAGACGGTACATGCTCCGACTACAAGCCTATATACGCTGGTGTTCCACAAGGCTGCGTGCTATCACCAACGCCGTTTCTTCTGCATATCAATGATATGTTGCAAACCGGTAGCATTCATTGCTATGCGGAAGACAGCACTGGTGATGCTCTATACACCGGCCGTGCCTATATTTCTCGGGAAAACGTCGCCGAGTACCGGAACAAACTTGTGTCTGAAGTCGATTCTTTGCTGGACAAAGTCTCGGATTGGGGGTGACTAAATCTAATCCAGTTTAATCCTCAGAAGACACAAGTTTGCGCGTTTACCGCTAAAAAGGACCCCCTTGTCGTATCTCCTCAGTTTCAAGGTACTCCACTTGTTGCCTCAGCCAGTATCGGAATCCTCGGCGTCGACATAAGCCAAAGTCGACGAAAGCCAAATTGGCCTCTAAAAAGCTTGGCGTGCTCAGCAGAGCGGGACAGTATCTCATGCCGGCACAACGCCTGCAACTTCACAAGGCGTAGTTTCGGCCTCACATGGAATACTGTTCCCATCTTTGGGCTAGGGCTCTCCTGTGCCAGCTTCTCCCACTTGACCGCATCCAGCGCAGAGCGGCTCGAATCATCGACGACCGAGTCCTTTCCGATCGGCTCGACTCATTGGCGCTGCGAAGAGATGTTGCATCTCTTTGCATTTTCTTTCGCATTTTCCACGGTGAGTTTTCTGAGGAATTATTCGGATTAATCCCAGCCGCCAAATTTCATGAATGCACATCGCGGCAGAACTCCCGATACCATCCACACCATCTGGATGATTTGCGGTCCACCACTGTGCGATTTAGAAGATGTTTTCTTCATCGCACTACTTCCTTGTGGAATAGTTTACCACCAGCGATTTTTCCTAACCGATACGACTTAGGGACCTTCAAGAAAAGACCTACACCCAGTATCTAGGTCCCAGGGTGGGGATTCAGCCAGAACGCAAGCCGCCTCGTAGGAAATCGTGCGATACCCGTGAACGACTCTGACGGCCATCGCCGTCTGCGGTTTGCGCAGAATCGCGAGAGTGCTGGCCGTCAGGTCCATCGCCCACACAAGGGCCCCATACAGGGTCATGGACCGCACGATTCCCACGTACAACCGCCTACAGGCGGCGCTCGGGCCCCCCAAGTTGGGAAGCAACGTTGAAAGCGCGCCCACTGCACCCTTCAGCTTTGGCGCCAGCCGCCGGAAGTGGGATCCGAATTCCCATCTGCTGTCGAGCACCAATCCCAGATACTTCATGGTGGACTAGACAGCTAGCTGGGCCCCGCTGACCACAATGTGTGATCCCGGCGGCGGCGCGCGTCGAGGGCCATGGAACACCATGGCCTCCGACTTGTTTATGGCCACCTTCAGGCCCAGGCGCCGGATGCAGTTCACCACTTGTGACACCGCAGCCGTGGCAACCAACGCTGCTTCCCTGTGCGAACTCCCCCGGGCAGCGACGAGCGTGTCGTCCGCATAACACGTCAAGTCGGCGCCCGACGGGAGTTCACCTCTCAACACCCAGTCGTAGCCGATGTTCCACAGGAGCGGTCCCAAAACCGATCCCTGTGGAACACCGCACGACATGACGCGCTGAACAGCGCCGTCAAGTCCCCAATACGTGATGCATCTCTCCTCAAGGTAAACCCCTATTGTGCGGCGGAGGTAGGGATGCACGCGATGGTAATTCAGCGCCTCCCGAATACAGCCCCGGCATACTGTCTCCTCCGCTAGGGCCCTCACGCGCGTAATAGCGTCTATGGTGGAGCACCCGCGACGAAAACCAAACTGGTTCTCGTCCAGGTTCGGCCCCTGACGTGTGGCTAATCATCCAGAAGTGGCTGACGAGGCGACCTGCGATAATACGCTCAAGAAGTTTGCCCGCCTAGTCGAGCAGCACTATGGGCCGGTACGCGGACGGTGAGTCCGCGGAGCGCCCCTCCTTCCTGAGCAGGACCAGCCTCCCCTCCTTCCACACACTGGGAAGCTGACCCTGCTCGAGACATGCCGTGAAGAGCCCCCTCAGCTGGGGCTCTAGATCCTTCAGAGCTAGGACGAGAGCTCGACCAGGAATTCCGTCGGGTCCGGGCGCTGTGTTATTAGCCCGGAGTCGCGACAAGGCCGCTCTCGTCTCTGCTTGCGTCACCTCGGGGACATCGGTGCTCTCCTCTTCTGGAGAGTCTGTGGCTGAGGGCGAAGCCATCGCCGGGGGAACGTGTCCCACTCGCTCAGGGAAGAGAGTCGATACCACCGCCTCTAGCAACTGGGGTTGCATCCTTTGTGTTAGTGGAAGCGCCCAGGGACGCAACTTGCCCCGTACCCAACGGTAGGGGCGCCCCCACGTATCCCGATTTAGGGACCCCAGCAGCTCCTCCCTGGTATGCGACTTTGAGTCGCCGATGGGCAGCCACAGAGTCTCCTTTGACGCGCGGTACACCTCATACAGCGCGTCCTCCTCGGCGGAATCCCGTCGACGCCGCCTCTAGTATCGGGTGTACCGGCAACGAGCCGCAACGCACGCTATGCGCAATTGCGCGATCTCGGCGGTCCACCAGTACACCTGGCGCTTTGCAGACCGTTGACGGACACGGGCATGGACGCGTCGCAGATCTGCGTAATCGCCCCGCGAAACCATAGCGCCACCGCTTCGACGTCGACGGGGTCGTCCGTCGTCGACTCCCAGATCCAGGACTGGACTAAGCAGCTTCCTCGAGTAGTTCCCTGTCGATGCGCTTAAGCACCCAACGCGGGCCGACGTTAATCGGGCTTGTTGGATGGCGGCCGCTCGCAGTCTGGGCAGAGACGTTGAACCGGATTATACCGATGGTCCGACAGCGTCTCCACCTCTGCGGCGACACGCCAGTCGCGGACTCGCGTCAGAGGTGACAGAGGGGTTAGCAAACGAGACGTCCACTATCGACCTACCCCGCTGCTGCACGCACGTGTATTCCGAACCCCGATTCAGGATGACCAGGCCAGTCGTCGCCGTCCACTCTTCTAGCACCTCGCCCCGAGGGTCAGTGACCGGAGATCCCCACGCCAATGACTTGGCGTTGAGATCCCCGAGCACCAGAACGGGACGAGGGTTAAAGCGGCCTACGACGGCGCCCAACTCGACAAGGAAACCATCAAAGTCGGCGAGACTCTTGTTGGGTGAGAAATACGCCCCTACAATAACGATGCCGCCCGAGACCGCAGCAACCCAGCCGCGGCCCCGAGACGGGTCGATCAGAGTCTCGCCAATAATGGCCACCAAACCGTCAGCGCATCCCAACCAGTTGTCACGGGCGGGAATGAAGTACGGTTCGGCGACCACAGCCACGTGAATCGACCACTCTGCGATGCTCTGGAGTAGGAGATCCTGAGCTCTGGCACAGTGGTTGATGTTGCCCTGGAGAAAATGGAATTGTGCCGTTACTGATATTTCATTCCCTCGGCAACGGTCCTGGGCCGGGAGTCGGCCGCGGAGCTGCTAGCCTGCGGGGGCAGCGAGGTTAACCCGGCAGGCTTAGTGCTCCTCTTCTTTTCCTTTTTCTTTTTCTTGCTGGCAGACGCCCCACAGGACCCTCCGCCTACTCTGTGCTCGGCTGGCCTTCCCGCAGCAGAACAAAGGCTGCAGTTGAGCGCCGTGGTGCACAGGGCAGCCTTGTGGCCAGGCTGGCCGCAGCGATAACAGAGGTCACGACGGCGGTCAACCTCGGCGGTGCACTTTGCCTGGACGTGCCCTTTTTACAGGTTCCGAAAGCAGTGCAAAGCACAGAGCTGTAAGAGCTTGGTCCTTGCCGCCACCCAGCCTACCAGCAATCTGCCGCTATCGGCGATCTTCTTCGTCGACGCTACAGGGCACTGAACCCAGACCGCGCCGAGTCCGGTGGCGTCGGTGCGTATATCGCCAGCCCGCACCTTGTTCGGCGGACACTCTCCACTTCTGGCAACGGCCGCCACCACCTCCTCAGAAGTCACGGAGTCGTCCAGGCCAGCAATCCGCACCTTTTTTTTTATAGGATAAGGGTGAAAAACGAGCACACAGTCCACCTGATGGTAAGTGGTTGCTGCGGCCCATTGACATCTACATCTATCCTCTATTACAGATCAAAATGCAGATGCGTTTTCACCCGTGAGGACTAGGATGGAATGCCTCATTTCCAGTAAAAAGGGCCTCCGGCCACCTGCACTCACCAAGCGAAACGCAGACGTAAACCTCTACTTCACGCTGGTATTCTGTGAGGTCGTGGTACCACCCAAGTTCGAGCCGGCCCATCCATGCGACAGCTAAAGCTGCCGCCTAGCTCTACCACTGTTAAAACAAAAAAAAAGTAAAAAAACCTCTGCGGTTTTCATTGGTCTGGAGACCCGGACGTCCTCAGGGTTGAGGACCTCCCTCATCTTGGCGGCCAGTGCGTCCGCCTTTTCGGCACTGCTGCTCACAGTACCAGCCACATCTAACAGCCGTGCACCCGTGGCAGCCTGCCTTAGGGTGACGGACTGAAGGCCAAGATCAGATAATTTGATCTTAGCCTTGGCCTCGGCGATGACCAACTGGTACGTCACGCCACGCTCCACAGCTCCGGGCTGCAACGTTAGCGTTACAGCGTTGGACCGCGGAATATGTTCAGCCGGTCTCTTGCGATACCGCCTTTGTCAGTCCGCCGTGCAGGTTTAGGAGCCGTCTTTGCGCTTCCGCCTGGGGTGCATGCAACTGCTGTGGCCTTCTTGGCGGCTTTGCGGGCCTTCTTGCGGCCCACGACTTTCGCCCGGTTCTCACCCTTAGACCCGGCATTCGTGGGTTTGTTGCTCGGAGGAGCTCCCTCCGCGGGCTTTTTGTTACCCTCCGCGGGCTTACCCTTTTGAGGCGCAAGTCGCGGCGGCTCCTCAGTCCTCCGCGTGTCAGCCGCTAAAGGCGGACGGAGGATTTCCGCCGGGAGACGCCGAGAAATTGCCTCCGGCCGAGCGTTAACCATGCTCCCGCACTGGAGCATGCAGAGCCGGACAATGCGCTTGACCTCTTCGTCGGTACGAGGGCCTGCCGGTCGCGGTGCGGGAGTCGGGTCCACTATAGGTGCGGCATCGGTGGACGTGCGTTGCTGCTGCTGCTCGCTTAGCGCAGCAACTTGCCGCTGGAGGTCCTCCAGGTCATTTCTGAGGCGGCTGTTTTCCTCCTGTAACTTTGCGACCTTGTCAGAGGCCGTCAAGTTAAGGAGGATGCCAACCGCCTCCCTGATATCCGCGGCAGCCTCCTTTAAGCCACGGGTGAACGTGCCCTTCAGGCTGCCGGACTTGGTGGCAACCTTCAGGACTAAGTCCAACCCATCCAGAGCCAGCTGGCTTAAGGCCACCGCAGATGGCTCTCCCCCTTCCGCCGCAAGAGCAGCTCGTCGCTCGCGAGCATGTCGGGCCATTTCCGACACTTCGTCGGCTGCGACGGCTTTGCGCTGCTCCCTCTTGGCAGCATTCATCTCCGTCTTTGAGCTCCCCAGCGAGGCACAGCTTTTACCGTCATTGCCAGGGTCCTCCGTAGTAAACCCTATGTCACTCTCTGCTTCACTAGCCGCCGAGGTATTGGAGCACACGAACCGTCCGTGCTTATCCCTCCGCGGCTGCGAAGCACTCGCCCCTCTCGATGCCTGCCGACCCCTCCCCGAAGTCGGCAACTTGAGGGTCGGCAGGTCTTCCTTGTCTGACGATCGGCACAGTGGACGTTTCCTAGCGGAAGACGTCCCACGGGACCGATTTCCGCCGCTTCCAGTATCAGATCCTGCCTGCTTTTTTACCTCTACTGTTTTTTTAAGTATTTTTCTCTTTCTATTTTTTATCCCATGATTGTGGAGGAATTAACAGTCCATCCGAGCAGCGCCTCTTTTTACCGGATAAGCCTATGCCTAATCCGTCAAGGGTGTCGGCCGGTACCCCGACGGGGCCAACGCTAATGACTGAACATTTACCCATCAGCCATGCAGCTCCTCACGGCGTGCCATGCTTGAGCTTCGGGTCATTTTTTAAAGAGGTTATCATCCTCGCGACTCCAGGTGGTTAAACCAAGAGCCCTCGGCCCCTTTGGCGCCGCAAAACGTGATCCACGACACGCCAGAGGGATTCCGAGGTACGAATGGTGGCAGAGTCGATACGGGTTTTTCCAATGCCTGCCCAGAGACCGGGTGAGAGAACACTGAGCCCATTCAGTTTCCTTTTTTACAGGATGTGGTCCCTGAAAATCCCGCAATTACGGGTTGCCCGGCGTCGGCAAAAGCCGTGTGCACCTGGCACCTCACCGCGCATGTCACATTCTTTGTTCCTCTCAACGGAGAGGATACAGGAAGCAATTAATAGGCCCTCCACTATCCAAACAAGCCCTCACCCAGCCAGTTTTGGTCCGCGACGGTTTCCCGCTACCACCCATATTTGAGTGGCGTTCCCCTATCCGCCACCTGGGGACGCGCCCAATGGGAGCTCTGGCAACTCCGCATGGGAGGGTGACCATCTGTCCCAAGGAGGTATCGGATTTATCGTCCCCAAGTCTCTCGTTAACAACGTTGTAAAGATCGAGTGTGTGTCGACGAAGGTTGCGTAGCTTATACTCAGAATCACCAAATGGTATTCGCTGAATGTTATACAGGTT
This sequence comes from Parnassius glacialis, assembly GCA_033319125.1. Classification (NCBI taxonomy): domain Eukaryota; kingdom Metazoa; phylum Arthropoda; class Insecta; order Lepidoptera; family Papilionidae; genus Parnassius; species Parnassius glacialis. Next base: position 52,972,059 of record JAVANC010000001.1, on the reverse strand, counting down.
TAAGCACCAACCTCAGCCCTTCCCGATGAGGAGGTGGAGGAAATTTATAAGGGTATCTCTAGAGCCATGCATTCCTACAAAACCCACTATACAGTGTTAATAGGAAACTTCAACGCAAACTAGGCACAAGAGCGAACGATGAGCTGAAAGTAGGGAAATTTGGAATAGGGCAACGGAACCCAAGGGGCCAGTAGCTGGCCAACTTCATGGAGAAGGAGGGACTCTTTATGATGAACTCTTTCTTCCAGAAGCGCCCCCACAGGAAGTGAACCTGGTCGAGCCCTGACGGTTCGACAAAAAATGAGATTGACTTCAAGATGGCGAGGATGAAAACTGGTTTCGATCACCGAATGGTTAGAGGCACACTGAACCTAAAAGTTAAGTTGGAGAGGTCTCGCCTAATGAAGTCAACGCTCCGTTCCCCTCGTGCTCTATTCCAAGGTCTCGTAACCTTTCAGTTAGAATTACAAAACCGTTTTCAGTGCCTAGAAGACTACAATGAAGTGGACGATATGAATGACAAGCTCGTGGAAACTGCTTATGCGGTCGAAGGACTATGATCATTGACCTCAATAGTGTCTTCCATTGGATAGGTCTTAAGATGAACATGGACAAAACAAAAATCATGTTTAACGTCCATTTCACACGTATGCCGGTAGTTGTTGGGAGAACTAAGCTCGAAGTTGTTGACGAGTATGTTTACCTGGGACAAATAGTCCGACTAGGTAAGTCTAACTTCGACCGAGAGGTCAATCCACGGATTCAATTTGGCTGGGCAGCGTTCGGGAAACTACGACACATCTTCTCGTTAGATATATCTCAAAACCTGAAAACGAAATTGTACAACCAGTGCGTGTTCTCAGTGGTGACTTACGGATCTGAGACGTGGTCCTTTACTGCTGGCCGTATGAGAAAGCTCGAGGTCGTTCAGCGAGCTACGAAGAGAGCTATGCTCGGGGTTTCTCTGCGTGATAAACTTAGAAATGAGGATATCCGCAGTAGAACCAGAGTAACCGACATAGCCCAATGGATTAGTAAACTGAAGTGGCAGTGGGTCGGCCAAATAGCTCGAAGAACCGACAACCAATGGGGAAGAAAGGTTGTCGAGTGGTAGCCTCGTACCTGTAGGCGAAGTGTAGGGCGACCCCCCACTAGATGGAGTGAAGACCTGGTGTAGTGTATGTGCCTCCACCCTACTAGTACTTAAGTTTATTAATCAGTATAATTAAAGAATTAGTCTCAGCAACACGTCTTCTCTTTCATTAACATCTGCCGACATCACATGGCGACCCTGCCAGGCGGTGCGCTGCGACAATGCATGCGCACCGCCGGGGCCTAATACACAAAAAAAGATAAATAAAAACATTATAAGAAATTTAAATTAAATAATGAAATGAAATGACAGGTAAAAGAAATATTATAACGGAATGGACGCAATACCGGATGTGACAAAAAATTAATAAATATGAATACAAGAAGAGGCCACAATAATAATTGACTGAAAATTTAAAAACTATAACGTATATGAAGTAATATAATATATTTATCTTTAATATAACTAAGAAGGTAACCAAGAAATAATAATAAGAATAAAAAGTGATTTCTTAAATAATGACCATAGACCAAAACTCAAGAAACAGCAAATTAATTTAATAAGGAAAGGAGCAGTGGTACTTTAGCGAGCTTTGTCCAGTAAGATATAAAAAATAAACCGAAGAGAAAAAAGAAGATATAAGAGGTAACATCGCATCAGCGTAATTTTTTAACATTTAATTTTAATTATTTTTTATTATTTTATATATTATAAAATAAGTAACGCATTAAATATTAAATGCACGGTATTTGCAAATAACTTGAAAATATTTGTCATATTTAACATTATATAATATTTATAATATTTTATTAGGTATTTTTTTTATAAAAAATACAATATATTAAGTTACATTTTACAATGACAAGATTCGTATTAAAGTAAATATATTTTTAAATTCAGCCCAATTTTTTCCGTAACAAGTTTTATTTAAATGTAAGTACTTATACATTTTTGAAAAGGGTTTTATATAAAAAAAAATCGCTATTATTATAAGTCATAATTATTTTTCTTCTTTTCTAAAGGCATTAAAACCTTAAAGTAACTATATAAATAAATATATAACCTTTAATATGTGTATGTGTGACATTAAGGTCAAAATCTGAAATCATTCAATCATCAAAAATGGAAATAAATTAATGTTTTGTTTAATGTAAACTTAGCTGTAATAGTAATAACCAATTATTTTCTGTGGGTTATACGGTTTCTTAAATTTCTAGAAATCCTAAATTTTATATGTAAATAAAATATTTAACTAATGCTAATATATTTTTCGATATAATTAAAAGTAATAGCGATGCGATGTAATTATACTATAAACTTTTGTGTCAGTTAGAAAATATTTAAAACTATCATTTTAATGTGATAAGCAAAATAAAAGAAGTTTTAATAATAATGTTTCTTAACAAAGTTAAACACGGACATGAAAAGTTGACATAAATTACCTCATTTTTTGTACAATATTAAAAAGTATATATTTAAAAAGCGTGAGGAATGAGAGAAGGAATGTTCAAATGTGTGGATCCGAATGATGGAATTGCAAAGTTTCGTCAATATTGGACTGATCACCCAAATATTTGATGATGCTTAAAATCCTGGTATTGAAACCATTATGAGCGAAAATTATGAAAGTTAATAATGGAAATGGATTATGAAAGTATATAAAAGTTACCGATACAGTCAAGTAGATAACAGCAGGTACTATAAAGATAAAGAAAGAAATTATGAAGAAAATTTATGAAGAGAATCAAAATAATATAAAAGATGACCTTGATAAATAAATCATGGAGAGATACGGGAACGTCCATCACTGGTAAAGCATATAGTCCTCGAGCAGGGTATGTTTCCATGATTGGATGATAAAATCGGAAGTAACGGGTACTAGGGAACAATACCTTCAGTACAAGTGTGATGTGAACGAGTTTACTCATATTAGTACTGTTGGGGACCAGAGAAGTCTTAAATTTGTTATCCTTAATAATGGTACATAGAGGTCACATCCTTCGTTGGATCATAGTGTGAACTTAGTTTTCCTCCGTGATAATTGTTGGAGTCTTTTAAAATGACTTAAACGTTGACCTCGAGGTTGTGCGCACAACCCAAGGTACAGTTTTACCTTGACATAATATGATAAAAAAAATTATGTACCAATAAAATGAAATGAATGTTATGAAAAAGTAATATAATACCCAAGTAAATGGGGGGCCCATATTTATAAAGTACCGCGTGATAAATATCACGAAATAAAATATAAATGAAGTGAATTAATACTCCGATTCCCGGTATCTAATTAATAAATAAATATTAAGAAGAGAGAATACTAAAAGAAATAAAGCTAGCTAAAGGTCAAAAATATAAGAAAGAAATAAAGTACGTACAACAATTATGAAAAAAAATAGGCTTGACAATCAAAAAGGAATGTAATAAGATGTGTTAGTATGAAATAATTAACATGCGGGGACATGAGAACAATTAAAATGAGGTAATAAGGGGGATCACCGCCCAAAGCAAAAAACAACCACACTTAAAAAAAAATTAAATATGATAAATACATTTCCGCTTAGATATGTTATATACGAATTTGCAAAACTTTTTCATATGTTCAGTAACTCTACCCTAAATTTCTCTTTTGTTTTGTTTTTTTTTGTTAATGTAAAATTTGTACAATTTTAAACAAAATGTTGTATATTAGTTACTAAAAACAAGTCCAAAATGTATTCTACTCTATTATTATAAGTTTCATAACACAATAGTATTTTTTATTATGGACAACGAAACATAAAATTATGTTTATCTGCTTTAAAAAAAATTGTCTCTTTTAATGTTAATAAATATTTTGTTTAAACAAATTTAGGGGTGTAATAGTGTATATTTTAAAGTTCTGTCTCAATTAAGGTAAACATATTCCATAAAAGTCATAAAATAAAAAAAATAATGTGTTTTCGACTATTATAAATAACTTAAATAATGAATACTCAATAATGTATGTAAACCTATTATCACAATGAAATGTAACTACATAAACTGTGTAAATTAAGAAAAAATGTTAAAAACAAATATTTAACGGTAAACTATTAGGACAGGTAAATTATTTTTTCACGGTATCATTTTATTGTTTTGTTGAAAGTAGGTACCATCATACGATGTAATCTCAAACGTTTCCATATAGGTACGTGTACTTTGGAATTTAAAAAAAAATGTTGTCATAAATCGCTTAAGCAGATGGGATCACAACATGTATTTTGATCTGTCTGTTGTTATGTTAACAAAATTGATTAGGTACGTTGCTTTGCATTGACTTCTTTGTTCTGGATATCTAAATACGAAATGTAATCAATTATTTTCGGTATAATATTGATTGAACTTTCAAATCATAAACTTTTATCTATTACAATTTATTATTTCCTGAGAAAATAGTAGTGATGCCAACTTAGTTGTATGGATTATGAAAATAATTACTTGATTTAATACGATTATGAAACTCATTATACTATATTTGCGATTAATTAATTTAATTTTTTTTGTGACCAGAATATTGTGAGCCTCAATCCCTGAGTGACAACGATATATGTATATATTATACGAGACTATATGATATAAATTTGTAATGCCTGTAAATAGTAAAAAAGAATATATTTTATATTTATTATATTGCCTAATTATGTCAAATATGTATGTTGTATTTCAACAATTGAACACAAGCGATCTAATTATTTAGCACAAATTTTATGTTTTAATTCATTACCAATTATGGCGAATGGTATCATCGGTCGAGATCTATTAAAAAAAATATAGATCAGTTTCGCATTTTGATTCGAATATTTTAATATTATATGACCATCTAGGTAGATTATAATATAACTTACTTCACAAACTTGTAATAATTCCTTGGCAAGTTTTTTTCTTTTATTTCACTAATGTGATAAGACGGGTTAAGATACTTAAAGTTTTGTGTTGAATGGCATGGATTGTATAATTTATTGCGAGATTTAACTGATAAAAATAAATTCAGTGAGTGTTTTATACACATTGGTTAGAGTAAATTGAAATATTAACTTATTTCAACAATGAAAAATGTTGAAATGTTAATAGGTAAAGCACAAGATCTGGTAGATAATTAGTTATTTCAGTGATAGTCGGGTGCACAAACGAGTATGATGGAAATGCTAAAAAGTCAATGAGAACTTTTCGTAGACATCAGGGTTTTAGAAAGGATAAAAAGTATATATTATATAATATGATGTCAAGTTAATTGCAAAACGCATTATTATTGTTGCCCACCTATATACCTACTTGACCATGTTAACATGTTGTTGTAACGTTGGTTAGTACCAAAAATACGACAGGTTTTAACGACGTACGAAATAAAATCGCATGCGTATCCTGGATTGCCTCAATAATATTATGTATAACCTGACCTGATCATGATCATGGGATTATAATCTTTTTTTTAAATTAATTTTCTATATATTTATTAATTCATATTTCATTTAACTGTTTTATTTTACTCAATTTAGAAATTATATAAATTTAATGGCTAAGTAACATTATATTTTATTTTAATCTTCAATATTAAATTTATTTTTATGTAATAAGATTCAGGGTTCATGTCATATTATAATGAAATATTTCAATTCACAATGTAATTTACATGTAACCATAAATCATTTTTTTTATTATATCTATCAAGAAAATAATATGTAAAAAAAGTAAATAGAGAAAATTTCTTTCTTAAATATCGGGGGAGGTGTAGTATATGTGCCTCCACCCTACTAGTACTTAAGTTTATTAATCAGTATAATTAAAGAATTAGTCTCAGCAACACGTCTTCTCTTTCATTAACATCTGCCGACATCACACTGGTAAGACATGCAGGAAGTCGATGGATGCAGTTGGCTCAGGACTGTGGTTTGTGGCATTCGTTTGGGGAGGCCTATGTTCAGCAGTGGACTAAAGAAAGGCTGTAATGATGATGATGACGATGAATCATTAAAACAGTGATTCTAGCCTGAAGTTGATGTTAACAAAATGGCTGATTTGTACGATTCCACAGCTGCTTCGGGGTCTTCAAGCCATAGACCGCCTAATAAATCTTTCATTTCAAATCGGCTCAGGTTATGACTGTGCGGAGGATGGCTCATCAGCTCGACGTTTTCCTGCTTCAAAAAATCATTTGTCTTCCGAGCCGTGTGGGAGCTCGCATTATCGTGATGTAAGATGATGTGACGTTTCGGGTTATTTTTTCGAAGTCTGGCTATCATTTCCGGCAAACAAACCGTGATATACCACTCAGCGGTTACCGTTCTGCGTTCCTGTAAAGGAATTGTAGCAACATGCCCCTTTTTAGACAAACGTAGCGACCATTTTCTTTGACACGCTGCGGGAGCGGACCACTTTCGTTGATTTGACCTCGTCTTCGAAGACCCAAACTGCTGACTGATGTTTTCTTTCAGGTTCGTATGAATAAATCCATGATTCGACACCTGAGATGATATTATAAACGGCATTTGACTTCCCTCCATTGAATAGTATTCAGAGTATTCCGGCACCAATCTACACGAGCCGCTTTTTGCTCTTTGGACAAATTGTGGGGAACCCAGTGAGAAACTAGCTTTCTTACACGCAGCTCATTATGTAATATCGACTGAATCGCAGTCATTCCGATACTAATAACAGCCCGAATCTGCTCGTATGTCACATGACGGTCACCTTATATAATAGTTCGCACAGCTGCGATGTTTTCAGGCGTGACCGCTGTTCTTGGCCGACCTGCAGAAGAAACAGTGCTGGGCGACACACGACCGCGTCGAAACTCGGCATACCAGTGGTATATTGTCGCTTGACTCGGTGCTTCAATATCATAAATCGAAACAAGTTTGCCGAGACATTTATCTTGCGATTAGCCGCGACGAATATTGTGATAAATTATGGCACGGAAATATTCACGCGTGAGCTCTATTTCTGTTAACGACGTGTCAACTTTAAACCAACATAGTTTTTGTTTTTAAACATTTTTTTAATTGTTTAAATGTCATTAAGATTCTAAGAGGCCAGTATACAAATTCTAAAAAAGGTTTTATTGTAACTCAATCTGAAATATTCTATTCCCGAACATTTCAGTGTGCCCATCCGTAAAATTATTGTTACCTTATGTGTTTCTAATAACTTCCCAAAGTCCATAGTACATATTACAATATTAAGTACTTATAGTTATAATTTTTGTTTTCAGACTGACTGTATATTCTGGGTTTCTGTGGTTGCCTTTGAGCAAAGTGATTCATGCCTTTTTTATTGTATTTGTACAACATATATTTGGCTTGTATGATATGTTTTTCTTGTTTTTTCCTTTTGGGTTTTGGCAATACAGATGGACTATGCTCACGAAGCGCAAGCAATTTTGAAACAGAAATCACGAAATAATTTAATGTGTAATTGTTGAAATTGCACTAAGTGAATTTTATGATTTTTTTTAAATACGAGTATAATCGTAAGGATTGACATATTACGCCAGCAACTTAGAACATACATAATCAAGCTATAGAGCGCGCGTTATCGAGTATGAACAGCAAATACAGATATGAACCTCACTGAAATAGACGAGCCGCCGGTCCTGAGCCACACTATGTCCACTTTCAAATGCTGACACCCCGCATTCCTCATCAGGTCGTCTACGCATAATATATTAATGGATCTTTGTATGCGTATCGTAAAATCAATTTCATGCTTTTATGACAAGCATATTTAATGTTCGAAGCAGAGAGGTTGGAACCTGTCAAGATTAAGCGACTTGCTCACTTTAAATTCGGGTATTATCTTATACCCCACTAACACATCATGATGAAAAGTACCTACATTAAAATTTCATTAAGCGGAAACACTAATCAATATGATGATAAGTGGTAATTAATAACTTTTCTTGTTTAATAATAATACTTTATTTGCATAAAACATGTTATTAATAACCTAATATTTTACAAAACATTTAAGATCAGTATCTTTTGCTACGGTTATTGCATGCAATGCATTTATACATGGCTATCAAAACCCTTAATGCTATGGAAGTTATTATCATTTAACCATTCATACAATGTTAATTTAAATAATTTTTTTTTATAGGATAAGGGTGACAAACGAGCACACAGTCCACCTGATGGTAAGTGGTTGTTGCGGCCCATAGACATCTACATCTATCTTCTATTACAAATCAAAATGTAGATGCGTTGTCACCCGTGAGGACTAGGATAGAATGCCTCATTTCCAGTAAAAAGGGCCTCCGGCCACCTGCACTCACCAAGCGAAACGCAGAGGTAAACCTCTACTTCACGCTGGTATTCTGTGAGGTCGTGGTACCACCCCGGTTCGAGCCGGCCCATCCGTGCGACGGCAAAAGCTGCCGCGTGGCTCTACCACTGTTGAATCTGGTACTTATTTAATGTTTTTAAGTTATTGAGTATCTTATTACATAAGCGTACACGCATAGATAACTACTAACGAGTAGGTATTAGAAATTATTCTGGACATTAATTTTTAATTATAATAAAAATGTGAGAGCGAATGTTCAACTTGACCTCTTGCTTACGGAATAAGCGTAGGCAATTTTATTCGTTATCATTTATCAGTTTAGCAGTGTCACAGGTTAAATTGGCGTGACTCCTATAAGTTAAACATATATTTTCTGTGTGTTGAAATAAATATAAACAATTCAGTCTATATTTTTATTTAGGATAAGTATTAAGACATTCGGTGGCAAATAAAAGATGTGATAAACTAATTATTTTAATATGCTTAGTTTGGCAAGACTGCTCCTGCTAGTACGCCACGATATATGACAGATAAAATTGTCCTGTCACCGATGAATGCCACTTTGAAGCGCCCACAAATTTTTGCTATTTCACTTGAACAGGCGCTTCGACATTAAAGTAAGAGGACACAGTTTAACAAGGGGTCGTAACGTACATCCTTTTGTTATTCTGGTGGTCGCAACCCTTGATACACCATCCGGTCCAGGGAACAGGCGAAGCACTCGAACTAGGCGGCAAGATAGTGCAGGTACCTACGTGATCCACTTGAACCAACACCAAGGATTATTGAAGGGACCAGTAATTATTGCATGCCTGGAACAACATTTAGTTATTTAATGATTTAAGTTTTAGCTAGAAAGTTTTGCTCTTACAGTACATTAATAATTCTTGTTCGGAAAAAAGGCAATGTAAACAAAAATCAATTAATGAAATATATAGAGTAACTAAATACTTTAAATGTAGGTTCATAAAATTATCTTGGTTACATTGCTTACTGGGTTGGCCTCATGTAAATAAAATAAGAATCGATTTAAATTTATTAATGAATAATTTGTCATGTAATAACTATTAAAATTTGACATTTTTTTTTAATAGAAATAGGGTGACTAACGAGCACACAGTCCACTTGATGGTTAGTGGTTGCTGAGGCCCATATACATCTACATCTATCCTCGTTTACGAATCAAAATGCAGATGGGTTGTCAGCCTTGAGGACTAAGATAGAATGCCTCTTTTCCAGTAAAAAGGTTCTCCGGTTCTCTACACTCACCACACAAAACACAGCAGCATTAAGCTGCTATTTTACACTGGTATTCTGTGAGAGCGTGGTCCTTCCCCGGTCGAGCCGACCCATTCGTGCTACAACTATACTATAAATATAGCTGCAGCTTGGCTCTACCATGTATAAAAACTTATACATGAATAAAGTCGGAAAATGTAATTAATATTTTAAAAATCATGGGTTATACAAATTATGACCCGTAACATACACTTTATGGTGTTACTTTTAATGGCCAAATGTCTTACTTACTATGGAACTGTATACCCCCGTGGATCGATGTTAATTTTAATGAATTTTGTTGTTACGCTATTGGCTGAAATATATATATCCTACTTCTGATGCTTTGCATTCGTCTCCTTCTTTCGAAGTTTAGTTTTCTGAATGTTTCATTTCTACCGCGTGTGAAATGCACATATGTTTTTTAAGCAATAACTTATAATAAAACATAACCAATTTCCCAGGGGTTATTATATATTTAATAAATATATTGCCATATTTCTTCGTGCGTGGACAAGCAAATATGGAAAATGACAGAACGATCTTTCGACATTAAGTAGAATAGAATAACCACCACCTTTCATAACTTAAAAGGGAAAAACGGCAAGCAGCCTTAGAAGTTCGAAATACCTTTGACTGTGATCGCAAATTCGTCTACCAAGGATGACGATTTTGATAAATTACAACTGAAAGAAAAAATTAAAACTGAAGAGAACTTTATGGGCTGATAAATAAAAACAATTACTATTTAGTATTAGTTTCAGCTTAAAGGAAGTACTGTGTGTCTAAATTTATTAACAAAGTAACAAAATAATTAACATTTTTGAAGTTTAAATAGAATAATACCTTACGAATTATTAAGTGGCGAGGCTTGCGAAGTCACTTATTGATTTCACGATGTCTGTCCGTCTGTCCGTCTGTCCGTCTGTCCGTCTGTCCGTCTGTCCGTCCGTCTGTCCGTCTGTCCCACGATTATCACGAGAACGGTTTCGAATTCTGTTTTCAGCAATCGATTACTGATCACCCAGGCATCTAAACCTCCTATTTTGAAACTGATTGCTCAACGGCAACCGTTATAAACCGCTACAAAGCTGATTGCTTCGCCACTTTGCTATGCTGTTAGCTTGCTAGGTTTATTATTTTTGCAATCGTATTTATTTGACATAAATTAGATGAACATTAAATAAAACAAAACTGTGTAAAATAATTCCATTCTGAGTTGTAATTAAAAACCATTTACAATTTTTTTGCATTGCATTATATAATGTGAGAATAAAACATTCATTTAATAATAGTTTTCAATTCAGATATAAACTGCTCCGGACTGATAAAAATGTATCACGTAATAATCAAGGACATATAATCATAGCACTGCTTATCCGATTGTAAAATATGATTAATTTGCGTTTTTGAAATTCCTTGGTATGAATTCTAGAGCAGCATTTGAGGGTCTAACTTGGAATTGTTCTTTCTTATATTTAATCTCACCACCTTCAACGTGAGTTTTCACTGTGAAGTATCGAAGTAGATATATAAAACCAGTCATTATTTGTATTCGGGCGAACCTTTCTCCGATACATACTCTATTTCCTTTTCCAAAGGCCATATATGCATGATCAGCAATGGCTTTGGATTCATTTGCAAATCGTTCCGGAATAAATTTCACAGGTTCCGGAAAGAATTTCGGATCACGATGAACTTCGAATAGACTCAGTAATATTTTTGTTCCTTTCTCTATTTTTATATTTCCAACGGGAAGCACGGAATCTTTTACACATTGTCTTCCGAGTATACCAAGAGGAGGATACAGTCTCATGCCTTCATTCATAACCATCTCAAGATATTTCGCATCAGACAGGCACTCATAAGTGGGATTGTCATTATACTTTTTAAAAATATCATCTATTTCATCATGAACTCGCTTCAATATTTCTGGATTACGACCTAGTTCAATTAACGTACAAAACAAAGCTGTTGCACTAGGCTCAACGCCAGCTATGAAGAAGAAAAATGCTTGAGCCGCCATAAGCTCATCAGTGGGCTCAATGCTGTATCCAGTTTCACCATCTTTAATCACTCCTTTCTCTTGTAACTTAACGCATATATCTGCAAAATCGTATTTCTTCACACCTTCCTTCTCTCTTTGTCGTATCAGCTGTTTTACAGCATTGACGAAAAATTTTTCATGCTCTGAGAATAACGATAGCTTCAGCTTCCGGAATAACCACGGACTGACGAGTAAAATTGAAAACCTTAAATTTGACCAAAACGTGGGCACGATTGCATTTTGGGCCATGCGAAGAAAAGGTGAGTCAAAAATGGACTCTGTAGTAATACCAAATACTGAAGCCCCAATTGCTGCACTACAGAATGTAGAAAGGGTTTCAAAAGTATTACCTTTTAACTTCTCTGGGTGATCATTCAAATATTTAACGAAGTCTTGAGCACTTTTATCCATAACACTGTACATAGTCTTAATTTTCGCAAGACTGAATAACGGGGTCATATTTTGCCGCATTAGTTTCCAGCGATTGCCGTTTAAAAACGGAACACTGTCAGCCAAACCGTTTCCCGGTTGTACTTCAATTCCTCTGTGATGGAAGGATTCAAAATCCACTTGCATAATATATCGTATGTTTGTAGCATCTCTGATAAGCACAGTTGGAGCACTTAGAGAACCAACACCAACGGCGGGTGCATCAGGATATTTTTTGTAAATATCAGCAAGTATTTCGAAAAACGCCTGCTTGCCGAAAATAAAGTCCCATAATGGACCGAAGATTTTATTCCTTGAATGAAAGGCAGCACCACGTTGTTTCCAGTAACTTTCGTTGTATTTGCCAAAGTAATGATTGAAAGCAAGCACTACAACAGTCAATAAGAGTAACGCTGCTATCAACATTTCTTATAATTTTTGACGAGCACAATATACATAATGACATAAAAAAGAACAAATCATTATCTTATATAGTTAAAAACCAGTTATCTTTATGTAACTGAACGCGCTTCAAAGTGTGTGTTAAGTAAACAAATTACTTTGTACTGGTATAAACTGAGCGAATTGTAGATTATAGTCGGAATATATTATATTGTTAAATGTGTATTAGTACAGACTATATATCTTTAGTAGATTATAGTCTGGACCTACCTAAGTCTAGAGCCTCGGGTAAAAGCTAGTAATAACTTTCACCCGCACGCGTTTAATTATAATAATATTATATAATGTCAAAAATATTTCTATATACGTCTATACCGCGTAAAATGTACTGTATAAATTTTACTTTGAGATTTTAATATTCAATTAACTGGATTTACAGCTAAATTATTTCTTCAAAATTATAATATACACAGTACTAGGGGTATATCTTACCTTCTTGATTGCTTGAGTTGAGACATTGCATTTTGATAGAAATTAATCTTGTCCCAGGGTTACTATGTAGCTTCGATAGTTTTCGAATTTAGTCTAATTAGTAGAATCTATATAGTATAGTAGTAGTATCTATATTAGTAGTATAGTTGTAGCACGAATGGGTCGGCTCGACCGGGGCAGGACCACGCTTTCACAGAATACCAGCGTAAAATAGCAACTTAACGCTGCTGTGTTTCGTATGGTTAGTGTAGAGAACGGGAGACCCTCTTTACTGGAAAAAAGGCATTCCATCTTAGTCCTCACGGGTGACGACGCATCTGCATTTTGAGTCCTTATTGAGGATAGATGTAGATGTCTATGGGTCACAGTAACCACTTACTATCAGGTGGACTGTGTGCTTGTTGGTCACCCTATCCTATAAAAAAATCCCAAAAAAAGATAGATAATTTTTACGTTAGGTTCACATAAAAATCAAATTCACAGATATTGAATCAAACTAACTTTATATTAAACAAAGGCTGATTTTTAACCTAACTAAAATATAAACCAACAGATATTCTCCTGCAAAATTAAAATAGTAGTAACTAAACGAGATTGAAATAGCATCCAGGTGGCTTAGGGCCGCGCCGTCACATAACAGGAGATTAGGTATTTTAAAGTGATGCAATGGTGATGATGAACCGACATTGTATTGATATAATTAATTAACACGTACTCTATTGGAGAAATGTAAAAATAGCTAAAACATATATTACGTTTTGTTATCTAATCACAATGGCTTGCAATATAAACAAGATGACCTTCAAAGAAGGCAAAATTTTGCAAACCATTGTACGTGTTTTTAATAATCGCTGTATCAAAGGAAAACAAAAAATAACACTGGGCAATACGTATTTTGTTTTTGTTTTAATATTGTGTAAAAAACTTCCCTGTGTAGTGGCGGGTAAGAATACTCACTACCCCATATCTTCCCGTCGGTGTCATAAAAGGCGACAGAGGGAAACTGAGGCAGAGGATGGGCAGCAGCATCTTTCTGATAACAGCAAAACAACAATAAAAAAACTGCGGTTGCCAACCCGCTCGCAAAGCGTGGCAACTATGGCAATATACCACCCATGAAAGTTATGAAGAGACGGCCCCCAGTCCCCGGTGGCCCCGTTATTCCTGGCTACGGTGGCGAACATGGTAATAGCGGGGCAGGGGGTGCTAAGAATCTCCGGTGGAGGTTCGGTTGCCACCTACGACGACTCGACCTGGCAACTTATAAGGGACACACTCTGAGGACTGACGAGAAGATCGTGGAACTGGAAGAAGAGATAGACAAATTGCCTGGAATGTCATAGGATTATCCAAAGTCCGAAGAGAGGGGGAGGGCACGTAATCCTCGAATCCGGCAATTTGTTCTATCACCGGGAGGGCTACCATCTGTCCCAAGCGGTTTCGGATTTATCGTCCACAAGTCTCTCGTTAACAACGTTGTAAAGATTGGGAGTGTGTCGACGAGGGTTGCGTACCTTATACTCAGAATCACCAAACAGTATTCGCTGAAGGTCATACAGGTTTACGCACCAACCTCGGCACACCCCGAAGAGGAGATGGAGGAAATGTATGAGGAAGTCCTTCAGAAGCTCTTTAATTCCATCCTCCTCAATGGTGGCACTACACCGGAGGCGTGGAGCAGTAGTGCGTTTTTCTTGTTCATCAAGAAAGATGACAACGCTCTCATGAAGAACTACAGACCGATGTCCCTTCTGAGCCGCATCTACGTGCTGTTTTCGAGAGTCATCTCGAATCGTCTCGCGCGCAGACTTGACGACTTTCAGCCTCCCGAACAAGCCGGTTTCCGAAAAGATTTAGCACCATAGACCACATGCATACCCTTCGGCAAATTGTACAGATGTCCGAGGAGTACAATTTTCCACTATGTCTGTCATATGTGGACTTTGAGAAAGCCTTTTAATTCCGTCGAAATTTGGGCGGTGCTCCAGTCCCTTCAGCGATGCCAAGTTGACTGTCGGTATATCGAAGTGTTGAAGTGCTTGTACAGTGGGGCTACGATGGCTATCCGAGTACAGAACCAGACTACGGAACCTATCCAATTGCAGAGAGGTGTAAGACAGGTTGGCGTTATATCCCCGAAACTCTTCACCGCTGCATTGGAAGACGTTTTCAAGCGTCTGGACTGGAAAGGATACGGTATTAACATCAATGGCGAGTCCATCACTCACCTTCGATTTGCCGACGATATAGTCCTTATGGCAGAATTGCTGGAGGACCTAAGCACTATGCTCAATGACCTCAACAGTGTTTCCCAACGGCTAGGTCTTAAAATGAACATGACAAAACAAAGACCACGTTTAATGTCCATGTCACACCTATGCCGGTATGGTTGGGAGCACTAAGCTCGAGGTTCTTGACGAGTTTGTTTACCTGGGACAAATAGTCCGACTAGGTAAGTCCAACTTCGACTGAGAGGTCAATCGACGGATTCAACTCGGTTGGCTGCCCAACGTTCGGGAAATAACGGCACATCTTCTCGTCAGGTATACCTCAAAACTTGAAAACAAGGCTGTGCAACCAGTGCGTATTGCCATGACCAATGGTACTGAGACGTGGTCCTTCACTGCTGGCTGGATGAGGAAGCTCAAGGTCGCTCAGCTATGGAGAGGGCTATGCTCGGAGTGTCTCTGCGTGATAAACTTAGAAATGAGGATATCCGCAGTAAAACCAGAGTGACCGACATAGCCCAACGGATTAGGAAGCTGAGGTGGCAATGGGCCAGCCATATAGCTCGAACAACCGACAGCTGATGGGGAAAAAGGTTCTCGAGTGGCGGCCTCGTACCGGCGGACGAAGTGTAGGGCGTCCCCCCACTAGATGGAGTGACGACCTTGTAAGATATGCAGGAAGTCGATGGATACAGGTGGCTCAGGACCGTGCTTTGTGGCATTCCCTCTGGGAGGCCTATGTTCAGTAGAGGACTTGTGAAGGGCTGTAATAAAAAAAATAATAATTATACTCCCGGTGAATCACTTAGGCATGTCATCTCCGGTTGTTCGGCGCTTTCTAACTCTGAGTATTTGCACAGGCACAACTTAGTAGCCAGGATTCTACACCAGGAGCTCGCTCTGAAATGCGGTCTCGTGGATCGGAAACTGCCGTATTATAAGTACTTGCCGGAAGCCGTGCTCGAAAATGACCGCGCCAGGCTCTACTGGGACCGGGCCATCATCACAGACAGGACTATTCTTGCGAATAAGCCTGATATTGTACTGATGGACCGGGCACAGTCAAGGATATTTTTGGTCGACATTACCATTCCTTATGACAAGAACCTCGTGAAAGCTGAAACAGATGAGCTTACTAAATATCTGGATCTGGCTCACGAGGTGACCGACATGTGGGGTGGATTGCCAGCCGAAATTATTCTTGTGGTCGTTTCTGCGAACGGGTTAATCCCAGTCAGCCTCTCGGGTCATCTGAGGCGACTAGGACTCCGTGACGGACCGCTCCAAGCTCAAATGCAGAAGGCGGTGCTCCTCGATACCGCCCGCATAGTCCGCCGGTTTCTTTCCCTTTCCCCCTAACCCTCGGCCGTTTGGTCTCCCCTGCCGACGGCTTCCATCTGGTTGGGTTTTTATATATTTATGTATTTTTTATGTACTTATTTTATTTTATTGATATTTATGTAAGTTTATCATTTTCATTTTCAATTATATATTTATACAGCCCAACCAGATGTGAAAACTATACAAATACCCCATAATAATAATACATTCATTTCGTACAAAAAATATCCATAGTTGTTAGTAAATGTTTTCTTATATCTAGTGTTAGTAACATATTGTTGACGACACAAGTATGAAACTGCACCGATGGTGGCAATAAGCCAGTCTACAAGGCAGTATGTAGCCGTATCCAGCGAGCCAACATCGGCGAGTCCCAGCGGTCAGTCAGCGTACGCAGGATGCTGTTGGGGCTGCCGCGCACGCGCCGAAGTAGCTATGCACAGCGCTTACGCATGATTGCAGCGAATTCATCCGTGTGAGCTTCTGCAAACATGGCGGAGGTGCTGCAGCAGCGCGGCAGACCCCTCAGCACCCTGAACGCGTTATTATATTGTATGCGCAGGTCGCTGCATGCCCTCTGCGTATAGTCTACCCACAGACTGCACGTGTAAAAGGACTGGCAATAAGCTTTAAAAAGCGTAACTTTAAGTTGACTAGAACATTGTGCAAATCTGCGAGCCAACATGTTGCAGCGGACAGACAGCGCCCATCTCTCTCTTTCAACATCTAAGTTGTCTTTTTGATCCTCCGTGACCCAGTGGCCCAAATACTTAAAATACCCCACCTTCTTTAAAGCAGTACCACCTAAAGTAAAATTCGGTATGTGTAACGCTTATTATCCGGTCTAAATATCATAAATTCACTTTTTATAGCGTTGTATTTAAGCCCCTGGGCCGCTATATAGGATTCACATATATTAATAATTTTCTTTATAGCACCACTCGATGGGCTCAGCAACACTATATCATCTACGTAGCTGATATTGTTGACACAGACTCCGACTATATGACAACCAATACCAGTGCTGCTGAGCTCATCAATCAACCCGTTCATGTAAAGGTTGAAAAGCGTTGGAGAGCTTAGTCCCCCCTGCCTCACACCGCAATCCAACCTATACTCCTCGGAAAGCGAGCCTGCCCATCGTACATTTTTTTTGATTATTATACCAGTACTTAAAAAGCGATACAATTTCTCGAAGCAAGTCAGTCTCAAAATTCATTTTATTCCACAGGATCTCATAGGATACAAGGTCAAAAGCCTTCGACAAATCTAAATAGCAAGCATATACTGGTATCTTTCTTCCAGTGTAGTACTGGATAGTCTGCTTGAGGCACAAAATAGCACTCTCGGTTAAAATACGAGGTCTGAAGCCGAACTGTGCGTCATTGAGCGAGACGTACTTATTTAGGCACCGACTAAGCAAACTGTCCAGTACTTTCGCAATCACCGTAGCCAGGGATATTGGCCTATAGTAAGACACATATGATGAGTCACCGGTCTTGTTTTTTATAACAGGTACAACTATAGTACGTATTAGGCTTTCAGGTAGATAAGAATGTGCTACAGAGATAGTACTCTTGGCAAGTGTACTCCTGCGTACTGTGCTCGATGCTATGAATGAATGAATGAAAATAAACTTTATTTATTATTAATTGCGCGCTTAAAACTTCTCAACAAGTTAATTAACAACTAAGTACCTGAACGAAGGAGCTTTTCTCGGCATTAGGAGAAAAATATAATTTTCTCAGGGCTGACAACCATTAATATGATCTTGGAAAGTAAAACATACTCTAAACACAAAATATAAACCAATAATAAAATGTAGATGTGTAAAAGAGTACCTTTAACCGACGAGCGTGTATGCGTAGGTATATGGATGTGGAAGAAACGAGAGAGGTCTGTCAGGATCGTGCCAAATGGAAGTCCGTAGTCTCTGCCTACCCCTCTGGGTGACAGGCGTGAGTGTTTATATATATATATATATATATATATATATATATATGTAATAAAATGTATTGGGTATATGATTTACATTCAAGAATCGCCCACCTAAAATTAATAAATTTAAGCTTTATAGGTAGGTAACACCAAATATGGTGGCCTGTTAAAATACAGTTCATTTTACTAAATACATAATTATTTATGAGGTTTTGTCCTCTGCAAATGATCTGGCGTAATGCAAATTGCGTGGTCCTTATCTAAAACCAATTTACTTAGGTACTATAAACTTATTTTCTCAATTAAATCATGTGTTGTTGTGTTGACTGATCTAATTATTATTTTTTTACTTATTATAAGCCAGTGCTTGACCACAATTCCACCTGTTGGTAAGTAGTGATGCAGCCCTACATGGTAAATCGCAGTGTCTTAACGTAACAAAAGCCTATTTACTCTTGCCTTGAAGACGCCAATATTGTATTCGGATGGAAAAATATGTTGTAGATTATCAAAATAACAACATGTGTACTACTAGCTCTATTAGGTGCGATATGGCAATGCTCATGTTTACTCTGTAGTAATGTAGAATGACTTGTACCTTTTAAAAATAAATGTCAGTCTTGTCACAACTACTTCTTCTTCTTCTTCTTTTCCCTGGCTATTGTCCCAATTTAATTGGGGTCAGCCCTCCTAGTAATCTTGCGCCACATCGTGCGATTGTGGGTTGTCGTTTCTGGCATGTTAATAGATTTCAGGTAGTTTTTTAGTGTTTGCAGCCAGGTTATTGGTGGTCGTCTACGGCCTTTCTTCCCCTCTTCTATGTTCATAACTTTTTTAGTAGTATGGCTATCATCCTGTCTCATCACGTGTCCGTACCAACGCATACGGTTTTCTCTAAGCTTTTCGTGCACCATAGCAACCTTGAAACTACCACGAATATAACAGTTCCTTATTTCCTTATTTATAAGTCTTGTCACAACTACTACCGTGTTTTAATAGGTTATGAGCCCAGTCCCGCATTTTTCAAGTCAATAAGTAATTAATTTTTATTAAATTTAATAGTTTATCTGTCAACTTCTGAAATGCCAGCAGACCTTTTACCCAAAGGTTTAAGTAGTAATAAACACAACCAATTTGTTAAACAATTAGGCATGCAAAACATTGTTTGATGTTTACCTTTTTTATGTACATTAAATAGTAGATAGAGTTGTGTACCTACTTAGGTAAATATAATATACAAGTTCTGTATAAATAATTTATACCATGTTTGGATTATTTCGATAAGTGGAGGTGTTATAGATTATCAAAATAACAACATGTGTACTACTAGCTCTATTAGGTGCGATATGGCATGCTCCTGTTTACTCTGTGGTAATGTAGAATGACTTGAACCTTTTAAAAATAAATGTCAGTCTTGTCACAACTACTACCGTGTTTTAATAAAATAGACGCCGGCAAATTATTCCACTCCTCTGCTGGACGCATTACAAAAAATGAAGCAAACCTTTTGGTTCTAATACGTTGAATATCGACAACGAAGCCCGCCCGCAAGACCCGCCGACCGCCTTGCTGTCCGATAGTGGAAAGCAGATGGGGGAAGAAGAAAAAGAAGGAAGGGTGTAATTCCTGAGCACACCCACCGAAATGCATCCTGTGCTCGAGGCTGACAAGATTGGTTTCAACCAAATCAAGGTCACCAATAAGCCTCTTAGCACGTCTATTTACTGAGTCCAACATAAAATAACATTAAATCGTCAGATCGGTTAATCACTTTGCCTTTCGTCAGTTTAATAATTTCACCTTATCCTAGAAAAACGTCAATCTTTATCAAGCGTACTGTGACGGAAAATATTAATATCACCAATCAAATCGCTGCTCAATTTTAAGATGCCGATAAGTCTCGTGCTGTCTCTACCATTTTAAGTCAAAGTGACTGTGACAACACGAGACTTGAAAACATCTAAAATTAAATTAAATAATAAATGATGAAAAATAAAGTGCCTAGATCTAGTATTAAAAACTAAAATTTACAATGTCAAAACTTTATGTAATAATTATAATAAGACCTTTGATTAAGAAAATACATAATATGTGCTTTTTTATCTTATCGTGTTTGAACTCAAGATAGTCAAGAGTTAAATGGAACACATAATGCGCAAATTGTGAAGGGTCTTTTAGAGAATAGCTTAAAAAATTATTAAAATTTGGCCCCTGAATATATTTAGAAAAACGTATCATCATCATTACAACCCGTCGCAAATCCACTACTAAACAGAAGCCACCCTTAAAGGAATGCGAAAGGAAAAACAACGGTTCTGAGGAACTTGCGCCCAATGAGTTCCCGCATGTCTTATTAGGTTGTCACTCCATCCGTCGGGCCGTCCTACTCTTGTCCTCACTTCGCCTTGCTTACCAATCGAGAACCTTTCTTCTCCATCGTTGTCAATTCTTCGAGCTATATGGCCGACCCATTGCCACTTCACCTTGCTCATCCGTTGGGGTATATTAGTTATTCTGGCAGATATCTTCATTTATAATTCTATTTCGTACAAATTTAGCTCCAAACAAAACCCTTTACATACCTTATTGAACCTTTAAAACTACGACGGAAAGTGAAGACCCCAACCCCGGCTCACTTGATATTTAAGTGACAAAACTGCTACGTCAGCGCAGTCAGTCAGCGCCTTGCCAAGAGGTGTTAGCACAGTGCCTCAGCAGAATTGAAAGTGCAAAAGCCTGTTTTTGCTAATGGCGTCACATGAAACGAAGCCGGGCCTGGGCGTCTCTCGTTAATTGATGAAAAGAATAGAATAGAATAGAAAAGAATAGAATTGAATAGAATATTTTTTCAATATAGATCACATGTGTATTTCTTATTGAAAGTTATTTTTTACGTTACCACTAGTTCGAAGAAAATTTTTGTCCTGGGAAGAACCAGCAAAAATCCCAGCGGGACTTTTTTTAAAGCAAATTTTACATTAATGGTTGTACAAACTATATAAGTACGAAATTTATTTTAGAAACAGCTTGGAAGCGACCACCTCATTTCTAGGGGTTCCCCTTTAAGTCTGCCGTTTTCTTAACATCAATAATTTTAAAATATTTAACGATATCATCAGCACTCTATGGAATTTAAAGGTATTTGAACAAGCCTTTACATTTTGTTTAAGCAATGATTCGGCGACAGTAGGATAAGAATTTAATGATTTATTAGTCAAAAAAGGAACATCAGTAAAATGTTTCTCAAAAGCCATAGCGACTTCTTGATCAACTCGAGTTAAATTATTGTTAATATTCAATAGAAAATCCAAGTTGCGCGGTTTGACCTTGCCCGTTTCACTATTTATTATTCTCCAGGTCATTTTAATTTTGTTAGATGCAGTTTTAATTTTGTTACTTAAATGTAAAGCCTTAGCTGTGGAGCAAACTTTTATAAATATTTTAAAATATGTTTTTACATTACCTCTAAATATACCAATACTATTATAATATGATCTGTCATTATAAAGCTCGTATAACTTTCACCTCATTTTATAAATTCCTACTGTCACCCATTCAATAAATGATTTTCGACTGTTAAAAGAGAATTTTATCGAAGCAAATATCCTACTAAATTCACAAGTTATAATTTTAAATAACGTACCATACAAATGATCAGCACTATTTTTAAACGAAAGTGATGGAAGTCTTTTTATTATATTACTTCTAAACCTCTCCAAGCGATGTTCATTTATTGGAACAAACACAACTTTCTTATTTTTCTGTTTCTTGTGTATGTCAGGCAATGATGCCAACTGCCCACAGTGATCTGAACTTAAATTTTGATTAATTGATTAATGCAAGGGCTTAACTTCTGTAAAAATGTTATCTATACAGGTCGCACTAGGCCCAGCAATACGTGTTGGTTTTAAGAATAAATTAACAAGATTATACGATTTAAACAATGAGCTAAACATAATACTATTGGAAGTAGTTTCAAGGAGATTGATGTTAAAGTCTTCACATATTACAACAGACTTGTTCTGTTTACTAAGTTTGAGCAAAACTTCTTCCACAAAAAAAAAAACAAAAAACTTTCAAAATAGTCATAAGTAGCACATGGGGGTCTGTAAACACTTACAAAACTGAGGTGCTCGAGCTCGACACAAGCCATTTCTACAGTCCGCTAAACAGAGAGGCTCACTATATCCTTACGTTCTTTATATAATAACGATTTATCTGCTAGTATTAAGGAGCCACCACGTAAACTTTTTTCTCTATTGAAGGAACTAACCACATGGTTATTTCTCAAATTAAACATGAAATTATAATCTTTTAGTTAATTTTCAGTAATGCGAAGGATATATATGTTATTACTATTTAAAAACAATTCAACTTCTAATTCTTTACCCATCATGCCTTGTATATTTTGATGCACCAGGTGTAAACAATTTTTATAACTTATTTGTGGGCTGCATTCAAAGTTAATTAAACTCTTATTATTGCTAGAAATTGCCTCTATTGTCGCATTTACTAATTTAAATTAGTTGCAACTGATTCCAAATTAAATGTCATATGATTATCATGCTCAATAAAAGCAGTCTTGATAGCCAAAAACTTGGCTGAGTTAAAAAGTAAATAATAAGATAGCACCTTTGCTACTAGTCTTAAAATATATTTGGATAGGTAATACCTATCTTTTGTTCAAAACTTTTTTATCAAATTATTTATGTCAAGTATATGAAATTTTTCATTATTATCATTACATTTATATGTCAAATTTAAATTATTGTTACACTTTAAATTATTCATTTGTATATTTAAATTATATCTTAGATTATTTTCTTGTGGCAGTCCCTGTATTTAAGGCAGTGCGAACAAGACAATTTTGTATACATTTAAGTTATTAAGTTGCTCAATATATCTTAATACCTGTTTGTTGTTTACACTGCCTCTTCTACCAACAAAAATTATTATTATACTATTTGGGCAAAGGGGACGCTCCATTTCTGGCCCAGTCTATATACAGTATACCGTAAAAAAGAGAAAAATTCAGGGATTTTGTTAAAAATAAAACGAGAGAATAAATCAAACTAAATAACTTGCTAAAAAAAATACAATCCTAAGTTTTTGATGGTTTTACAAGATGGTGCCCTTCCAGTCATAAAAAAGAAAAAGACAGTTATTTGTCAAATGTCATTTCTGTCAAATGAAATTTTTATTTATTCAGAGCTTGGTTGTGTAGTTCTGAACACTTGAATGCGTTTAATTGTGGATTTATTTGGCGGTTTGGTTTTTTGTTTGGACTTTGGATCAGTTACTACTTGTTTGACTATGCTTTTGTATTATGGACTTAATGATTCACGTGAGATTTTGATCTCATTGATATCGGACATCTGTATTCTGTAGAATCACATTTTGAATCAGTAAGCAGGTATGTAGTAAAGAAAGATGTTTCCTTAAGCTATTAAACGCATTTGAATGACGTGCTTCTATCTGTAGTCTGTTACTAATTATTAATTTCTATATAAGTTCATAATGGTTGCAAAATCTTAATATGATGTAATTATCTTTCAGTTCACCTTTTAAACATGTTGCATTGTTTAAAATGCACTTCTGCAATCTAAATAGTTTATTGAAATAATATTGTTTTGTTCTAGATGGATGAAAATGCATCAATATGTTCACAACGTTTTGCAAACGTATTACAAGAATTATCTGTCAGCACAAATCTTGACAATGAGCTCCAGCGCCCTCCGCATACTGTTGGCGAGACAAGGGACTAGTTAAGATGAGATGATTGCAGGTTATTATTGCAGTTGCACTTCTGGACAACAGACAGTGCATTGCTGTGCCCATATAATGACCGTTGTCTGGTATTTGTGTTGGGCTTGGTATCAAAATTCCATAACCACACCGGCTTCAATTCTGCATGGCTCTTTAGTAAGAGAGGATTTTGAAGTAGGTAAAATTAATATTAAAAAAAAATTAAGCTGTTTTATTTATAATACCTTAAGTACCCAAAACATGATTGACCTAATGTTTCACTTTCTATAATTCATAGGACTGTTAACCTTTGTTATGACATTATCCAGGCTTTAAAAATCTGTCAAGGCTCAAGGCACACTCTGACACGCTGAGGACCTGTTATATGAAAATATTTGTACGCCGGAAACTGCAGAATATTTAGGATGCGAATTCTTTTGTAATAAATGTAATGTACCATATCATAACAAATAAATTATATTATCTATGATTGTACCCTAGCACTTCAGCAGCCCAGCTAGACACATATACCTGAACAGAAATTTTCAGGATCATTCTGTTTATTTACCTTAAAACAGCCACTCTACAGTAAAATAAGTTAAATATATTTTTATTATTAGTGCAATAAATTAGTATCTCAGGGTGGATTTTTTAGGGTAGAGAAACGGAGTTACCCGCTATTCACATATAATCTCGGCTTTGAGCTATCTGGCACAAAATTTTTATAAAAACTAACAAAACACCTAGGCTTTATTTCCCCATGTAAAACAAAAAAAGTCCTGGATGCCCCTGGCACTGAATTGTGCATTAGTACACACTAATGAATGCAAAGAAATAATTTTGTGCGTAGGCACCGTTGATTTATCTCAACAATCTTCTTGTTTGGAATTAGGTAGGTAGTACTTTTTACATTTGTTTTCTTCTGAACTGCATTTATGATATGCAAATATCAACAAGAACGTTAGTTATATTAAAACCAAAAAAAAAAACACATACACAATCTATAATGCACTTTATTCATGTTTTGATCAAGAAATACAACTTTTTTGCCCTACTTTCCTACTAGTTTCGAGACATTTTAGCTATTTTACATATAAATCTTAATCATCATTTATATAAATCTACCTGACAGGCTATAGTTGGTATGAGTATATTTTAGAGATGACAGCTAACGTCAAATCAAAACGACATCAATCCACCATTAGTGTTGCATTTTTTGGTGAGAATAAAATATTAATACCACTGAAATTAAGGCAAATTCGTGGATTTGAATGATCAAAAGTAGTTTAGTATTTTATTTTAATTTATTTCCATACTTAAGATAAAATATTCCTATGTAGTTTATAAATAGACATATTGTTAACTGATATATATATATATATATATATATATATAAAAGAATGATTATTATTATAGGGGTATATATATAGTTTTCTCATCTGGTTGGGCTGTATAAATATATAATTGTAAATGAAAATGATAAACATACATAAATATCAACAAAATAAAATAAATACATAAAAATACATAAATAAATAAAAACCCAACCAGATGGAAGCCCTCGGCAGGGGAGACCAAACGGCCGAGGGTTAGGGGGAAAGGGAAAGAAACCGGCGGACTATGCGGGCGGTATCGAGGAGCACCGCCTTCTGCATTTGAGCTTGGAGCGGTCCGTCACGGAGTCCCAGTCGCCTCAGATGACCCGAGAGGCTGACTGGGATTAACCCGTTCGCAGAAACGACCACAGGAATAATTTCGGCCCGCAATCCACCCCACATGTCGGTCACCTCGTGAGCCAGGTCCAGATATTTAGTAAGCTTTCGTAAGTAAGTAAGTTTCGGCTTTCACGAGGTTCTCGTCATAAGGAATGGTAATGTCGACCAAAAATATCCTTGACTGTGCCCGGTCCATCAGCACAATATCAGGCTTATTCGCAAGAATAGTTCTGTCTGTGATGATGGCCCGGTCCCAGTAGAGCCTGGCGCGGTCATTTTCGAGCACGGCTTCCGGCAAGTACTTATAATACGGCAGTTTCCGATCCACGAGACCGTATTTCAGAGCGAGCTCCTGGTGTAGAATACTGGCTACTAAGTTGTGCCTGTGCAAATACTCAGAGTTAGGAAGCGCCGAGCAACCGGAGATGACATGCCTAAGTGATTCACCGGGATGTCGACAAGCTCGACAGACGTCAACGGTGCCATCCTTTAGGATGTATCTCCGATAATTGTTGGTCTTAATAACCTGATCTTGTATTGCACAGACAAAACCCTCGGTCTCCCCAAAGAGGTCACCGAAACGTAGCCAGTGGAGGGAGGCGACTGTGTCCACGAAAGGCTCATGTAGAGCCTTGTAGAACCTCCCGTGGAGCTCCTTCTCCTTCCATACGGTCTCCCGGTCGGAAAAGCTCTGTACTGCCGGGTCTTGCCATTGCTCGTTGGCTAAGGATAGAGGGGTTAGTCCTTTATCACAAGAAATGACGTCCCTATAGTATGGATCATCCGCTCTCGTCAGAAAGTAATTACGGAGGCTGCACACTTCGCGATTATGCATGGTAAGCGCGCTTAAAAAGCCGCGCCCACCATCTTTATTTTATATATATATATATATAAATATATAAAGATTATTATTATTATTATTATTATACTAGTACAAAACTAGGCAATACAATTTTGTACCGTCTCCTTAAGTAAGTATAATTTTTTTATTTAGGATGCCACTAAAAGATGATCCAGGCATGTAGCAATTTGTAATTTTTTGTCCCTTTAAAAAGGAATTTAAAGTTATGCCTTGATTTTGCCCATGTCATCGCTATACACAATTATATTATTTTTCTTAATATTTGGGTTATTTTTTATTTTAAGCTCCTCTGCTATGGCACTTTCATAGGGATTTGTTGGTGGTATAATATTATCAGTACACACCGACTCTGAAGAAGCTGGTATTGAATATTGACATTTACATTGATGTTTACTAAGGAGTCAAAACGCTCCTCATTATATTTACATGTCTTTACCAGATTATCCAAAGCCAGTATGTGTTCTTTTATTTCGTTTTGGGGCGATTTATATTTATTGGACACAGTTTGAAGGGAGTTTGTAAGAGATAATATTTATGATTTAAGGCACACTACGTCAGTCTCATAACATTTTTTTATGTTATCGAACTAAATTAAATACAACTTAGGTTCATATATCAATGCTTGCTTTTCTTTCATTGAGCTATTATGTACTACGTACTAGAGGCGACACTGCATTATGTTACGCTGTTCCATTCAATTGCGGTGATATTGCCGCACTTTACTCAGTCGCTCGCTAGGCGCTAGTGAGTTGACACATGCTGTATTAATCATATAAAAAAAAATTCGTGATAAAATACGCCATGGTGTGTTTTAGAAATTGCACAAATAATTCAAGAAATGTTAGCAAATACTAAGGAATAACTTTTCATCGGTGAGTAAAATACTTAATAAAAAGTATTATAGATTAATAATTAATCAAACAAATTATTCAAAAGACGCCATATCGGGTCATGAAATATAGATTATGAAATTAATTTGTTCAGATGCGACGTTTCTGTAGGTAGTTAAGTCTGAGAATAAGTATGCATAATATAATATGTTGTCTTTTTTTGTCGAAACAAATGGAAGTATTCATAATTAGGCTAAATTTCTGATATTTAAATTTGCTGGTTATTCTTTTATTTTATTTTTAGGTTTCCACGTCCAAGCCATGAAAACAGGGAAAAATGGACTAAATTCATCAATTTTTTAACTCTCGCGTGCCCAGCATTTCTGAACGACTCTTATTCTAATGTAAATAAATATATTTGTAAATTATATGTTATATCAATAAGTTTAGTTACAAATACATTAAGTGTTTTTTTTTATATTTTACATAGTTACCTTTTAAAATATTCAAATAAAAATATAATTTAAATGTAATTCAGAAATCAGCAGTACCATGCGATAACGTAATTATATTATTATATAACATTGCTGGGATTTTAGTTTTATTTTATGATTAAACGAGGAACGAAATTTTTGTAATGTTCAGTATATTTACGGGACTTAAGAGAGGAGGAACCCTCGGCGCGCGAGTCACACTAGTATATGGCGGTTTTTTAATACTGTGACACTAGAAGTTTTACAGGCTTCCCAAATAATTAGTATCTTTTTTTTCAGCCAACAAAATATGGTGAACAGGGAGTATCATAACTTACGAAGTATCTGAATCAATAAGTAGTTCAAATTAAATTTTTGATAGTCCGAACAAAATTGTACTTACAAATAAATTACGCAAGTGATGTCTCCTAAGCCTAATTTGAGTGATGTATATGAAGCCTAAGTTTTTAAATATAGTAACGGAATCAATAATTATAGGTCATTATAAAAATAATAAAATATGACATCGTTGTAATATTGTGTTTGTATTTAATAGCAAGGAATTTGCAGCTAGAAAGAAACTTACTGAGAAATTTAAGAAAATACAAAGCCAAAATATTTATCTAAAGAAAAAATGCGCTTCTTGGACAAAATTTTAAACATAAATTCGGTCTCAAATTAAATGCTGAGATTGATTTAATGGCTAAAGCAGAAGTTGTGGAGTTACATGAATCTTTAATGAAAAAGAATAAACAGAGCATGCATTATTTATTAATACACTGCATGCACCTTAACGTAAATTCGCATTGATTTTACACTATTATTCACCAGCTGCGTATAAATACATTAGAGAATTCTAGAAAAGTAATAATAATTATCTTTGAAAATAAATCATATTTTTATATTTTACATATTTACCTTTTAAAGTATTAAATAAAATATCATTAAAATATACATAATTCTGTCATAATATTATGTTATATTATATTAAATTAACACATAAATGCAAAATAAATAACAAAAAAAATTGTACTCGATATAATTTACAATACAATCTAAATAAAAAATTACTTATTACATACTGATCATTCTACCTACGTATAATCTATGATGACAAAAACCGCGCATGCGCGACTCTACTATTTACCGCGCATGCGCGAAGACATAGAGTAGCGCACATTTTTTGTTTGGAATAGCTTCTCTAGTACGTAGTACATATAACTCAATGTTTTCTTTACATAATTTAACATAATTTTAGTATTAATCTTATTTTTTATACATTTTTGTAGTTTCTTTATGTATTTATTAACTTTAATATACTACTTAAATTTGCTTTTACTGCAATTAATCCTTACTGTGTTTCCTGAAGTAGAAGAGTCGTCACCAGTCAAATCTATTGTTGCAGATTGCTGTAAAATTCTTGAAGTATTACATTGCACAAGCTCAGATAACAGGCTTTGAGTCTGGGAGGCGTTAAGGTTATCTATATATGTTTCAAATTGTGTTATTTGCTCATTAGCCTCATTCAACTGTAACTCCAATGCAGCAATGAACCTGAGAGCTTCCTCTCATATTCTTTGCTGCATCGGTCAAACTCATTAACCGTTCCCTGTAGCTGATCTCTTTCTTTTATAACACTTGTGTATTCTGTATGTAACTCAACCCTATCACAATTCAATTGTGTGTTTATGGCAAGTATGCTAACTATTTCTGTTTCATTATCATCCCTTTCCTTAAGCAACAGTTCACATCACTCCCTGGACACCTTAAGTTCTTGGAGCGCAAGCTGGAGTTGGTTCTCCATCTGGCGCGTCTTGGCGTTGCGGGTGTTCATTTTACTATTTAATCTATACATATAATAAATCTGTAGAAAAGTCGTGTCTGTATGTCTGTAATTCTAATATATTCTAGAAACAACAAGTCTAGGTGACTAAATAAAGGGTTCTGAGGCCAAATTAGTGGTTTTTAGAATTTTTGTCTGTCTGTCTGTCTGTCTTTCTGTCTGTCTGTGTATTCCGGATTCACGCAAAAACTACTGAACTGATTTACATGAAATTTTGTATATAGGTAGTGAGTAACCCGGGGCAATTTATAAGCTACTTTTTATCCGATTACGGAACTTCAAAAAAAGGAAGGTTAAGTGTTTTATTTCCTTTAGATGTTAATTTTCTATTAAATTTTGGTTATAGGCGGGATGACTGTTGCTTTTCAAATAAATACCATATTTGTAAATAAAGTTTAAAATATAGTTGTAATCTTGGTAAAATAATTTGAAACTACACCGATTTGGTATTTAAAACAGCGCCATCTATTATCTAATAAAAAAGTAGTATATTTTGCCTTCAGTTACTAATAAATGAAATAATATAAATAACTTGCATGTATATGATTAAATGATTAGATTTTTAAAATTATTAAAAAAACTCTAACGTTTAGTTTTTGAGTATTTTGTTATTTTATTTTAAAAGTGTAATAATTTCAATAGATAATAGTGACATCTACCAAAAATATAAAAATTAATAAGGTATTTATTGCAATTACTAATATATAACTAAAGTGATTAAAACTGGTCTGTCTACAATTGTTGCAAAATTTTCGTTATTATGATAGTTTTATTCAAGAGATTTTTATATATGTCATGGCCAGATCGTAGAATTGATCATATATGATAAAGTAGTCTATCATTTTGTGAAATGGTGTCGTCATTTCATAATATTTAACACTATTTGTCTATTTGATGATATAGCATGACCAAATCAATGAATAGAAATCGTTGAAGATATTAATAACTAAACACAACGTGTGAACTTTTGCTTAAGGAAAGGGATGATAATGAAAAAGAAATAGTTAGCATAATTGCCAAAAACACACAATTGAAATGTGATATGGTTAAGTTAGATATAGAATACATGAGTGTTATAAAAGAAAGAGATCAGCTACAGGGAACGGTTAATGAGTTTGACCGATGCAGCAAGGAATATGAGGAAGCTCTCAGGTTCATTGCTGCATTGAAGTAACAGTTGAATGAGGCTAATGAGCAAATAATACAATTTAAAACATATATAGATAATCTTAAAGCCTTCCAGACTCAAAGCCTGTTCTCTAAGCTTGTGCAATGTAATACTTCAAAAATTTTACAGCAATCTGCAACAATAAATTTGACTGGTGACGACTCTTCCACTTCAGGAAACTTAGTCAGGGTTAATTGCAGTAAACCCAAATTTAAAAAGTATATAAAAGTTAATAAATACATAAGGAAAGTACAAAAATTAATAAAAAATAAGATTAATACCAAAAATTATGTTAATTTATGTAAACAAAAGCAAGCATTGATATATGAACTTAATTTGTATTCAATTGAGGTGGATAACATAAGAAAATGTTATGAGACTGACGTAGAGTGCCTTAAATCAAAAATATTATCTCTTACAAATTCCCTTCAAACTGTATCCAATAAATATAAATCAGCCCAAAACGAAATAAAAGAACACATACTGGCTATGGATAATCTGGTAAAGACATGTAAATACAATGAGGAGCGTTTTGACTCCTTAGTTAAACATCAATGTGAGTGTCAGCATTCAATACCAGCTTCTTCAGAGTCGGTGTGTGCTGATAATATTATACCACCACCAAAACTCTATGACAGTGCCATAGCAGAGGAGCTTAAAATAAAAAATAACTTAAATATTAACAAAAATAATATAATTGTGTATAGCGATGACATAGAAAAAAATCTAGGCATAACTTTATATTACTCTTTAAAGGGACAAAAAATTACAAATTGCTGCATGCCTGGAGCATCTTTTAGTGATATCCTAAATAAAATAATAGTTACTAAATTTTGCCCAAATAGTACAATAATAATTTTTGTTGGTAGAAGAGGCGGTGTAAACAAGAAACAGTTATTAAGATATATTGAACAACTTAATAACTTAAATGTACTCAAAATTGTCTTGTTCACACTGCCTTATATACAGGGATTGCCACAGGAAAATAATTTAAGACATGATTTAAATATACAAATGCATAATTTAATATGTAATAATAATTTAAATTTGACATATAATTGTAATGACAATAATGACAAATTTCATTTAATTGACATAAATAATTTAATAAAAAAGTTTTGGACAAAAGATAGGTATTACCTATCCAAATATAATTTAAGACTGATAGCAAATGTGCTATCTTATTATTTACTTTTTAACTCAGCCAAGTTTTTGGCTACCAGGACTGCTTTTATTGGGCAGGATAATTATTTGACAATTAATTTGGAATCAGTTCCAAGTAATTTAAATTAGTAAATGCGACAATAGAGGCAATCTCTAGCAATAATAAGAGTTTAATTAACTTTGAATGTAGCCCACAAATAAGTAATAAAAATTGTTTACACCTGGTGCATCAAAATATACAAGGCATGATGGGCAAAGAATTAGAAGTTGAATTGTTTTTAAATAGTAACAACATACATATCCTTTGTATTACTGAACATTGGCTTAAAGATTATAATTTCATGTTTAATTTCAGAAATCACCAGGTGGTCAGTTCCTTTAATAGAGAAAAAAGTTTACGTGGTTGCTCCTTAATACTAGCAAATAAATCATTATTATATAAAGAACGTAAGGATATAGTGAGCCTCTCTGTTGAGCGAACTGTAGAAATGGCTTGTGTCGAGCTCGAGCACCTCATTGTTGTAAGTGTTTACAGACCCCCATGTGCTACTTATGACTATTTTGAAAGGATTGTGGAAGAAGTTTTGCTCAAACTTAGTAAACAGAACAAGTCTGTTGTAATATGGGGAGACTTTAACATCAATCTCCTTGAAACTTCTTCCATTAGTATTAAGTTTAGCTCATTGTTTAAATCATATAATCTTGTTAATTTATTCTTAGAACCAACACGTATTAATATAAACGTATTAGTATACACAAGAAACAGAAAAATAAGAAAGTTGTGTTTGTTCCAATAAACGAACATCGCTTGGAGAGGTTTAGAAGTAATATAATAAAAAGACTTCCATTACTTTCATTTAAAAACAGTGCTAATTATTTGTATGGTACATTATTTAAAATTATAACTTGTGAATTTAGTAGGATATTTACTTCTAAAACTTCCTCTTTTAACAGTCGCAAATCATTTAATGAATGGGCGACAGTAGGAATTTATAAGAGTAGGCGAAAGTTATACGAGCTTTATAATGAAAGATCATATAATAGTAGTGTTACATTTAGAGATTATGTAAAAACATATTCTAAAATATTT
The DNA here is from genome assembly GCA_033319125.1 of Parnassius glacialis. NCBI lineage: Eukaryota > Metazoa > Arthropoda > Insecta > Lepidoptera > Papilionidae > Parnassius > Parnassius glacialis. Next base: position 52,938,622 of record JAVANC010000001.1, on the reverse strand, counting down.
AAAAAAGTGTGCGCCACAGCTAAGGCTTTACATTTAAGTAACAAAATTAAAACTGCATCTAACAAAATTAAAATGACCTAGAGAATAATAAATAGTGAAACGGGCAAGGTCAAACCGCGCAACTCGGATTTTCAATTGAATATTAACAATAATTTAACCCGATCTGATCAAGAAGTTGCTATGGCTTTTGAGAAACATTTTACTGATGTTCCTTTTTTGACAACTAAATCATTAAACTCTTCTCCTACTGTCGCTGAATCATTGCTCAAACAAAATGTACAGGCTTGTTCAAATACTTTTAAATTCCATAGAGTACTGCCAAAAGATATTGTTAAATATTTTAAAACTATTGATGTTAAGAAAACGGCAGATTTATGGGGGATTTCCGTTAAAGTTATTTTATCTATAATAGATATAATAGCACCTTACCTAGCCACTATATTTAATACAAGCGTCGAATCTGGTGTGTTTCCTGATTTAATGAAACTCAGTAAAGTCATACCTTTATTTAAATCTGGTAGTACATTAGACCCCGCCAATTTTAGACCAATTTCTGTACTACCAACATTTAGTAAAATTTTTGAAAAAATAATTTCTGTGCCTCCTGTGATAGGTGATACAAGTGAAAAATCATCATTTTACAAGAGCGCAAAAACAAGATATAAAAAATTCTTGTTCGTGAACTAAGTGAGCTACGTTAAATTTGAGTATCTTCTTTTGTAGAGTAAAATATTCTCTTTCGCTATATATTTTAGTTTTTTAGTAAATATATTTAATTTTTAAAGTAAATCATGAAACCTGTGAGCTGTACCTTTTATTATGTCTATTTTGTGCTAAAATTATGCGATAAATGATACTTGTACAGTTAAATTACGTTGCACCTATAAGTTGTCGTTGTATAAACTGATATACACGAAGTTAAAACATATAATAACTCATCAAATTAACGATCCTAGCACAATGTTCTTCAAACAAAAGATAAAGATATAACCGTTTAGATTTCATTCTTTTACTTATCAGTCGCCTATTTACAATATTTACCTGAATCGTATCAGAATACTAAAATCCTAGTATTTTAGAAGATGTGTTAAATGATAAAAGTTGAGATATACCCATCAGCAAAAGAGATATGGATTGTGTAAAGAAATACAAGTTTTAGAAAAATAATCAACGTTTATTAAACTTTTTCAAAATGAATAATTCACTCAAATTCAAGGCACAAATTTATCGAAATTCTTAAAAAAAGTGAATTGAGATCAAATAATCACGATTTAACAATATGAATGTAGCTTAACTATTCTCAATAGGAACCACCGCATGCTCGCTTGTCGCCTGATGGTAAGTGACTACCGCCGCCCATGAACAACTGCAACACCAGGGGAACCAGGGGAATCACAGATGTGTTGCCGGCCTTTTAAAAAGGAGTAAGCTTTTTTCTTGAAGGTCCCTAAGTCGTATCGGTCCGGAAAAGTCGCTGGTGGTAATCGATTCCACAAGGAAGTCATGCGAGGAAGAAAACATCTTCTAAATCGCACAGTGGTGGACCGCCAATCATCCAGATCGTGTGGATGGTATCGGGATTTCCACGGCGATTTGCGTTCGTGAAATTTGGCGGCTGGGATTATTCCGAACAATTCCTCAGAGCACTCCCCGTGGTAGATGCGAAAAAAAAATGCAAAGGGATGCAATATGTCTTTGCAGTACCAATGAATCGAGCCGATCGGAAAGAACTCAGTCGTCGACGATTCGGGCCACTCTGCGCTGGATGCGTTCAAATGGAAGGAGCTGGCACTGGGGAGCCCCTGCCCAGAGATTGGAACAGTATTCAATGTGAGGCCGAACCTGCTCCTTATAAAGCTGCAGGCGGTGTGCCGGCATGAAATACTGTCCCGCTCTGATGAGCACGCCAAGCTTTTTAGAGGCCAATTTAGTCTTCTCTTCCAAGTGACCACGAAACTGCACGTCACTCGATATGTCGACTCCGAGAATTCCGATACTGGCTGAGGCAAAAAGGGGAGTGCCTTGAAACTGAGGAGATACGATAAAGGGGTTCTTTTTAGCGTTAAACGCGCAAACTTGTGTCTTCTGAGGATTAAACTGGACTAGATTTAGTCGCCCCCAATCCGAGACTTTGTTAAGCAAAAACTCGACTTCAGACACAAGTTTATTCCGGAACTCGGCGACGTTTTCCCGAGAAATATTGGCACGGCCGGTATATAAGGCATCACCAGTGCTGTCGCCTGCATAGCAATGAATGCTACCAGTTAGCAACATTTCATTGGTATGCAGGAGAAACAGCGTTGGTGATAGCACGCAGCCTTATGGAACACCATCGTTGATAGGCTTGAAATCAGAGCATGCACCGTCTACTACGACCTTGATGCTCCGATCAGCAAGGAAACTGGTGATACATTTGCACAATTTCTCGGGAAGCCCATAGGAAGGAAGCTTTGAAAGAAGCACTTTGTGCCAGACCCGATCGAAGGCCTTCGCTATGTCCAAACTAACGGCTAATGCCTCCCCATTGGACTCTACTGCCTCCGCCCGTCTATGATTTCAGTAGACTAGAAGATCACCAGCTGATCGACACCGACGAAAACCGTACTGGCGGTCACTAATCAGCTGGTGATCCTCAAGGTACCTCATGAGCTGGCAGTTTATAATAGATTCCATTATTTTGGAGAACAAGGAGGTGATAGCGATAGGCCTTTAGTTGGACGGGTCTGAGCGGTCGCCTTTTTAGGGATCGGATAGACCAAAGCTGTCTTCCAAGAATTCGGGACTACGCCTTGAGAGTAGGAGTACCGGAAAAGACGCGCTAAAACCGGTGCCAACTCCGGAGCACACGTCTTCAGCATAATTGGGGGGATTCCTTCAGGCCCACTCGACTTTACAGGGAGAGGAGTGCTTTGGCACGAGCAAAACTAAATACTACGGCTCCAGGTCCCGCGCATCCCCGATCACGCGGTGCTTCACCCCCGTGCACTCACACTACCTACACTCGTATCATTTAGCACATAATAGTTCTACATAAATATTTTTAGAATTAGTTTGACTTTTAGATATAATTACATTTATATCTGTTTACACATAAAAACAGATTTGTGTAGAAAGATTTACCTCACGATGTATCACTTTTCAGAAAAAAATCATAAATTCACATTCGGATCGGTAGGTATATGTCGATTTGTACCCTAGGCATATCGAAAAGAATTGGTTCAATAGGATATTACTCTAGACACATCAATATTCACGATAATTGTACTGAAAAATCAAATGTGAAATTGAATACAATCGCATTTAAATCACGAAGTACGAAAAATAGTGCATTGAGTGATTACTTATGGAGGTTACATCTTGACAAATATCGATATTCACGAATTTTTTGCCAAAATTCTAAACAGTTATATCACTTTGCACAAAATTATCTCCGAAACAATAGCAGATAGAAGAACGTGAGTTAGACCAAAAAAATCGTAATTATTTTCTGATAATGCCTATGTCAAAATCACACAAAGGGTACAACTCAACTTAAATCACTAATCACAGGAGGCACAGATTTCTGTACCTTCAGTGAAAAGTGATACAACTCGACCTATATCAATTTTGATATTTTTCAACTACGTTAATCAGAAAAAAATTGCGTTTTTTTCTATCCAATCCTCATTCTTCTACGAATTATAATTGGAGAGATACATTTGGTGTAAATTAATATAACTAAGTAGTTTTCACTATAAGCAATGTGTAAAATAATGTATTTTAAGTCATCCTAAAATGAACTGAACTGATTTTTCTTGTTAGTTACATGCATAATGATACAACTCTTATAAACTCCTATTACACGATCAAATAATACCAATCTGAATTTGTACATATTAATATAATTGTTCAAAAATCAGTATACATTAAATACTTCAATTTGTATTGTTTTGTGAAATGTGACACAATTAAATTTAAAGCAATTAATGAAAATATTACTCTGGTGTAAATATGAGTCTAATAATACAACTTTAAATAAATTAGTTTACACTCTTATTCATTATCCCAAGAGCGGCGTTACGGCAGGTTTAATTTGACTTGTATCAATATTAACTTCATTTTGGAATAAATGTTTAATAATACGTTTACATTTATAACTTTTATAGGAACGGTTTAAAAAATAATGTTACGTGTAAAGTGGTAAGAATCAGTCGATTCCATAACCTCTCTCTGCCACCGGTAACATAGAACGGGATAGATATGTATATTATGGTATGTGCCAACAGCCTTATTATGTATTCTGACTCGTGTTCTGGACAGAATAAAAATTCTATAGTTTGCACATTGTCACGTTAGTTTAAGTGGTAGAGCCACGCAGCAACTTTTGCTGTCGCACGGATGGGCCGGCTCGAACCGGGGTATCGGGGTATCACGACCTCACAGAAAACCAGCGTGAAGTAGAGGTTTACCTCTGCATTTCGCTCGGTGAGTGCAAGTGGCCAGAGGCCCTTTTTACTGGAAATGAGGCATTCCATCTTAGTCCTCACGGGTGACAACGCATCTACATTTTGATTTGGAATAGAGGATAGATGTAGATGTCTATGGGCCACAGCAACCACTTACCATCAGGTGTACTGTGCGCTCGTTTGTCACCCTTATCCTATATTAAAAAAACTGTGTTAGCACACAAATAATCGCAACAGATTTCAGTCTAGAACATACGTTTCTGATACCTGGACACACATACATGGAGGTATATAGTGATTACGCGCTTATTGGAAAAGCAAAAAAGAAAACTTCTATGAATATTAATCACCCGGGAGATTGGTTTCAATTGGTAAGAACCGTCTCTAATAGAAATAATAAATTTTCCATTATCGAAATGACTGAAAACGATTTTCTTGACTTTACCAACATTTCAAAACATGACTTTTTGATTAAAAAAAAACTGTAATACCGTGGGTGGGAAATTCGTGTGGTAAGATTTAAAAATGATGAAATTCACTGAAGGTCAGTTTCCAGTTCTTGAATACAAAGAAAGTTACGGGGATGAAGATAACTACTTAATGTCTTACAGCAAGAAGAATAAAGACTACAACTTTGTTAACATACATTCTATTCAAAAATGTTATAAAGGACCAGTTCCTATTAACGAAAATAAAAAATAAAGATTGTCTCTCTTAGATTATATTGATCCAAGTGTTCATGATTACTATCGTAACTTACCGACTAATAATAACTTGTACGTGATATTGATCTTGATATTTTATCAGAAAATGAATAATAGCAAAATAACCCAAGCTTTTATGATTAGTATAGTAACATTCCGAATAAAAGTAATGCGTATAAAAATAATAAATGATGCCACTCAAACGATTACATTAATAAAGAAGTTTACTTTACATTTTATACACACTGCTTTTATTTTTAAAAACTATTTGTATGAAATAGCTCCCATTACAGTATTACTCATATTTATTTATATTATTGTTTTTGCCCATATAAATAACGCTTTAATATTTTTAAGTTATAATGTATCGTAATAAAGTTCGTTTTATATCACTATTCACTATTTTTTTTTAAGTTTAGTAAGAGTTTACTCGTTCTTAGTAACATTTTATAATGTTATTCCTAAATTTCACATAATAAATTTTTTTGGTACACAAATTAACAAGCATTTATTTGATTTATTGCACAACTTTTTCATTTTATTAAATTTTTAAAAGAAAAAATTGAAATAAATGCCTGTTTATTTTTCAACTCTGAACCACCAAGCACTGTGTAAAATGATTTATATGAAGTCAAGTTAATTTACACAAAATAAATAAATAAATAAAAATTGTGTATAGTAATATAAACGGACATTTTATTTTTATTTTTGGTAAACTATTTACAATAATTTCTTTTTTCATACAGTACAATATTTTTTGAGTTAAAATGCATCTACCAAATAAACTTACTCCGATGAAAATGTAGAAAAAATACAGTGAGAATTTTTTAAAACTTTGAACTTAATTTTCTCAAAACTATAATTTTCGAGTTAAATTACTTTTCACTGAAGGTACAGATTTTAGATCAGATGTTATGTTTCTTTAATATTAATAAATTGCTACATAGAAATCAATTCGGTTTTACAAGGGGTCGCTCAACAACTGACGCTGGAGTTGAGCTTATTAAACATATTTTTTGTGCATGGGAGAATTCAGAGGATGCTTTGGGTATATTTTGTGACCTTTCCAAGGCCTTCGACTGCGTTCACCATGAGACATTAATCAGGAAGCTACAGTACTATGGTGTCAAGAACACAGCGCTTAAACTTATAATTTCATATTTAAGTAATAGAATGCAGAAAGTTATTATCAATGGTAAAAGTTCTTCCGGCTCACCTGTACTAATGGGTGTCCCTCAGGGCTCAATTCTCGGCCCATTCCTATTTCTAGTGTATATTAATGACTTACCTTCTATTGTAGAGGATAATCATGATATAGTATTATTTGCCGATGATACTTCTTTGATTTTTAAACTTAAACGTCAATCATTTAAATGTGACGAAGTGAATAATGCTATATCAAAATTAGTGCATTGGTTTAACGTTAATAATTTACATTTAAACGGAAATAAAACTAAATGTATTAAATTTACAACAACGAATGTTAAAAATCTGAGAACCAATGTGTTTTTAAATGGGGAAGAACTGAGCCCTGTTGAATCCACTGTTTTTCTTGGCATCACTCTTGACGCAAAGCTTCGGTGGGGCCCCCATATATCCAAACTAGCAAGCAGACTAAGTTCTGCAGCCTATGCTGTAAAAAAGATAAGAGATCTCACTAGTGTCGAGACAGCTAGATTAGTTTATTTCAGTTATTTCCATAGCATAATGTCTTATGGAATTTTGCTATGGGGAAATGCGGCTGATTCAGAAACTATTTTTGTTTTACAGAAGAGGGCCATTAGAGCTATTTACAACCTAAAACTGAGAGAGTCTCTTAGAGATAAATTTAAAGAAATAAATATATTAACTTTGGCCTCTCAGTATATTTACGAAAATTTAATGTATGTTCACAAAAACAAAGGTAGTTTTAGTAAAAAAAGTGATGTGCATTCTGTAAACACTAGGAACAAACACAAGCTAGTGATACCAGTTTCTCGACTCCACAGAGTCAGTAATTCATTCTTGGGGCAATGTATACGCTATTACAACAAGGTCCCGGAAAGTGTACAGGCTCTCTCTATTAGCAAGTTTAAATGTTTTAAGTTGAAACTGTATAAAAAGGGTTATTATAGTATAAATGAATACATGGTTGATAATAACCCCTGGGAATGAGGTGATCGCTTCCAAGCTGTTTCTATAATAAATTTTGTACTTATATAGTTGTATAACCATTATTGTAAAATTTGCTTTAAGAAAAGAGTCCCGCTGGGTTTCTTGCTGGTTCTTCCCAGGACGGAGGTTTTTTTTTCGAACCAGTGGTAAAGTAAAAAATGACTTTCAATAAGAATTACACATGTGATCTATATTGAATAAATAATTATTCTATTCTATTCTATTCTATTCTGTTGCTATTTCATAATATGGTCATATTATGACGATATCATTAAATCGTTTTTCACCGCTAGCGGCGCTGATAGCATATTTTCACAGAAACAGAACTTTTAAGAGAACATTGACATCACTTTATCCCTTGAAATGATAAATAAATGTTCGCTTCAATTGCTGATATTACTAGATGGTATGCTTTGGCAAGTTATTGATAGAATGAAATAATACAATGCTACTGAATATACGATGTAAATAATTGAATCATTATCATTACATTCATCCCGCGTTGGAATCAGCGCAGCGAACACTTTTTTGGATAAAAATTCTGCGGCCTGTGCCGATTAGTAACATGTATGTGAGCTGCTATTTTTTTAGTTTTTATAGGGCAATATACCTATGCAGTTTTATTTTCATTCGTGTTTTCGGGTATATTACTTTTTGTTTTCACTCTACCGTAAATATTATGGCTTGCAAAGATGAGTAGAACTCATTATCGTCAGCCTATCAAAAATCAACTGAAATGAACATAGGCCTCCCCCATAAATTGTCAAGTAGCTGGATATTTGCTATAGTTGCCACGCTTGGTAGGCGGGTTGGCAACCGCAGCTATTATTATTTTGATCTGTTGTCAAGAAGATGATGCAGCCCATTCCATCTCCAGTTTGTTTTCCTATGTCACCTCTTACGACGGGACGATATGAGGTGGTGGATTTTCTTTCACCGCCACAACAGCGCGAACATTTTTCTACTCCCGTTCATGAGTGTAGTGATCCTCACTTTCACTGGGAATAATATTTATGAGGAATAAAACTAATTTGAAGGATTCAATCGCCTTTAATTTTAACTTTTTAAATTCCCGATGTTTTGGGCACTTTACAGCATCCATGGTCACGGGTGGAGCGTGAGAACTGAGGTGTTTGACGACCTGATGTCGTAGTTAAAATAGAATAGAATAAATGCAGTAGTAGTTTGTTTTATTTTATTAATTATGGGGTTCTTAGCAGATGGTAGCACTCAGCCATCTTCCCTATTAAAATTAGGATATTTTTAATTTCAATAGCCTCGCGAATCATCATTGGTAGGATTCGGTGTTCTATTGCAAGGATTTGTTGTCTATCAGATCCGATTTAATGGTTGGGACGATACTAAACATGTTGACATACTTGACTTCCCGGAGCTTCGGTGCTTCACATCAACGATATGTTCTTTTACTCGGAACTTTCATCCAAGATGCGTAAAAAAAACCCGTAACATTAGTTTTAATCCATGTGTAGTATTCATTATTTTAGAACTCTATTTATGAAATTTTCAAGTCTACTCGAAGTAAAAAAAAATCTACATCTATTTTATGGTGCCAATCAATATTAAATAGGAGCAATGATATGAATTAAATGTCTCAAATAAACATTTTATTACTTTGTTAAAACTAAATTAACTTTAACTATGAATAAATGTAAATAATAATTATACATTTTGATTTCAAGACTATTTGCCTTTCTTATGGATACATCGGAATCGGAAGACACGCCTGATATAAAAAATAATCTAAGAAAATATAGTGGGTGTTATTAGACATATATATTCACGTGTTTCTGTAGTATGTTAGCAATCATCTAGGTCTAATAGCATTTTAGAATGAAAAAACGTTTGACAGACTTAGAGACAAGACACCGAGGTGACTCTAAAAGTGATCAAATTTTTCTAAATTTGGCACGGAACAGCTTCTTAATGATGGTCCTAAATTAAAGAGTACGCGAGCGAAGCCGCGGGTAAAAAGCTAGTGATTTAATATATGCTTGCTAGTGATTTTTCTTTCGAAATTATAAAAATAAATTGAGGCCCACGAGTTATAATGAAGTAAGTATTCCCTCTTATTCAAAACGCTGTCCGTATTCTTTACCGCAATTTATCTCGAGCACCAAGCATTCTTCTTCCAAATCCCAACATTTAATCATACGTGGTAATTTCGGTGCGGGAAGTTGAGGGCTAAGATGATATCGTTATAACAACTCAATAAATTTTCATTCTCTGAATAAAGGGAGAAATAGTGTGTTAGGTACGTTTCTTGTACTAATTTTATTTAACTATCAATTGTTATCATGTGGTTTCATAGCTTTATTAGTTTTCGACATAAACATTACTTTTGCTAAAAAAAAAATTTTAAGCGCCTATAAAGTTACATTTATATAATATCTAATATTATAAATCCATCGTTAGTAAAGTGGCAGGGAAACTAATAATTGCGATATAATATTTCTCTAAATGGTTCCTACCAGTCTTCTTTTCAGCCTTTCGGTCGGTTGCTAGCAACCTCATTTATTTTTGACCAATAAGGGCTAATAATCTTCCGCTCGCCAGATGTCGCTAGTTGGGACTATGTTGAAGTTTTCTTGTTACACAGTCTTTTAATTGACAAGTTAGTTTTAAATAAAAGTTTATCAGTTTCTAGAGTATTATATTAATACACCAAAGTAACTATTTTATAAATTTTTCTATTTTCAAGAATATCTTTAGTTTGGTTTATTCATTTCAAATCTAATTAATACAAAATATAACTAATATAACACAAGGAAACTTTAACGAAATTTCACCTCATTCCAAAGTGGTGCCGCCCTGGTGGCAGAAAAGTCTTGGATGCCCTCATTGAAAACCGTTGTGTTCCGTAGAGTCAGTATGCCAGGCTTTGAGGTATCTAAGTCCCTAAGGGTGACGATCTCGTTTAAAATTGGTAAGTGTCCGTGGGCTATGAAAGCCAACTCACATCAAGTGGGGTGTTTTTTTTTTTTTGCGGATGGAAAATCATCAAATGACGCCTTTCGCTCTGGGTGGAGCGGAAGGGAGTGTCAGACTTTTACTGACTAAAAACCATCCGTGTTCCTTCAGTGCCCTTACGTTCCGGAGCCGCGGTATCTCTTTCGAACAGCCCGCAGCGGCAGAACGACCCTGCAGGTATAATATGGTTGTAACACGAATTGGTTGGCTCAACTGGCAAAAGGACCACTCTCTCACAGTACAGCAACGTAAAATTGTAGCTCAATGCAGTTGCGTTTTGTATGGTTAGTGGAGACCCTTATTACTGGCACCGAGATATTCTATCTTAATTCTTAGGGGACACAAAGCATATGCGTTTTGATTCCTAATCGAGAATAGATGTAAATATCTACCGGCTACAGAATCTACTACCACTAGTTGGACATTGTGCCCGCTTGCCACACTTGTGACTGTCTACAGTATTATGCCTATCGATTTCACCAAATCTTTCCTACAATAGGCAGAGGCCAAAGCCGTCTGTGAATAATTACGGGCTGATAATGAAAAAGGATTCTAATTCGTTCACGGCGGTTGTAAAGCCTTATACGAGTACACATGAGCGCTTTTTAAATGATTTAATGTACGGTGTTTGGAGCAGACCTTATAACGGCTGCGTGTGTTCGCACGAAGTTTGCATGCGAACGCTTTTTTAACGTCAGAAGATTTTTATCGGGCTTCATTGTATTTTAAATTCCAGTGCAAAATAATTTATAATCATCGTACAATATATTAACCGGCATTTGCAACTAAATTGGCGGCCGTCATGCACCTACTATTATATAACTACCTATTTTACATATTATGATGTTTTTTTTTAATATATTCTAGAATTTATCTCAATGCCATAAACAACAAGGTAGTGGCGCAGCAAGGCGGGGTCTGGGGGGCCACAACCCAGGGCGGTAGATATTAGGGTGCGGCATTTTAGAAATGAAAGTGAGATCCCCATTTTACCATGTTTTTATTAACTCGCTTTTGTGTATGTCTGTTCTGACCGTAATTTAGTAATTGGTTTAAAACTAACTTCCCGACGGGATAGATACTTGAAATTTTTAATTTAGTTTAGAATCAGATGACAATGTAAGATTATGAAAGAAAAACCGTGGTACATTACTTTTAAAATATTTTTTTTAAATTCCACATGTGTATATGATGCCAGTAAAAAATCTTTAAAAATCTGAAAATCAGCCAGAATAACATAAAGTACGGTACTAAACTACTGAACCAACTGCATCATCAGGTCGTCACTCTATCTAGTGTGGCTCAGCCAACACTGCGCTATTACGAGCCTGCCACATTAGAACCTTTCTGGGTTGGTTGTCGTTCGAGTTATACGGCTGGCACATTGCCACTTCAGCTTATCCACTTTATATAGCGGCTGTAATACAGGAACGAAGTAGAAGCATATAGCCAAGGCCGCACACATCGCGACAACAGGAATATTCGCGTGGGGCACACAAACACTCACACACAGGCGCACTCCCGCGCGCGCACTCACGCACGCAAGCACACGCTCACACACACTTACAAACAAACGCACATGCATATGCACACACACACACACACACACACACACACGCACACACACACACACACACACACACACACACACACACACATTCTCACGGACGCATGCATGAACACACGCGTGCATGCACGAACGTTTTAAATTTTATTTTAAAGTTTTAATTTTCCACACCTCAAAAGAAAACATACATTTGATATTACTTTAAGCTTGATACCTCCACACATCCTTGAAAAAAAAAAGGTCTCAACAGCTGGACATTCTGACAAAAGGAAACAAAGTGATTCCGTATTTTTTTGTTCTGAGGATGTAACCCTAAAACGAATGAGAGCTGTTCTTAAAATGAATGACAGTTTTAGTTAATTAAGGCTAAGTAATCCGTTTACCATCAAGTTTTCTTTTACAGAATAAGAGTGAACATCTACCACACAGTCCATCTGATGGTCAGGAGATGCCTGGCCCACTGGCATCTACATCTATCATCGATTACGATTCCAAATGCAGATGCTTTGCCACCCTTCAGTATTAAGATGTAATGCCTCGTCTCTAGTAAAATGGGTCTATAGTATATGGACTACTTATATAAAATGAATGATGAATAGGTTTTTTTTACTGAAAAAAAAATTAAAACCTGATCATGCCTCGCATAAAAATTTGTGGAAACATGAAACAACAAACAAAGTTTCATAATACCTTACGTAAAGTTTTGTGATAAATGAATTAAGTTTCCTTTTTTACCACATATTATGGTCTAAACTCTAAATCCTACTTGTTTCGTAAAAGTTTCAGCCACATATGGAAAACGTAATACATATAAGTAAAAAGTGTTTTCTTCCAAAAAAAAATAAAACTGACTTCAAAGCTTTGCCGTAACTACTAAAACGTAAAAATTGCATTTTTATAAGAAATTAAGAACACACTCAACCTGAGTGTAAGTGCATGCTGTGGTCCGTAGACATACATGTCAATCTATCCTAGAGTAAGGATTAAAATGCAGAGGAGTTGTCACTCCGGAGAATAAAGATGTAATACCTCATTTTGAGTAAAATGGGACTCCTGTTCTTTTCACTCACTACACGAAATACAGTAGCATTAAGATGCTATTTCACACTGGAATACTGTTAGAGCGTGGTCCTTTCCCGTTTGATCCGACTCATTACCGCTACAACCATAACATAACTGCAGCATAACTCTATCACGTATAAAATGACTTAACAAAAGCCTATTTACTCTTATCTTGAAGACTGCTACTGCCCGCGATCACTTGCGCTTTGAACTTTTTGCTCACATAAATTTTAAAACACTCAAAATTTTGTCAAAAAATACTCCATGACACTAATACCATACGATGCCATAGTAGTGCCACTAATGCAAAGTGGAGGATGGCTATCAACGTGGTGAATACTCTAGCTTTACTGACCAGCCGCTTCCGAAAAAAGCAACCACCATCATTCCAACTCCTTGGTCAAGTTAGAAATACTTAGTTAGTAGAAGAGGATGTAGAGTGTAATAGTATACATCTTGAATATCACATCGCTTCGCGCCTCTAGTCAGGTGAAGTAAACTTTGGACAAATGGGAAACAAATTCTTCCAGGTCTTTATTCTAAGGTTCCTCGATATCATGGCATTCCGGGCATAACGGCGGGCTCCCACAACTGACGTGACTGTTTCATTCTGCTGAGCCTGCAGTATTTTTCTGTGTATGGCGCTGGTGAGCGCCTACCACGCCGGTGCTGCTCATGTTAATCTGGAGCGAATGTAGGTATTATAAATGACCAATTTAGTCCTTATTGGCAACTTAGATGTCAGCGTCGGCCTGAGAAATGACTGCGCCGCTCTCGCCTGGCAGTGATCGTGATCAAGATAGTATTATTGTATCTTGACATCGGTCCTTGATACGACTGCAAATCTTTAGGTCAATCAGCAATCTACAAGTTGGTAAAAATTACTTTACAAGATACCGTTACATATATAAATAGATAGAAAGATAGAGAAATAGATAAATAGATAGATAGATAGATAAATAGATAAATAGATAAATAGATAGATAGATACATGTGAAACTAATAAAAGCTTGTCAAAAAACATTAACGCTGTCTTTGCAATTAAAGGAAACATATTATCAGTTATTAAGTATTTGAATTAGATATAAAATAACAATAATAACATAATCTCAAACATATTATTATGTTATATTACACAATCGATAAAAATAATTTCATCTCTTGGACATAGAGTCGGACGAACCCTCTAGGGGAAAGCATGGTTCGATCGTGGGTACCTCGTAAGGCCCATGGGGTCGTCCAAGGTACTAATTAATATAGTCATCCAAGCCCAGCTCCAAAAAATATAGATACTCGTAGCTACCCAAGGTGTCGACTTATTCAATTTTGCGTAATAGTGATTTCGAATTTGACGCGTTTGACAAGTGACTACTAAAAACTTCTGACCGAAAACTATGGCTGTCAACTAGTGATCGGCGATTGGCTGATTTTTTGTTTTCTATTGACACATTGTCTTTGAACTGGCACGATGGCAACTCCACGAGGTCGAGGTAAGTTAAATCCATTTATATTAATGTAATCCTCTGTATTTCAGAAGAATTATGGATTAAAACTGAGAAAACATTTATTGTTAGTCTTTGTAAGTTATATATTTGATGTTTAAAGCAGTATTTGTAGTTAATCTGACTGTCCGAAAAAAATTGTCCCGCTAGTGCCACTCCGGGCCTCAAGTAGTATGGTCTATTTTAGCTGCATGTTTTTATGATCAGTATTTATTTATTTTTTTGTACGTACAAATTCACTTACATTAGTTTTTTGGTTTTAGGTTTAAATGAGAATGAAATTGTTCTTGCTCTCAGTGATTCAGAAATTGGAGAAGATAGTGACTTAGAAAATCAATGTGAACTTGATGCACGAGTTCGTAAAATTTCGGAGACTAATGAAAGTACGACGTCATCTGATAGCTCGAGTGACGACGATACCCCTTTATTCGACCTTTTTGCATCCCGTAATAGAAGTGTTATTCGTAGATCCTCTGCGAGAAGTCGTAGAGGGTCGAGAAAATCTACTCGTTGTCGTTCTTCAAGAGGTCGTCATGGAGGTTCTAACGCGCCTGGTTCTTCTAAGGATGTAGAATTACAGGAACGTCGCACGTGGACTTCCTCTGATTTTCCACCTCGAGAAATACTACTTTTCCGGCCTGCATATATGGAAGTTGATTCTACTCAATTTAAGAGCAAACAAGACTATTTTCAACAATATTTAGAAGATGAGTCGATTGCTATAATTGTAGTAAAATCTAATCAAACGTTCGTAAAAAATTCTGGAAGGAGTCTTAATTTGACTGAGTCAGAGCTGTATGTATACATAGGCATCTCGTTTGCTATTGGTGCTATTGGATTACCAAGACTGCGTATATACTGGGAGAAAAAATACAGAGTCCCAATAGTAGCAAACAGTACGTCCCAGAACCGCTTTTTTCTGTTAAGAAATTCGATCAAGTTTATTTTCGATGACGATATTGGACGTGAACAACGTGACAAAGATAAAATTTGGAAAATACGACCACTGTTAGATACTATTCTAAAAACATGAGAATTACAACAAAAAGACCAAAATATGTGCATTGATGAGATGATCATTCCTTTTACAGGACAATGTGGCATAAAACAATTCGTACCAGGAAAGCCAAATCGTACTGGTCTTAAAGTTTTTGTTTTGGCAAATGTCAATGGATTAGTATGCAATTTTGATGTATATCTAGGAGTAACAACATATCCTCAATATGATAATAGCCGTTTAGGGGAGATAGCCGTGTTGAATTTAGTTGACAATTTTTTGTCTGCTGGTCACAAACTTTACTTCGACCGTTACTTTATGACCCCGAGGCTTGCACGAGAGCTGAAAGAAAGAGATATTCTATGTACCGGAACGATAATGAAAAATAGGATCCCAATTGCAGCTAGAGAGATGATTAATGAAGACCGTGAAATGAAAAGAGAAGATCGCGGTTCATGTCAAGTAATGATGAACACTTCAGAAAATATGGCCATAACAACATGGTACGATAATAAAGGAGTTATTATGTTATGTATATGTAAAGAAATTGTTTCAAAGATTTCCACTCATTTATTTTTTAATTTTGTACTGCTAAGATTAATTACATTTCATTTATAAAGACTTACTATTAATAAAGACTGATTATAATGTGCCTTGTTTTGATTATTGTTTAAGTATGCCTTAATTTTTTTGTTTAGATATTCCTATATATTTTTAAGAACTTTAAATAAATTAAAAATTTTAAAATTTAAATAATTATTAATGCCAAGATGTCCTATTGTTTTTTTAAGAGATGAAGAGATTGAAGTTTTAGTTGATATGAAGAGAGTTTAAAGATTGTCAGTACTTTTTAAATTAATGTTTTTAGGTTGATAGTTGATTGACTGCCTAATATGTTCAATTTTTTCCTAAAAAATTTAAATAACTAAAATGAAAGATTTCTAATTTTTGTTTACTTACAAAAGTTGAAGATACTTTTTAAAGTACATTACGTTTGACTTAAAAATAACATTTATTGTTTTATTTTGACTAAGTAAATTCATTATAAATAAAAAATATGCAAAAAAATGCTTATTTCACTTATGAAAATTCTGGTACACAAAAAAATCCACACTACATTGCGACCCATGGCACCTTAGGTGGGACTTGTTCAATTAAAACCAAGCATATGTGCAGGGCTTCTAAATATCATAAATTATACACCCTTAAACATATATTGCTATAAAACTATCGTACTGTAAAAAAATACAAATTTAGCGCTGAGCCTGAACCACTATAAAAAAACCATAAAGGGGACGGTGGGCTGAAATGAGAAGTGGTTAATTTTCGCGTTGGGCCTTACGAGGATATAAAGGAGTGTGTGCCTTATCAAAGGCATAAAGCTGACAATCGCAAATCTGCAGATCTGCTGTGAACTTCTGCGGTGTGCAGGTGATTTGAAGTAGTATCCGTGGACTTATTTGGTCCGCTGGTAGAGACACCAAGGAAGAACAGGTGGATGTTAGTCATAGAGGATGTTGCTCACGCTGAGTGACATTGTTTCCATTAGAGAATGCCACCAGCGCGGATTGTGTCCAGATTATGGTGAACGAGATGTTTCTCCGATATAGCATCCCTCGATGGCTCATCAGCGACAATTCGTGAGCGAAGTGATGCAACAATTTTTTCATGTTTTATGGATAAACCAAGCGCGCACACCTTTGTATCACCCTGAGATCAACCCTATATAAAGCCAGCTAGCAGTTTAAACAAAACACAACTTTTTATTAACATTCAACAAAATGCAGTTACCCATACCGATGATAATCTGAGCTCACAAAACATTAACATTAAAATAAATAGCAGACTTAAATTTCTTTTACAACCTAAAATCAAATATGCAACTAAAAACCTTCTAAAAAAATGAAATACGAATAAGAGGGTGCGAAAATTACAGAAAAAATTGAAAAACAGTGAGATAGAGAAGAATAGAATACAAAACGAATTATCAGAATTGGAAACACATGCACATCAAAAATTAAAAACACTAACGAATGTCCAGAAAAAACAAGGAACAATACAAAAGCAAGAGAACGACTCTTCAAATCTGCAAGAAAAAAGAAATAATATTGAAACATCACAAAAAGACTGGGCACATAAAGGAAAAGGAAAAGAGGGTAAAAAAAACATTGACAAGAATATAAATGTTTTTGGACAGGATAGGGAGTAGACTAGCAAGCAAACTAATGCAACAATTGGAAAATACAAAAATAACACATTACTGTCAACCGGGGGGAAATCATAAACAAATATTGAAACACTGAACTATATACCAAAGATTTGGAAGAAAATCACTTAGTGGTTATACTAATAGGAAAATACAACGAAATTAAAATGAAGACTTCGTATGTGAACGAGATTCGAAGAAATGTAAGCAAAGAAAATAGAAAATTCAATATTTTGTTAGGAAGTGTAGCGTATGATAAAGAACTCTTAATATAGCTTCATATAGCATAAAGAACTCTTAATATAGCTACGGTATATGAGAATGTCAGATATCTTGAAATAAATGTAAAAACTAAGGCAAAAGTTTAAAATATCGTGATTGAGGAAACTGTTAAAGTATCAAAGATAGTCACTTTAATGTTTCGTCTTGTTTGCACTTTATAAAATTAAATTCGAATTTAAATTTTTCACAATTTTTTAAGACACGAACAAGATTCCGACTAACTGGTTAACGATTATGCAGGCTAATATCCAGAGTATTAATAATAAATATTAAGAGCTGGAATTATTAACACAAAATACAACTTGTGATGTGCTTTATCTAACAGAGACTTTGGACGAATGGATTAAACTTTGGTGTAATGAATATTGAAGGCTATATACTTGTGTTATATTACAATAGGATATTATTTGAATATGTAGGTACAGCTATTTTTGTTAGAGACACACTTGAATATAAAGTAGGATATGACATTTTAAAGTTGAGTTATTAAATGAATTGTCAATTATCGCCAATTGAGGTTAAATCGAATAAATTTGTTATTATTTTTGTACATAGACCTGATTATAATTATTTAATATTCGAGGATATTATGACTAAAGTTATCAAAAAAAATAGGTAAGGAAAACAAAAGAATTGTAATTACATGAGATTTTAATTTAAATCTATTGAAACCAAATAATAAAGTACGAAAACTTTTAATGCTATTGAGTAAATTGAAATGTAAATTTGTCTTGAATGAGCCAACCCGAACGAAAGGCAAGTCTTCATTTTAAATGACGATGATGATTTCCAGTATCACAGACATAAAGTATTAGACGTAAAGGTCTCAGATCATAATGTCATAGACTTAAAGTATAACTTGAATTCTGAGTATTCGAAACCAAAGGGAAAGACTGAGGTTAGATCTCAAATAATATCTCTATATTATAGAAAAATATGAAATATTTTCACGACTTGTTCTGTAAGGACTTTGAATGTGTAAGAAATTATATAAACTTGAAACTTGATGCAAATGAGAAAATGAACATTCAGGTCGACCATATTAAATATTGTTACCTCAATGCATTTTCATTAAAAACATTTAAACCCAGAATAAACAAGAATATACTAACAACCAAAGGTATTTTGATTTCTAGAAATAATTTTAAAAAAACTTGCAATATACATAATTTGTAACCAGATAAAATTAAAAAATCCAAACTAAATAATTATAGAAATATATATAGAAAATTACTTTAAACATATCAAAAACATAGGCACGCATCTAGAATTAAAAATTCCACGAATAAAATTAAAACCACTTGGACAATTATTATAGATCAAAAAAATCAAGTAAAAACACAAGGTAAAAATAAAATTACTAAAATTAAAAATCACAGTGAAGACATAATCATAAGTAATAAAATAGAGCACATAGTTTCAATGAGCTCTTTTGCAATATAGCCGGTAAACTTACACAAAATTTAGAGATTAAGGTTGAAAATTGTAGCGATTATTTAAAAACCCAGCAAAAAATAAAATTCGTTTTTCTAAAATAAGTAAATCCTAATTTTGGAATATTATTAATAGTTTAAAATGTAAAATATAAAGAGACATATACGA
This sequence comes from Parnassius glacialis, assembly GCA_033319125.1. Lineage (NCBI taxonomy): Eukaryota > Metazoa > Arthropoda > Insecta > Lepidoptera > Papilionidae > Parnassius > Parnassius glacialis. The sequence continues at coordinate 52,919,113 of JAVANC010000001.1, read as the reverse complement.
TATGTCAACAAAAACTATTAGAGAACTTATCATCCGCTACAAAGATATGTTTGACATAATATTGGAAGTCTTGTATGATTGATTCGCAGATGGGATTTACCTAGATATCTTAAAAATAGGAAAAGTCGTGCCACTGTTAAAAAAAACTACTGAAATTGGGAATTACAAACCGATGTGTAAATTACCAGTTTTACACACCGGTCTGTAATTTTAGAAACTGCCTTAAAATCTAGGATATTAGAGTACTTTGAAAAAAAAATAGTCTATTTACAGACTGTCAATTTGGTTTTCGCAAAAAAAGATCAACCGCAATGGCTATTATAAAAACAGTACACTTCATATTGGACGCTTTGGATAGATAGCAGAAGGTATCTAGCAGTTTTTACGATTTATCCAAGGCTTTCGATCACTTGCGGCATGACATCTTCATTTATAAACTAAAATTTTACGGATTTGAAGGAAATGAATTGAATATAATGCCTAAAGTCTTATCTTAATAATCGAATGCAAATAGTTAATCTTAATAATACTAAGTCTGATTCAGAACATATTAGCGTACCGTAGGGCTCCATTCTGGAACCATTTCTGTTTTAGTATACGTGAATAACCTTGCAAAAATTTACCTGACTGGGCAATCTTTACACTATTTGCGGATAATACACAGGTTGGTGTTAAAAATAAAAACGTATTAAAAGTAGCCAAGAAGACGCATGTAATTTTAAATATACTTAGAAAATGGTTTAAAGAAAATGGAATAATTACGAATGCAGAAAATAGTACCATAATTAATTATGCAAGCAAAACCACAAATAAAGAAGTCACGATTTTAAGGTGTACTCTAGATTTCATTTATCAGCTCTTAAACATAGAAAACGACATCTATTGCTGCAAATTGGTTAGTGCGTTGAAGAGATCGATGACGAAAACTTTAAAAAAAATGTGTTTTCGCATTACTTTTGAATTTATAGTCTAATCGTTATTTATAGGATAGGGTGACAAACGAGCACACAGTTTTACCTGATGGTAAGTGGTTGCTGTGAACCATAGACACGTACATCTATCCTCAATAAAGAATCAAAATGCAGATGCGTTGTCACCCGTGAGGGCTAAGATGAAATGCCTCTTTTCCAGTGAAAAGGGTCTCCGGTTCTCTACACTCACTATACGAAACACAACAGTGTGACGCTGGTATTCTGTGAGAGCGTAGTCCTTCCCCGATCGAACCGACCTATTCGTACTACTAATATACTATTAATATAGCTGCAGGCCAGTAGTGTAGCTATGTAACCAAGAGCCTTGGGGCAAAACTGAAATTGGAGCCCTATTTAAACTAAACTAAATAATTTAAAGGTGCAAAACTCCTTAATTAAGAGTTCCTTTTTGCCCACTACGGGGTTTAATAAGACAAAGCTGCTTACTATACCTACCTAGATAATATTTAATCGTACTTCCTAATAATATAAATGTGAAAGTTTGTTTGTGTAAAAGCTACTGGATAGTTTTGGATGAAATTTTGGACATTGATGGAGCTCGACCTGGGTACTTTTATCCCGTAAGGAAGCTAGTAAAAAATAAACAGTGACGAATTAGATTACAATTAAAAATATAGGTAGACAATAAAAAAGTGATAATTTTACTTTTAACAATGATGCTTATGTTCTAGACGTGCAAGATTTTTTTTAAACATCAGTTCAAGCAATTCGAGATTTGTAATTTAATAACTTTTTCTAATGCCGGTCATGGAGGTTGAAGGGCCCTTTGAGCTTGGAGGCCCCAGGGCATTGCCCCGCCTAGCCCTATGGTAACTACGTTTCTGGCATAGCTCTATATATTTATCCATATATTTTTATAATATATTTTATTTTGATTCTTAAAATATCTCTTAAAATATATATCTTAAAAAATATTTTAATATAATAGATAGCGATCACTATTATATCGAAATCGGTTGAACCGTTCGAAAGTTATCGTTGTCAAAAAGGTGTTTTTTTATAAATAACTTTGAAATTTCTGCTCGGGTTGTTTATGATGTAATGAGATAACTATTAGTTTGTTAAAATATTTGTCTAGCGTTTTGTGATCGAACATAGCAGAAAGTTCCAAGGACGGCCTGCAGGGTCAACTGTATGTTTTTTCTAAATATTCTTGAATAAACCTCAGATGGTTAGTGCTCGCTGTAAATTTCACAGTACGCGAGCAAACCGCCGGCATCAATGAAATAATTCATTGCAATTTTAAGTGCTGATTTACCACGTGCTCGGCGGTGAAGGAAAACATCGTGAGGAAACCTGCATGTCTGAGAAATAAGAAATAAACATATTTCGAAGTCATGTGAAGTCCGCCAACACGAATTGGGGCAGCGCGGCGAACACTTCCTTGCACTAAAACTATGTATGTAGGCTGTAACTTTTTTATTTAAATTTACTGTATGTTCTGTCCACTTTGACACTTTAAAAAAAGACCTAAAAATACAAGAACTACGAACAGAACGATTCGCCAATCAGATGGATTTTTCATTTAACTATACATGACATACACGAAGTATGTCAAAATATGTCAAGTTAAAAAATATACAAAATTCTATCCTACTTGCTTACTTGCACGCAATATTTTAACATGTTACTTATATTTATTATTAGTTCAAATTTAATGAATTTAATTTAATTTAGTAAATTAATAGACTTCTTAATAAATCAGTAATTCCGTAATCACTGATTTATTAAGAAGTCTATTTTTAGGTTTTACTTTATCAGAAGCAAAGCCGGAGGAAAAAATGAGCCAGTTCGAGGACCACTGTCGAGTATCAAGCTCTACTTATGCTGGTGGAATTCTTGAATGAAATAAATACTTCGATAACCATTACAGCCTTTCATAAGTCCACTGCTGAACATAGGCCTCCCCCAAGGAATGCCACAAAGCACGGTCCTGAGCCACTTGCATCCATCGACTTCCTGCATGTCTTACCAGGTCGTGACTCCATCTCGTGGGGGGTCGCCCTACACTTCGCCTACCGGTACGAGGCTGCCACTCGAGAACCTTTCTTCCACATAGGTTGTCGATTCTTCGAGCTATATGGCCGGCCCACTGCCACTTCAGCTTACTAATCCGTTGGGCTATGTCGGTTACTCTGGTCCTACTGCGGATATACTAATTTCTAAGTTTATCACGCAGAAAAACCCCGAGCATAGCCCTTTCCATAGCTTGATGAGCGACCTTGAGCTTCCTCATACGGCCAGCAGTGAAGGACCACGTCTCAGATCCGTAAATCATCACTTACTTCGATAAGATGTAGACTTTATAGATAATTAAATTGGTTCTGAGATGTACAAGAGGTAGTCGGTATGCGTGCGACCTGGTGGTTCCAAGTTAGTTATTTGCTCACGAGATCAAAAAAAAATATTCTACATAAAAATAGCATTAGTTACCAATTTATGTCAATATCAACACGTAGTGATAACAGTTGTGAATGAGTTTATTGCCTCTACGAAGAATGAACACGTTGCGTCAGGTGCCCTTGACACAGCTCTCTGCACGCTTAACCCGACAGCCGGAAGAATATATTATGTCCCCTAAATTTTTGGTGGTCTCCTAAGTAAGTTCAACTAGCTATTATTATAAATAATTTTATATTTTTAGATAAATGTGCTGCTGGTGATAAGAGAGCTGGTTTTTTTCTCGCTCAAAAGCTAAGTATAGCCATTCAGTGGGGAACGCACGCAGTGAGCGTTCTTTGCACGATACCGCGGGAAGTAGGATTATATGATAATTAAGTTTCTAGTTTTAGTTTTTTTTATTATTACTATAGTTTTAATATTGTATATCATAAAAAAATTATATATTATGTTATGTAAATAAATATTTTAAATTCATAAATGTGTATATAGATAGTGATTGACAGTGATGAACAGTTAGAATAGAAAATTAACAGTGGTAGAGCTAAGCGGTGGCTTTTGCTGTCGCACGGATGGGCTAGCTCGAACCGGGGTGGTACCACGACCTCACAGAATACCAGCGTGAAGTAGAGGTTTTCCTCTGCGTTGCGCTTGGTGAGTGCAGGTGGCCGGAGGCCCAATTTCCCCCCCCCCCCCCCCATCAACATGGTAGTGGAATTAAATAAAAGACTACCCCAGGAGGGTACCAGCACCCCTGGAGAATCCCTCGCTGAGCATCCACGACCAAACTACTCCACTCCTGGGCGTGGGTGCTCAAGCTGCCCCGCGTATTCTGGGGGGGGCAAAATTCCGTTTAAGACGAAACCTGCTCGGGGCAAGCGGAGCAAGAAGACAAAGGCAACCCCTGCCACGCTTACCGTGGATTTCTGCAATATCAGGGGACTTCATTCAAACCTTAACGCCGTCCACTACCATCACGAGATAGCTAAGCCGGCCTTGCTCTTTCTTACCGAGACACAGGTGTCCTCTCCGGCTGATACTTCGTATCTCTCCTACCCGGGGTACAAATTAGAACACTCGTTTGTGCCCCGGGCTGGAGTTTGCGTGTATGTCAGAGAGGACATCTGTTTTCGACGCCTCGGCAGCCTTGAAGGTACGGACCTGTCCATCCTATGGCTGCGCGTAGACAGCGACGACCATCCCCGCGTCTACAGGTGCCTCTATAAGTCCCATAGCGGTAATGCCGACACAGACCGACTCATAGACCACGTCCAAATGGCTGCAGACTCCGTGCTACAACAGGTCCCATCCGCAGATGATACTCGGTGATTTCAACGCCCACCACGCTGAATGGCTTGGTTCTCGTTTAACCGATCATGCGGCTAGATCTGTCTATGACTTTGCTTTGGCATATGGTCTTACACAACTGGTTACTTCGCCTACACGGATCCCAGATGTGGAAGACCATGTACCTTCCCTGTTGGACCTTCTGCTGACCTCTCATCCGGACGGATATCAGGTCTCCGTCGATGCCCCTCTGGGCTCTTCGGACCATTGTCTGATCCGGAGTACGGTGCCACTCAGGCTCCAATCGCAGTTGCGATCTACAGCTTTCCGCCGTGTTTGGCACTATAGGTCAGCTGATTGGGACGGGATGCGGTCTTTTTTTGCATCCTACCCTTGGGGGCGGGTTTGCTTCTCGCCGGAAGATCCCAGCGTTGTTGCCGATTCTGTTGCTGATGTGGTACTTCAGGGTATGGAACTTTTTATTCCATCCTCTGTGGTGCCCATCGGAGGCAGATCCCAGCCATGGTTTGGTCGCTCCTGTAAAATAGCATCACGCTATAAGCAGGAGTGCTACCAGGCCTGGGCTGACGCATCAACGTCTCGGGATGTAAACACCAGCGCATTAAAAAAGAAGTATAATCCCGCCTCCAGGTCCTTCAAAAGCGTCATTGCCAAGGCAAGGTCTGAGCACATCGGCAGAATTGGCGAGAAGCTAGTTCGCCTTCCTTCGGGAACCCGTGCATTCTGGTCTCTCGCCAAGGCTGTCCAAGGGAACTTCTGTCAGCCATCTCTTCCATCTCTGCACAGAGAGGACGACTCACTGGCCCATACCGCAAAGGAGTAAGCCGATCTGTTGAGCTCTCTTTTTGCGTCCAACTCGACTCTAGATGACGGGGGGAACACACCGCCGACCATCCCGCGATGTGAGTGCTCCATGCCGGAGGTGCGATTTACTCAGCGCTCGGTCCGCAAAGCACTCTTCTCCCTGGACGTCAACAAGTCGAGTGGGCCTGATGGAGTCCCTCCCATTGTGCTGAAGACGTGTGCTCCGGAGTTGGCACCGGTTTTAACGCGTCTTTTCCGGTACTCCTACTCCCAAGGCGTAGTCCCCAACTCATGGAAGACAGCTTTGGTGCACCCGATCCCTAAAAAAGGCGACCGCTCAGACCCGTCCAACTACAGGCCTATCGCCATCACCTCCTTGTTCTCCAAAATAATGGAAGCCATTATAAACTGCCAGCTCATGAGGTACCTTGAGGATCACCAGCTGATTAGTGACCGCCAGTACGGTTTTCGTCGGGGTCGATCAGCTGGTGATCTTCTAGTCTACTTAACTCATAGATGGGTGGAAGGCCTTTGATCGGGTCTGGCACAAAGCGCTTCTTTCGAAGCTTCCTTCCTATGGACTTCCCGAGAAATTGTGCAAATGGATCACCAGTTTCCTTGCTGATCGGAGCATCAAGGTCGTAGTAGACGGTGAATGCTCTGATTTCAAGCCTATCAACGCTGGTGTTCCACAAGGCTGCGTGCTATCACCAACGCTGTTTCTCCTGCATATCAATGATATGTTGCTAACTGGCAGCATTCATTGCTATGCGGACGACAGCACTGGTGATGCCTTATATACCGGCCGTGCCAATATTTCTCGGGAAAACGTCGCCGAGTACCGGGACAAACTTGTTTCTGAAGTCGAGTCTTTGCTTAACAAAGTCTCGGATTGGGGGCGACTAAATCTAGTCCAGTTCAATCCCCAGAAGACACAAGTTTGCGCGTTTACCGCTAAAAAGAACCCCTTTGTCGTATCTCCTCAGTTTCAAGGCACTCCCCTTACTGCCTCAGCCAGTATCGGAATCCTTGGCGTCGACATATCGAATAGTGTGCAGTTTCGTGGTCACTTGGAAGGGAAGGCCAAATTGGCCTCTAAAAAGCATGGCGTGCTCAGCAGAGCGAGACAGTATTTCATGCCGGCACATCGCTTGCAACTTTACTAAGCGCAAGTTCGGCCCCACGTGGAATACTGTTCTCATCTCTGGGCCGGGGCACCCCAGTGCCAGCTCTTTCCACTTGACCGCATCCAGCGCAGAGCGGTTCGAATCGTCGACGACCGAGTTATTTCTGATCGGCTCGATACACTGGTACTGCGTAGAGATGTTGCATCTCTTTGCGTATTTTATCGCATCTATCACGGGGAGTGCTCTGAGGAATTGTTCGGACTAATTCCAGCCGCTAAATTTAACCTTCGCACATCGCGACAATTTTCGCGATACCATCCATACCATCTGGATGATTGGCGGTCCACCACTGTGCGATTTAGAAGAAGTTTTCTCCCTCGCACAACTTCCTTGTGGAATCAATTACCACCAGCGAATTTTCCGGACCGATACGACTTACGAACCTTCAAGAAAAGAGCTTACACCTTTCTTAAAGGTCGGCAACGCATCTGCAATTCCCCTGGTGTTGCGGTTGTTCATGGGCGGCTGTAGTCACTTACCATCAGATGAGCCGCATGCTCGTTTGCCCCCTATTCTATAAAAAAAAATGCGCGGATTGAACTCCGTTTTTGTAATAATCGCGCCACTTCTACTTAAAATAATAATAAAGAGAATTTTATTTGGTATTGCTACTTAATTTACCTACAGTGAGAGAGAATGAGTTTGGCCCACCAGGAAGGGTAAATGAAATAGGTAAACTCACGGTTAACAACAGGGTCGATCAACTTCATCTTAGCTTCAACAATATCTTAGGCTTCAGCCTTCCTTGACCACACTTCTACGTGATTATATAGTCTATGTACACAGCTGGGTCGAATCGGCACACTAACTAACGCTTAATTACATTGATTTCATTTTGAAAGGTTTAGACACGAACAGCCATTACCGATGCAGTTCGTCTTGAGATTTCATTGCATGTTTGTATCGATCGTGTCGACTTCTTTTTGCAGACGCTTTTGTCGTAGGCCAACAGATGGCGCCATAAATTTTGTTTTGCATATAATTAGTAATTGGAAGGAAAGATGCGATAGAAAAGTGAGGAAGGCAAACCAGTATAGATAGGTACGGGATAGTTACACTATTGTATTAGGAATACTTGTAAATATTCTTATTCTTCCTATATGTGACTATGCCGATGTGTATTACTTAAATGCAAACAATTTCCTAGTTAATAAATTGGATCGACTTCTCAACACCTGTATCCGCTTCGTTTTAGATCTTCGACAGTATGAGCACGTCTCATTAATTTAATAGCACTCTACTTAAATAGGTGAATATCCCACAACACAGGAATCTTAGAATTATTAGAAATCTTCTCACTATCCTTAACGATCCATTGGCTCCAGAGTATTTGAAACGTAAGTTTCAATACCTGAGTTCTTCCCATGATTTCAATCTTCGGTCTCATGACAATCACTGGTAGGTACTGATTTTCTCTAAAATTCCTTCGCTCTTACATCTATACGACTGTACATTAGTAAAGATAAGATAAGATAACGACGGGCTGTTTTCCGCAACTACACATCTAAGCGCGTATTTTGCAAGTGAGCAGGAATGATGCAATTATCCGAGCCATTAAATCTCCTCGAAGAAGTTCAACAGTCCTTTGATGTTGAGAGCAACTTCGGGGAATACTCTCGGCGTACCGAGATGTTTAGCCCTGTATGTAGCAACCTCCGGACATGCCAACAGCACGTAGGCCGCCGTTTCTTCCTCTCTCATACATGCCCTGCACAGGTGACTATCTGTATGTATTGTAAATAAATGTTTGTCAGAGGAGCCATGTCATGTGATAGCACTTGTTACTATTCTTATCTGTGGTTTGTTCAATCTCATTAGAACCTTGGTTCAACGACTGTTTACTTCAGGCAGGGCCTCCCTAGATTGTCTATAGTCTACTAAGTCCTTCTAAAGCTGAGCATGTTGGTTAGTGAAGTTTTTACGTACCAGTGAACGAACGTTACAAAACGGGATTGGTATAATTGGTTCCGGCCATATACTGGCCAGAGCCGATCCTCTCTTGGCCAGTTCATCTGCTGAGTCGTTGCCTCTGGATCCACTGTGTCCTTTTATTCGTTGTAGAGGCATTTTGTTGTGTTTGTATACCTCGTTTAGTCGTTAATGGCATTCGTATATTAGTCCCGAGTATGAGTTTACTACATTGTAATCTACAATTATAACTTTATTATATTTTATGTATAATTTGTTCTCATGAGCAAATTACTAGCTCGGAACCACCAGGTCGCGAACGCACGCATGATAGCTACCTCTTGTACATTTTAGAACCTATTGAATTATACTCGTATATAATTATTAGTCGCGGGGAACAGCAACATAATATAAGTTGATGGGGCTAAGTAAATGTTTGCGTTTGCAAATAGAATAAATTAGAATAATTTTTATGCAAAATACCTAGATTAAGATTACAATACAATAGTACTTATTTAAAGTCATTTTTGCGCTTTCACTGATTCGAAATAAACTTCTGCCCTGGGAAGAACTAGCAAGAAACCCAGCGGTGTTCTTTTTTAAAAATAATATTGATTTACTAAATAAAAATTGTACACAACAGCATGGTAGTATTCACCTCATGAAAAGAATAGAATAGAATAGAATATTTTTTTGTTCAATATAGATCACATGTGAAATTCTTATTGAAAGTCAGTTTTTACTTTACCACTGGTTCGAAAAAACTCTCTGTCCTAGGAAGAACCAGCGAGAAACCCAGCGGGACTTTTTTTAAAGTAAATTTTACATTAATGGTTGTACTAACTATTGACAAAGCTTATTTTAGACACTGCTTGCAAGCGACCACCTCATTTCCAGGGGTTATTATCGGCCGCGTATTCATTTATATTATAATAACCTTTTTTATACAGATTCAGCTTAACAAAACATTTAAACTTGATAATAGAGAGAGAGTCTGTACACTTTCCGGAACCTTGTTTTAATAGCATATACTTTTCCCCAAGAATGAATTACTGACTCTATGAAGTCGAGAGACTGGTATTACTAGTTTGTGTTTATTCCTAGTGTTTACAGAATGTATTTCACATTTTTTACTAAAAATACCGTTGTTTTTGTGGACATACATTAAATTTTCATAAATATACTGAGAGGCCAATAATAGTTTCTGAATCAGCCGCATTTTCCCATAGCGAAGTCCCATAAGACATTTTGGTATTGAAATAACTAAAATAAAATAAATAGCTGTCTCGACACTAGGGAGACGTCTAATCTTTTTTACAGCATAGGCTGCAGAACTTAGTCTGCCTGCTAGTTTGTATATACGAGTTACTTAGTAGTTTGTATGTATGGGTGCCCCATAAGGATTACTATCAATCATGTAAGTTACATGATTGATAGTAACCCCCGGGAATGAGGTAGTGTGATATTAAACAATAATTTTTGCTAAATAAAATAACTAAGTTTTTTGTTTTATGCAGGACCTATCTGATCCTGCATATATTCTAAGACGTTGTTGTAAATGCGTATAATACCCTATGAAGGAATTACCGACTCTTTGGAGTCGAGTGACTAAAGTAACTAGTAGGTACTTGTTCTTAGTATTTACGGACTGTACATTTTTATTTGTAATAAAACTATTTTTCTTTCTGTGTAAGTACACATACCTTAAGTTTTCGTAAAAGAATAATATACTGAGAGTATTCATATATTATTTCTTTACATTTTTCTAAGACTCCTTTGGACTTAGGTTATAGATTGTTCTTATGGCCTCTTCTATATAGTCAATATTAATGTCATTTGTATTACCTCCTTCTCCTTGGAAGATTCCATACAAAATTATACCATTAAAAATAAATAAAATAAAATAATTTAAAATAAAACGGCATTCTTATAATAATTGAATTGTTTCTATCTGCAACACTGTTGTAGAATCCATATGCCTAGCATCCAATTGACATATGCATTATATATTATCGTTAAGTAAAAATTAATAATTTAAATGCATGTATTCAACCTTAAGATAATATATATACAGACTATAATAGTATATATGTATACAGATACAGATATACAGAGTATTAAATTATATTTTTGATGAGTCCTGGATACTTGAAATTAAAATAAATAATAATAATAATAATAATCTAGCTGTTTCAACATATTATGTAAGAATTCTAATCTTTATTACAGCATATTCTCCAGAATTAAGTTTGATAGCTAGTTAACATATACGGTGGATAGATAAAAAACGCCTCATCATTTTCAATAACGATAAAATAATTTGCCATTACGTTGCTGTTTTTTATAACTTGTATCATGTGTACCTCAGTAACTATGCGCTCGCTCTAATATTCACAATACCTACGCGAGCGTCCTCTGGTCCATTCTCACCTGCACCGATGAAATTGTAAATTACAATTTTAATTAAATGAAACTTATTTTACGAATAAATTCTCAATTCTGCCTAATGTTATTAAACCATGGTTGACCATTGTCTTCTTCTTTATCATCAGCCCGTAAAAGTCTACTATACGCTAGTCCCATATACAGCATATGGGCCTGGACAAACTGATAGGAAACTGAACTGTAGCTATTTTGTTTATGCTAAACCAATAATAAATACCTAGGCCAGCGACAGGCAGCAGAGTCGAAGGTGCGAGCCGCATGGTACTGCAGTCGTTACTCCGTCTGCGAAGTGTGACGATTGAGGCAAATCCTTCGACAATGTGAGAGACCCGTATTCAGTGGCGAACTTTTACAGACTGATAAAAAAAGAAGTAAGACTAAAAGCTTACTTAACTTTACTTAAGCCATCCCAACATATCTAAAACGGAAAGTTTTGTAACCTTTTCAAGCATGTTACACGCATGGATGTGTGTGAGATTTGGTTTAGTTAAAGTCTATATGGAGAAGAAGTGCAAAAAGTTAAAATTTAATATGTGTGACAAACATGTACATTAAATTGAATAAAATTACACGTTAATGTTCATATTATTTAACTACGGTTTAATGGTCGTACCAAGATGTACCAGTAGTACTAATAACAAAGCCCGCGCTTTTCCAACGCATAGCGTCCATAATATGTGATCAGAAAAAAAATGCTTTTAGGAAAAGCAGTGTTTAATACACCATAGTAATATATTACTTTGTTTTTCTCTGGTTAATAATACTATAGACTATAGAAAATATTTCTATGTCTATATCTACAACTGCTATGTTCCTATGTTTTGTTTTGCTTTATATAATAAACTAGCTGTTACCCGCGGCTTCGCCCGCATGGTCACTGGGAAATGAACTATCCATTGCTTTTTCAATTGAAAGAAAACTGAGTTTTATAGATTTGTCAGAGATGCAGCCATTAAAAGGAAACTGAGCAAAATTGATTCGTCAGCCTATTTAAATGTTTTGAAACGCAGCGTATAGGAAAGCATGAAAATAGCCTGTTTATTCAAAACGGAAATGGGATATTTTTTTAATTAAAGGAAGCTGATCATAATTATCCATCAGGGATGCAGACTTTTGAAAAGAAACTGAGCTACATTGATTCGTCAGATATGCAGTTTTCTGAATTGAAAGGAAACTGAGCCAAATAAAAGATCCGTCAGAGATGCAGCCTTTTGAGTTAAAAGGAAACTGAGCTTAATAGGTCCGTCAGAGGTGCAGCATTTGGAATTGAAAAGAAGCTGAGCTAAATAGGAAATTTTGAATTGAAAGAGAAGATCTGTGGGAGTTCTGATTAATTGATTGTGGAAATATTGGAAAAACAACTAACTGAACACTATTTTAAGACGCTACTGTACACAATGTTATACGTTTTTCCATTCGGGGAAAGAATGTGGAGATTCTGGGCATTTCACACGCGAACATGCTAAATACAGCTGACCATGAGAGAAGCACGTTTTTTTAAGTTGACCCCCGTTACTGTAACGTTTGCCCTTGCGTTTTATTAATTGTCATTGCAAAACTGAGCTTAATAGGGAACTGCAACCTTTTGAATTGGAAAGGAAGATCTGTGGGAATTATAGGGATCCGTGGTATAATAACATTTTCACCTTTTCCTACGCCTGTCAAAATTGTAGCACCGATTATGTTCCGTCCAAGATGTGTCACACGCAGCCTTGTTTTGTTACATAACCGAGGAGCATCTAAATTTCGCATTAGCATGACTGGGACGCCTAATTTTAATTGAAGCTTATGTGAGGGCACACCTGACAATTCTAGAGAATTAAGAAACTCTACGGGATATGAAGTGCTCTGTTCTGTGTACATAACTGTGTCTAATGACAAATACTCTGTTATTTATTCTCCTGCTACTTCGCTTAATATATCTGAATTAATTTTGTTAACGCTCTCATTTTTTGTTGCAAGAATTGTCCTTTCACATAACCATTTGTTTTCATGCATGTTGTTCGTTAAATCTGAATAAACGCTCGCAATTAATTCGGAATGACTCTGTACTAAATTACAAAAATCTCTCGTCAATTTAACGCAGCCCTCAGCATCCATTTCCAACCGCCCATCGCCAATTTTTAATATTGTGTCAGCATAGTTTCCAGCATTAATATCATTATACAAATGCACTCTCATATTCGTAGGTAAACTGAATTTTGTCACCTTGTTCCATAAAATAGACGACTGGAGGCATGCTTTAATTTTATCTGCAGGTGTGCCCTTTTGTATGACAGGTAAAGTTTGGCGAAAGTCACCAGCCAGTAAATCCACTATTCCTCCCATTACATCGGTATTGCTGCGCAAATCCTGGAGCGTTCGTTTAGTGCTTCTACAGCTTTTTAATGCGACATTGTACTTTCGTCCCACACTAAAAGTTTGCATTGTCGTAGCGTTATACCTCGTGCACTATTTTTGCTAAAGTTGCAGATCGGCGATTCCTCCTGGGCTAAATTTAGAGGGAGTTTTAAAACAGAATGTGCAGTGCGGCCCCCACTTAGCAGCGTGGCGGCTATATTGGAGGAAGCTACGGCCACAGCAATGTTTTTATCTATTCGTACTTGCGCTGATAATATATTCAACAAAAATGTCTTCCCAGTTCCTCCAGGGGCATCTAAAAAGAAAAGTGCACCATTTTCAAATTCAATTTGTCCTAATATTTTGTCAAAAACTCGTTTTTGTTCGGGAAGCAAGCGGGGTACATATTCGGCTACTTGCTGCTGCAAAGCTGGTATATCGTAGTTTGTTTCACATACAATTTCATCACTTAGTTTATTTTCGGTTGTTCGCTGAGCGCTTATCATTCCAAAGTCGCTTAATTTTTTGCCTACCATTGCCATTACTTTATCTTGAATTTTTCCCAGTGCTTTATTATAAATGTGTTCATTGTATGTCATGTTCGCGTGTGTCTGCTGTAATCATCGCAAAATATCTTCCGCCATGTACTCTTTATATTTCTCCCACAATTCATGTGCATTAGATAGCCCGCAAGATGATATGAGAGTTGCATAAAGATCCCTAATTTTGGCTGGTGTCTGGCACTGCACAGCTTCCTCTATGGTTTCATCCCAGTGATTATCGTTTTCTAAAAGATGCAGAGCTTCACATGCTTCTTTATAAGTTGCGCATTCCTGACCGTTGACAGTTTTAAGGTCTTTATATCCTGTAGGACCCCGAACATGGTGCAGCAGCAATCGTAAACAGAAACATTCAAAATTAGTAACATGGACGGTATACACACGACCAAAGGCATCTGATGACTTTACACTGTGCCAATTTGCAACAGGTGCGCCTTGAATACGGCGTTGCCACTACTTCCTAGATGTGTTTCAAGTATAATAGCGAGGAATTTCAGAATATAACAACGTTTTTGCGAAGGGCCGACCCCTTTGACAAAGTTGAAAGAAGGCTGTTAATGTAGTTTTTGGCGGTGATGCAATTCTTTCTTGGAAATTTCTTTCGGTGATATATACACGCTCTCCATTTTCTAAGTGCACAGCAAGGTGAGTAACTGTTGGGTGCCTTTCGTGTAAAGGGAAGTCAAGGAGACGCCACGCTGCCTCGTTACTGCTGACATAACGCCCTGCTTGAAAGGTCTGTACTTCATTAACGGGATTTGCCTCACCTTCACTCCTGAGATTAAATACGGTTTGGTCGCTTCCTTTATTTATGTACTTACAGATATACTTGATTGCGCGAACAGAGTTACATGCTTCTTCATTAATGTGGGCATTAAACATTTTACATAAAATGGGCGAATACGGGACAATCCAGCTGTTATCTAAGGTTTTGAACGCTCCAGAGCGAGATTTGATTGTAACTTTCCTGCTACCGTCTTCGGGAGCTGTGCGTCTGTATAAAGGGTAGCCATTGTCATTGTGCACTGTTTCTTTTAATAGCTGTTTAGGGAATTTCTTTGTACATTTTCCTTCTTTCCTACATGGCGATATTGAATTTCGTGCTCCACATGGACCGTGAATCATATTTCGGACGATGGTATCATACAATTATTTATCTTGCTCAGGATCCGGAATCTCGGCGCTTATTATGTCCTCTATTTGGCTGGGCCGCAACTTCTTTTTAAGCCATATTAGAATGTGGGCATGCGGTAATCCTCTTTTTTGCCATTCAATTGAATACATGAAGCACTGCACCTCTCCGAAAATTTTCCCTTTGTTAATTACATACATTAATTTTTGTACTTTTAATCTAAATACTCAAGCAACTAAATCGTGTCTGTCAGTACGTTTTTGGCCCGGCATTAGCTCCTCGGTTATTTCTTTCCATGTGGGATTGCAAGTAAAAGTAACAAAAAGATCAGGTCGTCCGTTAGTTCGTACATAGGCGAATGCGTCTTGTGTGTACTCATGTAGGGGTAGCGGGGACTGTTAATGAATGATAAGGGCACAATTACCATTTTACGTAAATCTCTGGGGTTTACATTGGCGTCGCTAGAAACTGCATATTATAAATGTAAATAATTCTCAACGCGCAGCTTTTTTTGATTTAAAGATATAATAATCATCATCTTTATTCAGGAAAATTACACCCATATCCAGTAAAATCAATAAATTTAAAATCAGTCTCCTAAATTTTAGCAATAATTAAATCAATGTCAATACAAAATAATAATTTTAAAATAATAAATCCAGTCAATATAAATAGGCAGTAATGTCAGTATATAAATAAAATAATGAAATAAAATAACATAAAATTAAAATTAATAAATAAGTAACAGAATTACACACATTTATTAGTCTAGAGACGAGATCAATAATTAAAACTTTCTCTGAGGCAACTGTGCTGCAATAAATTAAATTAATATCAATCTACACAATTAAAGTAATACAATACATAAATCAATGTCAACAAGATAACAATTTTAAAATAATACATCCAGTCAATTTCAATAAGCATTAATGTCAGTATATAGAATAATCTAAGCAAATAAAATAAAATTAATACATAATTAGCAAAAAGAAAAAAAAAGAAAAACACACTTTTATTAGACAGTAGACGAGATCAATCAATACTTTCTCAGAGGCGGCTGGTCTGCGACGTGCCTTTCGCAACAATGCCGGACAATATAACAGTCTAACCTTCCTGAGATCATCGCTAAGACAGTGTTGGAGCTGGCCCGCACTCTGCGCACCAAGGACGCGGCCCGCTTGCGCATGGTGGCATTGAAGCAATCGGTGCGCGCATCCGTAAACATACCAGAGGCGCTACAAAATCGAGGCAACCCCATCACCGCCCTAAACGCATTATTGTATTGGACGCGGAGGACGCTGTAACTCTTCCTACTGTAATTAGCCCATAAGCTGCACGAGTAGAGCGATGTGCAGAACGCTCGGAAGAGCGTAACCTTGACCTCCTTTGAACACCGCGCAAACCTACGGGCGATCATGTTAGCTCTGACAGACAGCGCCCTCCGTTCCCGGTCCATATCAGCGTGATCCTTTAGGTCGACGGTGAGTAAATGCCCCAGATATTGAAACTGTTTAACCCTTTCCAGGGGTACACCATTTAATTTTATTTGAGGTATATTATCAGGACATTTCGCACCAGCGGCCTCAAAGATCATGTATTGACTCTTTCTGACATTATACAACAATCCGTGGCCACATGCATATTCCTCGCATTTCCGTATCAGCTTCCTCAGGCCGCAGACCGATGCACTCAGCAGCACCATGTCGTCTGCGTAACTCAGATTATTGACACAAACACCGTCAATGTGGCAGCCGACATGCTGACTGCTAAGCGCTACGATCAGCCCGTTGATATATAGATTAAATAGCGTTGGTGATGTTAAGCCACCTTGCCTGACTCCACACTCAAGCCGATACGGATCCGACATTACCCCCGCCCACCTGACACTATTGGCCTGGTTTGCGTACCAGTACCGGAACATGCTGATAAGTTCTTGTAGCAAGCCTATACTTTGCAGCTTGTCCCACAGCAGGTTATATGTCACCAGGTCAAAGGCCTTGGATAGGTCGAGGAAGCACGCGTACACAGGCGTCCTGCGATCAGTGTAGTATTTGACGGTTTGCTTTAGACACAATATGGCGCTTTCAGTGGATAAGCGAGGACGAAATCCAAACTGGTTATCGTGGAGCGTTACATGTTTATTCAACTGTGTGTTGAGCAAACCGTCAAACACCTTTGCAATTACGGTGGCAAGAGAAATGGGCCGATAGTTACACTTGTCAGTCAAGTCACCCGTCTTGTTCTTCACTATGGGTACCACCACGGTTTTCATAAAATCCGCGGGCAGGTAGGAATGGCTCACTCACAGAGAGTAGAACAAAGCCAAGACCCTAGGTAGGTGAGGTCCAGCATGTTGCAAGTGCTCAACACTAAGTCCGTCATGTCCCGGCGACTTGCCTCCTGACATATCTCCTATAGTTTTGTTACGTTTTTTGCCAGGAAACTAGTCCCCACTGTTGTGTGTCCAGGTCAGTGCTGAACACTTCCACTACCGGATCGAACAGAGACTTTACAGAAAAATGGCTCTTGAAAAGATTTGCGATGTCCTTGGGATTGTTCATGCCATCGACGCACACAGGAAGGCCAGATCGTACATTTATTTTACTGGTGGACTTCCAGAAGCCGCGAAAATCTCCTTTGCTATGTTTCACAGCAAGAGCGTCCATCTTTATTTGGTCTTGATGATTTTGGCACCATTTTAATCGGGACTTGAACACTCTTCTGCTATCACACATTTCTTTGTAAAGAAAACCTGACCTGGGTCTACCACACAATACCCAGTCATTGAATTTAGATCTGGCCTCTCTGTGAGCCTCACTGACGTGTTTGTTCCACCCAGCTATGCGTGGGCCACCCCCGACCCTCCTCGCGCCACCTCGACTCGCCAAAGTCGCCGCGCCTTGGAGAGCGGTAACAATGTCAGAGTAAAGCTTATCCAGAACATGCCTGTGGCCACGGTCACTACAAAATCGGTCAGCACAGTTTGCACACTCAGAAGGAAAGTCTACTAATTTCAGCCTATTATGACACTCTTTAGCGTACACTGTGATTTGCTCCGCACTCTTTATACCCCATACTACGTCTTTGTTAACATTGGCTACGCTCGCAAAGATCTTAGGATTTATAAAATTTAAATTACAATTAATTATAAGATATATAACGGAGACGTTCACTTTCTACCTTCACATATATGTGTACCAAAAATTGATGAAATTATTTTATACACCGGGCTAAGAGGTTAAAATAATTTTCTCGCAACATCATATGATACGCATAAAAATCCATACATGATACTTTTTTGTTCGGAGTAGGCTCCTTTGTGACCGGGTAATGAGTGGAATTTGAAAATGATAACCCTCTTGTCCTTTGCAATAAATCAATGGGTATTGCAGAGCGTCATAAAACTTGTGTGTATCGGCTACCCGTTGCAACGTATCATCACGTGCTCGCAAGACAATGTCTCGTGAAGAAAATTGATCACCACTAATTACGGCTGCTATTTCGTTTATCAAAGGTGCATTGTAGTGCCTTTCATGCTCTCCTCGAGGGGTCCGATCTGCGTGAATGACGACTTTATAATCCTCTTCAGGTAGGTTTTCTAAAGCAGTTTTTTAAAACTTTATGTTTTGACTAAAATGTTACGTTCATGCAAGAATCTTTGAATTTTGAACACTGTGTCTCTCTCAACTCCCTGGATAAATTGGCAGCGACGATCTACCTCAATTTCTTCGTCAACCATAAAATATACTTGTAAAAATTTATGCTGTTCGTTTTCCACTAGAAAAGTGAACCTATTCTATGATAAATTTGCCCTCGCACCGTAAATGTAGGCGAAAATCCCGACATTATTATTTCCCGGTCAACTCCGAAGGACGTTATTTGAAAGCATGAGTTATATTTCCGGATCCTGTTTAAAAAGCGCCGTGACTCATTAGCATCGTATAAAAAGAGAGTTTTCAAAGGTTCTTCTGGTTCCCCAAGTAACGGAAGAGACACTTTGCCATTGGAACAGCACATGCCTGCGGTCTCATCTTTCTATTTTAAAGCGCTGCAAAATTGACACGCCTTGTTCATCAGTCCGATAACAACTAACCTGTGATTTTTATAATCAATCAACGGATCATAATTGAATGCTGCGTCATTAAAAACCGACCAATTGTTTCTTTGAAAATTTTGTCGATGTTCAGCTTGGAGCTGTGCATTTACATCTCTTTGCGCCTGTGTCTGTGCTGGTGTTTCAGATGCCCTTATAGTAGATTGACGTTCAGCTTGCTCAATGAGTCTGTGTTGAGTTTCATCAGGTGTTTCCGCGGCTTTTAAGGCGGCCTGACGTTCCGCTTGTTCGAATAGCTTTTGCTGACTTTGAGCAGGTGTTTCAGTAGCTTTTAAAGTAGATTGACGCTCTTCCTGTTCAAGACGCCTTTGCTAACTTTGATCAGGTGGTTCAGTAGCTCTTAAAGTAGCTTGACGCTCTGCCTGTTCAAGACGCCTTTGCTGACTTTGAGCAAGTGTTTCAGTAGCTCTTAAAGTAGCTTGACGCTCTGCCTGTTCAAGACGCCTTCGCTGACTTTAAGAAGGTGTTTCAGAAGCTCTTAAAGTAGCTTGACGCTCTGCCTGTTTAAGACGCCTTTCCTGAATTTAAGAAGGTGTTTCGGAAGCTCTTAAAGCAGCCAGACGCTCTGTCTGTTCAAGACGCCTTTGCTGACGTTGAGAAGGTGTCTAAGATGCTCTAAAAGCAGCCTAACGCTCTGCTTGTTCTTGCCTTCACAGTTCAGCATCTTCTAAAGATTCTAGCGATCGAGCTAATCTTTTCGCTTGTCTTTGAGAAGATACTCTTGAAAGGCTGGACTTACGTTTGCGAGGCATTATGAAGTAACAAAAAACCTATTTAAAAAAAAACGTTAAAACACCTACAAAGGAATTAAATTTCCTTTTAAATATTTTTTAAAAGCATATCCAAAATATCTAAAAGGAATAAATATTCCTTTTAAATATTTTTTAAAATCAAAACAACAAAACCAATTCAAGACACACAAGAAAACGATAGCCAAAAAAATCGAATCAACTTAAACCAAATCACAAAACAAATCGCAGAAAACCGAAATCGAAAGCAGTAGTCCAATATAAATATAACCAAAATCAAAGCCAGAGTCTAAATATGCATAAAGGAATACCAACCAAATCAACAAAACCGATCCAAGAAATAAAAATACACAAATCCCAAAATGAAAGCCAATATAAATCCATTCAACCTTAACCAAATCACAAAGCAAATAACAAATAACAAACAACCGAAATCGAAAGCAGGTAGTCGAATAAGCTACGAAATAGAAAAAAATTAAGCATATAGGTACCGTATGCACTATAAGTTGACGCGCGGCTCAACGGCGGGAGTTAAGTATATGTCAGGAAAAATTTCGTTACAGCGTTTTAAAAACCTAGTAACGACATCTAGCGGAATCAATTTAAACTATGTATATGACGGGACCAGCACCATTGCACGTGCGGCGCGGTAGCTGTCGGTGCAGTTAGACAGAATTCTTGTAAATAACACGTGTTCCGCACACCTGCACCATTACACCTACGGTGGTGCCCGTTTTGCTTGTATAAAACGGACGGCTCGGCCGCCGTTAGGACAGTCTTGGCTCTGATGTGGAACGGTACGCTTGTCGTATTCCGTTACTAGTTTATCCTCAACTCGTTGGATAATTAATTTGTGTAAACGAATTAATTATTATTCCTAACTACAAAATTAGTCTCTGTACTATACTCAAATACCCTTTCTACATATACGTTAGTTAATAAGAACTCTCAAAAATATTTTTCTTATAATTTTGCACAATTTTTCTTATTGTAATACCGATTCATTCATAACCACATATATGAACTGTATTCATTTCCGTTCAATAAATATTACTAAGGCTTATTAATAAGGCTTACTAAGAACTGTTTCGTCCACATTTAAGTAATAGTTAAGGCTGAAAGCGTGACAGGTGGTGATAGTATTTCTGATGAGTGATGTTACGGTCGTTGTGCTAACGGCAAGTAGCTGAAATAGCATAAAGTTATATTCTTTGAATAAAATTAGTTGAATGTTAATTTGTGTTAAAATTGTGTGTGTTTGAATTAAAAAGGTTCAAATATATTGCGAAATAAAGTAAGTTTCGTTTTTGTTGGAAGATAATAGTTATTTTTCATATACCGACTATTATTTACAATAAAATAAACAATCGAAAACGGCTTCTGGTGTTCAAACTACACATATTGATATTAAAACGGTGAATGCGTATGTTACGCATAGCAGAGTGTTTAAATACAGAATAATTTTATAAATAAATTTACTAACTAAAGTCAATTTATCTGCATCTGTTAATAGTAACGATAACGACATCTATAAAAGATCAACAACATCGCAATGAAGTGCAGTGCATGTCGACGCTTTATGACCCAAAATGCGATAGATGGCATTACGTGTAATGTATGTAGCAGTATGTGTCACAAAGCTTGTTTAGATATGAAAACAAAAGACCCAATACCCAAAATCTGGACATGTCCTGACTGTGTGGTTAATATTCCAAAAGATAGTAATCAAAATACGCCAGTACGTAGCATGAATAAATCTATTCAGATGGAAATGGACATTACCCACGGATACTGAACAGAATAATATACCTGCTGTGAATAATACCACTTCTTTGGATGCCAATAAAAATCTTTTTTTTTTATAGGATAAGGGTGACAAACGAGCACACAGTCCACCTGATGGTAAGTGGTTGCTGCGGCCCATAGACATCTACATCTATCCTCTATTACAATTCAAAATGTAGATGCGTTGTCACCCGTGAGGACTAAGATGGAATGCCTCATTTCCAGTAAAAAGGGCCTCCGGCCACCTGCACTCACCAAGCAAAACGCAGAGGTAAACGTCTACTTCACGCTGGTATTCTGTGAGGTCGTGGTACCACCCCGGTTTGAGCCGGCCCATCCGTGCGACAGCAAACGCTGCCGCGTGGCTCTACCACTCTTATATATCTAGGCATGGAATTGCGTATATTTCGAGAGGAGATGTGTAAGATCAAAAGTAAGCTACGAACCTTCTGCCAGGGGGTTTAGGACCTTAAAGCTCTCTTAAGATCATTGACGAAAGAATAGGCAAATTAGAAACACGAATAGACATTATTGAAAAACAGTCCAAACCCGATCATAGCATAACTAACATGGGTGAACTCGAAAAAACTATCCATCAGCTAAAATCCGACCTGCGTGAGCGAGATCAAGACCTCTTGGGGAACGATATAGAAATATACGGAATACCGGAGGACTGTGGAGAGGGCACTATGCACATCGTAACAGCCTGTGCAAAAAAAAATAGGAGTGGAATTGGACGATCGTGACGTAATGAGCTGTGAGAGAGTGGGTATGCGACGTGTAGGTGGTGCGGTGGCGATGAATGAGGGAGAGGCGTCACCGCCACAACCACGTCCGCGCACCATTGTCGTGCGCCTTGCGCGCCTTTCCGTACGCGACGCGCTCCTGCGAGCGGCGTGCGTACGTCGCGGCGTCGACGCCAGCGGACTAGAACTGCGTGGCGAAATCCGTAAGTTCTAGGTAAACGAACGTCTATCTAAATGGAATCAATCTCTGTTCTATAGTGCCCGCGAAAAGGGCCGTAAAAAAGGATGGCGTTATATCTGGACTCGAGAAGGCAGGGTGCTTGCACGGCGAGAAAGTGGGTTACCACTTTATTATTCGTATAGGTCGTATTAGGGGTATAGAAGACTTAAACCGTGTTTTTGGTTCAGAGCCAATTAGTCCCATCATACCAAAATGAATTTTATATAAAATTATTTAACCTTATATATTTTTATGTTATAATATTATCTCTACCATGTACAATTGTTTATCAATATAAGCGAATACGAAGTACGTTACGTAAATTATTTATTGTTTTCTATGTACCCTACGTTTATTATCAAAACTGCATTATGGGTTTCACATCAATTTTATGTTCTAATAACACATATAATGATGTAGATATTATAAGTACATTATGTCTGTAAAATTATTATTATTATTATATTATATTATATATATTATAATTAATATATTTAAAATTATTTTCGAAGGCTACGCGTGTAACTCTAAAAATATTTAAAAAAAACTGTTCGCTACTGCTATACTCAAAATTTAACAAATTCCTCAGTGGTGGTGGATTTTATTATTATGTCCACATTACTTTTTGAAGTATTATGTTTTTTAAACAGACATAAAATATAATAACAAATGCAAATTTAAAGTTGGACTATTAAACGCTGGGTCGTTAGGTACACGTCATGACGAATTTCTAGCAGCTATGTCTCGTCATGATGTTGATGTAATGGCAATCAACGAAACGTGGTTGCGGACAGGTGAGGAGGGTCGCGATCCCGCTGTGCCCGGTTACCGACTTCGACACATACCTCGCTCACCGAGCGTACGTGCCCGCGGAGGTGGAGTCGGATTCTATATCCGACGTGGGATAACCGCACGCATTCTCGCGCACCCAACTTCACCACAGGTTGAACAGTTGTGGCTCGGACTTACTAGGTATATCTGGTAAGAAAACAGTTTGGGGAACTGCGTATAAGCCACCTTGGCTTTCTACAGATGAATTTATAGACGCATTATCAATCTCGTTGGAATCATTTAATTGGAGTCACAATATAATTTTACCAGGTGATTTTAATATTATTTATTCTAAAACTAATATGTATTAAAGTGATTTTAAAAAGTTTCAAACGTTTTTAACATGTTTTAAATTAAACCAATGTGAATAGAAAAGAATAGAATAGAATAAGTTATTTATTGTGCTAGTTGTAGGTTTGAGAGATTTAACATTATACAAGTAATTAAGTATCACCACAACCTGCCTAGATTAAGGCTTACAATATTATTAAAATTGAACATATAATCTATGAATGGAAAATTAAAATGGAATGTCAAAATACATGTAAGCTTATAACTAAAACGTAGTGATTTTAATGCTCTTTACTTAAAATAGAAAATAATATATTTCAAATGTCAATTAATTTAGAATGTAAGTTTGCAGCTCAAGTAATCTTTTAAGGAGTAAAAACATGTTTCGGTCAATAATTCTAATAATTTATTCTTATTTTCTTTTATTTGTAAATTTTTTAATTTGTCAGGTAAATTATTATATATTTTTGGTCCTAATGCATAAAAACTTTTTGAGAAAAAGGTTGTCCTAGATGTATGAAATGGCATAATAGTAACATTATTCTTTGTTTGCCTCGGGGGCCTAGCAATGTGCGAGTTAAAATAATGTAAATTACTTTTGACAAATAAGCAGGCTTGATATATATGTACAATGAGAGCCAATTTAGGATTCTTAATTTTACAAACAGAGATCTGCAACTGTCCGTTTGTTTGGCACCAAACATTGCCCTGAGACACTTTTTTTGCATACGAAACAATGGCAACATATTAACATCAGCCGCGCCTCCCCAATGTATGATACCATATCTTAAGTTGGTGGCAACGTATCCATGATAAGCAGTGAGTGCAGCTTTTTGTGAAACATTTTGTATTAATTTTCTTAGAGGATAAACAAATTTACTAATTTTACTTGTAAGATATTCGGTATGCGGTTTCCAGCTAACACATTCATCAACCAACACACCAAGGAAACGTATTTGTTTTACTCGCTCAATCAAATGCCCTTCATACTTAACATTAACAGTGTCTTGTTTCCGGTTTTAGGGAAGATAAAACTGTATATATTTTGTCTTATCTAGGTTTATGACAAGGTCATTAGATTTCATCCAATTGATAATATCAGACAAAGCTTCAGCAGTAACACATTCGTACGGTTTATTGCTATTATTTTTTATCATTACAGTAGAATCATCTGCAAAAAGGATCATTTCATGCTGCACATGTCTAGGTAGGTCATTGATGTACAACAGGAAGATAAGCGGCCCGAGTATACTTCCTTGGGGTACACCACACTTTACAAGCTGTGACTGAGATCGTACCTGCACTTCAGATCGATTTTCCTCATTAACATAAGAGATTTCTGTGCATTGAAATCGGTTATTTAAATATGACGATACAAGCCCAAATAAAGGTCCTCTGATGCCATACATATATTACTTTTGCAGAAGTTTTTCATGATTTACGTAAAAATTTCAAAAACTTTTGATATATCCATAAAAATAGCAGTTATTGGAACGCGATCGTCGAGGCATGCAGATATAATTTTTATCATATGATATATGGCTAGATTCGTAGATCTATCCTTTCTAAATCCGTATTGCTCGTCTGCTAGCAAATTGAATCGTTTACAATATTTATATATACTTGTATACATGATTTTCTCAAAAATTTTGGAAATGACAGAAACCAGACCAATTGGGCGATAATTTCTACAATCTCCTTTATCCCCTTTCTTGAAAATAGTTTAATTACTGTCATTTTTAGCTCATCAGGGTAAATCCCATTATTTATAGTTAAGTTCATAATATGACTAAGCGGCCGAGCAAACTGAAAATTACAATATTTTAATACTCTAGTGCTTATTTCATCGTGACCGACACTTGTTTTGTTTTTTAAGTTATTAATTATTTTAACTTTATGATCGGGAGTTGTTGGAATCATAAACAATGAATTTGATATACGTTCAATGTTATTTCTGTAATTTATTTGTTTGCAGTTCTGTACAGTATTCATAAATGTATCATTAAAAGCTTCTGCAATATGGTTGGTTATGTAATCTATAATAATGGATCTATAATAATAATAATGGATGGTTCAGTAATCCTTTTCCCTTTATAAGTTACACTCTTTAATATTTCTTTCGGCTTTGTGAAATTATTTGAATTTATTATCTTCCACGTAGATCGTGATATATTTTTAGACTTGTAGTTGTTGTTTTGAATGCGTTGTGATTTGTTAATAACTTTTTTTTAAAAGTGCTGTATATGCATTATATTTAGGTTTATCATTTTTAGATTTTAATTGAAAGTACATTTTCCTTTTGCGTTTACACGATGTTTTGATACCACTTGTAATCCAAAATGGTTTCCGCTGAGCTGAAACTCTAACCAGGTTGAACGGGAAGCATAATTCGTAAAAGAGTTTAATCAATTCATGAAACATATTGTATGCTTCGTTTTGATAAATATCATAAAAGGATAAACTTACCACATCTTTTGATAAACCAGTATCGCAAGCAGGAGTATTTTATTGTGATAGGATATTGCAATACTTGAGCAGTGTGGTCGGATAACCCTAAATGTAAAATTTTGCTTTTACACCCACGGCAGTTATGAATGATATTATCGATACACGTTCCACTTTGTAATCTAGTCGCATCCATGAATTCAATTTTAAAGTTATGACTCGACAAAACATTAATAAATACATTAGTTGTCATGCAATTTTTTAAAACATCAATATTTAAATCGCCACATATTATAGTTTTCTTAGTTTTATATTTACCAACCCTATCCAACAAAGTTTCAAGTTTTTCGAAAAAGGTAGAGATATTACTATAATTAGGAGTCCTGTATAAACAAATAATTATAACATTAAAAGACATAAGTTCAATAGCACAACATTCAAATACGGTACTGAGAGAGTTTCTTGTGATTTCAGGCAATTCTCGGTAATTAAGACCTCTTCGAGTCATAATACATGCACCTCCTCTTGCGTTTTTTCTGCAGTATATGGCATCTAAATTGTAGTTATTGCATACTAAATTTGTTTCATGTCCATTCTTTACAAAATGTTCAGTTAGACAAATTACGTCAATACAGTTTCCTTCGTTTGATAAATTCTCCAATATGATCTCAACATTATCCTATTTACCAAGCGCACCACATATGTTTTGATGCATTACATGTAGAAATTTACTTTTCTTGATTTTGAAAAAGTCATCATTTAATAATTTTTCATCCAAAACGATTTCACTAACACCTTGCTGAACTAATTTATCAGCTTGCGTCCCTTTGTTGAATTTATGGTGATTTATAGACAAATACGAAATCTCTATTTCTGATAGTAAACTCTTAAGATCTGCAAACAAAGCTCTCTGCCTTTATTGTTCACGGCACCAAGTTTACCAGAGAACATGTGATAATCATAGGTGAGATTCAAATTTGAATCTAGTAAAAATGCATATTCATGGGCTTTAATATTTTTGTACAGCAAATAGTTAAAGTTTTCGATTCTTCTATTAAAAAGATTTGTATCTCTAGCACATCTAAAAGTTGGTATGCAAATTACTATATTAGTGTGAGTGATGCATTGTATGGTTTGCCTCAAGCTCTCCACTAGTCTGTTATAATCTTGTGACATCTTGAAGTCATAATCTCCAATTAGGATAACACAATAATCTTGTAAAGTGTAATTAATCAGTTTTTTGTCATGGCCTTAAATTGAATCTAATATACCAGAATTTGTTTTTATATAATGACAAAATTCAAAATCTTCAGAGAAATAGTCTTTTGCAATGCCCTTTATATTATTTTTCTTGTTGCTGCTGATTATGCATAGCTTTCTAGTGTGATTCAAGGGTATCGGTTCATCAGTTCTGCATGGCTTACTTTTTTCCCCATTAATTTTTTTTATATTCATTTACGCGTACCTTGTGCTGTTTTTTATTCTGTGAATTATGGTTTTTATTTTCAATAATTTTAGGGGCTTCCTTATTTTCAACACTGTTAACTGAGTTTGATTCTACTTCATTAATGCTTTGTTATCTTTTTGTACTTGATACGCTCTTAATCTTAGATGATAATATACACACACATCTCTCAGGTTTCGACTTAAATTCGGCTATTTCTTTTTTTAATATATAGTTTTCTGATATAAAGTCTTCAATCTCTTTGTCTGCATTATCAAGTTTTCTTTGTAGTTCACATAATTTTTCATTTAATTTGCTTATACAATCTTTGGTATTTTTATCAGTCAGATCACTTCCACCTATGTTCACATGTGTTGGAGTTGATGGTAAAGAAGAGTATTCAAAGTTCTCGTCGACAGATAAGGAGCCAAATGAATTAGAAGCGTCTTTATTTGTAATTATTTTCTTACGTATACTAACGTTTCCGGTAGCCGTTTCTAAGCTCTCAGTTATAGGTGAGGACTGGTTTAGCATGCAGTCATTATCTTGTAATTTTTTTTACACATGAATTACACTGAAATTGTCTTCTTTTATTTGGACATTTTAAATAATATAATTTCGGTGAAATGATTGTACACTTCAAATGATAGTATTCATCGCAGTTGGAACAAATCAAAAACTCTTTATCAATGATTGTGTCATTACATGCCTTACATATTTTATCAGCCATTTCTTTAGTTTTTTTACCAATAGTCAGAAGAGGAAAAAAGAATAATACGAAAATTTTGCATGCACTAAAATAAAGTTCATGGACAATTCGAGAAAAGGAAAAAAATTAAAAATAAATTTTATCGAAACTTATAAGGAAATCGATCATTTCAAACTGTCCAGATGCAACAATTCCACTCATAAAATAGGAAACTATTTAGTTTAGTTATATAAAGCCTAAAATAAATTATAAATAAAATTAAAATGAAATTAAAATTAATTATATAATGTTTTCACCGGGTTTGGAACTTGCGCCATGCGTTTACAGCACACGTTGCGACATATGAGCCAAGTCGCTTTAATAATATATAACGAAACAAATGGTCCGTATATGATTAACTTATTCGAAAGATTTGATGGTAGTTATTAATAGAAGTTATTGATTTACACTAATAACTATTTCACTTAGCTCATTGATTTGAGTAGAAAACGTTTTTTCGTACACTTATCACAATAGTCGATTTCACGATAGTTCACTTTTAAGTATGTTAACTTGAATTTTAGTCACACAAATCTTGCGAATTCACTCAATACCGACAGTACCGTACAATGTTTTCTTCAATATTAAGTCCATAAACAAAGTTGAAATAGTTCACCAACATTGTCACATGAAACTTAAACAATTAATTACATTTCGGTTGAGATTTTAGCCCGTCTGGGAAACTATAAATATTAAATTATGTTAACAATTAGGCCGCGTTCCAACGACACCGTGTATTCGTTACGCTTTCGTAACGGAATATACACATTTTACATCGCACAGTGAAACTATAATCGATATAATATGCACTGACATCGAAAAATACGAGGTTACGGTGGATTATATATACAACTTAGGCAACCACGCGTTTGTTACATGTTTATTAAATATTACGATAAATAAACCAAGACCTATCTTAGTAAATAGTAGACCACTTAATTAAACGTAGATAAATTAATATCAAACAAAGCGGTCTAAGTGGTCTTTGAAAGTTCCAAGCTGTCGTATTCAGTTATTTCGGGGTAGCTTTAGGTATGCAGCCTCAAAATGCTAGAACGATTTACCACCCCCACTGCGTGGTTTGACATCATTATTAGTTTTTAGAAAAAAATACAAAATTCATGTTCTCAATATACAAAACGTATATAAATATTATTTACAGCTGCCACCAAACAGACATAATATACCTACTCATAATTAGCAAACGTCACATGTAGGTTCTAGTAAATTTTTAGTAGTATGTAATAGAAGTAGTAATAGTATTAGATTCTATAATTATTATATTGTTGGTAATAAATAATTTGCTATGTTTGTTATTATAAAATCAGCAATATCTGCATCTCACTTTTTTAATTTTTCTTTTTTACTCACTATGTGTTTACTTGTGGTAGGTGCAACAAGTGTAGCGTCGTAATAGTTGTACTGGTTGTTGCATATTCGACCGTACGTTACTCACTATAGGGCGCACTGAAAACCAGCTTCGTGGATAATACCACGAAATAATGCTGAGTGTAGCCCTTTTATACCAAACCCACACACATACTCAAATTTTGATTGTAATGATTTTATTTATGTTTTAATTTTGTTTTGATCTGTATTTATAAGTTTTTAGTGCATAATATCTTTTGTAACATGTGTGTTGGTGTTTGATGTAATAAATAATTTTTCTTTCTTTCTTTCTTCCTGATCCATACTTATAATTAAGCCTGTAACCCTTGCGGGATAGGCAGAACATCAACGGATTACTTAATATCGCCTGCGAGGTTATCGCCTGTTCTGTGAATTACAATGCACCAAAACGTTTGAATAAAATCAGCTGGTGAATTTTATGTTTTTTATCGCTCTCTTCCCGGTCCTGCGTGGAAAAATACGGATGCATACAGTTTTTATCTTAATTTTGGTAAAAAGACATAATAATCCAGATATTCTGACCTTCTGTGTTTGTCCATCGTACCGTCGTCCGTCTTGTAGAATCACGGTGGCGCCACCTAGCTGAATTTAATTTTGCAACATATTCGATTTTCCCACGGGAATGATATGTTTTTCCGCTAAAAAGTAGCCTATGTCACTCTACAGCCACCGGACTATCCCCATACAAAAAATCATGCCATTCCGACGCTCTGTTATGACGTGAAAGAAAGACAAACAAATCGGCGATTTATTGAAAATGGGCCAGATTAGGAGTACCCTTAACCGACGAGCGTGTATGCGTAGATATATGGATGTTAAGGAGGCGAGAGAGGTATGTCAGGATCGTGCCAAACGGAAGTCCTTAGTCTCTGCTTACCTTCTGGGTGACGGGCGTGAGTGTTAGTGTGTGTTTGTGGAGATTTGAAATTCGTCGGTAACATTTGAAGTCATTCAAATAATATCAGTTATACATTTTAGCACACTATGTATAAAAGCGTTTTCAATGGAACGGTAGCAACCTAAGCAAATTTTACCTTTAATTAATTTTCTGTTCAACAGAAAATAATCGGAGTAACTT
The DNA here is from genome assembly GCA_033319125.1 of Parnassius glacialis. NCBI lineage: Eukaryota > Metazoa > Arthropoda > Insecta > Lepidoptera > Papilionidae > Parnassius > Parnassius glacialis. The sequence goes on along the minus strand of JAVANC010000001.1, from coordinate 52,888,176 downwards.
TACTATCGGTCTGGTTATTAATAACCTAGAAATTTAATTAACTAAGAGCGTTCCTTTAACAGGAACCAATTTAATTAATATTGAACATTACGGGCTGGTTCTTGTGATTTGTATGGGGATCGTAAAATTTCTAGTGATTTGTACGGGTATTGTAAAATTGATACATTCATCTACGTCTACAGTCCATTAATCTGTAAAGGTTATAGATACCTATATACGTATAGTAAATATTGTTTAGGCTTACTATATACACCTTTGAAATCACACTCTTAATCTCACGGAGGTTATACGGAAAATAAAGCTGCATTCTTCAGCTGAGTAAAGACAACCAGCAAGAAATATACAGATGTCCAAATGCATACGACGAGCCTTACGCAACCTAAATACAGCTCGTGTTGAAGAAGTGATTGAATGGAACCAAGACTCCAAAGACTTTGCTTGAGATCCGTTAGCCGAATAGAGTTGATGAAATGCTACCACAGACTTTGGAAGCGTAATTTCCGAGACACCTGAGACATTAAGTGGAATTGTTAAAGATAGGGCGAAGCTTTTGACTTTCAAGAAGTGCTTTGTAAAAGCCAATTTTCAATACAAATACTAAACGTTGACTTTGACTTTGACTTTAACTGACTGTACACATCGTCAATGGAGCCACTTGCAAATGTGTGTAACGATCCAAGAGCAAGTCTTATCCGACACTATTCTGATGATATCAAAATTTGAATGGTTTTCCAGCACCTTAAAAATGGCAAACCCCGGGAGAGCGTAGAATTATACCGGAGCCACTAAAAGTAGGTGAAAAAGTGGTAATGAAATTCCTTCATAAGCTCTTAAATTCCTTCCTATGTAATGACGCATCCTACTTCAGAGGCTTGGAGTAGAAGTAGGGTGGATTGTTTTTAGAAATACACCAACACTTTTTGAAGAAATACAGACTGTTTTCCCTTTGAAGCCGCATCAACGTGCTGATTTCGAAAGTCTCACGCAGTCTCACTTCTCGCATATACACTTGACGACGGAACCTTTTAAACAAGCTAATTTCCTATAAGAATTAATAACATTAGATCAAATTATTTAAAAGATTGAAGACCTTCTGCCACTTTTTCCTGTGTGTGTTGATTATGAGAAAGCTTTTGACGTTACTTACTATATTTCCTTCAACGGAACAAAGTTCACTGTCGGTATATCGAAGTTTTTTTTTATGGGATAAGGGTGAAAAACGAGCACACAGTCCACCTGATGGTAAGTGGTTGCTGCGGCCCATAGACATCTACATCTATCCTTTGTTTCAGATCAAAATGCAGATGCTTTTTCACCCGTGAGGACTAGGATGGAATGCCTCATTTCCAGTAAAAAGGGCCTCCGGCCACCTGCACTCACCAAGCGAAACGCAGAGGTAAACCTCTACTTCACGCTGGTATTCTGTGAGGTCGTGGTACCACCCCGGTTCGAGCCGGCCCATCCGTGCGACAGCAAAAGCTGCCACCTGGCTCTACCACTGTTATAAGTGCTGCATTTTTTGTACAGCAGAGCTACGATTGCAATTGGAGCCTAAAACTAGAATACGATAACTACCTAATTGCAGAGAGGTGTAAGAATCGAAGATGTCATATCTCCGAAACCCTTCAATGCTGCATTGGAAGACGTCTTCAAGTGAAGTCCGCCAACACGCGTTGGGGCAGCGCGGCGGACATCTCCTTGCCCTAAAACCCTTTCAAAAATACTCTTCTTTTTGGGCCGGCGTATATTGGCTGTAATTTTATTATACTTTATTTGATAAAAAGTCTACTAATTCGAGCAACTCTACTATTACAGACACGAAATATAGCCATTATTATTATAAAAATCCAACCAAATAGCAGGCAATATCAGACAGTAAATACACTAGTAATTACCTATACAAGTAGAAGCGTAATTAGAATGAACCTACCGTATTTTTTAAACATCTCTCTACTATAGTATGTGCCAAATCGATTGAGAAAAACGGACAATGACCTTTCGGTCGTTTAACCAGGGGTTACAAACCTTCAATATATAGGCACATTTTATATGTAGTACTTTCTTTATTTATAATGATTTTTTTATAATGATTGATATAATATATATTTATTAACTATTATTAAAAAGTTATGTGAAAGATCGCTGTAGAAGAAAAATCATCTATTGTTATAAAGTACTTTATTCATTTAACAACAAAAAACATTAATTTATAACACATATAAAGATTCGAGTGATAACGACACCGAATAATTACGTACTTATGCAAAAGATAAAACTTTATTTTTAATATTATATAAGAACTTTATTTTTATTCGGTGCAATCATCACTCGTATCTTCACTTGATGAACTATCTGTAACATTAATTATAAAGCGATCTGCAGTTTGGTCAATTCTATCATCCATGCCACGCATTTTTTGTTCAACCTTAAGGACATGCTGAACACAGTTTTTCCATTTATCTGGCGTTGTATTTCTCTCAAATATCTGGTACGCCACAGAACTATCTCTGGGCGATCTATTAGACCACTTTTTCTGTTTCTCTTTATATATTTGAATTTTAAATGGCGCAACACACGTCGCAGGGAAGTTTTGCTCAAGTTTGGCAACTGGTCATCTTGATTTATACTGAGCAAAATTTTGTCTAAAGTCGGTAATTCTCCTGCAAGAAAGAACTGATGCACTTTCGCTCTTATAGCCGATTTATCAAAATCGTCCAACTTGTCAATTACAGACTTTTTTCTTTTATTAATTATTCCCTTTTCTGGTTTTTTATGGGAATCTCTATACACGCTTAATACGCGATATATAGTGCTCTTGCTGACTCCTGAGATCTCCGAAACCTTTTCTACCATATTAACGTTTGAAGGATACACGTCTTCGGGCCAGGTGTTTTTGACATATTTGTATACATTAATGATAATCTCTTGTTCCCCGACCGACAAAGTGGTAGGTTTTCTCTTTTTTACTGGTGACGTTAAAGGTGCTCCAGAAGATGGGCCTGTAAATAAATGACAAAAATATACTACCATAGTACTACATCACATAAATACATATTGTTTTAGAAAATAAATACCACATGGTCACATAAAAAGAGCGCTTTAAGAAATAGAAAGGCTACGTCGTCGCATTTGTACCTATTTGTACGTACCTGCTATGTTTATTATGGGTCGGCGACGTCTCTTTCCACTTGATGTTGAAGGACCGGGTCCTTCACCAAATTCTCCTGAACTCATGTCGATTTAGTAACGACCGTCACAGTAAAACTAATATAACAGATTCAAAAAACAAAAACTTAACGATATAACAAATTTAACAGTAAAAACTCAACTAAAACAATGCAATGAATGCTATGAATTACCCGAGACGTACACACGCAAGCGCTATCCGAACACGAATGAAAACAAAATGGCGGACCGGCCCAAAAAAGGTGACGCATCTCTGGCTGCCATTGTCACGTTTCTTTTAGAACGAACTGACGTAACGCGCGTTTTGTTTATTTTAAAGGGATGAATTTGCAAAAGCTCAATATGGTGATTATATTGCTTCAAATATTTTTTTAATATGAAACTGTTATTAAATGAATTGCTGCGTTACTTACCATAAATTGAAATATAAAATATAACACATTTTTCGCGATGTACCGTAAGATTTTACTATGTTTATAGGAACCACAGACAATATTATTTAAGAAACAAAAAAACAAAACATATGTGCTGACCTAGAAGTGGGAATAATATCAATATTTAAATATTGTTATCACATCTAAATTGAGATTTTGTAAGTTACGCCTTTTGACACTCGGCTCATATCTGAGGTCATTGTCCGTTTTTCTCAATCGATATGGCACATACTATAGTTACAAGCCTTTTGTAAATATAAATATTGATTTCTTATATTCACAGAAATAAAACGAATTTAATCGCATAAATTCATTTAATATAAATATTATGTAACAATTTTGAAGTCCCTTGATAATTCATAATCAAAATATTTTTATACGTGGTAGAGACACGCTGTAGCTAGACATCATGATAACAGAATACATATCTAATATATTAAAATTAATTTTTGTTTCTTCGTATTTTATGAGCTGCCATACCGTTGCCATCAGATTGCCTTTAAACTTTGTCAACTTATTATGGCTTGCACTTCTGCGGAGGTTATAAGCATAGTACAGTTAACTTATAATAGGTGGCGCGCGTGTTGTACCAACTTAAAAGACATACATCGGTTCAATGATTTTTATACGTGATAGAGCCATGCTGTAGCTATATTAGTAGTATAGTTGTAGCACGAATGGGTTGACTCGACCGGGGAAGGGCGTGGTCCTTCCCCGGTTTCACAGAATACCAGCGTAAAATAGCAGCTTCACACTGCTGTGTTTCGTATGGTGAGTGTAGAGAACCTGAGACTATTTTTACTGGAAAAGAGGCATTCCAACTTAGTCCTGACGGGTGACAACGCATCTGCATTTTGAGTCTTTATTGAGGATAGATGTAGATGTCTATAGGTCACAGTAAACACTTACCATCAGGTGGACTGTGTGCTCGTTTGTCACCTTATCCTGTAAAAAAAAAACGACGGGTTGCACTCCGGGAGTGCCGTCAGAAGTGAAAACTTGAATATTAACGTGGTGCATTTTTGATATTTTGGAATGACGGAGATTATTTATTATTATCTTATTTCATTTATTTTCATTCGAAATTATTTTTTTTGGTAAACCTACACCGCACATGTGCTTATTGTAATGTTATGAAAATATAGGTTAATGCTATAAAGTATAAACATATTACAAATATTACATCTATAATGTGTAAGTACATATGTATCTATATTAATAATTTATTCAAGCAGTACAGTAGACTCGATCGAAACCTTATCTTAATAATCAAATTATATTAATTAATAAATGAAAATTAATTAAACCTAACTTACTTCCTCTCCTACGCCGCGCCGGCTGTCTACTTTCCGTCCATCTTACGAAATTTCGATCAGGACACGTGACCTGACGCGAGTTTAACATTTTTTACCCATTACAAAAAATTGCACAACGCCGCTAAAGAAGTTTTCACTTCAAAAATATATATTATCACTCCCAATTAAAAATGTAACTCTTCCAAATTTAAAATAATTTTCGACAATTATTTTTGTGCGGCTATAACGCGCCTGGTACCAGCTACTATATATCTAATAATTTCAATTTTTGCATGTCTGGTGAATAAAAAAAATATGATAACAACCCCCCCCCCCTCCTCGCCCCCTCCTTTTATTAAACATAAATGGTCGTCTGATGTAAATATAAAAACAATTTAGGTAACCAAGTTAATAAAATATTAATCTTTCCCAAGGATCTTTCTAAAGGTTCTATATGTGGTAGAGCCATGCTGCTGCTATATTAGAAGTATAGTTGTAGCATAAATGGGTCGGGTAGACCGGGGATAACTACGCTCTCACATAATAGTCATCATCATCATCATCATTACAGGCCTTCACAAGTTCACTGCTGAACATAGGCCCCCCTAAGGAATGTTACAAAGCACGGTCCTAGCCACCTGCACCCATCAACTTCCTGCAGATCTTACCAGGTCGTCATTCCAACTAGTGAGGGGACGCCCCAAACTTCGTCCGCCGGTATGAAGCTGCCACTCGAGAACCTTTCTTTCCCATCGGTTGTCGGTTCTTCGAGCTATATGGCCGGTCCTTATTAATCCGTTGGACTATGTCGGTTACTCTGGTTCTACTGCGGATATCCTCATTCCTAAGTTTATCACGCAGAGAAACTCCGAGCATAGCCCTCACCATAGCTCGCTGAGCGACCTTGAGCTTCCTCATACGACCAGCAGTGAAGGACCACGTCTCAGTTCCGTATGTCATCACTGGCAACACGCACTGGTTGTACAATTTCGTTTTAAGGTTTTGAGGTATGTCTGATGACAAGATGTGTCCTAGCTTCCCGAACGCTGCCCAGCCGAGTTGAATCCGTCTATTAACCTCTCGGTCGAAGTTGGACTTACCTAGTCAGACTATTTGTGCCAGGTAAACATACTCGTTAACGACTTCGAGCTTAGTGCTCCCAACAACTACCGGCATAGGTGTGACATGGACAATAAACATAATCTTTGTTTTGTCCATGTTCATCTTAAGACCTATCCGTTGGGAGACACTATTGAGGTCATTGAGCAGAGCGTTTAGGTCCTCCAGCGATTCTGCCACAAGGACTATATCGTCGGCAAATCGAAGGTGAGTGATGCACTCGCCATTGATGTTAATACCGTATCTTTTCCAGTCCAGAAGCTTGAAAACGTCTTCCAATGCAGCGGTGAAGAGTTTCGGGGATATAACATCACCCTGTCTTACACCTCTCTGCAATTGGATAGGTTTCGTATTCTGGTTCTGTACTCGGACAGCCATCGTTGCTTTACTGTACAAACACTTCAGCACTTCGATATACCGACAGTCAACTTGGCACCGCTGAAGGGACTGCAGCACCGTTCAAATTTCGACGGGATCAAAGGTTTTCTCATAGTCCACATACGCCAGACATAGTGGCAAATTGTACTCCTCGGACTTCTGTAAAATTTGCCGAAGGGTATTAATGTGGTCTACGGTGCTAAAGCCCTTTCGGAAACCGGCTTGTTCGGGAGGCTGGAAGTCGTCAAGTCTGTGCGCGAGACGTTTCGTAATGACTCTCGAAAACAGCACGTAGACGTGGCTCCGAAGAGAAATCGGTCTGTAGTTCTTCAAGAGAGCGTTGTCACCTTTCTTGAAGAACAAGACCACCGCACTTCTGCTCCACGCCTCCGGTGTAATGCCACCATGGAGGACGGAATTAAAGAGCTTCTGAAGGACTTCAAGTACCGGTCTTCCACCCGCTTTCAGAAGCTCCGCTGTAATTCCATCCTCGTCTAGGGCCTTGTTGTTTTTAAGGTGCTGGAGAGCCATTCTAATCTCGCTCAGACTGACGTCCGAGCTATCTTTGGAATAGTGTCGGATAAGACTCGCTCTTGGATTGTCACTCACACTTGCGTGTGACTCCTGACGTGTACAGCTGCCCATAGAACCTCTCAATTTCACTCAAAATCTCAGGTGCCCCGGAAACGATGCTGCCACATTCGGTCTTCAGCTTTTACAGTTGGCTCTTTCTGGCACACAGATCTCTGGCAAAGACTTTGGAGCCTTGGTTCCGCTCGATCGTTTCTTCAATACAAGCTGTATTGAAGTTGCGTAAGTCCCGCCGCATGCATTTGGAGATCTGTCTATTCAGTTGCCTGTATGCTGTCAAATCTGTTGAAGAATGTAGCTTCATCTTTCGTCTAACAGCCATGAGATTAAGAGTGCGATCGGAGAGTTTTTGTGTTCTTCTGCGGCGGGTCTTGCAGAACTTAGCTCCGACTACATGAACAGTTTTTCATAACGTCCACTTCATTGCAGTCTTCTAGGCACTGAAAACGATTTTGTAACTCGAGCTGAAAGGTTTCGGGACTTTGGAACAGAGCACGAGGGGGACGGAGCGTTGACTTCATTAGACGAAAGCTCTCCAACTTAACGTTTTGGTTCAGTGTGCCTCTAACCATTCAGTGACCACTACCAGTTTTCGCCCTCGCGATCACGGAGACATCACTGAACAGTTGTTGTCTGGTCGTCATAATGAAGTCGATCTCATTTTTTTGTCGAACCGTCGGGGCTCGACCGGGTCCGGGTCGGGTTTTGGAGGAATGCATGGCTCTAGAGATATCCTCATACATTTCCTCCACCTCTTCATCGGGGTGTGCCGAGGTTGGTGCGTAAACTTGTATGACCTTCAGCGAATACCGTTTGGTGATTCTGAGTATACGCAACCCTCGTCGACACACTCCCGATCTTTACAACGTTGTTAATGAGAGACTTGTGGACGATAAATCCGACACCTCCTTGGGACAGATGGTCGCCCTCCAGGTGATAGAGCAAGTTGCCGGATTCGAGGATTACCGTGTCCTCCCCCTCTCTTCGGACTTCGGATAATCCTATAATATGCCAGCGCAACTTGTCTATCTCTTCTTCCATCTCCACGATCTTCTCGTCAGTCATCAGGGTGCGTGCGTTGTACGTTGCCAGTTTGAGTCGTCTAAGGTGGCAACCGAACCTCCACCGGAGATTCCTAGCACCCCCTGCCCCGCCGTTACCATGGTCGCCACCGTAACCAGGAATAGCGGGGCAGCCGGGAACTGGGGGCCGTCTGTTTGTTGCTTTAATCATTGGGGGGTATTTGCCATAGTTGCCACGCTTGGCGAGCGGGTTGGCAACCGCAGTTTTTTTTATTGTAATTTTGGCTATTATCAGGAAGATGCTGCTGCCCATCTCCTGCCTGTTTCCCTTTGTCGCCTTTTACGGCACCCACGGGAGGATATGGGGTAGTGGATATTCTTGACCGCCACTACACAGCAATTTGGAATCAGTTCCAAGTAATTTAAATTAGAAAATGAGACAATAGAGGTAATCTATAGCAGTTATAATAACCTAAAAAATTTAGAATGTGGCTTACAAATCTTTAATTGTATGACTCCACAGAAAGATAATGAAAATTGTTTACACCTTGTGCGTCAAAATATACAAGGCATGATAGACAAAGAGCTAGAAATTGAGTTGTTCTTAAATAGCAACAATATTCATATTTTATGTATTACTGAACATTGGTTAAAAGCTTATAATTTAATGTTTAACTTCAGTAATCACCAGGTGGTCAGTTCTTTCAATAGAGATACGGTTTTAAGAGGTGGCTCCTTAATATTAACTAATAAATTATTATCATGTAAAGAACGTAAAGACATTTTGAGCCTCTCTGTTGAGCGAACTGTAGAAATGTCATGTGTTGAGTTTGAGCACCTCATTGTTGTGAGCGTCTACAGACCCCCATGTTATACATATGATACTTTTGAAAACATTGTGGAGTAAGTTTTTGCTAAGCTTAATAAACAGAATAAATCTGTTGTAATATGTGGAGACTTTAATATTAATCTCCTAGAAGCATCCATCAATATTAAATGTAGATCATTGTTTAAATCATATGGTCTTTTCAATTTGGTTATAGAGCCAACGCGTATTTCTCAATTTTGTGCAACATGTATAGATAACATTTTTACAAATGTGAAGCCGTTGCGTAAATGTATAATTCAAAAATTAAGTTCTGATCACTGTGGACAAGTAGTTTCATTACCTTATGTTCACAAAAACCAAGTAGATGCGTATGTTGTGTCTGTTCCAGTAAATGCACGTCGCTTGGAGAAATTTAGAAGTAACATAATGAAAAAACTTCCATCACTTTCATACCAAAATGGTCCTAATTTTTGGTATGGAACATTATTAAGGTTTAACGTTAATAATCAACATTTAAACGGAAATAAAACTAAATGTATTAAATTTACAAGAACGAATGTTAAAAATCTGGGTACCAATGTGTTTTTAAATAGGGAAGAACTGAGCCCTGCTGAATCCACTGTTTTTCTTGGCATAACTCTCGACGTAAAGCTTCAGTGGGGCCTCCATATATCCAAACTAGCAAGCAGACTATGTTCTGCAGCCTATGCTCTAAAAAAGATTAGAGGTCTCACTAGTGTCAAGACAGCTAGATTAGTTTATTTCAGTTATTTCCATAGCATAATGTCTTATGAGATTTTGCTATGGGGAAATGCGGCTGTTTCAGAAACTATTTTTGTTTTACAGAACAGGGCCATTAGAGTTATTTACAAGCTAAAACCGAGAGAGTCTCTTAGAGATAAATTTAAAGAAATAAATATATTAACTTTGGCCTCTCAGTATATTTACGAAAATGTAATGTATGTTCACAAAAACAAAGGTAGTTTTAGTAAAAAAGTGATGTACATTCTGTAAACACTAGGAACAAACACAAGCTAGTGATATCAGTTTATCGACTCCATAGAGTCAGTAATTCATTCTTGGGGCCAATGTATACGCTATTACAACAAGGTCCCGGAAAGTGTACAGGCTCTCTCTATTAGCAAGTTTAAATGTTTTTTTTAAGTTGAAACTGTATAAAAAGAGTTATTATAGTATTTATGAATACATGGTTGATAATAACCCCTGGGAATGAGGTGATCGCTTCCAAGCTGTTTCTAAAATAAAATTTGTACTTATATAGTTCGTAAATCGTATAATCTTGTTAATTTATTCTTAAAACCAACACGTATTGCTGGGCCTAGTGCGACCTGTATAGATAACATTTTTACAGAAGTTAAGCCCTTGCATTAATCAATTAATCAAAATTTAAGTTCAGATCACTGTGGGCAGTTGGCATCATTGCCTGACATACACAAGAAACAGAAAAATCAGAAAGTTGTGTTTGTTCCAATAAATGAACATCGCTTGGAGAGGTTTAGAAGTAATATAATAAAAAGACTTCCATCACTTTCGTTTAAAAATAGTGCTGATCATTTGTATGGTACGTTATTTAAAATTATAACTTGTGAATTTAGTAGGATATTTGCTTCTATAAAATTCTCTTTTAACAGTCGAAAATCATTTATTGAATGGGTGACAGTAGGAATTTATAAAATGAGGTGAAAGTTATACGAGCTTTATAATGACAGATCATATTATAATAGTATTGGTATATTTAGAGATAATGTAAAAACATATTTTAAAATATTTATAAAAGTTTGCTCCACAGCTAAGGCTTTACATTCAAGTAACAAAATTAAAACTGCATCTAACAAAATTAAAATGACCTGGAGAATAATAAATAGTGAAACGGGCAAGGTCAAACCGCGCAACTTGGATTTTCTATTGAATATTAACAATAATTTAACTCGAGTTGATCAAGAAGTCGCTATGGCTTTTGAGAAACATTTTACTGATGTTCCTTTTTTGACTAATAAATCATTAAATTCTTATCCTACTGTCGCCGAATCATTGCTTAAACAAAATGTAAAGGCTTGTTCAAATACCTTTAAATTCCATAGAGTGCTGATGATATCGTTAAATATTTTAAAATTATTGATGTTAAAAAAACGGCAGACTTAAAGGGGAACCCCTAGAAATGAGGTGGTCGCTTCCAAGCTGTTTCAAAAATAAATTTCGTACTTATATAGTTTGTACAACCATTATTGTTAAATTTGCTTTAAAAAAGTCCCGCTGGATTTCTTGCTGGTTCTTCCCAGGACAGAAGTTTTGTTCCGAACCAGTGGTAAAGTAAAAAATGACTTCCAATAAAAGTTACTTTTTTTCAATAAGAACAGTTAATCGAGTTATACTTAAGCTGCTGACATATACAATTTTTCACGCACACTAACATCCTTGCAATTGTCTTATACACACTACAATATTGAGATGCCGCATTCACGGAGCTGTCATTTTCAGGTAGTGCGGTATCTAGTCAGAACGCGCCTGACCTATCAATAATCTAAGTGTAGACGTCTATTGGCCACAGAAGTCACTTCACATCAGATAGACTATGTGTTTGCTTGTCACCGCTATTCTTTAAAAAAATATTAAATTACATTAAGACACGCGTACAAATACGCATTATTAAATCATGGATAGACGACCTGATGAAGCATACGTGGTGTCGGTATTTGAAAGTGAACATAGTATGGTTTAGGCCCGTGTCTGCTTAGGTCAGGCCTATGTTCAGTAAGTGGCCGATTAGTGGCTTTGTAAGAATATCGTCTATCCTATACCATCCGCCTCTTGCGACACCAACACAAGTAGACGCCCATATAATATACTTATCTATCGTAGATTATGAATTAAACACAATTTCCAAAGTTGTTTTCCTTGTACATTAGTAATGTAGATAGACTATGCCAACAAAGTAGAAGTAATGCTGGGTAATTTTATTCAAATTAAACTCAGTGAATTTGCAGAAATCTTTAAAAAGGGTATTACAAAGATTGAGATATTATGTTAACAATAAAAACAAGACAAATATCCGACAGTATTTCCTTAAAATATTCAAAACGCAAGATAAAATATATTATTTTATTTCTATAAGAGTAACATTACTTCTTTTTATACGTGGTAAACCATGTTGCAGCTATATTTGTAGTATAGTTGTAGCACGAATAGGTCGGCTCGACCGGGGAAGGGCCACGCTCTCACGGATACCACGTGTGGTGAGTGTAGAGAACTGAAGACTCCTTTTACAGGAAATGAGGCATTCATCTTAGTTCTGACAGGTGATAACGCATTTGTATTTTGATTCGTAGTCGAGTATAAATGTAGATGTCTATGGGCCACAGCAACTACTAACCATCAGGTTCACTTTGTGCTGGTTTGTCACGCTTATCCTATAAAAAAATTAAATAAAGCAGTAATTTATTATTTCACTGACATTGTTAAACGAATACACAGACTGATTATTGATGTAAAATTGTTGCTATAACCCATAAATACTTATATTGCTCCTCCTATATCTTCGATTGATGATCTAAATGCGGATGTGTTTCCACCCCAGAGGGCTGCAACGGAGTGCTTTATTTCTTAAAATATGTCTCGGGTTTTCCTCACAAATTATACGCTATATAGAAGCCTTTTATATGCTGATATTCTTGGGTGAGAGCGTGATTCTTATCTGGTTGAGTCGACTTTTCAACCCCATTAACATTCTAATAAATAAAAATTAATTACGTCGAATAGAAATAAAATAAAATAACAATAGTGCCCCCACTAGATGGACTAATGACCTAATAAGGTATGCAGGATTTGAAAAACTGTAATGATTATAATGATCCTTATATAATCCATTTAATAAAACTCTGAAAATTTCACTTTTTTTCTACAACTTTTTTTAATAATAATTATAGTAATTAATACCAGCATCCTCTGTAATAATTCAAATAAATATTTTATACAGAACAAAAATGTATAAAATAATAAATTTAGACTTTAGTTATTACTAGTTTAGTATTTGCTCACTGTTTGTAAACTTGATACGTACTTAAAAGCGTGTCCAATTACCTCAGGATAATAAGTCTCTTACTATATAAGCGAATGAGTTACTCACATTTATGTCATTATGTACATTGTACGCATCACAATAATACATCGAAATGTTAATTCCGGCGTTAATTTTATTAATAGTCTTAGTGCTTAGTTACACTCATTACTTTGGAAAATATAACGAAAATTACTGGAAACGACGTGGTGTTCCCTTTTATCCAAGGAATAAAATCTGGGGTCCATATTGGGACTTCGTTTTTGGTGAGCGGGCGTTTTTTGAAGTACTTGGTGACATTTACAAAAAATACCCTGATGCACCCGCCGTTGGTTTTGGTTCTGTAAGTACTCCGACAATACTCGTCAAGGATGCTACAAACATACGGCATATTGTGCAAGTGGATTTTGAGTCCTTCTATCACAACGGAGTTGAAATACCAGCAGGAGACCGTTTGGCTGATAGTATTCCGTTTATGAACGGCAAGCGGTGGAAGCTAATGCGGCAAAATATGACACCTTTATTTAGTGTCGCCAAACTCAAGAATATGTACATTGTTATGGACAAAAGTGCGCAAGACTTTGTAAAATATTTGAATGATCACCCAGAGAAGTTAAAAGGAAATGCATTTGAAACCCTCTCTACTTTCTGTAGTGCAGCAATTGGCGCTTCAATATTTGGTATTACTACAGAGTCCATCTTTGATTCACCTTTTCTACGCATGGCCCAAAATGCAGTGGTGCCTACATTTTGGACAAATTTAAGGTTTTCACTTCTACTCGTCAGTCCGTGGTTATTCGGAAAGTTGAAACTAGCGTTATTCGCAGAGCATGAAACATTTTTCATCAATGCTGTAAAACAGTTGATACGACAAAGGGAAAAGGATGGTGTGAAGAAACCTGATTTTGCAGACATATGCGTAAATTTGCAAAAGAAAGGAGAGATAAAAGACGAAGAAACTGGAGTCAGCATTGAACCCACTGATGAGCTTATGGCGGCTCAAGCATTTTTCTTTTTCATAGCCGGTGTTGAACCAAGTGCATTAGCTTTGTTTTGTACGTTAATTGAACTAGGTCGTAATCCAGAAATATTGAAGAGGGTTCATGATGAAATAGATGATATTTTTAAGAAGTATAATAACAATCTGACTTATGAGTGCCTGTCTGATGCAAAATATCTTGAAATGGTTCTGAATGAAGGCCTGAGAATGTATCCTCCTATTGGTTTACTCGGAAGACAATGTGTAAAAGATTCCGTACTACCCGTAGGGAATATCAAAATAGAGAAAGGAACAAAAATATTATTTAGTCCTTTTGATGTTCAACGTGATCCGAAACTCTTTCCAGAACCTGACAAATTTATTCCGGAAAGATTTTCACGTGAATCCGAAGCATTTACAGATCATGCTTTCATGCCTTTTGGAAGAGGAATGAGAGTCTGTATTGGAGAAAGATTTGCTAGAATTCAAATAATGACTGGTTTCATATATCTTCTTCGATACTTTACTATAAAAGCTCACGTTCAAGGTTATGAAGTTAAGTTTAAGAAAGAACAGTTTCAAGTTAGACCCTCGAATGCTGATGTAGAATTTATACCAAGGAATATCGAAGTAAAACCATAAAAGAATCATATAATACCAATTTTATAAGCAGTGTTGCATTTATATGTATAGTATAAATTTCAATTAAAGCTGTTATAATATTTCATTTTCTAACTATGCAATGTAATTCAAAAATTATATTGTGTGCAGATCTATACTTAAAAGTTTTAAGAATGGTGTTCATATTACACATTTTGTTTTATTTAACATACATTTAATTTATACCAATAACTACAATGTTCATACATATAATAAATCATATAATATTTCGTAGAAAAGACGAGTCCAGTGGACTAAATAAAGAATGCTGAAACCAACTTAAGGTACGGGGACCTAATTCTGAGGGGTTTTTAAATTGGCTCTATATTTCGAGGTATTCAGAATTACTGCGTTTACTCTTTTTACTTCAAATTCTTTTATTGAATTGATAATATAACTTTGTTTAGTTATACATTTTAAAACATTTGGTTAGTTTTGCGTCAGCAGCTGGTCTGAACCCACGTTTCATACATTTTGAACCTTGTGCACGTGAGTACCATGTATTTTTAAATAGTAATTTTTGTACCGTGTGTGTTATACTTTGAGATAAACTATTTCATAGCCTATATTTTTGATCGGAAACTCTAAACTTTTCTATATTTTCGGTATAAGTCAAGGCGAAAATATATCTTGAAATTTGTTTTATATGTTGACGGACAAATACCGCGGAATAGCGATTCCAGATACCGTGAAACCTGGCAACTTTACCATTTTTGGGAGAACTTAAAAGTTTAGGACCAATTTCCCAACAATAAATTAAACACATTCTAACAATAAATAGACAAAAAACTCAAAAATAGAATATGGCTAAGTTAACCTCACTTTGTAGCAACTTTGCCATCAGGATTTATAGTGAAAATAATAGGATTTGACTTCAAGTTTCAAGGTAAGTTTATCTCATAATATAATACACAATACTCATAGTTATTATTGGCTCCTTCAATATTGTTATAAATAGCAAAATTTATTACAAGTTGGTCGTAATAAAATAATCTCAGCTCATAATTATTTTAATCAATCTAAATATTGTTTTCCCCCAAACGCAAAACATTAAAAGTCATTAAAAATGACACTACTTTTTGGGTGCAAATTAATATCAATACACTAACTTGAAATTATGAAAAATACTGAGTAGTATACATATTCATATTATTAATGCCCGACAACGAGTAAAATTAATATTGATTTCTCTTTTCTTTTCCTTCACTTTTGATAAAGATGAATTGATTGACGACTGATTTGGTAAGATCGGTCTATTGGGCTGCTACTGTGAAACATCGATATAAACATACATACATAGAATGTCAACTACAGAACACTTTGTTTAAATAGTTGTAATCTGTTAAAAATATATGTTGAAACTGACAACCCTTGGTAATAGTAAAAAATGACAAATTAACCGTCACAACCTGGCATCACTAGTATGGTAAATTTGCAAAGTTAGTTTTAAAGATAAATGTTAAAACCAGTATGTTAAAAACGATATATTATATTTCATAACCATTAATTTTACGTTACTACAAAGATACAGATACCAACATTCAGTATTTGAAACAAAATCAACAAAAGTTCTGGAGCACTGAAGAGAGAGATTATTTCGCCGGCACAATTCCGAGTTAAAATAAAATGCCAAAATTAACTCTCATAATTCCATTTAGAAAGCAATGCTGTCAATTAGTTACTGTATTTTAATGTAACAAATGGCGTATCTCGTAATGGGTTACGTTTTCCATGTTAATCATAATTTTATACCAGTACACCCCTGATGGCAAAGGTAACTTCCATTGGTAGTGACTGTACTTGATTTCTTTTTTAATTTTCAGGGTTCTTTTTATGATTAGGCCCTTCCCGCTTTGGGTTTAACAATTTAAAAAGACAATGAATACGAAAAGGTACACGTTTGGGTTTCATTCACTTATTATAGTATGTCAAATGTGCTCTATTTAGGTATTTTGTTAATTAGTTGTATGGGAAAGCTAGAAGGAAAATTTAAGTTCATAACAATTCGATAAAATTTTTAGCAAGTATTACATTATATTTATGATGATTTTGCAATTGAGTATATATATATATATATATATACGAGGGTGGATTGAAAAGTACTCGGCCTAATACAGATCCATTCAATTCTAAAAATCAAATCTACCCACATTATTTAGTTCAGTTCAGACTAGTTCATTGTGTGAAGTTCGAAACGTGTGCGATAATTAGTTGTGATTTTATAAATTTATTAACAAAGTAATCGGACATAATTTCCGCGAATGGAGCAAATCGAGCAGCGTGCCGTCATTAAGTACATCCATAAGAAGGGGCTATCATCAAAAGCCATCCATGATGACATGGTCAGTACATTAGGCGATTGTGCTCTGTCATATTCATCCGTCAAAAAATGGATAGCAGAATTTAAGCGTGGTAGAGAGAGTGTGAAAGATGAACCCCGCTCTGGAAGGCCTTCGACGTCAACTACTGACGAAAATATTAAAAAAGTACTTGATTTAATAATGGGAGACAGCAGATTAAAAATTAGAGAGATAGCCGAGATTATAGGTATCTCTTATGAACGAACTCAAAACATCATTGTCAACGAGTTGGGTTTCCACAAGGTGTCTGCGAGATGGGTTCCGCGACTGCTTTCAGTTGAACAAAAAAGGACGCGATTGACTATTTCACGCGACTGTTTGGAGTTATTTGAAGCCGATGCAGATGATTTTTTGAATCGTTTTGTTACTATAGACGAAACATGGGTTCATTACTGTACACCGGAAACAAAACAACAATCAAAACAGTGGAGAAGACCTGGTTCACCACTCCCTAAAAAGGCTAAGTCGATTTTGTCGGCAAATAAGGTAATGGCTTCAGTATTCTGGGACTCGAAAGGTGTGATTATGATTGATTATCTTGAAAGGGGTCAGACTATAAACTCTGATTACTACTGCACCTTACTACGTCGTTTACGAGAGGAAATAAAAGAAAAACGTCGAGGAATGCTCAGAAGAAAAGTCCTGTTTCATCAAGATAACGCCCGTGTTCACACGTCAGTACAGTCAATGGATGAAATTCACAACTGTGGCTTTGAACTGTTACCGCATCCGCCGTATTCACCTGATCTGGCACCATCAGACTTCTTTCTGTTCCCTAACCTAAAAAAGCACTTGGGAGGTCAAAGATTTTCGACAAACGACGAGGTCAAAGCAGCTGTAGACGCATATTTTGACTCTAAGGAAGAATCATTTTTTTTTCAACGGTCTAAATGCTTGGAAGGGGAGGTGGCAAAAGTGTATTGAACTTGATGGTGATTATGTAGAAAAATAAAAATATAACTGATTTAGTATGTGTTTATTTTCTTGGTTAGGCCGAGTACTTTTCAATCCACCCTCGTATATATATAAATTATGCAAAAATCCTACATTTTTAATACTCGGAGTTAAGAAACTAGATTTTGTGATATGAAATGTTACTACGATGTTAAGTAAATAGTTGAGGATAAGGTTCTATGGGCTCTTTATTCTGCGGCATCACACACACGCAAAGTTTTGAGTGAAGTGTTTACAATTTTACACAACTTGCTATGCACACTCCGTTAGTTTTTTTTTATAGTATAGTATAGGGTATAGTATAATATATATATATATATATATATATATATATATATATATATATATATATATATATATATTTTTTTTTTTTTTTTTTTTTTTAACAGTGGTAGAGCCCCGCGGCAGCTTTTGCTATCGCACGGATGGGCCGGCTCGAACCGGGGTGGTACCACGACCTCACAGAATACCAGCGTGAAGTAAAGGTTTACCTCTGCGTTTCACTTGGTGAGTGCAGGTGGCCGGAGGCCCTTTTTACTGGAAATGAGGCATTCCATCTTAGTCTTAACGGGTGACAACGCATCTACATTTTGAATTGTAATAGAGGATAGATGTAGATGTCTATGGGCCGCAGCAACCACTTACCATCAGGTGGACTGTGTGCTCGTTTGTCACCCTTATCCTATAAAAAAAAGCGTTCGTGCTACAACTATTTTACTAATATAGCTGCAGCATGGCTCTACCACGCAAAAAAGTTAGTTCCAATAACGCGTACGTTCCTATTTACTTTGTAATAACTTTTACAAACTTAGGTACGTAGTGTAAATATTTATGGATAATAATTCACAAATTATATCACTTATATAATTTTACATAATATCTGATATTGTAAAATAGAAGTAGATATTATATGTAATGCAAATTCTTTTTTACAGACATTTACATTTTGTTTGAGTAAAGACTCGGCGACAACAGGGGAGGAATTGAGTGACTTTGTAGTCAAAATCGGAGTGTCGCTAAAACATTATTCAAAAGCCGTTGCAACGTCTTGATCTGATATAGTCAAATTATTATTAAATTTAATTGAAAGTTTAAGTTGTGTAGGTTCATCTCCCCAGTTTCACTATTGATTATACTCAAAGTCATTTTAATTTCATTAGAAGCATTCTTAATTTTGTTTGTTAAATATGAAAATTTGGCTGCGCAACACACTCTTTTAAATATTTTGGATTATTCCTTGACATATTCTCTATTTTTTAATATAGAATAAGGGTAAAAAACAAGCACACAGTCCACCTGATGGTAAGTGGTTGCTGTGGCCCATAGACATCTATATCTATCCTCGATTACGAATCAAATTGCAGATGCGTTGACACCCGTGATGACTAAGATGGAATGCCTAGTTTCCAGTAAAAATGGGTCTCTGGTTCTCTACACTCACCATACGAAACACAGCAGCGTTATGCTGCTATTTTACGCTGGTATTCTGTGAGAGCGTGGTCTTTTCCCGGTCGAGCCGACCCATTCGTGCTACAGCTATACTACTAATATAGCTGCAACATGGCTCTACCACGTAAAAAATTGAAACACCATGATTTCATAATCGTTCATTGTAAAGGTCACACAGCTTTTGTCTACTGCTATGGATTCCTACTGTCGCCCATTCATTAAATGATTTGCGACTGTTTAAAGAGTGTGTTTTAGAAGTAAATTTTTTATTAAATTCAAGACTTATTAGTTTAAATAATGATCTATATAAATAGCTAGTATTGTTTTTATATGGAAAAAAGGCAGCGTTTTCACTATATTACTTCTGAATCTCTCTAAGCGATGTTCATTTATTGGATTAAGCACAATTTTCTTTACTTTCTGTTTTTTGTGCATGTAAGATAACGAGACTAACTGTCCACAGTGATCAGTACTAAAATTTTGAATAATTAGTTTATTTAAGGGCTCAAAATCTGTAAAAATATTATCTATACAAGTTGCACTAGGCCCTGCAATACGTGTTGGCTCAAGGAATAAATTAACAAGGTTGAATAATTTGAGTAATTATCTCAACTTAATACTCATGGAATAAGTTTCAAGGAGATTGATGTTAAAGTCTCTACATACGATGACAGGCTTAATCTGTTTATTAAGTTTATGCAAAACTTCCTCCATTATTTTTTCAGAACAATCATACATAGAATGTGGGGGTCTGTAAACACTGACAACAATGAAGTGCTCGAAATCAACACATGCTATTTCTGCAGTTTTCTCAACAGAGAGGCTCACAATATCCTTGCGTTCTTTACTTATTAACAATTTATTAGCTAATATTAAGGAGCCATCGCGTAATTTTTTTTTTCTCTGTTAAAGTAACTGATCACCTGATGTTTACTGAAATTAAACATTTTAGATTTATAATATTTTAACCAATATTCAGTTATACAAAAAATTTGTATTTTGTTTTTATTTAAAAACAATTAAATTTCTAATTCTTTGCCCAGCATGCCTTGCATATTTTGATGTACTAGGTATATACAATTTTTAATTATCACACTGCTCAACAGGAGCAGATGTCTGGGTAGCCAAATCCTTGGCTGAGTTAAAATATAAATAATAAGATAGCACACTTCCTATCAGTCTTTTACTATACTTGGATTGGTAACACCTATCTCCAGTCATAAACTTCTTAATTAAATTATTTATGTCAATCACATGAAATTTATCATTATAATTCTTACTTAAATTACTATTACATGTCAAGTTATTCATTAATAAATTTAAATCATATCTTAGATTATTTTCCTGTGGCCACCACTGTATCTAAGGCAATGTAAACATGATAACTTTATTAACATTTAAGTTATTAAGATATTCAATATATTTTAATAATTGATTTTTGTTCATATTACCTATTCTTCCAACAAGAATGTTTAATGTAGTATTAGGGCAAAATTTACTACTTAAAATTTTATTTCTCGGAGATTCAACAGAGGATCCAACTTTCTGATTACTGAACTTTATACTGCACAAACAAGTGGGGGTTTTTCGATATACCCTCAATTCCACCTCAATCCAAACGGTATTTATAGACGCTCCGACATATTCATTAATTGGCTTAGTGATCCTCCAGGCATGCAATAATTATTTTTCTGTTGCCCCTTAATAACTTAGATAATGAATACCACGTATTATTCTTCCTAATCTTTTCCTTTCCATGTTGTACCAAAAACATCGGAATAAGGATTTTTACATCTGAATAACTTGCCTTCGACTTATTTTCATATTTAATTAATTAAGAATACAAAGCAAGATCTAATAGCCAAACCTATTATCTATTTCAAGAAAAGAAATAATTACGGTGCTGATAAAAACAGTCAAACCTTCAAAAGAGTACAATAAATGCTTAAATTTCGATCTCTTTCCAGTTTAAGCATAAACACCGTGGAAATAGGTGCCTTTACATTAGTGATTTTTAAAATGTTTGTCGGTCTTTCTGCTTGTCTTTCCGTATGTCCGTCTGTCTGACCGCATGTTTGTGTGTCTGTCTATTCAAGATTCACGCAAAGACTATTGGGTGGATTTCCATGAAATGTTGTAATGGAGTAGTTAATGACCTGGGGCAGCCATAAGGCTTTTATGCTGGATTAGTATTTAGATGCTGCTGCCTTTCCTATTTCAGTTTCTCTCTGTCTTCACCTATGACACCCACGGCATGATAAGGTGTAGTGGATACTAGCATATCGTTAATATCAGTGAATATTCTACTCATTGTTAGTTCTTCATTGAAATTTTGAAGTCTACTTATACGTAAAAAAAATTACCAACAGCAATTAGTGCGAATAAAATATTCAAATATTGTCATTAATCGTTGCACTATAAATTAAAAGAAAACCATGAAACTCAAAACTTATGTTATGGTTGTTTCACGAATGGTTCGGCTCGACTGGGTTAGGGTCACACTCTTATAGAATACCAGTGTAAAATAGCAGCTTAATGCTGCTGAGTTTCGCAGTGTAGAGAACCGGAGACCCTTTTTACTGAAAAGAAGGCACTGCATCTTATTTGTCAGTGACAACGCATCTGCATTTTGATTCTTAATCGAGTACAAAAATGTATATGTCTATGGGTCACATCATCCACTTACCATCAGGTGGATCATGTGCTTGTTTGTCACCCTAATTCTATAAAAAATTGTCAAAACCAAATTAACTTTAAATTTAAATAAATTTTAAGAGTAGAAATTAAGATCGCAATTCTGATTTCAAAACAATTTAGTCTTCGTAAGGGTACATCGGAACACAACCGGTATAAAATAGTAACAGTTGTTGCTGAACATGTCATACCGCGACTAATTTGATATAAATATTTTAAAAGAGTAATTTCCAATCGTGTATCGGAGCTGACACATACCATTTCTTAACCCCCTACAAAAAATTTGGGTGTTATGTGTTTATTAAACCCCGACAAAAAAGAATAGTGTTATATGTCTAACGTGTGTATCTGTGTATGTGTGTACCTGTGTATATGTGTATGTGTGTGTTTTTCAATGGCATCATAGCTCCTGAATGGATAAACCATTCCTTCTCGCCTGTGGCATCGCTCTCGAGCGATCGTGTCCAGGTAGTCCGCGCGCGCTAACGTCCCTACGTTAGCGCCCATTCCGCGCCCCGCGCTCCTCAGTATTAGCGCTATATAGCGCTGAAGCTCGGTAAGTGTTTTATTGCTAACTCTCAGTTCTTACCCCCCCCCCGCCCTCGGTCGGGGAGGTCTGATTGACCGCTTCTTATATAAGTAGATATTAGAACTTTATAAGTTTATTAGTATATTATAATTATTTGTGTATTATATATATCGTGTATAGTGTTTCTTAGAATACGTCACTTGCTCTTCAGAGCAAGACCCTGTCCTTCTGAGAACAGAGGACTGGTTCAGAATACTGAACGTCCCGTACTTTTGAGTATGGTGACCCCCCGCCCTTACGTATAGTTTATATAGTTTTTTAGTTTGAAATCCCTTAAAATGTCCACTCAGGACCTAAAATCGTCCCTGTTAGATGCCATCAACAGGATGGACGACCCGCAGGCGCTTGCCGCCGCCCTAGCCCTTCTGGCTTCTCCCGCTCGTAAGGCAAATATCCCGCCGCCCATGATAGCGGCCCACTTAGAATCCCAGAACTCGTTCGCCCCGCTAGAGATTGATATCGACACCTCCATGCAATAAAATCGTAACTAATTTTTAATGTTTGTTTAGGAGACAGAATTTAAAGTTTAAAAAAATGTACCACGCTCAAAACTACCCGTACAATCTTTGAAGCTATCACTATCTAATATTATTTAGGTGCACTATTTTTATGTACGGATAGGTTGTAAAATAAAAGTTGATTTCATGGTTTTTCATGACTTACGTGAAAAACAATACATTGAAATATCATATAAGTTACGAGGACACGCATTGTATGTCTGAGATACAATTTAGATTTGTGTAAGTTAATTTTATTTTTGTTGTCAGATAATTGTAACTCTAAGGTGTTATGTTACCTAAAATGATTCTTCATAGTAATATTTAAGTTTTTTTTTTATGCAAACAAGAATGAATCTGTAAAGAATCATCTCATAATGTGACGTGTAATAAATCTATTTTCTTACGAAATATTATGGATCATGTGCTTGTTTGTCACCCTAATTCTATAAAAAAATTGTCAAAACCAAATTAACTTTAAATTTAAATAAATTTTAAGAGTAGAAAGTAAGATCGCAATTTGTTTTATTGACTTGAAGGATAAAAAAGCAATTTCGTACTATTAATATATTTATTGACACCAAATTAGAAAATTAAAATTTTTGTCTGTCTGTCAGTCTGTTTGTTCCAGCTAATCTCTGAAATGGCTAGACCCATAACGGGACTTTCACTGGCAGACAGCTAATGCTATAAGGAGTAACTTATGCTTCTTTAATTTTAGAATTATAATTAGGGTTCCGCGCAAAAAAAAATTAAATACCCTAAATAATACGTGGGCGAAGTTGCGAGGAACAGATAGTTAGTAATATTTTTCTCCTGCTTCTGTTTATTGGATTTTTCATTTTAATTTTTTTTTATTCGTATGCAATACCAGTATAATATATAACCGTGGTAGTGGCGATGTAAAAATATTTAATACTGAAATCTGCATGTCATAATTTATTTTAGGGACAAGTGAAATCCGAGAACACATACTGGAGCAGCCTTTCCTGTTGCATCCTATGAAGTCTTATAAAAAGCCTAAAAAAAAAGACTGCTTTGTGAGGGTTTGTCACGGTTTTTACGTATATTGGGCATATTTATTTTTATTTTTAATTAACTAAAATTAAATGTAAAAGCTATAATAATAATAAAAAAAAACTAAAACTAGAAACTTAAATATCATATAGTCCTACTCCCCGCGGTATCGTGCCAAGAACGCTGGCTGCGTTACCCCGCTGAATGGCTTTACTTATCCTTTGAGCGAGAAAAGAACCAGCCCTTTTATCACCAGTAGCAACGACCAGCTGCGGATGGAGTTCCTTTAGGAACTTCACCGCACGTGGACCCCACGGACCGATAGTCTCTACAGCAAATGGCACAAATATGTAGTCATCTCTCAGAGACTCATATTTGCGCCACTTACTCAGTTCAGCTGCCTCTGAAGCCGCCAAGGCTCTATACGAGGTACCCCTGAGTTGTGAGGCCGCCGGAGTGTCTTCGCAAGTAGCATCCCACACTAGGGCTTTACCTCTCTCCCAAGGGACCAATGTCATATTATCGGGTCTCCTAATTAATATTAAAAAGGCGCTGCTGCACATCCCCTGGTTTGTTACGTTCATTTTACGACACCCACTGGAAGATATAAAGTAGTAGATATTCCTACACCGTCACAAAAAAGCACTTCAGCAGCATGACGGACTTCATAACCTTTTCATAAATGTGAGGATTCCTGTACCCAGACTGTGTGTATAGGATGTAACTTCATTTTAAAACGTTTACTTTTTAATCGTAATACATTTCTTTTTACCACGTGAAAACCAAGATTAGAAAACCAAGACAAGCCAGGAACTCAATAAAAAAATCACCCTCGTCTCATTACAATACGTTTTATACCTTTGACGCTTGTAATTTAGTAAGGTGTCATCATCACACGCTACTTCCCGTTGCCGTCCTGGGTATTTTCCGTTTCGCGTAAAGGAGATCGATTCTTTAACACCGCCATTACACACATGGCAAAAATATCGCCTCAACTATTTCCCAGTAATTCCGTCACCACTTATCCCAATATAATAGTGTTGCCTCTCAACACCACTACATTAGGAAAAATACATCACCGTCGCTAATACAACACGTGTTTCGCCTCAAAACCAGGCATCATCTGTAGAAATACACTCGACGATGGTTGACCGCTAAGGAAAATAAAGCCGCCCTTTAAACTGGGTAAGAAACATTATTTTTATTTTTTAAAGCGATTTTCAGCTTAATAATTTTAATATCTTTAATAACAAATTTAAGATACATATTTCCCAAAACAACATAATGCACTTACAATGAGAAAGACATATAAATGTATTATTACAAAAAGTAGTTCATTATTAGTCAGGTTTAAACTAGAGCATGTTACAACAAAGAAGTATGAAACTTTACAGCAAATGGAAAATTTTATTCCAAAGACTATGGAGTCGCGGCTAAATCATTCATTCATAAAGAATACTCCATAAACCGTAGTTTAAGCCCGAAGTTATCAATTAATCAAGTTTTGTAATACGATGGAATAAGTTTAGAAACAAAAAAATAACTTGCACATGACGGTCAAAATCATTACTACATTAATTTATTTTTAATCTCCTCAAGAGCTAAAATTATAGATAAACATTACAATCATTTTTTTTTATTATAAAGTGTTGCAAATTGCAGGTAATTATGTAGTCATTAGTCCTCAGTAAAAAGCAAACGGAAGTTGATACGTGTTCTAGTAACTATAGTTATTACAATTTTCATGGACTATGAGAGAAACTCAAAACAGTTTTTCGTTAATAAAAATTTTTCTAATTCAGAAAAGTTCCTGTATATGTTGTTTTGGATTTTTTTATAATAGGGCGAAAACTGAATTTCTTTTAAATCGCTGGGTACTTACTAGTAATCTATTATATAACTGTGTCCATCGAAATTCGAACGACGTAACCAGAGGTTGTTTGCTTGACTTGTTAATCGTTTTACGATTCGATCGCTGGTTTAATCGACAATACGACAATACGTCTTTTTCCTATAAATACCCATTACGTGGGAGAAACATGCTGCAGCTATGTATATGGTAGTAGCACGAATGGGTCGGCTCGGCCAAGGAAAGACCACGCTCTTACAGAGTACCAGCGTAAAATAGCAGCTTAATGCTGCTGTGTTTCGTATTTTAAGTGTAGAGATCCGGATACCATCTTTAATGGATATGAGTTATATTTTGATTCTTAATCGAGGATAAATTTAACTATCTATATTCCACAGCATCCACTTACATCTATGATGTGGACTGTGTCTTCCTTCACCCTTATTCTATGAAATAAATCTTACCTGTAGCAGTGCACCATGTTGACTGGCAGACGGGTCTCGAGCGATCGAGTTATTGCGGAGACTTCATTCAAAAAACTGAACAGCTGATTTTCTTACTGCCTATACACCATATATACATATTATTACCAAAGTGTAAATGTTGAGTTCAACATAGTGGCGTGCTTGGTGGTGGTGGTCCATAAACATCTGCATTTATCCTCAATCAGGCCTCTGTCACTCTTGCTACCTGCGTGATATAAATACCTATAATCACGCGAAACCTCAGGTTACGTACTCAGATAATTAAGTTTACGTAAATAGATTTTTTTATACACTTGTATAAATATTTTTGTTTATTGTCTAGTATATATAGTTATAAGATAAAATAATTGTGTACGTTTTAGTGCAAAATGTATATTTATATATTTATTATTGAGAACTAGCGATCCGCCCCGGCTTTGCACGGGTGATTTCTGGACCTCGACAATAGCGGATCCAATTGTGAATCTCAATCATCCAGGGTCCCACTCAAAAGCACACAAGTTCGAGGCATTTTCAAGTTTTAGCGTGACTAACAGGCAGTAATTAATTCTTTAACATAGAGATATATTCATTAACAATTTTGAAAACATAATAATGAAAAAAACAACAAATAATTTACTTAATTTATTAACGAATATTAATATTAATTGTATCATTTCGTGTCAATGTTTTCCCTCCCAGTATTTACTTAAAATTATACGTTCGATTTGAAGCTTTTTCCACTCTTTAATTTAATAAATGTTATTTTATAGACAAAATATAAGACATTCTATTAAAGTAAAACAGTTGTAAACTAAATAAATAATCAAAAGGTACTATATATGTACTGTACTTTTTACTATTTGTTGAAAGCCCTTGGTAACCACAATATATCATCCGTGAACTTGGAAAGGGAGAAGATGTAAAGCCATTCGTATGGCTGTCTGCCGATCTGTCTCTTCGGTACGACTGAACCAGGAGAGATATTAACTAAAAAATAATTGGATATTTTTTTGAGAAATGGAAAAATTGATAAAGTCAGGTCATTGATGTTTCTTTTTACAATCTAAAAGACATCATATTTATAGATCCTACCCAGGCGAAGCTGGGGTGTGTTGCTAGTCTTAAATAATTTTACTTTTAATTATAATATTACACATGATATAACTTATAAACAAATGAAATTAAAACATAAATACTTCTAATTAATATAAATAAATTATAGGAAAAAAGTGTTATACGAAATTATACAGTATGTATAGCTTAAGTAAAAAATACTTACTAAATAGACGCCGTCTGTTGATTGTATGCCGAAAATACTGGCTGAGTTGCCTCGTTGTATTTCGAGGCTGATCCTCTGACCAAAATATTACCAGCTTTTGGGTCATCGGAGACATTGACAAGGCGTGACGAGATATTTTTTACAAACGCATTGCTTCAGCACCCCACGGCCCCAGCGTTTCTACACCAAACGGCACAAAGCAGAGGGCTGCATATTTGCGCCGTTTGTTAGACTCGGCAACAGCAGCTGCCGCGCCTGCCTTCTGTGCAGTCGCCACGAGATGTGATGGCGCTAATGTGTCAACGCAAGTTGCATCCCATACTAAGGAGCGCCCATTTTCCCATGGAATGAGCGTCTTTTTCCCTTGGTCTCGCTATATGCCGCCTGGCTCTAAAATTGCAGATACGTTGGCACGGGTTAGGGCCCGTTGAATGACGTCATTAATGGCTGCATGGCGAGGGAAGTGACCAGCGCTCCCCTGGCACGCCAGGCCATGGTGTCCGAAAAAGTCGACCTCTTTACCAAAGCGGCAGCGATGGAGCCCATTGGTTTTTAAACGTAATCTCAGGCTAGCATGATAGAAAGTAGTACGTACTATCCAACAGTGTTCCGATATTTGATGAGGGCAGTGCATTCAACCAATAGGCCAACTCCTTCTCCTGAGATGCTAGGAGACGAGCTCGTTCTATAGGATTTCCGCAGTTTTCTAAAAGGTTTTTCTGAAACTGGATACTGAGCGGCTCATCCCAAAGCCTCTGCAAAGCTGAATTTGTCAGAAAAACCTAGTTGGGCACTTTTTATTGCACCAGGCTCCCTTGACCTCAGTCAAGCATGAGACCTCTACATTACCGAGTGCTGAGTTAATAATAGTTAGAATGAGGTCTGACGTGCTATGCAATGAAGACAAGAAAGCCGGAGGTGCTACGCTGGAAGCTCTTCGAATGCCTAGACCGTTTAGTTTTTAACAGTGGTAGAGCCACGCGGCAGCTTTTGCTGTCGCACGGATGGGCCGGCTCGAACCGGGGTGGTACCACGACCTCACAGAATACCGGCGTGAAGTAGAGGTTTACCTCTGCGTTTAGCTTGGTGAGTGCAGGTGCCAGAGGCCCTTTTTACTGGAAATGAGGCATTCCATCTTAGTCCTCACGGGTGACAACGCATCTACATTTTGAATTGTAATAGAGGATAGATGTAGATGTCTATGGGCCGCAGCAACCTCTTACCAGCAGGTGGACTGTGTGCTCGTTTGTCACCCTTATCCTATAAAAAAAACCACCAAGTCTAACGGGAAGTGTGACCTGAACCCAGGAATGTTCGATTTAGAATTTCAATCATAGTTTTCCTAATCATAGCATCGGGACGATTTAAAAATGGGACGTGCATCAAAAGAATTAAACACCGCAGCAAGTAAATTAAATTTGGCACAAAAAGACAAAATTTTAGTATGGCATATGCCATATGTGGGCTATTTTCTTTCAGACGACTGGATGACTCCTCAAATTTTAATATCTGTACACTGACAAAGCATTGAAAGGCCTTATTCAGAATAGGAGTATCTAGAAGGCGAAGTGATTTTCTGTTAATTATTAGTTCCTTACATATGAAATTAGCGTTTTGTCGTACTGACCAATTTGATCTGAAATATCTCCTCTATTGTTAAGAAATCCAAATTTAAATTTATAAATTCATTTAGCTGGTACATTTGAGTTTTGATAACAGTCATTCATTTGTTTTTTTCTCATTACATTTTACTTTGGCGTCGCTTATTACCGCCCAATGGAAAACAGAGTCCTACCGTGGCATCAGTGCTACAGAAACAGCTCGAAGGATAAATGATGTGTACGGCGCTGGTGTTGCAAAAGAAAGCACGCTGCGCTTTGGTTTTAACGTTTTCGTTCTGGAAATTTCGACCTTCAGAACCAACCCCGTGGACGAACGGAGACCAAAGTGGAAAATGAAGAATTAATGGCTATTGTGGAAGCCAATACATCACAAAGCACTTCAGAGATAGCTGCAGGCATCGGGGTAAGTGATAAAACTGTATTAATTCACTTGAAGCAAATCGGGAAGGTAAAAAAAACTTAAACTATGTGTACCTCATGAATTGAGTGAATCGAACTTGCAAACACGCGTCGTCTGCTGTGTTACTGTGCTCAACCAACACAATAATAAAAGGATTTTTAATCGAATTATTACTTGTGATGAAAAGTGGATACTGTACGATAATCAGAAGCGTTCGTCCCAATGGCTGAACTCTGGAGACCCAACCAAATCCTGCCCTAAACGAAAATTCACTCAGAAAAAGTTACTTGGGAGTGCTTGGTGGATTAGCGCCGGTGTTGTTCACTACAGATTTTTAAAATCTGGTCAAACAATTTCGGCAGATATCTATTGTCAGCAACTGCAAACTATGAAGGAAGAACTAACTGCTAAACAACCGAGATTAGTCAATCGCTCTAGGCCACTGCTGCTTCACGACAACGCAAGACCACACACTGCACAACAAAGAACCACTAAGTTAGATGAGCTACAATTGGAATGTCTGCGACATTCACCGTACACCCCGAACCTTGCTCCGACAGATTACCATTTTCCGGAATTTAAACAACTTCTTACAAGGAAAAATTCAACTCCGATACGGCAGTCCAAACCGCCTTCAAAGAGTTTATTTATTCTCGCCCCCATAATTTTTTTTAGTATAGGGATCAATGAACTACCTATGACATGACAAAAGTGCATATATAACAACGGTGCAAAATTTGATTAATTAAATATATTTTACAAAGAAATTTACTTTATATTCCTTTTTTTTATAGGATAAGGGTGACAAACGACCACACAGTCCACCTGATGGTAAGTGGTTGCTGCGGCCCATAGACATCTACATCAATCCTCTATTACAAATCAAAATGTAGATGCATTGTCACCCGTGAGCACTAAGATGGAATGCCTCATTTCCAGTAAAAAGGGCCTCCGGCCACCTGCACTCACCAAGCGAAACGCAGAGGTAAGCCTCTACTTCACGCTGGTTTTCTGTGAAGTCGGGGTATCACCCCGGTTCGAGCAGGCCCATTCGTGCGACAGCAAAAGCTGCCGCGTGGCTCTACCACTGTTAAGTTCCTCCAGTACAAAACGCCAATTTCATATTTAAGGACCTTATATCTTTATATTTGAAGCTAAGGAGTTAAATTTGCTAACAATTTGTCTTTTTCGGAGGTAGGTAAATTCTTATTAACAAAAAGTTCGCATTTTGAAAAATTCAATTTTAGTCCAATAGAACTGAAAAAAAAATAAGACTGGTTAAATCATCAATCAGTGCATTCGATTCGCCTCCTAGTGTCCCATCATCTATACTACACATTGAATTTCGACTTGAGACCGGAAATAAATGGATGTATTGCCCTAAAAATTGCCGGACTAAGCGGGTCACCCTGCTGGCAAAGACAGAGGATAAAATTTGGTGTTCTTTGTACATGAGTGTAGATGGTATACTATAACATTGCCAGAGGTAATGGTAAATACATGGGATATTTTCTTTTACCTGTGTCTGCAGAGCACCAAGATCTACTGAGTAAAATGCATTTTCAATATCCGCCCCATGTTTCATAAAGGTGCGCGCTGCATATACAGCTCCTTCGCATCCGTCTTTTATCTCGAAACCTAGCTGCACAGGCTTGAATATGTCCGCGAGGTCTGGCTGGATATATTTGCAGCAAACCTTTGAAACAATGTGGCGAATTGTGTTACCAACTGCTATAGGCCGAATACTCCCATCTTTTTTTAAGAGTGCACAAGTTTTCCCCATAAAGTACCTGCGTTATGTTTGGGCAAAATTTTCCGGAAAGCATTAAATTTACAAGTTGCGTCAAGATATTTAGAAGTGTGCTGTGGTGCTAGAGGAAACACTCGGACAGTGTTTTCCCTAGCACCTGATAGAAGATCTTTTAAATGTAAAGTTGAAAACCATCGAGACCACTGGCCGATCCATTACTAAAGGAACTAATTGCATCTTGTACCTCCTCAGAAGTGGCTTCCGGTGTACGCTCAGAAGAGTCAAGAGCATCTGGTAAATTTAAGTTAGCCGATGGGAGTAAATGTTTAGACCTCAGGGAATACAAAGTTTCCGGAGCGTCAGGGGCCAACGCATCACTTGAGAAAAGAAAGCAAGCGGCATCTCTCAAATCGTTTCATCAATAAAAAAAATTTTTTATAGGATAAGGGTGACAAACGAGCACACAGTCCACCTGATGGTAAGTGGTTGCTGCGGCCCATAGACATCTACATCTATCCTCGTTTGCGAATCAAAATGCAGATGCGTTGTCACCCGTGAGGACTAAGATGGAATGCGTCATTTCCAGTAAAAAGGGCCTCCGGCCACTTGCACTCGCCAAGCGAAACGCAAAGGTAAACCTTTAATTCACGCTGGTTTTCTGTGAGGTCGTGGTACCACCCCGGTTCGAGCCGACCCATCCGTGCGACAGTAGAAAGCTGCCACGTGGCTCTACCACTGTTTAAATTTTGATTCAGTTTTTTTATTATATTATAACTAATTTTATTTATAATTCCACCTTGTGGGTTAGTTTATTAAGAGAGTGTACTGAGTTAACACAATTATGTTTTATTCTTTGTGTGAGAGAGATGCCATTGCCTACGCCATCCTGCAACTTTCAGCATAAGATATTATTATAAATTAAATAATTTTTTCCAATTTTCTGAATCATTTTTATTGAATATGTCAATAATACATGGTGATAATGAGAGGACTACAGTGTTTCTTGCACCCCTTGGTATTCTTTTTATAACTGGACAATTGAACTTTAAATAGCATTTGGAGAAAATGTTTTCGTTCGATGGAAACTCTGTTTGTGGGAGGAAGTCTTGGACTTTTAGTGGCTTATGGGTTCTGGTTTTATGAATATTTAGGCCTCTTTTCTCGTTGAAAAAGCGGGGTTGTGAACAGTTTGTACACCGCACGAGGTCTTGTGGGTGCTGTTGTGCGGTCGCCGCTAACGTCTCCCTTGTGGAAAGCTTATCAACCAGAGATATACAAACTATTTACATTTAATACATAGATATATAATAATATTAATGTACTCCAGACCGAATTTCGGTCACAGCTGCCAGTCTCAACGGAGACTAGCCATCGGCGGAGAACAGAATTATAGTGCCCAAGTGTATGAGCAAGCACAGGTGTACTCTCAATTCCCTCACTTTCATAGTCCGATGGGACGGTAAAGCGTCTCCCACACAGAAGCGGCTTGCGGTGGCGGCCGCTGTGGCGGCCAGTTGTATTCGCTTGCAATGTAAGTGAGTCTGCAAACCCGTGCGGCCATGTCGCGATCTGTGAGCGGCTGGCCGCGGCCGCATTTTCCGCCCCTTCAGCCAACGCATGGGTGTTAGCGAGTACGCGGCCTGTTGGTGGCCTCAGCGCGGTCAGCTGCAAATTTTTACAACAGGCCGCGTGTACCGCGTGAAAAATAGTGCTAAATTCAGAGATTTTGATAGAAACAGTGCAAAATTATCCAGTACTTCATTACAATTCGCATCGTGATTACAAAAGCATTAGGATTAAAAACAATATATATGATAATATTGCTGAATATAATAAGACTTCGTCACGGTTAGTCATGTTACTGACGTCCAATCGTAGCACAGACACCTCAGCGAATGATGCTTCAGGCCGCCGCTGCGACCAGGTTGGTGTGTTTTTGCAGCGGCTGGAGCCGCGGCTCGCAGTTAGCCGCCACCGCAAGCCGCTTGTGTGTAGGAGACGCTTAAACCGACACGACCGGAGAGAGATCAGGCGCAGGACCAACGGCTTTACGTGCTTTCTGCGGCACGGGGGTGAGACACCGCCAGCTTCCTGACTCCGGGAAGCTACTGAGAATTTCTTGATGGAAAAATTCAATAACTGTTTTTTTGGCCCGACTCGGGATTCGAACCCGGGACCTCATGATCAGCAGTCGCACTACTACAACCACTTGGTCTAGTGACACGAGGCAGTCACATACATAATGTAATAAAGTAATAAAATGTACTTACAGAAATAACGCATAAAAAAATTTCATTTACAGCACAGTTATTTACATGTATCATCACGGAATTAGAATAAATAAATCATTTATAGAAAAAGAAAATCATCATCATAACAGCCTTTCATAAGTCCACTGTTGAACATAGGCCTCCCCCAAAGAATGCCACAAAGCACGGTCCTGTGCATCCTTCGACTTCCTGCATGTCTTACCAGGTCGTCACTCCATCTCGTGGGGGGTCGCCCTACACTTCGCCTACCGGTACGAGGCTGCCACTCAAGAACCTTTCTTCCCCATTGCTTGTCGGTTCTTTGAGCTACATGACCGGCCCACTGCCACTTCAGCTTAGTAATCCGTTGGGCTATGTGGGTTACTCTGGTTCTACTGCGGATATCCTCATTCCTAAGTTTACCACGCAGAGAAACTCCGAACATAGCCCTCTCCATAGCTCGCTGAGCGACCTTGAGCTTCCTCATACGGTCAGCAGTGAAGGACCACGTCTCAGTTCCGTATGTCATCACTGGCAACACGCACTGGTTGTACAATTTCGTTTTAAGGTTTTGAGGTATGTCAGACGAGAAGATGTGTCGTAGTTTCCCGAACGCTGCCCAGCCGAGTTGAATGAAATTGACCTCTCGGTCGAAGTTGGACTTACCTAGTCAGACTATTTGTCCCAGGTAAACATACTCGTCAACAACTTCGAGCTTAGTGCTCCCAACAACTACCGGCATAGGTGTGACATGGACATTAAACATAATCTTTGTTTTGTCCATGTTCATCTTAAGACCTATCCGTTTGGAGACACTATTGAGGTCATTGAGCAGAGTGCTTAGGTCCTCCAGCGATTCTGCCATAAGGACTATATCGTCGGCAAATCGAAGGGAGTGATGTACTCGCAATTGATGTTAATACCGTCTCCTTTCCAGTCCAGAAGCTTGAAAACGTCTTCCAATGCAGCGATGAAGAGTTTCGGGGATATAACATCACCCTGTCTTACACCTCTCTGCAATTGAATAGGTTTCGTACTCTGGTTCTGTACTCGGATAGCCATCGTAGCTCTACTGTACAAACACTTCAGCACTTCGATATACCGACAGTCAACTTGGCACCGCTGAAGGGACTGCAGCACCGCCCAAATTTCGACGGAATAAAAGGCTTTCCCATAGTCCACATACGCCAGACATAGTGGCAAATTGTACTCCTCGGACTTCTGTACAATTTGCCGAAGGGTATGTATGTGCGCGAGACGATTCGTTATGACTCTTGAAAACAGCACATAGACGCAGCTCAGCAGGGAAATCGGTCTGTTGTTCTTCAAGAGAGCGTTGTCACCTATCTTAAAGAACAAGATCACCGCACTTCTGCTCCACGCCTCCGGTGTAATGCCACCATGGAGGACGGAATTAAAGAGCCTCTGAAGGACTTCAAGTATCGTTCTTCCACCCGCTTTCAGAAGCTCCGCTGTAATTCCATCCTCGCCTGGGGCCTTGCTGTTTTTAAGGTGCTGGAGAGCCATTCTAATCTCGCTCAGACTGACGTCCGGGATATCTTCGGAATAGTGTCGGATAAGACTCGCTTTTGGATCGTTACTCACACTTGCGTGTGGCTCCAACGATGACGTGTACAGCTGCCCATAGAATCTCTCAATCTCACTCAAAATCTCAGGTGTCCCGGAAACGATGCTACCACATTCGGTTTTCAGCTTTGAAAGTTGGCTCTTTCTGGCACACAGATCTCTGGCAAAGACTTTGGAGCCTTGGTTCCGCTCGATCGCTTCTTCAATACAAGCTGTATTGAAGTTGCGTAAGTCCCGCCGCATGCATTTGGAGATCTGTCTGTTCAGTTGCCTGTATGCTGTCAAATCTGTTGAAGAATGTAGCTTCATCTCCCGTCTAACAGCCATGAGATTAAGAGTGTGATCGGAGAGTTTTTGTGTTCTTCTGCGGCGGGTCTTGCAGAACTTAGCTCCGACCGCATGGACAGTTTCCACGAGCTTGTCATTCATATCGTCCACTTCATTGCAGTCTTCTAGGCTTTGAAAACGGTTTTGTAACTCGAGCTGAAAGGTTTCGGGACCTTGGAACAGAGCACGAGGGGG
This sequence comes from Parnassius glacialis, assembly GCA_033319125.1. Lineage (NCBI taxonomy): Eukaryota > Metazoa > Arthropoda > Insecta > Lepidoptera > Papilionidae > Parnassius > Parnassius glacialis. The sequence continues at coordinate 52,852,323 of JAVANC010000001.1, read as the reverse complement.
ACGGAGCGTTGACTTCATTAGACGAGACCTCTCCAACTTAACGTTTAGGTTCAGTGTGCCTCTAACCATTCGGTGATCGCTTCCAGTTTTCACCCTCGCGATCACTGAGACATCATTGAACAGTTGTCGTCTGGTCGTCATAATAAAGTCAATCTCAATTTTGTTGAACCGTAGGGGCTCGACCAGTTCCACTTCCTGTGGGGCTGCTTCTGCAAGAAAGAGTTCATCATAGAGAGTCCCTCTTTCTCCATGTAGTCGGCCAGCTGCTGGCCCCTTGGGTTCCGTTGCCTTATTCCAAATTTCCCTACTTTCAGCTCACCGTTCTCTCTTGTGCCTAGTTTTGCATTGAAATCTCCCATTAACACCGTATTTTGGGGTTTGGAGGAATGCAAGGCTCTAGAGATATCCTCATACATTTCCTCCACCTCCTTATCGGGGTGTGCCGAGGTTGGCGCGTAAACCTGTATGACCTTCAGCGAATACCGTTTGGTGATTCTGAGTATAAGGTACGCAACCCTCGTCGACACACTCCCGATTTTTACAACGTTGTTAACGAGAGACTTGTGGACGATAAATCTGACACCTCCATGGGACAGATGGTCGCCCTTCCGGTGACAAAGCAAGTTTCCGGATTCGAGGATTACCGTGTCCTCCCCCTCTCTTCGGACATCGGATAATCTTATAATATGCCAGCGCAACTTGTCTATCTCTTCTTCCAGCTCCACGATCTTCTCGTCAGTCCTCAGGGTGCGTGCGTTGTACGTTGCCAGGTCGAGTCGTCTAAGGTGGCAACCGAACCTCCACCGGAGATTCTTAGCACCCTCTGCCCCGCCGTTACCATTGTCGCCACCGTAGCCAGGAATAGCGGGGCCGCCGGGGACCGGGGGCCGTCTGTTTGTTGCGTTAATCATTGGGGGTATTTGCCATAGTTGGCACGATTGGCGAGCGGGTTGGCAACCGCAGTTTTTTTTATTGTAATTTTGGCTATTATCAGGAAGATGCTGCTGCCCATCTCCTGCCTGTTTCCCTTTGTCGCCTTTTACGGCTTCCACGGGAGGATATGGGGTAGTGGATATTCTTGACCGCCACTACACGGCAAATAGTAAATATCTTTAAATATATGCCTTATAAATGCCCCTTGATTGGAAAGCATAGACGTGAAAAGTAGAGAGTTTTTTTTATTTTTTTTATTTAACAAATTATAGATAATACAGGGGATATATTATGGTACAACATAAGCTTAATGAAAACTTTACCCTGTATCACAAGCCGCCGACTTAAAATTTGACAGATAAGCTACACCTTAATTTACAAACTATGAAGGTATAACGCAACACTACTAAACAGCAATTTGCACAGTCAACAGGCGGTAAATCGGTTTTACATAATTACCTAATAGTGCGTTAAAAGACATGAGTCTTACCACCGCCCACTTCGCCGCGTCAAAAACCGGTCGTTCCTGCGTCGCGTATACAGAGGTGATAAAATGTGGGTTTTGGTTCCATCAATTAGGTAGTTACTTAATATTTAATAGTAGACGAGTATAATGATTATTCTTCGTTTTTATGGCATATAGGTTTATTTAGGGAATATAGTTAGTGAGATTATGTATAGTTTTTTTTTTAGTTTGTAGTTTGACATAGACAGTTCGCATAATAGTTTCTAATTTGTATTTAATATTTTTATGATTAATTTCATTTTGAAAAGAGGTTGGTAACTGATAAATTTGAAACCATGTATTCTAAAGTACGTTTTCCGTATAGATTGTTATAATAAGGTTTAGCTAATTTTGGTTTGGCCCAACTGCGTGTTTTGGAATAGTTAGAAATTACATATTTTTAAAAGTTACGTTAAAAAATTCTTCATTTAAAAGAGTATTTTCTACTTTTTATACACCGGTATAATTTTGCAGAAATCGAATAAGTTATCAAAATCCCTGTGTAAGTTTGAAATCTTGTCTGGAAATATAGTTTATAAGATGCGTAATTGCAATGAATAAATGTGGTTGTTATAAACTAATTTGCTTAATTCCGCGCAAAGAAAGAAAATGATGTGTCCTGTCCAGTTTTAAGGGAACTTCCCACCCTCCCTCAATCGCTCTAAGTCAGCAGCCAGCCTCCGCAGAATCTACTTCACCTGAGGATGCCTCGTGTAGAGGCGAAACACGTGTCGTATTTTCGAGAGTGGTATGTCGTGCCTAGTGTGATGGTGCTGGGGGTGGTAGTGCTGGGATTCACGACGACGGCTATAGTGCGCGCGATTGAGGGAGGATGGGAGGTCCCTTTAAAACTGGAGAGGACACGTCATTTTCTTTCTATACGCGGAATTCAGCAAATTAGTTTATAACAACCCCATTATAATGGATTTCCACAAAGTAACGCCTGATTTTATTAATTATGAATAAATGTTATCTAAATGTGATTTGTAAATTCGCCCAAAAATAGACAAGCGATATGAAATTTTTGATTCGGCCAGTGATTTATATAATTGTAACAGAATTCTATAGGGGACTTTATACTTAATTACGAAGAATTTTGCTAACATGCTTCGAAGTCCATTACATACAACCTCAATATGATATTTCGAGTTGAGTCGACTATCTGTTACAAGTCCTAAGTAAGTTTGAGTTTCTACAGGTTCTAATTCTGCACAATGACAATCGAATGTCATTTATCCTTTGTGAAGGCATATGTGGTCATGCACAATAATGCTAGATATGACTTTACTCCTATTGTGACTAGAACTAATATACATTAGCTTGGTCTTGCTAGCATTAATAACTAATCCTTTATCGTGAGGCCATTGTATTAATATATTAAGTTCTTCTTGCAGAATGCGGCCAGTTTCTTTAATATTTTCGCCGTCTGCAACCAGGCACGTATCGTCGCCATACTGGTATATTTCGCAACGCCTGATGATGTTTGTCAGACTATTAACATAAGTGATGTAACGCAATGGTACAACTACAGAACCTTGTGCTGTTTCTACTGAAGAGTTAACATAATAACTAACGGCATCCCCCACTTTTACCGCATATTTTCTGTCATTAAGGTAACCTCTGCACCATGACAATAATGGCCCTCTAATGCCACGATCATTAAGACTATATATTAGCTTATTTATCTGCGGTTGAAAGCCACACTGTTTTTCTGTTATTATATTATTTTAGCATAGAAGTGATAAACCTGTCTGTAAATGTATTTTTCAGCAATTTTATCTATGACAAGTAAAATAGTAATTGGCCCATAATTGTCATGCACCTTATGGCTACCCTTCTTATGAATAGGTCTAACTATGCCAGGGTTTTAAAATATGGGGATGCTTTCCACTTTTTATAGAGGCATTAATGAGATTTGCAAATACGTCACTGACCAATGTGCATAATTTTTTTATGTCTTTTAGTCTTATCCCGTTAATACCTGGCGCTTTATTACTGTTTAGGTTGCGTACTCTTTAGTTACGTCACATGAGTAAATAAACCGTAACGTACAGAGGCAAATCTTTATAGAACCGCGCTATGTTAATTACACCACTACAAGCATGAGGCCCGTGTGTGCGTGAGCACTGGCAGCACGTCACATACAGCGAGAAACTGCTTTAAACGGGCACGGCCAGTGCTCAAACTCAGGATTATGTAAAAAATAATAAGTTTCAAATTTTATTTTTTAAACAAGTATTCGTGTGAAATGAAATATAAAAAGTGTTAATAACGTGGTTTACTGTACTTTTTGTGTGAAAAATAATAGAACAAATAAAAATATATCATTTTTTTAGGGTTCCGTACATCAAAAGGAAAAACGGAACCCTTATAGGATCACTTTGTTGTCCGCCTGTCTGTCTGTCTGTCTGTCTGTCAAGACCCTTTTTCTCAGGAACGCGTGGAAGTATCAAGCTGAAATCATACCAAATACTCAAGTCTACTATCCCTTACGGCCTGGCCACGGGGATCGGCGGCACAAACGGCGAAGCGGCAGGCGGGGCGACAATTCGCGCAGCGTGGTTTGAGGGCCACGGGCAGTCAGGTTCGCCGCCACGAGCGAGGCGGAGAGCGAAATGTCTTTATCAAAGTTATCTCGATATTGCTTAGAAAGTAATCGTTTTTTGGTTCAAGACACAATATTTGGAAGAGATTGTGGAGTACATGATTTGAATAGGAATCGGGTAATAGGTGGAGAACTCCACAAGAAGTACGAGAAGTACAGAATGTATCCAGAATTTTTTTTCGATTATACCAGAATGAGTGTCGAAACCTTCGATTATATTCTTATTAATAATAACTTCTATTTCCAAAGCTGCTAGCAGGCCTAGCATACTTGCCGAGATACTTCTCGGCAATAAAATTTCACTATTCATTTTTCGCGGCGAAAACAACTAAAATATTTTGTTTCCTATACTGTTCGCCGCGTCTGCCGCTCGATTCCGTGGCTTGCGTCGTGCTAATTCATGCCTTTGTTTCAGTCGCCCGCCGCACCGCCAGTCGCCCGCGCGGTTCGCTCGGTAAATTTCGCCGGTCGCTTCGCCAATCGCCGCTGCGCGTGGCTTGATCCGTACATTTCTATTCATTTATTTTAGTCGCTAGACGCCTCGTCGTTCGCACCGCGCAAATTTTCGCTATGGCGAATGTCCCATGGCCAGGCTGTTAGAGCTGTGAAAAAATCAAACTTCTAAGTCAACACAATCAAAAGATACAGTCGTTTATGTCGCAAATTTCCGACATTCGCAAGGGAATCCAAACCTACAGCGTACTTCCCGTGAACTCAGAATCTTAAAATTTGGTACTAAGCAACGTATTATAGCACAGATAACGGAAAAATTGCGAAAAGGATAGATTTTTAGTTACATCATATAATAAAAATATTTTTAATAATTTTAAACTTATATACCTAAGGATTTGTTCGGAACCCTCGGTGCTCGAGTCCGACTCGCACTTGGCCGGTTTTTTTAATTATCACAAAGATTACACTAGCGAAGTAGTAACCTGATTATAATTTATTATTTTTAATGTGGCGGATAGAAACTCATTTATAAATGAGCTATCTAGTTCTAGTAGGTTCATGATTTTTTATTATCATCATTTCAGACGGCAAGTATGGTCAAAAGCTGTCGGCCGAGATAATCTCATTTAAAAACTTTTTTATTATAAAAAATGCAACAGTATAGACTCTGTGTGGATCACTTCGAAAAATCCTGTATTTAGTTTTCTAAAAAAATACCTGTAAAATATTTATTTGGAAATGATGTAGGAAACACTCAACTTGCTGACAAATGACGGTGCTTGTTTGAATTCCAGCCAATGTGAGAATGCACCTGAAATAAATTTATGAATTGCTTGAACAAATTTGGGAATATTTTGATCTCGAAAGAAACATTGTAAATATTGGTAATGAAATATTAAAACGTGTGCAAGATTGTATATGTGTTATGCCATGTGAGTGCTTTCCAATAGATTATTAAAAAACTTTACATTACATTCATAATTTACCATTTAATTAAAAGGCACAACAAATTGTTGAAATAAAATAAAACATAATAAAATAAAATTAATTTATATAAAAAAAATTTGAATAAGTTGTTCATAAAAATTATATCTTTAGTATATAATTAAAGCTAATTTAAACGCTTTGTTTATTTAAACCTAATCACCTCCACTCCTAACACCTCCTGTGCCAACCCTACCAAAATAGGTAAAAAAATTGACAGCTCCTTAGAAACTTTGCCTCTGTCATAATCCTTTATCTACGGCCTCTGTACGTTTTGTTTACTTAACTCATTACGTGTTACTACTTTGCCAACCAATAGGAGTCTCAGTGATTGATCGTCACTATGGCAACAGCTGCTTTTTTCGATAACGGCTCTTTGACGTAGCGACTTCAAAAATTTGCAAAACAATCAAGATGTTTCCTTGTAAAAACCATTGAGTTGTAATGTACTACGTACTAGACGAGACTCCTCAACTCGGTTATTTGTAACATGCGTTAGAGCGCGCACGCTCCAACTCACTTAGTCTGTGTCAAGCGGTTACTGCAACGTGAGAGGTTTAACTGAATTTTTTTTAAATAATATGCCTTCGTGTGCCTTGAGATACTATTAAAACAACTCGATAAACATAAGTGATAGTAAAGGAGTAACTTTTCACCAGTAAGTTCAACATGTAATAGCTTTAAAACACACTTAATTTAACCTCTCAGACCTTGACATTATATGGACAAACTTAGTCAGAAATATGGTCAAGCCAAAGAGTACAGTACGTCAGGCCAAAGACATTTTTTTAATGATGTTAAATATAACTTAGAGTCATTACTATGTTTTTATCCAAAAATTTAAAAAAATATCAACAATTAAAATATCGAATTATTTGTATGAAGGTCAAATGATCGCTAAAGTAACGACGATTCAAGACGATTTGTCGATAAATGAAATGTTTTGAAAAATCATCAATTACCGTGTAGAGGCGTAGTTCATTTTGTTTGGTTAAATCAGTGACAGGAGTAACGGAGAAAATAATACGGTGGCAGTGTGAAGGAACAACGTCATTTTGGAAATTTTTCACCGTGATGTTATTTATCATTCGTGCCTTGAGGCGACAGAGGGAAATTAATCAGGAGATGGGTAGCAGCGTCTTTCTAATAACGACTAAAATAACAAACTGTGGTTACCAACCCGCTTGCCAAGCGTGGCAACTATGACAAATATACCCTCTATGAGGCATATAGTGAAGGCCTATGCTTAGCGGGGGATTTTATAGGCCTTAACGGTGTTTGTTGCAATAGTGATAAGAAAAAAATGTGGGAGAAAAAACAGATGAACATTTCTTGGTGGAATGCGGATGCTCCGTGCGATGTTTAAGACAGCTTTGCAAATGTGGATGATTATTGTGGCAGTAAAGTTTTGTGCTCCCCTTGATTTCCATGGCCCATGGCCAGCATTGGAAGGAAACTATAAGGAGAGGGAAGGGGTAGTTTTATTATTTGAAAAAATATTTTTGTGTGTAAAAAAAGTCATCAAACATCAACATCAAATAATTTATTAAGCAAAAGTTGAGTAAACAAGTTCAATGGTTAAAACAGAAATAAATAACAAATCCAAACAAGTTTACTGAAAAGAAAAAAAGAAAAAATTATAAGTTACAAAAGTTAGAACTAAGGCAAATCTGACAAATCCCCATATGTTAAAATTCAATATCTATATGTTAAAATCAAATAACTATGACAAAAGAAAAAAGGACATAGAAACACTGGACTTTCGTAAAGAATTATATATATATATATATATATATATATATATATATATATGTCGTGGACTGATGGCGCCATTGTGCTACAAGCAGCGCCATCTAACAATTACCATTGCGAATCAATAATATCGTTACCGGAAACGCAAGCGCGTCCTACCGCTTGGACACGATCGTCGGTAGAGGGGATACAACGAGGGCTAGAGAAGTAACCGAGTGTTGTGGCAGTCGAGTTCGGACAGCCGGAGCGGACGCTCGCTACCGACGCACGTGTTTGTTTCTTCTGTACAAACATTAGTCTAAATAAAGTTATTTTGATTTTAATAATCTTTCGATTGTGTGCCCACATTTACGTAAACCATGTCGGAGCGTGAAGAAAACCCGATGCTTCGCATCTCGGCCACCCATGATCCGACATATATATATATATATAGCGATTAACTCAGTAGAAGCCTCTAAAAACAAAATTAAATCATAAGCATATGTGTACTTTATTACGCTTTCTTTAACCAACGCCATTTTTACTAACTTCAAACAGAAAGAGGTACTCAATTCGACTGCATGTTATTTTGTATGTATGTAACTTCTTTCTGGGTGAACCGATTTCGATGATCCTTTTTTTATTTGGAAGCTAGTGCTTTACATGTGGTCCCGTATAAATTTGATCAAGATCTGACTAAAAGTTTTTGGGTTATTCTTAATAATTTATATTGAAGTTGGTTGTAAACATTTTTAATTTAAAATTATTGTTGAAAACAACTTCGTCATAATGTTTATTATATATCGAAATTATAACATAAAACCTAATTTTTGCATATTGGACTTTGTGAAATATAAAAATTTGTGTTTTTACATGATTTATAGTGATAACTCACTCTTTATATTTAAGTTTCAGTTAATTCTGACTATTAAATATAAAGTCATACGTGAACGACACAGTATTTGAAATGGAAATTTTATGAAGTGTATAAAATTATTACGAAGCAAAATATAAGCAAATTACTTATAAAAACAGTGTAAATAAAAATATTTACATTTTGTATCAAAAACTAACCACAAACTTTCTTTTGTACCCACTTAATTTTTTTTAAATTTATATTTGCGTCTTACATTCACGCGGCGAAGGAAATAGACTAAAGTATGTAAAGAAAACGCGACGTGTAGGTAAAAGCGGAACCTCGTCATTTGAACTAAATTCTCGTAATTTAGAGATACGTAATTTAGTAACGAAACTGGTTCTAATAAAATTTTACTTGTATAATTTTTATAAATAACATTTAAAAAAGTATTGTTCTGAGCACTCTTAACTATGATTCTGACTTAAGGTGTGTGATAATATACTCTTTGGTTCTGAGGGGTCCTTTCTAAATATTAATATACTCTTTGGAGCTTTCTACAAAGATGACCTTGGACTATCTCATATATAGGTATGGAGTATAGAGTACAAGGAGAACCATCTTATAAGGGGCGAAAGTTGAAAAAGTGTCCTACTATTTACTGAAAATAGAGGTTCCAAAACCTACCACAATAGCGCTGGCGTCTGAAAAACTACGATATGAAGATAGCTGTTGTGAACTGAGGGAAGTCAGCTGAATTCAAATATTTAAAAAATTTCATGACTAGAGTAGTTAGTAAAATGCCAGTATACAAAATCTCAACTATTTACGTAGTACAAAACCAAGCGGATTGGTCGGTCCTTGTTTATTTCTCCATCTTATTCTAATTACTTTTGGCGCTTTTTTTAAATTTATCCTATGCTACTGCAGCGCCACCCTTATTGGACACGTTTTTAGGGACACTTTTCATATATAGAGATCGTCCTTCTTCTCTCTACACTCCATATGTATAGGCCAAAGATTTGACAGATTAATTAAATTTTATCAACTGCAACGTATACGTGAATGTCAAAGAGTAAAGCATTTTTATGCGCAGACTTAACACTATCAACATATAACGTTAAGTAATTATCAACTCAACCGTTTACGGTGACTACAATCCACAAAAAATTATTGCCTCACCTATTCATGATGACTGTAGCATGCGTAGGACAGTTGTTTTATACGTGGTAGAGCCATGATGCAGCTATATTAGTAGTATAGTTGTAGCACGAATGGGTCCGCTTAACCGGAGAAGAATCACACTCTCACAGAATACCAGCGTCAAATAGCAGCTTCATGCTACTGTGTTTCGTATGGTGAGAGTAGAGAACCGGAGACCCTTTTTACTGGAAAAGAGGCATTCTATCTTAGTCCTCACGGGTGACAACGCCTGATTGAATCCGTCTCGCAAAGTTCCCGGCTGGCTTCCAAATAGGTCACCAGCATTGGGTTAAGAGCCCTCACGACAGCCCGATTCCGCTTGCTTAGGGGTATGCGTGGGAGTCGCGGTCGATTTTCGAGAGGCGTACTGCGCTTTTCTACAATCGCCTCTTCCAATATGCTCCTCATTTGCTATTGTTCCTGGGCGACTATTCCATCGTCACCTGAGTCAACCACAAGGAGATCTACGGCGGCATTTACATGTGCAGGTTGCTCTGCAACTCGTAGAGCCGCATCTCCTGTCGTAGTATTTTTAATCGACAAACGAATAGCCTCACGTCGTAGCCGTTCGATTTCGGCGTCATCAAATATTTTTGATCGCATAATATACCGAACTCGGTCTGCCAAGTTTTTCTCGGTAACGGTAATAGACGGCTTCAGCTCAGCAAATATTCGATGCATCCTAGCCCGATACGCAAAACCTTCAATTTCTCCCCCTTGTGCCTCAAAATACGCCCGCAATACATTGCTGTTCATTTGCATTGACCAACGCATGCGACGTACTCCAGTAGTGACGGGTGCTGATTGCTGGGCCCGCGAAGACCCTGCCAACACCAAACCAGCTGGTGGGGATGATGGATGCAAGTGGCTGCTGGGTGGTCGTGCAGTACCTCGCGCTCGGTTGGTGGTTCGCATGCTGTCGCGTCCAGCGTCAGCTTCAGACGCACCCTGGCGACCTCCAGGCAGCGGCCCTTTGCGCGTATTCCTTAATTCCATCATCCATGTAGTGGGCGTCAGTTAAGGGGAGACGCTCAGACCCGGCACTGTTTCATGACGAGGCCAAATGCACAAGCGGACCTTTGCACATTCAGTTTTGCCGAGGCACGGCGCTAACACCTCTTGGCAAGGTGCTAACTGACTGCGCTGACGTAGCAGTTTTGTCACACAACCATTACGTCAGCGGGCGATGGGGTCGTCACTTCCCTACGCCTTATAATTTACGCCTTATTATTATTATTATTTAAAGGTTTCCTCGGCCGTGTCATGAAACAAAAGAATGGTGGATCAAATTTGTTCAGAAGAATTGCAGCGAAGAAATATTAGATTATTCACGTATACGTTCCGTGCAGTTCAAATAAAACGACAAATACACCACAAAAACGGGAAGAGTGTACATAAAGAAATCTGCTGTACCATGCGATAACGAAATTATATTATTACGGAATCAATAATTCTAGGTCATTATAAAAATAATTAAACATGAGCAAGTTGTAATATTGTTTGTACATATTTAGTAGCAAGGAATCTGCAGCTAGAGAGAAACTGAGAAATTTAAGAAAATACAAAGACAAAATATTTATCTAAAGAAAAAATGTGCTTCTTACAAATCAATTGTACAAAATTTGAAAGATATATTCGGTCCCAACTTAAATGCTGAGATTGATTTAATGACTAAAGCAGAAGTTGTGGATTTACATAAATTTTTAATAAAAAACAATAAACAGAGCTTGCATTATTTATGTATTATACACTGCATGCACCTTTACCTCAAATCGCATTGATTTTACATTATTATTCACCAGCTAAGTAATATATCTTTGATAACAAACTCCTATTTTTATATTTTACATAATTACCTTTTAAATTGTTAAATAAAATATCATTAAAATGTAATTCCGACACAATATTATGTAATATTATATTACATTAACACATATGCAAAATAAAAAACAATTAAAAAATTGTTCTCGATATAATTAACAACACAATCTAAATAAACAATTACTTATTACATACTGATCATTCTACCCACAGGCTAACTAGTAGATTCTACCCATTCTACCTACGTATAATCTATGATGACAAAAACTGCGCATGCGCGACTCTATTATTTACCGCTTCTTCTTCTTCTTCTTAATAACTGGCTTTACGGCTTTGGGATCTAGCCCTTCTGAGCCTGAAGTTACAATATATTATAATAATTATCCTTCATGGTATACTGCTTCACAATATGTTGATGCGTCACATTGTGCAGCTCTTGGGAGATTTTAACGGCAACTTGAGCCAGCAGGCAACTGACGGTTGGCGATGGTATCTCAAGACGACTAAGCAGATAGACACCTTATTTTGAGAATCACATCACCATCAGAGCACTTGTTTCACAGTTTCCACTAATAGTTCACACGCGCAGACACGTAATACACAAAATCGCACTACTTTTACTTATAAAAGTCCACTTCAAACCATTATTTAAGCAATAATACAGGAGCAGCAAACAGCCGCCGGTCAAGTTCCCGCCAAAACTTCACTATATACCGCACATGCGCGAAGACACAAAGTAGTGCACATTTTTTTGTTTGTAATAGCTTCTCTAATACGTAGTTTATTATAACTCAATGGTAAAAACTATAGGTTACTGAATTAATATTAATAAAATTCGTAGTGCAATCTCAGATAAGCTCCATTTACCATATCTTGAATTATGAAGTTTTTTTTAAATTAATTAATATTGTAAGGGTCGCTCCCCATAATATTAGCAGGGGTCGGGGGGCACTTGTGACATCGCCACTGATGATTTACTTTTACGCCAAACTATGAACTGAAATTTATTTCATGTTAAAATTCGACTTAAGTCAGTGCAAGAGTTTTTTGTTTCTTCATTATTTTCATCAGATTGAAACTTTAAAGAAAATTTTCCTTGTAAAAAAAATACGTGTTTTTTAATGTCGATGCTCAATCAATCGTTATTTATGTTTCACTGGACCGCTGATTAAAACATTTCACAGATCATATATATTTATAACAGATTTTAAAATAAACTTCATCAAATTTATACACTCGGAAGATTTGCGATTGGAGCAACGTTCTTGAAAAGGTTCCAATTATTTTTTCAAAATACTGGTACGTTTCAATATAGATTAATAATAATACTTAAATTTATTAACTGATGATGATGATAATGATTTTTTCATGGCTAATCTCAGACCACAACTGAAAATTCGAAATATCTGAAAATATTAACTGCAAACGTGACGTGATAATATTGTGCCTTGTTGGTTAAACATGTTACTGCTGATAATGTGTCCGCCAAAATCAGAAATTCTCAGTAATGGCCCGGATTAAGGATAGGAATAGGAAGGAATTTACTCCCGTTCCCCGAAAGTACGTAAAACCGTTGATTCTGCGCCTGATCTCTCTGGACAATTATTAAAACAGGCCAGGTGATGTAAAAAGTATATATATAGTGTATATTATATATATAGTGAAAAAATGTACCAAGAAGATTCTTATTTTGACCACAATTTAAAAATAATCTTAATTGAGTGTATATATGATGGGGCATGAGTCGCTCACGTCCGTAGGCTTCGACCACCTAATGCTAGGCTCACCCTACACGTGTCCCCCGGGTGGTGCTAAACAAGCGACAAAGCCGAAAAGTCAGACTCGCCTTTTTGCCGTGTGGTAGCAGCGTAAAAAAATACCACCCCCTACTTTCGCACCATGAGGCAAGAAAGTTACGAAATGGCCCCGAGTTTCCGGCACTCCTTTAATGGGGCAGGGGTGTGAAAAATCTCCGGGAGGAAAACCGGTAACGAGTTTCACCACCCGTCACGTTCTGTGCCCTGATATGATGCGATATGATGTATGATAGAGGAATAGACGTGTTATGTGTAAATGAGACGAAACGGAAGGGAAAGGATGCCACTACACATGGCATGTATACCGCGTACTGGTCTGGTGTAGACGAGACCGAGCAGGCATCCCAGGAAGTCGGTATCATCCTTTCAGAAAGAATGGGCCATTGTGTGGAAGAGTATGAATGTATAAGCCCGAGACTGCTATGGCTACGAATGAAAGTGGGCTTAAAGAAGTTTTTTGTTCTAGGGGTCTACGCCCCAGACACGTCTAAGCGCACTTACATCCGGGAGCAGTTAATAAAAATAGCAGGGTAATAAAAATATTTTGGAAACTTGTAAGAACTGCCAAAACAGCCTAGAATGAATGTTATACGAGACCAGAATGGCTGTATTCTGAATGACGAAGTTTCGTGCTTAAGGAGATGGAAGGAATACTTTGAAAGCGTGTTTATGAGTGATGAGACGTTTGAATTAAATGAAATATGATAATATTTAATGAAAATTCTGAAAGAAGAGGAAATAGATGGAGACATAATTATAAATAAAATAATGAAATCAATGAAAAGTATTAAAGCAGGTAAGGAAACCGAATATGATAGAGTATCTCTCGAAATGCTAAGGGCTGGAGAAGGATTGGTGGCAGACCTGCTAAACACCTTGTTTAAATTATGTTGGGAACTTAAGCGGGTACCGGGAGAGTGGTGCAAAGCCGTGGGGATTCCAATATATAAAGGAAAAGGATCACAGCAGGACTGTAAAAACTACCGTGGTATCAGCCTTCTTAGCATTGTGGGAAAACTGTAACTAATGGTAATATAATAATTGAGTTATGAAAGAAACTGATGGAAAAATTTGGGATGTGCTTGCGGGATTTAGAAAGGGAATGGGGTGTACGGATCAGGACTTTTCCATGCGCATGGTCTGACTTGGAAAAGGCTTATGACAGAGTGAACAGGGGTGTGTTATGGCAAACACTGAACTCATTTGGGTTGGGCGCTGGGTCGATACAGGCATTGAAATCTCTGTATAGGGACTGTAGTGCTTGTGTCAGGATCAACGGAGTCTACTCGAACTGGTTTGGTATCCATAAAGGTGTCGGATAGGGCTGTGTGGCTTCCTCGTGGATGTTCAACCTATTTATGGACAGTTGTTTGGAAAATTTGAAAGTAGAAGAATGCGGGTTAAGAATGGGTGAATTAACTGTCAAAATCCTTTTTTTATTTATGTACTAACATTTACAAAAAACATTACATAATTTTATTACTTCGCCAAACTGTAAAGACAATTTGTTGGTGAATAAATGCACTCTTATATCCTATTACATAATTTAATAAGTACACCACCCGCATTATATAGCAAGAGAATATTTTTTTTAAACCTATTTTTATTTTAAAATTATTTTTGTACGCCGATGATCAAGTCATACTTGTGTCGTCAGCGGCCGAGTTGCAAATGATGGTTACATTAATGAAGAGGACATTAAAAGAAAAGGAATGAAAGTGAACGCAAGTAAGATGAAAGTTATGGTTTTTGAAAGATAAGAAAGTAAAACGATATGTGAAATAAGAATAGAAGGGTAGTTGGTCGAGCAAGTAGATGAGTTTGTGTATTTGGGGTGTGTTTTTAGCAGGGATGGTAGATATGATAAGGATATAGAACGACCAGTCAACACAAGAAATAGATTGAATGGGGCTCCACACGCTATTATGAAGAGTGATAATGTGTCAAAAAGTCACGTATGGCAATTCATAGTGCTGTGTTAGTCCCTCATTAAATGTGTGGTAGTGAAAGTTGGGTGTGTCAGAAGAAGCACGAGAATAAAATAAATGCCTTAGAAATACTGTCATTAAGGAGTATAAAAGGGATGAATCTGAACGACAGGGTGAGAAATTGTTTGATAAGAGAAGAGTGTGGTTTGCAAGATGATGTTGTGACCAGGATTAAGAAAGGAATGCTTCGGTGGTTTGTTCATGTAGAAAGAATGAATGAGGAAAGAGTGACAAAGCAAATTTGTTCTGCAGAGATGAACGACAGAGTCGGGAAGGGACGCCCTAGGCGAAAGTTTATCGACCAAATTGGCGATATATTAAAAATGAGCCAAATTAACAGTACCTTTAACCGACTAGCGTGTATGCGTAGGTATGTGGATGTGGAGGAATTGAGAGAGGTGTATCAGGATCGTGCCAAATGGAAGTCAATACTCTCTGCCTACTCCTCTGGGTGACTAAGGTTTATGTATATATGTTATGTATATAATATAATTGAAACGTCTGCGGCTGAAGAATGGAAAGTAGTAAATGGCTATATAAAGTCTAAGAAGACCCATCTTAAGGCAATCCAAACAGGAGGAAACGCCCAAATCGATTCGTTCCATGCTATACAGAAGAAGAAGTTTTTACACGTGTGGTCACTCCATCTCGAAACCTCGGAAGATGCGATAAGGGAACACGTGCAAAAAAAATTGTAGTTCAGAGGATATCAAAATTGAAAAGATTGTTCCAAAAACCAAGAGAGACTATTCGTCATTCAGGATTGGTCTTCCAGAATCCACGTTTGAAAAGTGAACTGGAGAGATAGTTGGCCAATACATACCCAATTTAATGAATGGGTGTGGTTTCGAAACACCAGTAAACCAGCGACAGTTAATGTTTACTATCAGAATGTTAGAGGACTTGGAACAAAATTATCTACTTTTTATTTGAATATTTTGGAGTCACCGTACGACTTATTTGCAATTACGGAATCAAGTCTTCATAGATCCAATCATGACGATGAAACTTATCCCTCCTGGTTTCTAAATACTGCGATGTGATCGAGATGATGGCCGCAAACACGGAGAAGTATTCCTAGCTTCTTCGTCATCGCTGGAGTAGAGATGCGTTCCTGTCGGCAATGTGGACACCGTCTTATTTAAAATTGTGTGTGCGACGGTACACCGTGATAAGAAATTAATGTTTCTATGTTGCGTTGTTTACATCCCACCGCATAGTGTAGCTAGAGAATACATGCTATTATTTCTTATATTAGAAAATGTTTGTGTTAAATACAATAATGTTATAGAGCTTGGTGACTTTAATATGCCTTCAGCACCTGTGAAAATGCACAGTTATATAGAATATTTTAACACCGTCCGTAGATTTCGCCAGGTAAATAATGTCCGTAATATTAACGTCCGTACTTTAGATTTAGTGTTTACAACGTTTTTAGCACGTGACGTGGAAGTAAAGTTGTGTAATGACCCGTTAGTAGATATTGACGTACAACATCCTCCGATGTAAGTCAGCGTGACGATGGGCACTACCAGAGAGCCGCAGGCGCAACGCCTCTATTCTCGTGATGAGATTGATAAATCTTGTATTAAACGGAGGTGGAATTTCTATAAAGCCAATTTTCATATTTTGTACGATAGCTTTCGACAAATTGATTGGGATAATTTTTATCAAATTGACACCCCGGAGGTAGCCATATCGTACCTATATACGGTTGTAAATGAGGTAGTAGACCGTTGTATTCCTAGAGCCCTTAGGGCCAAACTTAGTAGGAATCATTTCAGGTATGATTACCCGGAATCGTACTCATCCGATTTAATACGCGATATAAAGCGAAAGTGGAGGTATCATAAATTGTATTTTTATTTTTTTTATAGGATAAGGGTGACAAACGAGCACACAGTCCACCAGTTGCTGCGGCCCATAGACATCTACATCAATCTTCTATCAAAAATCAAAATGTAGATGCGTCGTCACCCGTGAGGACTAAGATGGAATGCCTCATTTCCAGTAAAAAGGGCCTCCGGCCACCTGTACTCACCAAGCGAAACGCAGAGGTAAACCTCTACTTCACGCTGGTATTCTGTGAGGTCGTGGTACCACCCCGGTTCGGGCCGGCCCATCCGTGGGACAGCAAAAGCTGCCGCGTGGCTCTACCACTGTATAAAATGACGAGTGCGCAATGTGATTACGAAGCGTTTTCTCGGTATCGATCTCAGATAAAATATAAGTTGAAAGTGAATTATGAAGCCTACCATGAGAAATTACAGCAACATTTTAAGGACGATCCGAAATCTTTTTGGAATTACTTAAGATGTAAGCAGTCTAGATGTAACAAAACTCAAGTAACAAAAAACGCTCTAGAGTTCAGTGATCAGTCGAGTGCGCAATGCTTCGCGTCTTATTTCCAAACTGTGTATCGTGAGACGCGGCCGGCTTTGGACCCGGAAGTGGCGGAGCGTGCGGCGAGCGCGCGTACTGGCGCAGCTCGTGTGCACGTCGGCCAGCTGAGCGTGCGCGACATCTGCGCCGCTCTCGCACGCCACAAGCCTAAGCACTCTGTAGGCCTTAGCCCTTACATAGTCAAAGATTGTGTGGCTCTGTTTTTGAAAAGCCTCTGCTTCACGTTTTTAACCTGTGTCTCCGAGAAGGCTACTATCCCGAAGAATGGAAATTGACAAGAGTAATACCGGTGCCTAAAGGAGGTTCGACTTCAGACGTAAACGGATACCGACCTGTGGCGGTGCTGTCTGCTTTCGCCAAGGTATTTGAATCCGCATTACTAAAATGTATTTATACGCAGGTCAGTTCGTCAGTGACCGACGTTCAGCATGGGTTTCGGCCGGGTCGAAGTACAGCGAGTAACTTGCTGTCATTTATGATATATCTGACGCCAGCGATCGACGCTGGGGGTCAAGTGGATGCCGCTTACTTCGACTTTCGGAAAGGTTTTGATACCGTGGATAACGATATCTTTATAGAAAAATTTGCGGTGGTGGGTTTCACACCGCATCGTTTAAAATTTTTCGCGAGTTACCTTGGTGAACACCGGCAGAACGTCGAGTACGCGGGGTATGAATCCGAACCTTTCTACATGTTTTCGGGTGTGAGTCCATTTTATTGATAAATTATCTCCCAGAAGTCATTAAGATCTCGAAATGTCTCCTATTTGCAGACGACTTAAAACTGTTTTTGTCAGTAGCGGATGTTTCGGATTGTGAGCAGCTTCAGCGAGATATAGATAGCGTCGTGCAGTGGTGTGAAATTAATAAGTTATATTTTAACACGTCGAAGTGTGAGGTGATAAGTTACGGGCGCAGACAGGCGCCGCTGCAATACTGCCGTCGTAAGAAAAAAGGGCACAACTAACCTTTTTTTAAAAAATTGAGTTATATACATATTTAGAATCAGAAAAAAAGGCACATCTGCTCAATTTTTTGTATAATTTTATCTTCAAGGAATTCGGAGATACAGTAGGCTTAAAAGGCACAAATGAGACTAATATTCATATTTTATAGAATGAAAAGGCAAATTTATTTACCATTATATTGAAAAGGCACAAATACGTAGATGTGACTATACAGATTTTTACTAAAAACTACTTTGAAAAGGCACACCTACCACATAACATAAAGAAAAGGCTCAAATGCCAAATGTGCCTTGTCTACTTAATTAATGATCCATGTATGTCTTCATTAATTTACGTATAAAAGGCATAAATAACCAGTTGTGCCTTTTCTTTAAATTATTTACGATTAGGGGTGAGGAAAGAAGGGCAGGGTTTGATAGAAACGCGCCAGTTGTGCCTGCGACGTCGAAGACTCCACGCTTGTCAGCAGCCTGCCTGCGCTAGGTAAGTTTATTTACGTTTTATCCATGTTTACATGTTGTTTCTAATTCAAGTAGGTAGGTACATAACTTTGTAGATTAGGTCGTACACCTAGGTAATCTCAACAGTTACCTGTCGGTTTCTAGACAGATGTGTCAAACAAAGCCGCGATAATATTATTATTATCTAACTATGTCTACACCCGGAGGTCGAGGTGCGTAGGCATAGCCCGCGCTTTGTCCATTTGTATGAAGTTGGAATTGTATTAGATAATGTTACCGTGCCTTAGCTCAACACCTATGTGACATGTCATAATATTTAAAGAATTAAGTAGGAATATGATAAACATATATTATCATTCATTTCACTTGTTTTTCCCTTATTTCAGATAATTTTAAAAATGCAGTCACGTGGTAATAGATTAGTAAGCGCCGCTTTACAAAATATAAAGCTTAAATCTGATATTGACGAACAGATTCCGTCCAATAGTGGTCTACAAAACTGGTCACCACAAATTCTAGTATCAGAATCAGATTTTGATTTAGACGATTCAGTAGCCGATAAAGATTATGAGCCACCAAAAAACTACAAAACGTACATTATTGCCGCTCAATGCTCAAAACAATCAGTGGTTAAAAACTTAAATATGAGGGGTCATAATGAAAACTATGAACGACGTGAAGCCAATATTTTATTGGATGATTCTGGCTCCGAATCAGACGTCATTCCATGTTCTCAACCGTGTTTGGAAAAAACGATTCCAGAATCTTCAGATGAATCTACAAAAGATGAACTTAAAAAAGGGACAGTAAGAAAGCGCAAAAGATATGATGTTAGTCTTAAAGAACGAAAGAAAATTAAAAGAGAAGAAAAAATATATACCAAATATTTTGTGAAACCCGGATGCCGAGAGAACATTTGTAAAAAAAAATGTTCAACGAAATTCTCAGAGGATTACCGCAAAATTATTAATCGTAATATCTGGAAAATGTCTTGGTTGGAACAAAAACACTTTTTTTTAGCTAAAACTATCCAGCAAAAGCCTGCAAGACCAAAGAAAAAAGTCATGATGATGAGCATAGTAAACACTATGATCGAACTAAGACTGTTTCGTATTTCTTATGTGAGGAAAACGGTGAGAAAGTTACGGTATGTAAAATGTTTTTTCTCACAACTTTGGGTTACAAGAAAAGTAACTGTAAGGCTGTGAGGAACATTATTGACACATACTATAAAACACAATACGCAGAGCCTATTGCTGACGGCCGAGGTTATAACCCGAATCCATCACAAATAGACAGTACAAAGGTAAAAGAACATATTATGTCTTTTCGTCCAGTTGTGTCGGATTATAGAAGAGTTCATGCACCAAACCGGAAATATTTGCCCTCGGATATCAATATCCGCATGATGTACGACAATTATTGTGAGAAAGAGCCTGAAATAAATGTGTCCTATGGATTTTATAGGAATGTCCTAAATGAGCTTAAAATATCCTTTACAAAGCTTGGACACGAGGAATGTGAATTGTGCGAAAAATTTTCTATTCACAACCCTAACGCAGCAATAAGGCACAGGAATTGCGAAGAATGCCAAGAATATGAAGATCATCACACTAGTTACATTTCAGCGAGAAAAAAAATATGAAGAGGATGTTGAAAGCCAAACGAAGCAAAAAAATACTGACACCATAATATTTGCAGTTGATTTAGAAAAGGTAGTTATGTTACCTCGCATGGAAGAATTTAAAACGGTAATGTTTTGTCCGAGGCTTATCGTTTTCAATCAGAGTTTTGTTCCTGTAGGTGACAAAAGGTTACATGGAATTGGCAAAACACTGGGAGTCTTATGGCACGAAGCTATTGCAGGGAGAAAAAAGGAAGACATAATTAGCTGCTTTCATGCATTTTTCTTTGAAAACCGGGACTGCAAAAATGTGATTTTGTGGCTGGATAATTGCGCGGCGCAAAACAAAAATTGGTGCCTTTTTTCCTACTTAGTATATTTAGTCAATTCCAAGGGTGTAAATATTGAAAGTGTTGTGCTGCGTTATCTGGAAGTTGGTCATACTTTTATGGCTGCCGATGAATTTCACCATAGAGTGGAGCAATCACTTAAGAAGAACAAGCGAGTGTATGAGTTTGAAGATTTTTATTTATTTATTTGTATTTGTATAGTACATATTAATATAAAATAATATAATAATAAAATAAATTAATCATTCAGTATGTCATCGAGTGCGGACGAATTAAATGGATTTTTTTGACATTTGACAGTTCTGCAATTTGCATCGGCGCAGTTCTTCGTTGTTGCGTTTGCGTCTCGTTATGTACTGTGCCATTTTGTTTGTGTTACTTCTTTTTACAACCCTATATGGAATCAAGAAAATATTTCTGCTCCAGCAGAATTTCTGGATGACGTAGTGGTGAGAGATTTAAGTGAAAATGATGATAATTAATAAACCATGCCACTTTAACATAGTGTTTTATTTGTTTAACCCATTTTTGTTCATCAGGTATGTATGTAAGTATGTACCATAGGCCAATGAAATGTGTTTGGTTGATAAGAGATCATTTTGACAATACAAGATGAACTAAATGTAGTTAGTAAGTATTTATGTGTGCTGAAGAAATAGCAGATAGAGCTAGACACTCAATTTATGGTGACAACCATCGAGAGTAAGTGGTGACTTAGGGGCAGTTGGTTTCAAGAAATTCACAAAGTAAAAAAAACGTTTTAGACCATATAACTAGATAAGTATAGCTATCTTAACTTCGAGCGTTAATAATAAGTTATAGCACATTTATTTCTTTATTACCTATTTGGTTACGGCAAATCCTAACCTAAAAAGTGACATTAGTATTTTTTGGGATTCGTAGCGTTTAAATCGTAAAAATGACTATAGGACATTATGTTCTAAGCTTACATGTAGTTTTTCTACTATACTTTATAATTATACATCAACTTTCACTATCAGGTTTTTAAATATATGGAAAGTGGGCATGATTCTATATGCTCCTAATTACTACCTCTATTAAGAATTAAGAATATTTTGATTTATTTTTCATGTTGTGATTTAGAGTAACTCTTTTTTTTATAGATTTTTAAGTTAGGGTCCAACCTATTAGTAAAAAGAATAAAAGTAATTAATTTTTACTTTCCTTAGGTATCTAACTAAACAAAAAGTGTAATTGAGTTTAAGTATTAGCACTTTTTGTTTCTAATTCATAAGTTCTATTTGTTAATCAAAATTGTATGTAGATGCTTATCCCTAATAATTTATAAATAACTATTGAATATTAAGAACATTTTTTTTGTTTAAATGTTGGTGTCCTTTGTTAAGTTTTGTTTCAGTTATTTGGATAAGCTAACCAGAAATGGCATGGTAATATTATAAATATGTTTTATAGTTTATTAAACTTTCTTCACATGATTATTTGTTTTTTTTTTGTAGAAAACATTAAGTCAATTTACACTAAAAAAGGCGCAATTAGACAAATGTGCCCTTTCTTTCAGACTTAATGACCAATTTGCTTGAAATATTAAAAAGAAAGGTCACATTTGGTTTACTATGCCTTTTCTTTGTAGTAAGTGGTATTTTTTAAATATTTTTTTGATGATTTTTTTGAATTTATTTAATAATTAATTATATATAAAAATTAAAAAGTAAAAAATATAATAGTACTAACCTTCACGCATATATTGTCAGTATTTTTTTTCTTTTATGCGATAGGTTTCCACACTATGAAGCAGAATATGGTAAAAACTTTAATCCCAATTATCTCAGTTTGACCAGAATGATAGATGTGCCCTTGTCTCGTACGACGGCAGAATACCGATACGAGGTTGACGGAACGGTAATGCCGCGCGTTACTTTCGTACATGACTTAGGTGTGCAGATGGTAGCAGACTTGACATTTCGTAAGCATATTGAAGATATCTGCGGTAAGGCATTCTGAAACTTAGGTTTTATACTAAGGAATTGCAGGGATTTTCGTAGTACGGCGATTATTAAAGTTTTATGCAATGCACTTGTTCGCAGCCGGCTCGAAACGAGTGCAATTATTTCGAATCCCCGTGAAGATAAATATATCAACATGGTGGAAGAAATTCAAAATAAATTAACGCGGTTCCTTTATTTAAAAGAGTACAGCGTCTATCCTTTCTATCCGCTGATGTACCCGAGCTTGTTCGTGATGGGCATGGTTGGTTACAGCCAACTTGGTGTGAAGCATGACGTCGCACTCTGTAAGTACGTGTGGCGAGACTTGCGTGACCAGCTTTACCATCCTGAGGTACTGGCGGCGTTGCAGCTGTTTGTGCCTGATAAGGCGGTGGTTAGGCGTCGCCCACATCGCACCTTTAAGGTGCCGCACGCGAGAACAAATCTGCTTAGGTTTGCACCTATGTCACGGACTTTAAAATTATTGAATATTATTTCCGAAGAACCACTGAAGTCTGGCAAAGTTCACAGAAGCGGCGCACAGGGTCTGTGAGATGTTTTTATAAAAAAGAATCTATTTATATTTTTTTTCTTAATTATAATCGTATAAGCATATATTTTATGTCAGTAGTTATATTTATCACTTATTATTTGGTTTTTGTATAGCATCATCTTGGTTTTGTACTGTTATGATGCTGTTACTGTTTTTGTAATAAATAAATAAATAATAAAAAATATATGATGGATAGTCAAATTTAACCAATTTTTAAATGAAATTGTGTAAATTATATATTTTATTCATTGGCACCCGCGGAAAACCAGCCTCAAAGTACTCTGCTTGTACCAAGACTATGCAGAATTGGGTAAATTTTTAATAAACATATACTAAATTTAAAATATAAAATATGTCTCCTCTATTGTTCTCTATTTTTATCAATTCGATCTGTTCCCACATTACTTCTCTTTACCACCTATATGCAGACGATTTACAAATCTACTCTCAATGTAAGATTGCGGATCTTCCCAATACAATTAGGTTAATTAATGAAGATCTTATTCGTATTTCTCATTGGTGTAATTCATTTGGGCTTAAAGTTAATCCATTGAAGACTCAAGCCATTATTATTGGGAGTTCAAAATTAATCTCTCGGTTAACTTTGTCGCTGCTCCCGCCAGTCATATTCGAAGGGACACTTATCCCATACAGTGACAAAGTTAAGAATTTGGGTATTATGTTCGATCAGACTTTGTCTTGGGGACCGCAAGTGAGTGAAGTAAGTCGAAGAATGTTTGCCGCAGTTGGTTCACTTCGAAGATTACGCAATGTTCTCCCCATTCCTACTAAAGTTGCGCTGGCTCAGTCTCTTCTTTTACCGATCCTTGACTACGCGGACACTTGTTATCTTGACCTAACAGTCGAGCAGCTTAATAAACTTGAGCGGCTTCAAAATTATTGCATAAGGTTTATATTTGGGTTACGAAAGTATGACCACATATCCGAATTTCGCCATAAGCTCAAGTGGTTACCGATTCGCCTTCGCAGGAATACTCACATTCTTCATCTTCTTTACTGCATTCTGTTCAATCCGACCACTCCTTGTTATTTGAAAGACCGATTTATATATCTAAGTAGTTTACACTCCTTACCTCTACGATCTCAAAATAATCTCCTTCTAAGTACTCCTAGACATTCCTCTTCCTTCTATTCTAATTCTTTTACGGTTACCGCTATACGACTATGGAATTCTCTCCCCTTACATATTAAAGAATCTAAATCTCTTCCTATGTTTAAAAATAAATTAAAACTTTATTACCTTTCCTCTTAAGTTACTACCTGTCGTCATTCACTATTTTTCTTTATTTTCCTTTAATCTCTTATGTTCTTCTATTTATCTTTCTATATTATATTCTGTACACCCCTTCCGCTATCTTTTAAAAATAGTATCCTCTGCCCTAAGGTTGCCTGGAAGAGATCGCTGTTTTAGCGATAAGGCCACCTGTTGTACGAATGTACCTTTAACTAAATAAATTTTGTTATATGTTCCTTGGTGTACAATAAAGTATATTTTACTTTACTTTACTTTAAATTTAAAATATGCTATTATAGTAAACAAACTGTTATAATATGTTACTAAATTGAATAAGAAATATCTTATTCGCTACGACAAAATCTTTAGAAATTCTTTTTACACAAATTAAGTCTTTCTAATGCCGTTCACGTACAAAACCAGTGAATCAGGAAAATATTGTATCAGCAGTCCGTGCTCTACTAGTTGAACTTTGGTTTTATTGAACTAAGAAATAACCTCGCAGTGGCTTTCTAAATACCAATTGAGGCTACGTTAAGATATTGGTTTTCATTAATTAAGAAAAGGTAACGTAGAATATATATAGAATGGTTCTATGACATTGATGCATATTATATGTGTCTCAGTAATTATATGAATGTCCATTCATTCATTCATAATATCCTATAAAAGTCCACTGTAAAACATAGACCTACCCCATAGATTGCCTCATAGGGTAAATTTTGCCATATTTGCAACACATAGCAGATGGTTTGTTATCAAGTAAATGCT
Organism: Parnassius glacialis; assembly: GCA_033319125.1. Lineage (NCBI taxonomy): Eukaryota > Metazoa > Arthropoda > Insecta > Lepidoptera > Papilionidae > Parnassius > Parnassius glacialis. Next base: position 52,827,076 of record JAVANC010000001.1, on the reverse strand, counting down.
GCTTCCCATCTTAAGTTTCAGCTTCCCTTTGTCGTCTCTTGTGACACCCACGAAACGATAATATGTATTTGTTTACTTACGTGTTAATATCATTATATCAAGCGTGTCTTTATATATAATAATAATTATTTATCTATTTACTTTTTTATTAAGTTTAATTTTATTTTGGTTTCCCATTAAAGGTAAAATACATTATTTTTTAAATACATACATTCATTACATCGGTTCTAATCTGCCATTCGACACCTGTCGTGAACTACTCCTAATGAATATTAGTAATACTAGTAGCAGGAGAAAATGCTATTGTGGAAATAACGTGATAAAAGAAAAAAATAGTTTATTAATCACACTATTCATGACAAACGAATGTTAAAATGGGACACAACTCGTATGCCTGTCAACTCTTGCACTCTGTTTGTTATTTCTGCCACGAGACGCGCTGAAAGTTAGCGTTACTGTGTATTTGTAAAATAAATGAAAAAAATATATATGGCTTGTACTGACGTATTACAGTATATTATATTATGATTTCTTTTATTTACGCGAACACTACACATTGAATAAAACTACTTTTACGGATTTTATCGCGTTTAATTAGGTTATTTTATATTCCCGACGTTTCGGTTGCTTTCCAGCAACCGTGGTCACGGGGGACTGAGGTGATTGACGTCCCGATGTCAAAGTTAACCCGGAGTACCTTCAGCTTTTTAATTATTAATTTTGGTCCGATCTACGCAGAATGAACTAACTGTGTCTTGAAGTCTTGCAGTGGTATGCTTGGGTTTAGTTTTAATTTTATGAATTACAGGATCCGAAGTAGGTGGTAGTACCCAGCCTCCCTCTCTATTGAAATTTGGTTGTTTTTTAATTACAGTTACACAGTTAGTTCATTCTGCGTAGATCGGAACAAAATTAATAATTAAAAAGCTGAAGGTACTCCGGGTTAACTTTGACATCGGGACGTCAATCACCTCAGTCCCCCGTGACCACGGTTGCTGGAAAGCAACCGAAACGTCGGGAATATAAAATAACCTAATTAAACGCGACAAAATCCGTAAAAGTAGTTTTATTCAAAGTATATTATATTTTTAAATGAAAACGTGACAAACTAACTTACTGTTCACCAGGTTTTAAGTAGGTACTACAGTATGAACACCTGCTGTTAACTCTCACAGAATACCAGCGTAAAATAGCAGTTTAATGCTGCTGTGTTTCTGTGTTGTGTGTAGAGAACCGGAGACCCTTTTTACTGGAAATAAGGCATTCTATCTCAGCCCTCACGGCTGACAACGGATCTGCATTTTAATTCGTTAACGAAGATAGATGTAGATGTCAAAGGGCCACAGCAACCACTTACCATCAGGTGGACTGTGTGTTCGTTTGTCACCCATTTTCTATTAAAAAAACTTCATAAATGAAAAGCTAGCATGGTCATATCTGAAGACTAAGTTAGAATTCCTTACAGCTTAAAGCTATATTGGCTCCCTATATCGTTCAGACAGGAATGAAGAAGTACAGGCACTGCTATTTGGCAGCACAAATAGTTAAATGTTAACCTACCCACACAAAATCCTAGGCAGCAAAGAAATCCTACCACCTAACACTAATTATGTATATAATATACGATACATATAATACACATACCGTAATGTTTATTATAATTGTTATTAATTCGTTTCCACTTTCAATAATAAAATAAGTCGTTAGGATGGAAACCATTTTAATATGTATACATTTTAATCCCGTTTAATTTATACCATCAGAGATCAATTTTGTCGCTTCAATAACTTCATTAATGAAGGGTCCTATCAATCTCAGCTTTGAAACTTTGCCCAATCAATTATTATAATACGAGATAACGAATTATATTATTGTATTTTTTCGCAGAAAAAGCTTTGGAGTTAACTTTTTCCAAGACATACCTTTTATTTAAAATTGGATTCCACTCGAGTCCAGTCTGGAAATATTCGGATATTTTAAACGATATTGATAATAATCTTAAAAAAACTATAGAAAAAATTCTAAATTTAACTTTAAATACAATAGCCTGGACTCAAGCTACTTTACCAATAAAATTTGGTGGTATTGTTGTGAGAAATCTTACTAGCGTTGCATTGCCTGCTTTCCTTTCTTCTGTGCATAGTGTCAGTAATTTATGTAACATAATTTTAAATAATAAAGTAGACCTTGGTTTACTACGGAAGCAGGGCAGACATGGCAAACACACAACACAACAGTGGTAGAGCCACGCGGCAGCTTTTGCTGTCGCATGGATAGGCCGGCTCGAACCGGGGTGGTACCACGACCTCACAGAATACCAGCGTGAAGTAGAGGTTCACCTCTGCGTTTCGTTTGGTGAGTGCAGGTGGCCGGAGGCCCTTTTTTCTGGAAATGAGGCATTCCATCTTAGTCCTCACGGGTGACAACGCATCTGCATTTTGATTCGCAAACGAGGATAGATGTAGATGTCTATGGGCCGCAGCAACCACTTACCATCAGGTGGACTGTGTGCTCGTTTGTCACCCTTTTACTATAAAAAAAAACACTCTGTCCCGGCGAAAATGTTCCACTGGAAGTTAACCAAGTAACCAAGATCAGGCACGCCTTCTACCTGTTTCGGCTAAGGAATCTAGTCACTGGTTACATGCTTTACCATCAAGTAATCTCGGCACATTACTTGATGGGGAAAGCTTGCGCATCGCTGTAGGAATCCAACTAGGAGCGTCAATTTGTCAACCCCTTCAGTGCCCCTGTGGTAGCAGCGTTGACAAGATTGGGTTCCAACGACTTTCATGTAAGAAAAGTGCTGATAGGTTTTCACGGCACGGTTCTTTGAACTATGTCATCCGACGCGCTCTTATCTCTAAAGTATCCAAAGTAAATGTTCCCTCGGCTTTAGAGACTTGTGGAATATTTAGAGACGATGGCAAGGGACCCGAAGGTATGACATTGGTCCCTTGGAAGAGAGGTAAAGCCCTTGTGTGGGATGCTACTTGCGTAGATACTTTGGCGACCTCTCATCTCAGGGGTACCTCGTTTAGAACCGCAGCTGAACTAAGTAAGTGGCGCAGCAAAGCAAAGTAAGCAAAGTGGTAATCTCCCACTTGTTTTAGCAGTATAAAGTATCACGCAGCCGACTAAGAGGAACAGTTTGTAATTCTACGAGTCTCTCTATCGTTACTATGCCCGTTGGGGTATTCTACTAGTGTAGGCAAGGAAGGTCGTGTTGCTGAGAGGCTGCCGTGTTACATTGAGATGGGTAGTGATGCTGTTGGTTTGCATACTTCGGTGTTATCATGTAATTGGAGTCCTGATAGTAAGCAGGGTTTGTTACCGAGTGGTGTTCTTTTATTTACATACTTTTGAAAATAATTTCTATCATCAGAAGTGGGATAGTTTCTAACATCAGAAGTGGAATGGTTTCTTACATCAGAAGTTCGATTAAAGCCTTTTCCTGTAGCTTTACATTAAAATTTCTTACAATATTATATATTTTGTTATGTAAATAAATAAATAATTAAATAAGCCCCTGGCCGTCTTGAAGAGCAATTCTCGTATACGTAACTAGCTGTTCCCTGTGACTTCACCTGCGTGTGACTTTATTACGATTGGATTTCGTGGGTTTTAATTTTTATGCGCAGAACCCTTATTATTTTTCTAAAATAAAAGTAGTCTATGTCACTCCTTATAAAATCGGATATTTTCCAGTGAAAACCTTGTCAAACTCGGTCCAGCCGAGAATGGAGAATAGCTGAAAAAAGCAGACAGACAGAAAATCTTTAAAAATTGCGTTTTTGTTATAAGTACCGTATATACTTTCATATGCATTTAGTAAAAAGCTGTTATTTAGATATCACTGACACTTCAATTTTATTTATTCTCTCCCGTAATAGTGGGGGTTTGATTTGATTGTCACGTACAGACGGATTGGCGATCCCAGTGCCAGTCATCTCGCACTATCGATACTGCTGTCTGTCGCCGACTCGCCAGTCTGACCTGAATATTTTACGTCTGAAACAAGACGTAGACGTATTTTACGTGGTAGAGCCATACTGCAGCTATAATACTGGTATAGTGTAGAACGAATGACAATGGGCGGGTCACATCTATGTGTCAGATACACAAGTATGTTTACGTGTCATTGGCTGAAGTACGTGTTTATAATATAATTAGATGTAATGTTTCCTTAAGTATTTAAGATTTACAAATTTCTTTCAAAATTGCGCAAATGAGTGTAGCGACGAGTTACCACATTCTTACTCTACGTAGACTAAGTATTTAACATAATCAAGATTTAATTTCACACGAGATAAAGTCGTTTACTCCTTTCAGTTTACTCCCTCGCTAGGCTTTCAAATCGAAACAAAAATTAATGTTTAATGTAAAACTGAAATTTCTGACAAAAAAATCTCTTTTTAGCGTTGAAAGGTCAGGCTCAATTCTAAGCGGTGAACAGAACCACTTTAAAAGTGTTTTATTATTAACAATCAATCAGTCTGCGGTTTCGTCCACATATGCTGCTTGTGAAATTTAGAAAATTGATGGGTCTAAAAATATATTTATATTTAAAACAGGCATCGAGGATTTTGACTGCAAAAATATACCCAAAGAATTTTTTTTTAAATATTCTCCATTTTGGATAAATTTTAATGACATTTCGGTCAATCTACGAGTTGGGTATAAATCTCTATAGATACACAATTTAAATTATAGAGCTAAAATCGAAAAGTGAAATGACATATTATACTGTTTTTTGAAATGGAAACAAAGAAACAAAGTCAAATAAAAATGGAACTCCTGCAACCAACTTCAAACACCATATCTGAGTTATCCCATATCTTGGTCCTGATATAATATTATATACAAATCCTTAGACTAGTATACTTAGTAGTTTCTTGGCGGCAGAAATAACAGGGTGTATCCTAACTGATTTTGAAGAAGAATAGAAGTCCTATGGATTGTGAATTAGTATTAATGTGAACGCCTCGAGGTAAAGCGGTAGCTATAATAGTCACGTTTGTAGATTCGATAGGTGATAACTGTACCGCCCTAACATATTCTTGGACGTAAAGAGATTGCGATTGCCATCGTTGCGAGTGGACTGCAAAATAAGGAGGCTACTTGGCATAATTTTCAAGTTTAACAGGCGGGTTGACAAAGCTACAGTTTTTTGTTTTCTAGTTATTCCTAGGAAAACACTGCTTGCCATCTCCTGGTTTGTTTGCCTCTGTCGCCTCTTTCGACACCCACAAGATGGCGTGGGCGTATTGAGTCTTACGCCGACACTATAAAGAGTATATTTTTTTTTCTGTGGCAACCCCGGTGACAAGTTGTAAAATAATTGCTCCCAACTATTTTTAAAAATTAAATATTGTAAATTGATAATATCCACCTCAATTTTGAGTTACAGTTGTTAAATACGACTTATTTGTATTTGTGAAATAAGTAAAACTCAGAAGTAGGATTTAATTACATTGTGTTTAGTGTTCCGAGTTCCAACCAAAAGTAACAGCTGTAACGTACATCGTTTAAACTTACTGTAAGTGTAATTCTTGTTATCCCTTTTACATTTTACTATTTACCTGTTAAGTAAGTATTGTTCTGGATTTCATTTTGAATTATTTACATGATAATTTAATTTGAGATCTGTAAATAAACCCATACATCTAGTCATTTGCTTACTCTGCTTCTTTGGTTTTCTTTCTTTGTTTTCTTTTGCTATTTACACTTAATAGTAAAATGAATACACGCAACGCCAAAACGCGCCAATTGGAGAACCAACTTCAAATGGCGCTTCAAGAACTTAAGGCGTCAAAGGAGCAGTGTGAGCTGTTATGTAAAGAAAGGGATGACAATGAAAAGGAAATAATAAATATAATAGCTAAAAATACTGAGCTAAAAAGTGATATGGTTAAGTTGCATACAGAGTATACATTTGTTTCAAAAGAAAGGGATCAACTTCAGAGAACAGTCGATGAGTTTGACCAATGCAGCAAGGAATATGAGCAATCCCTCAGATTAATTGCTGCATTGCAGTTACAGTTAAGTTAGGCTAATGAGCAGATTGTGCAATTAAAACATTACATAGACAACATGAAAGCGTTCCAAACTCAAAGTCTGTTCAACGAGCTCATAGAATGTGAATCTTCTAAAGCATTGCAACCCTCCACAACAATTGATTTGACTGGTGATGATTATGTCACATCAAGAACAGCATCAAGGACTACCTGCAGTAGAAGAAATTTAAAGAAATATATAAAAATTAATAAATATATTAGAAATATGCAAAAATTAATTAAAACTAAAATTAATGTTAAAAATTATATAAATGTATGCAAAGAAAAGCAACAATTAATTAATAAACTTAAAATATATTCAATTGAGGTGGAAAATATGAATCACTGTTATGAGACTGATATAGAGTGTCTAAATTCAACAATTTTATCCCTCAAAAACTCCCTACAAATTTTATTAAATAAATATGCATCGGCGCAAAATGAGATAAAAGAACACATATTGGCCATGAATGATCTGGTAAAATCATGTAAATATAATGAGGAGCGCTTTGACTCCTTAATAAAACATCAGAGTGAGTATCAGCGCTCCATACCAGGTTCATCGGGGACAATATGTGTAAATAACAAAGTAAACAGTAAGGACTCATTACTTTCACCTACACTCTATGACAGTGCCATGACAAAGGATATAAACTTAAAAAGCAATGTAAATATTAAAAAAAATAAAGTTATTATGTATTGTGATGACATAGGCAAAAATTTGGGCATGATGTTAAATAACTGTTTAGAAGGACATATGATTAGTAATTATTGCATGCCAGGAGCATCCTTTAGTCATATAATGAATAAAGTTTTAGCTAGTAAATTTTGCCCTAATAACACATTAATAATTCTTGTTGGGAGAAGAGGCAATGTAAACAAAAATCAATTATTAAAATATATTGATAATCTAAATAATTTAAATGTACATAAAATTATCTTGTTTACATTGCCTTACATACAGGGTTGGCCGCAGAAAAATAAAATGAGATATGATTTAAATTTATTAATGAATAACTTTTCATGTAATAATAAATTAAACTTGACATTTAATTGTCATAATTATAATAATAAATTTAAATTAATAGACATAAATAATTTAATTAAGAAATTTTTGACTAATGATAGGTTTTACCTATCTAAATATATTTTAAGACAGATAGCAAATGTGCAATCTTATTGTTTATATATTAACTCAGCCAAGGACTTGGCTACACAGACATCTGCTCCTTTTGAGCAGTGTAATGACTTAATATGTAATTTGGAATCAGTTCAAAGTAATTTAAATTAGAAAATGAGACAATAGAGGTAATCTCTAGCAGTTGTAATAATTTAAATAATTTAGACTGTAGCTTACAAATCTTTAATTGTACGACTCCACAGAGTGATAATGAAAATTGTATACACCTAGTGCATCAAAATATACAAGGCATGGTAGGCAAAGAGCTAGAAATTGAGTTGTTCTTAAATAGCAACAATATTCATATTTTATGTATTACTGAACATTGGTTAAAAGCTTATAACTTAATGTTTAACTTCAGTAATCACCAGGTGGTCAGTTCTTTCAATAGAGATACGGTTTTAAGAGGTGGCTCCTTAATATTAGCTAGTAAATTATTGTCATGTAAAGAACGTAAAGATATTGTGAGCCTCTCTGTTGAGCGAACTGTAGAAATGGCATGTGTTGAGTTTGAGCACCTCATTGTTGTGAGCGTCTACAGACCCCCATGTTCTATATACGATCCTTTTGAAAAAATTATGGAGGAAGTTTTTGCTAAGCTTAATAAACGGAATAAATCTGTTTTAATATGTGGAGACTTTAACATCAATCTCCTAGAAGCTTCCTCAATCAATATTAAATTTAGATCATTGTTTAAATCATATGGTCTTTTTAATTTATTTTTAGAGCCAACGCGTATTGCTCAATCTAGTGCAACATGTATAGATAACATTTTTACAAATGTGAAGCCGTTGCATAAATGTATAATTCAAAAATTAAGTTCTGATCACTGTGGACAAGTAGTTTCGTTACCATATGTTCACAAAAAGCAAGTAGATAAGAAATTTGTGTTTGTTCCAGTAAATGCACGTCGCTTGGAGAAATTTAGAAGTAACATAGTGAAAAAACTTCCATCACTTACGTACCAAAATGATCCAAATTTTTTATATGGAACATTATTTAAGCTTATTTGCAATGAATTTAATAATACTTTTACTTCTAAAACATTCTCCTTGAACAGTCGGAAGTCATTTAATGAATGGGCGACAGTAGCAGTCTATAAGAGCAGACATAGGTTATATGATCTTTACCATGAAAGGTCATATAATCATAGCGTCGAATTTAGGGAATATGTAAAAAAATATTCAAAAATATTTAAAAGAGTGTGGTCCACAGCCAAGTCTTTGCATTTGAGCAACAAAATTAAGACGGCTTCTAATAAAATTAAAATGACATGGAGTATAATTAATAGCGAAACTGGTAAGATCAACTCTCGCAATTCAAACTACCAGTTAAGTTTTAATAACAAATTAACCGAATCAGATCAGGACGTTGCAATGGTTTTTGAGAAATATTTTACTGATATTCCGATATTAACCACTAAGTCACTGAATTCTTCTCCTGCGGTCGCCGAATCATAACTTAAACAAAATGTAAATGCGTGTACAAAGAATTTTACATTTCATAAAGTATCATCAAAAGATATTGTAAAATATTTTTAAACTATTGATGTTAAGAAAACTGCGGATCTGTGGGGGATTTCCGTTAAAGTTATTGCGTCTATAATAGATACAATCGCGCCTCATTTAGCTACTATTTTTAATACTAGTATCGAATCTGGTGTGTTTCCTGATTTAATGAAGTATAGTAAAGTAATACCTTTATTTAAATCTGGTAGTACATTAGACCCCGCCAATTTTAGACCTATTTCTGTACTACAAACACTTAGTAAGATTTTTGAAAAAATTATTCTTGATCAAATGTTAAATTTCTTTAATATAAATAATTTACTTCATAAAAATCAGTTTGGTTTCACAAGGGGTCGCTCGACAACTGATGCCGGTGTTGAGCTGATTAAATATATATTTAATGCATGGGAGAATTCACATGATGCTTTGGGTATATTTTGTGACCTATCCAAAGCCTTCGATTGTGTTCACCATGAAACATTAATCAGGAAACTTCAACACTACGGTGTAAGAAGTGATGCTCTTAAATTAATCATTTCATATTTAAGTAAGAGAACGCAAAAAGTTGTCGTTAACAGTATGAGTTCTTCCGGGTCGATGGTACAGATGGGTGTGCCTCAAGGCTCAATTCTAGGCCCCTTTCTGTTTCTTGTATACATTAATGACTTACATTACATAGTAGGAGATAACCATGATATAGTATTATTTGCAGATGACACTTCTTTAATTTTCAAATTAAGTCGACAATTACTAAAATATGACGAAGTAAATAATGCTATATCTAAATTAGTAAATTGGTTGAATGTTAATAATTTGCATTTAAATGGCACTAAAACGAAATGTATGAAATTTATGACTCCAAATGTCAAACAATTAAATACTTATGTAATTTTAAATGGGGAGAAACTGAGTCTTGTAGATACCACCAATTTTCTTGGAATCACACTAGACGCGAAGCTTCAATGGAGCCCTCATATATCAAAACTAGCAAGCAGACTTAGTTCTGCAGCATATGCCGTAAAAAAAATTAGAAGTCTAACTAGTGTTGAAACAGCTAGACTAGTTTACTTTAGCTATTTCCATAGCATAATGTCGTATGGTATTTTGCTATGGGGCCACGCAGCTGACACTGAAATTATATTTGTTTTACAGAAGAGGACCATAAGAGCAATTTATGATTTAAAGCCTAAAGAGTCGTTGCGACAAAAATTTAAGGAAATTAATATATTAACTTTGGCCTCTCAATACATTTATGAAAATGTAATGTACGTACACAAAAATAAAAGTAGTTTTACAAAAATAAGTGATATTCATTCTGTAAATACTAGGAACAGACACAAGCTAGTAATACCAGTTACTCGACTCCATCGAGTCAGTAATTCATTCTTGGGGCGATGTATACGCTTTTACAACAAAATTCCAGAAAATATACAAAATTTGACCTGCTCAAAGTTCAAAAACTTTATTAAAGTAAGTTTGTATAAAAAGGGTTATTATAGTATTAAAGAATTTATAGATGATAATAACCCCTGGAAATGAGGTGATCGCTACCAAGCTATTTCTAATTTGTTGTGTTGTTAATTTATGTAACATACATGATTGTAAGCTGTTATTTTAAAAAAAATCCCGCTGGGTTTCTTGTTGGTTCTTCCCAGGACAGAGGTTTTTTTTTCGAACCAGTGGTAATTATACAAAAGAGTGACTTTCAATAAGCATTATTTATAATCTATATTGAATAAAAAAGTTTCTGTTTCTGTTTCTGTTTCTGTTTCTGTTATTTTGAATGACATTTTGCGTAAACAAAAACCATAAAACGTTATTTCTTTTTCCTTGGCTGTTTGATGTAAAAATAAAATAGGCTAGACATGTTAATGTAGCGCACATCGATAAAACGAATGTGAAAGGTAATGTTACAAACGGTTGTGGAAATAAGACAATTTTATTCTTAGATTTTTATATCCTTTGTATTGCACGCTGTAGATATTCTGTAAGTTAGATGGACTTGGTTATTTTTTTATAAAACTAAAGTGACCTTACAGTCAACCTGAAAGTGCCTACGCCAGTCCATAGACACTTGCAAACAACTACAAACAAAGAAGTAAAACAAAAGATTGTCATCTCTGAAGTCTAAGTTGTAATATTTCACAGCCTGCTAGATCGCTTTACCCTTCAAACAGGAACACAGCAGTACACGTTGAGACCGGAACACGGTAGTGCACGCTCTGTTGTTTCGTGACATCAATAGGTAAAAAGGTGGCGTTGTATACACCACCTTTTTACCTATTGATGTCACGAACTTACCTCACCTACGCCACTACGCCACGTAGCAAAGGACATTGCTCTGCTCCCATACATAGTTCGCCCTGGAACCAAGAGCATCGGAAAATTATGTGTTTTATTGTCGATCATTAGTAAATTCATATATGATCTTATTTTTATAGCGGACTAGCTGCATTAAAGATATATTTCAAAAAAAGTATCAGATTTTGTGGTTATATTTGAACCACGAATGTTACGGTTTTTCATAGCTCCGAGTGATTTTTAACAAACTGAAAAACAATGTCCTAAAACATTTAGCTATTTTTAGTACTTATCTAGACAATAAGGTATGCAGTTTTTGTTCTAACGCCTAAGTGTATGTAAGTGCAACGTATAAATGCATAAAATCTAGCTAACAAACCTGCTTTCTTAGAATTGGTTTCGAAATGAGAGATACTGTTTGCGTATTAATGTAAAAATAAAAATGGATGTATATAATGGCTGTTAGCATTTAGATGTTGTCATTAGCATATACGGTACGGTAAGATACCTGGTACCTAAATGTATAGGATTCAGGCTGGTTCCAGTCACGCCGCTAGACATGCCGTCGAACAGCGTGAATATTATAGACTACTATCTAGTGCATTTGCAAGCGTGTGCGTCTGGACGGCGCTGTTCAAACGCGTGACTATAAACCAGCCTAACCGACTTAGCACCTAATTGGTAGTATAAGTTGTTTTTATAACTACATTAATTTATTATGTTTGAATTAGAAATAAAACACAGATTAATTTCATGTATATTGTTCATCTTCTTAATTGGAAATTAGAATATTGTCTAAAAACTGTGCAGGGATGTCAATATTATTTTGATGTCTCCTAAAGCTCTAATACCAAATGGTGGTCATAACATGGGCGCAGGAACCGATGGTTCTGCGTATAACGATGCAATTACATCAATATTGCACGATTGCTTCTCTGTTCATCTTTTAACAACATTGAGCCACCAGCAGAGCCGCAATTTACACAAAGTACACTTTCCATTGCGTGTGCGTAAGTCCGTTTATGAATGCTAGGTTATCGTTTCAGTAGTACACAGTTCCGAAAAATTACAGCAAGGTAAGTCGTTATTGAAAGCAATCAGAGTCCGTTAAAATAGCCAAGTCGTAATGTTCAATATAGTCCTGAAATTCACCAAAACACCGATACAATTACAAAGAGCAAACGACGCCAACCAATGCAATTTTGACAGAGTGAAATATGACAGTATAAGTACGCATGTCAATTTGAAATCGTTTAATCGATTATTTATAATAAAATAATCGATTTTCCAGATCGATATAGATCTGAAGAATCCTTATCCGATGTCCTAATATCGACTTAGAACACTCCATCGATTCAATGAATCGATCCAAAAACCTCTCGAATTGGACTTTTTTTTTTTTATAGGAGAGGGGGCAAACGAGCATGCGGCTCACCTGATGGTAAGTGACTACCGCCGCCCATGAACAACTGCAACACCAGGGAGGGAATTGCAGATGCGTTGCCGGCCTTTTAAAAAGGAGTACGCTCTTTTCTTGAAGGTCCCTAAGTCGTATCGGTCCGGAAAAATCGCTGATGGTAATCGATTCCACAAGGAAGTCGTGCGAGGAAGAAAACATCTTCTAAATCGCACAGTGGTGGACCGCCAATTATCCAATTATCCAGATGGTGTGGATGGTATCGGGAGGGACTTATTCAAGAATATTTCAAACGATTCAAGAAATACTTTTGCATAGTTGGAACATCTGTTCCTTGTGACAGACAGAAAAACTGTTCTGTTCTGGGTTCAATCCCAGGGTCCGACAATTTATTATTGGGTTTTTATAACTTAATGTTCCTAGTAGTAGTACGGAGTCTGGATTTATCTCCGGTATTTGGTAATACGCGCACTCTCTATTACATGGGACGTATAACATAACAGTACTACACACCTCTACCTACTCCTTCTGAGAAATACAAGCGTGATGTTATGTTTATTAATTAAATGATGTTTCTATACAATTATTTGTATTTACGGTAAATTATATGTATCGTCAATAATTTTCTCTGTTCATATTAGGCATGTTTGAAAATGTCGCGATTGATCAAAAATAGATCTGTTAATGCTTAATTTAATCGAGATTCGATTCTAGTATGTTCGATTCGAATCGATTTATAGATCGTATTATTCTCATGAGACATTGACAAGTGACCATTTAGTGACATCAAAAATAGGAGTGCCAAATACGATACGAATTGTGATTATTTCCTAAGATTTATAGCCATACGTTACAAACACACATCATATCATACATCATCTTTTGTCATACGATAATATTAATACCATAACAAGTATGACAATATCGTACTTTACTTATAATAACATGTACGTCTCAACTTCTTCCACACTTGTAAACAATATTAATAATAACGTCTGTATCTAGTCTACAATATTGCTCTTTTTAAAGAACACATTTATAATTAATGCAGCATCGATAAGTGTTTTTTTTTTTAATATTAATTGTTGTAAACTCGTAAGTTATCGTTTAGTAAGACGTAAAATACAATCCTTTCTAAATAGTCGTTAGAAAACCCTGAATAATTATTTTTACGAATATTTTTCTTAAACATTATTCTAACTACCTATTCAAAATCGAGTATAACCTCATTCATTAGGTATAGTAGGTTTCTTAAATTACACTTTTAGGGAATAATATAAAAGAATATAAAGAAATGGTAATTTTATATTTTTATTGTAGCTTCCTTTTGAAACTTTATTCGAAATAAATTCAAAATGTATTTCATTAAATTCAAAAATCGATTACAATCGATTGGGCGTAGTGATTATATTCTCTTTGGATTGGGCATCCCTAATCATTTTTCGACACCACATAATGTTTGGCGAAGATGGCGGCGATTATGTTATTAGTCGAGTAGAATACTTTTTAATGTTCATTTTTGCATGCAGCTAGTCCGTGTTATAAAAGTATTTGCAACTAACATAATAAAATAGAAAATTAATTATCGTGTATGTCCGATGCTTTTATTACACAGGGCGATTTTGGACATTGTCCTTTTTGAACTAAGTGATAAATTATTTGTTTTAAAAGCAAATATTCATCATTAATAATCATTACAGCCCCTCACAAGTCTACCGCTGAACAGAGGCCTCATATTGTGCTAGTATAAACAATGTGACATACGCCATGATGTAAGTTTCTTAATATGCCTAAATATTGTACCGAAATAAATATCGTTAGTAAGAGAGATAAATAATACCCAAACATGACTTATGAAGTCTCAAATGGGAATAATATTATAAATAATAAATGAAATATATCGCTAAAGTAATTACTGAGTCACTGTTGTGTAAGTGGACAAAACTTTCGGCTTTACGATATCATTGGCTCTAACTTCTCTTATTTTATATTTATATATATATATATATATATATATATATATATATATATATAAAATTTCAAATTTTAAAGGAGACTCTCAAGCTGCTCAACATGGGACCCCATTACCTTGAGGTGAACAGTGGACTCATGACGCGTTTTGCGGCTGGGAGCCGTGCTGACTATGCAATTGGTGGCTGGACTTTGCCGTATACTTTAGGGCGTAAATATGCATAAATTTGCGCGAGTTTGATCAATATTTGTGCTTACTAAGAACTTAAAATATTAAATTTAAATTAAGAACGCAAAATATAGTCTTCTTTTTCTCGCTGTTGTATTTTTTGACACACTTTTTAGTCAAAACATTTGCAGGCCCAACGCCTCTCTCTACATTCAGTTTTAATAGTCAAAAAATAAATATTCAACAGAGGCTCTAATCTCTTTTTACTGGTTCGCTATTTATTTTGTTGTAGACTTCGGTCTAGCCCCCAACTTCTAGTTACTCGTCAATAGGAACGAATAATTGTTTGGGTTCGCGCTCACCGTACACGGGATTGGGTTGTGCCTCCTTGGGAGTGAAGTCCATATATCAAGTACACGTATACAAATATTGTGAGCTTTTTAAAAGGGGAAGGCATTAATTTATATGGAATTGAATAATATCAACCTGATAAAATCGGAATTGGAACCCGCAGTTTTTTACTGTTTTCTACTGTTATCTACTGTTTCATTTCTCTCTGTCACCTCTTACTACCGTTGGCCGTCGAGCTCCAACACGTCAAGCAAGTTTTGCACGATAACTAGCTTAGTGCTTTGGTGGTGCTGTGCCTACGTCACAGTGAACGAGTTAAACCGGTCAAAGTCGAGCGTGTTCCTGATTTAATACCATATTTCAGAGGTATCACTGACAAGATTGGCTACATCTTTAAGCGTGCTGCTATTAAAATATTCTTCAAGTGGCTGAAGAAGCTTAATCAGTTTTTCCCATCAGTCAAGTGTAATATCCCTCTGCAAAATGCATAAGCGCACGTGTATGATTGTGGATGTGGTTTCTCTGACATCATCATCATTACAGCCCTTAAAAAGTCCACTGCTGAAGATAGGCCTCCCCTAAGGAATGCCACAATGCATGGTCCAAAGCCACCTGCATCCATCGACTCCCTGCATGTTATACACGGTCGTAACTCCATCTAGTGATCACCCTAAACTTTTCTTTCCCGTCAGTTATCGATTTTTCGAGCTATATGGCTGGTCCATTACCACTTCAGCTTAATAATTTTAAAACGTGGCAGAGCCATGCTGCAACTACATATATTAGTAGTATAGTTGTAGCACGAATGGTTCGGCTCTGCCGGAGAAGGACCACACTCTCACAGAATACAATAAAATAAAATAGAATCTCATAGAATAAAATAGCAGCTTAACACAGAATCTCATAGAATAAAATAGCAGCTTAACACTGCTCTGTTTCGTATGCTAAGTTTAGAGAAACGGAGACCCTTTTTACTGGAAAAGATGCATTCCATCTTAGTCCTCACGGATGAGAACGAATCTGCATTTTGAAACGCAAACGAGGGCAGATGTAGATGTATATGGGTCACAGCAACCACTTACCATCAGGTGGATTGTGTGCTCGTTTGTCACCCTATCCTATAAAAAAGAAATCTGCTGGGCTTTGTTAGTTACTCTGGTTCCACAGCTGATTACCTCGTTTCTAAGTCTATCATGCAGAGAAACCCCAAGCATAGCCCTCGCTTTAAGTCACTGAGCTACTTTGGGCTTCCTCATAGGAAACTTCTCTGATAAAGGACAAAGTAAAAGATCAATTAAAACCCGCGTAAAAGAACACAATAATAAGAATTAACGCTCCGGTAATTCTGCACTAAGTGAACACGTATAGGATCGCCCCCGTCACTACATCAGATTTGATAGACCACAAATACTCGCTAAAGAACACCTATTTCTTCTAAGAAAGATTCACGAGGCTATTGAAATCAAAAAACATCTTAATGTTCATGGAAAAAATGACTGGATGCTACCATCTACTTGGGATCCTATAATTTATAAAATTAATTCCCAACCCAAGCATACAACTGCCAGACATCAAGATACTATAAGCTCATACCGCGTTGATTGAACCTAAAATTAATAATTTTAATCTGAAGGTAGCCGTGGTGAACTATAACATTGGGACGTCGGGAGTATAAAATAAGTCAATATACGTATCTAATAAAATCCGTAAAACTATGTTTTATTTAAATTAAGAAATCCTTGTCCACCACCCTATATTATCCCGTGGGTGTCTTAAAATGCGTCGGGAAATTGGCAGCAGCGTCTTTTTAATAATAACTTATAGCATTACTAGTATTTTTTTTAAAATCACAAATTATTTATAATAGTGATCTATTACATGTTTCCTATATTTAGGGAAAGTATCATAAAAAATATCGACAGTAGGCAACAGACCACAGATTGAATTATAGGTGACACACATTTGCGGTACTGGTGCGTATGACCCCATGTTAGTCCTGGATTGAGATGTGTATAACAGTTTTGTTATTGGACGACGAAAGATATTGTATGGTACATTTAGGGAGAAATATTGCAGTAGTTCATCCGTCCGTTTACTATTTAATATAATACCCGCAGGTCGTGAATTAACGTATACAAGACCACTACTGAGTGATGTCTATATTCAGTAGTTGTCTTGTAAAGGGCTGTTATATGAATAATGATGATGATAATAGGCTGCTTAAAAAAGAAAATGAAAACGAATGGTCATTTTACTAATGATAAGTTTCTACATAATGCAAAATTTTGGCACATACCATAATACAGCTTGTGTATAATTTACCGTAAAGTCAATGGTACTTAATTTTTTAGGACTGTAATGCCTAAATATACACGTAACTTATTAATTATGCCTGTGGAGGTTAGCAGACAAATACACATCGCCGCTATGTAAATGCTTTGTTCGGAGAGTGATCCTTTCAGGCCGAACTGATCTTTTCGTGCTACGAATATAATACAGCTTCAGTATATATCATATATAATAATATCATCAATATAATAATACCAGATAGCATGGTTACATTATCGCGATTTATGATACGGAAGACGATCATGCCGCTCTGTCACACGAACGCTATTGCCAGGCCTGACAAGAAGCGCCTGTGAAAAAGGAAACCCAACCGTTGAAACAAATAATTGCAATGCGTCGCACGGAAAATAGACCGGTAGATTCGAGATTACTTTTTGCTTTTAATCTGTACATTTAAAAAAAGATTTTCATGTCGCGATGGTGAAAACAACATTACGAAATGCAAAAAACATACTTTTAATATTACTTTAAATGCAATAAACTTACGCAAATGAATATAATCAAGCTATGAAACTGAGTTAAAGAAAAGGGAACCAGGGACATCGGAAGCGGACGTCCTAGTATTCGGAGACTACATCTACCAGAGCCGAAGTAACCGAAGGAAGAGAGAAGAAAGAAGTAAGAAAAGTACAGGCGCTGCAGTGTGGATATATTTATATTTGGAGTACGTAGAACTATAAAGTAAAAAGTTAACTAGTAAAATAACCGCATGTGTACCTACGTAACTTTTCGGTAAAGACCTCACCTCATTTCTTCGAAGATTGCGACAAGTTAAGAAATGACTTATTTAGCTATAAACTCAACGAACGATCAAACGACCTCATTTTTATGTAAGTTATTGCTATAGGAATATGAATACTAATATCCTCATTATGAAATTTAACATACAAAAAAACTCAGAGCATAGCCCTCTCCATAGCTCGCCCACATATTAATAGATTGGAAATTTTAAATTCGTATGATTTATAATTTCAAATTAATCGCTTACAAAAAATTGCATGTCAATTCGATTCACATCTGAACTAAATTTAATTTATAAGTAATTAGATTTAAATTATACAAAGAAATCGTCAGGAAAATAGAATGTATTTTTATATTACTATTATTCTAAATATTTCTTAAAATTTATAGATTACACAAAGATGCGAAGTCCTTTATATTAATTGAATATAAAATTTAAATCTTAACTGTCTATGACCATCAATATTTCAGTCCGGCCGAAAGGAGATGTCAAGACCTAATATTAACTAAGACGCTTTATTGAGAAGTACCCCAAACTAACTTTGACACTTCGTCAATATCAAACTGGTGGATAATTTAATAACCCTTGAAGTCAACTACGAAAGCACATAATAAGAAGGAATTTCAAACTAATAGAAGTATTCAAACTTAGTATTAACTAAGTAGAAATTTGTTGGAATTTAATAAAACTTTTGTAGTAATTACAGATTAATGTTTAATTTTAGAACTGTTTTCTAATTTCTCACAATGAAAGACGTACCAAATATGCACTAACTAAAGGCGACAGTAGGAGACTGCACCGGAAGATGGGCAACAGCAACTTTCTGTTGACAACTGCACAAAAAAAATGCTCTTGCAATCCGCTAGCCAAGCGTGGCAATTTGATAATCTCTAACGGCGGCTCTACACGTTGGCCAACACACTGGCGAATGTGTTGGCAGAGATATTGGCCAAGAAATTGTGATCGCGTCCACACGTTGGAAGATCGTTCAGTTTGCTTCGGTTCAGGCCAATGTGCGGACGAATGAATTAAAATGATTATTGAAGCGCTAACGGCTGCTGCGGTTTATTTATTCACAGCATACCACTATTTTTTTATTTAATTTTCACTATTTTTAATATTTAGTATTTTTAATATAAATTTTTAATATTTCTTTATTATACACTAACGTTATACAGATAAGTAAACTATATAAACATTAACACACCTAGGCATAGGTATAATTAACACTTTTACAACTAAGGCCTGGAAAATATTCGAAGCCTGTCTATAAAACTGTTGTAAAATTTTATTAAACAAAGCCTTTTCTAAAAAGCGTTATTCTTATTATATAATTATAGAATAAAACTAAATAATAATAATAATAAATAATTTATTTTGTCAAACATTAAAGTTACACTATACGATCAGTGATCGAGGTCACCTAGTAAGCAAAATAATGCCTGTAACAGGTGGCTTCGCTCTTCCATAGCTAAAAATTAAAGTATTATTAACGAAATAAAGAAACTAATAGGGAATAATAAAGACAGTAAAAACATGATTTTAGTATCCTACTTTTTAATTTGATTTTAGTATGCTTTTTTTTTATAGGATAAGGGTGACAAACGAGCACACAGTCCACCTGATGGTAAGTGGTTGCTGCGGCCCATAGACATCTACATCTATCCTCGTTTGCGAATCAAAATGCAGATGCGTTGTCACCCGTGAGGACTAAGATGGAATGCCTCATTTCCAGTAAAAAGGGCCTCCGGCCACCTGCACTCACCAAGCGAAACGCAGAGGTAAACCTCTACTTCACGCTAAATGCTACCTATAATATAGCATTAATACATCAATAAATAAAAATGAATACATCAATCACTACAACGTGAATGTGTATAAGATAAGGGTGATCAAAAAGAAATGGAAAAAAGAAATTTTATTTCTTGACGGCTCCGTGGCGTAGTGGCTTAGCAATGAGTTGCTGCCCTGGGGGCCGCGGGTTCAAATCCCG
The DNA here is from genome assembly GCA_033319125.1 of Parnassius glacialis. Taxonomy (NCBI): domain Eukaryota; kingdom Metazoa; phylum Arthropoda; class Insecta; order Lepidoptera; family Papilionidae; genus Parnassius; species Parnassius glacialis. Next base: position 52,807,039 of record JAVANC010000001.1, on the reverse strand, counting down.
CACGGAACAAGTATTTGTATAGCCTGCACATAATTTCTCCGGGTCTGGATGTTTGTACTTATGCAATTTATGTTTCTAAACTGCCTCCACGATACAGGAGAAAATCCTGTGTATAATAACATTTTTTTTAAAAAGACTTGTGTTTTACAAACAATTTTCAGCTTGGTAGGGCTCTATAAAGCGAAAAGTTTATTCATTGGTCATTGTTACTGCCGTTATGTAGACACTAGTTACGATGCGTGCATATAAAATTTAAGCGTGCGTGCGTGCGATCACTCTGAGAGCTCGTAGCAAACTAAACGTGCGCCCAACGTGTGGACGCGGCGGCCAATACTCTGCCACAACCCTTTGATCTTTTGTAAAAAACCGACACCAGACGGATCTCGCGCCAACTTGTGGGCCATCGTCCCAATACGGACCAACGTAGCTTAAACACCCGCTCCACACGATGGCCATCGTTGTTGGCCAACACATTCGCCAGCGTGTTGGCCAACGTGTAGAGGCGGCATAATGATAATGGCGTAATTTATGTCCCTCGCACAAAAATATTAGAATATTCGATGCCATATATGCTCATCGTCATTACCATTAAAGCCTTTTACAAGTGCACTATTGAAGATTGGCCGACCCCAAAGAATTTAACTAAAAATGTTTTCAACTCGGCTGGCATGCGATCGGGAGATTACGACACATCTTCAAGTCACGCGTTACATCAAAAGTTAAAGATAACAGTGTGCATCCAGTGCGTATTGCCAGTGATGACATATAGATCTGAGACGTGGTCCTTCACTGCTGGCCGTATGTGGAAGCTGAAGGTCACTCACCGAGCTATGCTCGGAATTTCTCTGTGGGATAAATTCTGTAACGATGATATCCACTGAGAAACAAGAGTAACTAACACAGCTCAACGAATCAGTAAGATGAATTGGCAATTAGCCGGTCATAAAGCTCGAAGAATCGTTTTTTTTTTTAGAATAAGGAATGCGATAAAGAATAAATAAGTAAACAATAGTTGGAGAAAGTTCTCGAACTGCAGCCTCTAACACTACTGAAATGACGAGCTAGTAAAAGATGCAGATGCAGTGGGAGGTCAGTGTAGGATTCTTATTAATGATGCAACGAATACAAATACGAATATTCGGTAATTTTCTATTATTTGGCGAATATTAATCACGAATATTTAAAAACTAATAGTTTTGTACGTAACTCTATAAATAAAAAGGGATACCATCATTTGCTCAGTGAACTAGCTCCAAGGTTTGTTTGCTTTTATTTAAATACTACACTTTTCCCGCAACTTCGCCCGCGCAGAAGTTGGTTGTAGTCACTTTTCCCCTCCTATGGAAATTTTTTTATCGGGATAAAAAAGTAACCTAGCCTATGTTTTAATCTGAATTAAGGTGTACAACCTATCTTCATTCCAAATTTCAGTCCAATCCGTTCAGCGGTTGTACACACACACATCACACACACTCACAAACTTTCGCATTTATAATGTTAGTGGGATACTCTTTCAACTTTCCCACAACCTTTTTGAATTCCTGACTGTTATTTTTACAGACATAATATTATATCCAGAACCCAACTTACAGAAAAAAATCTACAAATTTTATGTTTTTTAAATAAAAATTTAAATTTCATTTCAATTTAAATAAAACCGAGACCTCATGATCACAGGCAGTCTCCTTAGCCCACGATAGTGTGTTGGTTGTGATTAAGTTTTCAAATACTTATTTTTAGAAATGTTAAAACATTGTATAGGTTTAAGTGACAGTATGTCCTTAAGGGTTTGTATTGACACCTCTGCTTCTTCGAATGCCTCTCCGTCTAGCGAAGGTACTTAGTCAGCATTCAATACTCCTTGTTCTTCGCGAGGCGAAAGAACTCGGCAGCACTCCCAATTCCCGTCCATTATCGGATGTTGCGCAGCCAAGACTTTTTTCTGCAACCAAAAGCTCTCCTTCCAGCAAACTTTCCCACCATAATGAGTTGCAAAAGTTCATATCTTTCATGCCTAAATACGTGTCCGAGATATGATAATTTTCTTTTCATGACAGTCTCCAAAAGTTTCCGTTACAGGTTGATGCGTCGCAGAACATCTACGTTCGAGATCTTTCGAGTCCAACTAATGGCCAACATACGTCTATATAGACGTATGTTGCTTTCGAAATATGGGCATATGCCCATATCTCGAAACTTTCTATACGTTTAATGAGGTTTTCTTTAATTTTCCACGCCTCCCATCCTTAAAGAAATATAGGCCAGATGTAGCAATGTAGGAGTCTTATGCGCACAGGGATCTTAAGTCTGCGATTGCAGACATCATTACAAACATTGCATTACATTTTTTAACTTGCAGAAGGCACTTCGAACTATGTTTATGTCTTTACCTCCTGTACACAGCTCCAGGTGTCATTAAGCCATGTCCCTAGATATTTGTACTTGCGCACCCTCTCTTTTTTTGGCCCGTTACAAGGATAGCAATGTATTGAAGATCATGATATTATCTAAACATAGCTTCGATCTATGCTTAGATAATACCATGATCTTCGTTTCGATGTATTCATTTGCAGACCAGCGTTTTCACTGCACTCATAAACACGGGTCACAATCAATTGTAAATCTTCAGGAGATGACGCTATTAGGACTGTATCGTCAGCGTATCTAATATTGTTAACATATTGGTCAATTATTTTGACTCCACATTCTAGGTCTTCAATTGCTTCTACTATATTTTTTTTCCGAGTACAAGTTAAATAACGTGGGTGATAATATACAACCCTCTCATATCGGCTCTTTATTTCGACGTCATCAGTTTCCCTATCGTTAACTGGTACAGTAGCTCTCTGGTTCCAGTACAGATTCTGGATAATACGAATAAATCTTTGTCATCTAAGCCGATATCATGTCATATTTAAATTAAACGATCGTGCAGGACTCTGTCGAAGGCTTTTTCATAACCGATGAAACAAAGGATAACGTCTTGTTGCAGGTCTCTGCATTTTCTTACCAGAACCTGTCTTGCAAAACCAGCCTCTCTCGTACCCATTTCTGTTCGAAAGCCAAACTAGCTGTCTGCGAGTTGTTCGTTACATTTAGCTCTTATTCACACGTGTATGACAGTTAGAAATAGTTTCAAAACTTGGCTTATAAGGCTAATCGTTCCAAACTCTTCGCACCTTTTTACGTTGGTCTTTTCAAAGTTTCAAAACAACCGTCCATAAATAAGTTGAACAGCCACGGGGACAGCCCCGTCTGACACCTTTGTAGATACCAAACCAGTCCGAGTAGGCGCCGTTGACACAAGCACTAGAGTCCTAATGTCTAATAAATGTCCAATGCTCAACCTTAATGAATTTAGTAATTGCCATAACACATCCCTGTTCACTCAGTCATAAGCCTTTTCCAAATCCATGAACACACAAAAAACTTTCTGGTTTTTGGCCAAAAAAATCTCCGCGATCATAGGCGTCGCAAAATACTTGATCCATACACCCATTCTTCTTTCATTGGCGTAGGCCAACGCAATTTCGTTGGTCTTCCTAAGAAGACCACTTACTTATTATATTATTAGTGTCAAATAAAAATTATTATTTGACACTAATAATATAATAAGTCAGAGCACATAACTAAACTAGTTCGCCTTCCTTCGGGAATCAGTGCATTCTGATCACTCGCCAAGGCTGCCCAAATGAACTTTTGTCATCTCCATCTCTTCCATCTCTGTACAGGGAGGACGACTCGCTGGCCAATTACGCAAAAGAGAACGCCGATCTGCTAGCCTATTTCTTTGCGTCCAACTCGACTCTCGTTGACCAGGCGAACACACCGCCGACCATCCCGTGGTGTGAGTGCTTCATACCATATGTACGGTCCACATAGTGCTTGGTTCACAAAACACTCCTCTCCTTGACATTCACAAGTCGAGTGGGCCTGACGGAATCCCCCCAACTGTGCTAAGGACGTGTGCTCTGGAGTTGGCACCGGTTCTAACGCGTCTTTTCCGGTACTTCTACTCCCTAGGCGTAGTCTCGAAATCATGGAAGACGGCTTTTGTCTACCCGATCACTAAAAGAAGACCGCTCAGACCCGTCTAACAACAGGTCTATCGCCATCACTTCCTTATTCTCCAAACTAATCAAATTCATTATAAAATGCCAGCTTATGCGGTACCTTCAGGATCACTAGCTGATTAGTGACCGTCAATACGGTTTTCATCGGGGTCGATTAGCTGGTGATCTTCTGGTCTACCTGATTTATGGATGGGCGGAGGCAGAAGAGTCTAAGGGGGAGGCATTGGCTGTTAGCTTGGACATTGCGAAGGCCTTCTAACGGTGTTTCCCACAAAGCGCTTTATTCGAAGCTCCCTTTCTATAAGCTTCTCGAGAAATTGTGCAATTAGATCAATAACTTACTTGCAGATCGGAGCATCAAGTTCGTTGTAGACGGTGCATGCTCCGACTACAAGCATATTATTGCTGGTGTTCCACAAAGCTGCGTACTAACACCAAAGCTGTTTCTTCTGCATATCAATTATATGTTACGAAGCGGTAACATCCATTGCTATGTGGATGACAGCAGTGGTGATGCTCTATACACCGGCCGTGCCAATATTTCTCGGAAAAACGTCGCCGAGTACCGAAACAAATTTGTGTCTGAAGTCGATTCTTTGCTGAACAATCTCTCGGATTGGGGGCGGCTAAATCTAGGCCAGTTTAATCCTCAGAAAACATGTCTGCGCGTTTACCGCAAAAAAGAATCCCTTTGTCACATCTCCTCAGTTTCAAGGCCTCACCTTGTTGCCTCAGCCAGTATCGGAATCCTCGGCTTCGACATATCGAGTGATGTGCAGTTTCGCGGTCACTTGGAAGAGAATTTTTCATGCCAGCACACCGCCTGCAACTTTACAAGGCGCAGGTTCGGCCTCACTTGGAATACTGTTCCCATCTCTAGGCTGGGGCTCCCCAGTGCCAGCTCCTTCCACTTGACCGCATACAACGCAAAGCAGGTCGAATCGTGGACGACCTAGTCTTTTTCGATCGGCTCGATACACTAGCGCTACGAAGAGATGTTGTATCCCTTTGCATCTTCATTCGCATTTATTACGGTGAGTGCTCTAAGGAATTGTTCGGATTAATCCCAGCCGCCAAATTTCACGAACGCACATCGCGGCAGAACTCCCGAAACCATCCACACTACCTGGATGCTTGGCGGTACACCACTGTACATTTCATTAGGAGTTTTCTACCGCATACGACCTCTCTGTGGAATAATTTACCACCGGAGATTTTTCCGGACCTTCTTAATTAGGGACCTTCAATAGAAGAGATTACTCCTTTTTAAAAGGCCGGCAACGCACCTCCAATTCCCTTGGTGTTGCAGTTGTCCATGGGGGGCAGTAGTCACTTACCATCAGGTGAGCTGTATGCTCGTTTGCCCTCTCTCCTATAAAAAAAACACCCAAACTCGCCGGGTTTATGATGTCCCGTATCAAGTACTAGTCTTAACCATACAAAAGTAAAAGAACATTATACCCGTTTTCCTCTTTTTTATTACATAAAAATTTATCAATCGCGGGCCAGAATTACTTATTTTAGCTAAACATGCGCAGTTTACAAAAAAAAAAGAAATAGAAATAATACATTAATCATATTATAATAAACATTACATGATTAATTATGATTACATTAGTATAACACCTGTACCTATACCTATATGATTTACACCTATGTGCGTGCGGAATGCTGAAACAGGTTTACTGTTGGAAATTATTGATGGAATGATGGATGTCATGACGATGCTATGTTTACTATTCTATTAAACAATATAATACATATTTGTACATAACATATTTGTTTCACTTGTACTTCAAATTTAAGATGAGTTAGTGAAATATTTTAAGACGAAATTTTATGTTACGCGTTTTTAATTAATTCCTATATTTGGAGGAAATAATTAATAACTATATTTGGGGGTCAGTCAACAATCACGAATATTCGGACAATATACCATGACGTAGAATAGAGCCAAGAGTAATTAGCCGTGTAGTAGTGGCGTACGAGAATCCACAGTATCATGTCGTGGGTATCATAAGTTTAAACAGTGGTAGAGCTACGCGGCAGCTTTTGCTGTCGCACGGATGGGCCGGCTCGAACCGGGGTGGTACCACGACCTCACAGAAAACCAGCGTGAAGTAGAGGTTTACCTCTGCGTTTCGCTTGGTGAGTGCAGGTGGCCGGAGGCCCTTTTTACTGGAAATGAGGCATTCCATCTTAGTCCTCAGGGGTGACAACGCATCGGTATTTTGATTCGCAAACGAGGATAGATGTAGATGTCTATAGGCCGCAGCAACCACTTCCCATCAGGTGGACTGTGTGCTCGTTTGTCACCCTTATCCTATAAAAAAAAAATAAGTGATGACTACAAGAAATACCAAAAAAAAACGAATGGCCTCGGGTAGATGTCGGTAACCATCTCGTTTACGGCAGGTATTAAATACCCAGGACGACAACGGACAGCAGCCTCAAAGGTGCGAGACTTCTGGAACTGCGCTTACCAAGCGTGACGATTCGGACAAATCCTCACTACGACTAAAGAGGCACGAGTGCAGCATTAGGATTTTAGTCAGTCGACATTAATCTATTCTTTTAATGTGATGATGATGAAGTTTGTCATTGTAACATTTATGTTTGTGGAGGTAACGTTTTTAAAAAAAAATTGCAGGATTCACAACAAAGCACTATATATGACGCAAGGCGATTATTTGTGTTACAATAGACATAACGAAGGAGGGTGCTAAGCGGGATCGGAAGAGGGCTAAAACGAATCTTACGTCACGGACCTTACTAAAAATTGTACAAACTCCAACTCTGAGGTTACAGGCGCTCGAGGCGGAGGCTGCAAACACCTAGTAATGTAACCCCCGAGATGACAATGACTCGGAAGTGATAACGAGACATCGTGGTAACAACGAGGGTGCTGAAGGCAACAATTACTGCCCCGGGTACTGAGACGTGCTAATTATCAAGCAAAGCGTGGAGGGACCCCGGTTGTTTACCGAACGGAGATCCCGTGACCCCTTGTATACCTTACCAACACTTTAAACCCGTCCAAGAACTTGGTGTCGATGATCGTTAGCCACGAGTAAATTTCCAACAGTGGTTGTTGCTTACGTCGATTAAAAAAATTGACCAAGCCACTCATATGAATATTAGCCACTTTAACGTGCACAACGTAAACCAGTGGTGTCGTGAAAACCGACACATTACGCGGGAGGATCCACCGGCGACTATCTCTGATCAAGAATCAAATTTCAAATATTTTGTTACCTCTGAGAAATAAGCTGACATTTCTTGATACCACCAGTAAAAGCGTCTCTAGTTATCGTCAAACACAGGTATGTTATATACATATAAACACAGGGCTAAGTTGCTATTTTACGTTGGTATTCTATCCAAGCGTGGTCCCTTCAATAATCGAATATCGACTACCCCTTGTCGTCACAGTGACAGAACGAAACAAATCAGCTGATGGGCAGCAGCGCCTTTCTGATATTGTTATTAAGAATAAAAATATTTTCAACCCACCTGCGAAACGTGTGTGGCAACCTATGGGAGGCCTATATTCAGTAGATAGACGGTAAAGGAAACGGTGGTTCTCCTTCGCGTGAGTCGACCTATTCGAGCTTACTCTGCGGCGTAGATCTAGTTCGTATATGATATAATATAACATGGAATCTCGCTAATTTTTTTGCGGGTACTCGGAATTATAAAAAAAATTATTCGCTTAATTAAATTCACACAAATTTAAAACATTTTCTATACCTTGAAATTAACAAGTCGAATATATTATGTACTGCTAGTACATTTGCTTGTTCGGCACACAACGAGGGTGTACAAATTAATCTGTCTAGTCAAATAACGTTCCCAAATGAGTTAGAAAACAAAGTAAGGATCGGACGGTCGCAATTGTGGCCAGTTTACACATAGTTATCTATTTCGATGGAAATATTATTTACGAGTAGAGTTTCATTAGTTAAATCTTAAAAAGTAAAATATCAAAAAATGGTTAATTAATGGAATCAGACGTTACTTTGCTGAAATCCGTTTTATTAGGATGTTAAAAATAATTAGTCAAGATCGGCGCAATAAAATAAAATTATGTACCTTGCTTGGTTTGAAGAGCACCTCCCGCGCTCCCCCAAGTTCGTGCACTATCCCCGTCACCACTAATTGCAACATCACTACACTAGGATAGACACACCACCATTTATAATACGACACGTATTTTGCCATTAAACGAGGCATCCTCAGAATAAATAGACTGCGTGGCTGACCGCTAAATTGGGATCACCAGCATACTAATCGCACCGGTATAATTTGCCCTTGCGCACTTAGCATGCATTACCCAATGGCGCTAAAGATGCTCCGGCCACTGGACTGCATCGAACTCTACTGGAGTGGAGAATCCATTTGTCCACTGCTGGAGATAAGTCTCTTAAATTGAAGGCCATGCCCAATAAGCGAATTGGCAATCGCAGTAACAGATATTATATCGCATTTTTAGTTCCATCCATCCATTACAACCCATAAAAGTCCACGACTGAACACGGCTTCCCCAATAGATTTTCTGATAGGTGCTTGGTCAAGCGAATTGGCAACCGTATTTTTTTTATTATTTAAAGTTGTTATCAGAAAGATTCTGCTGCCAATCTCATGTTTCAGTTTACCTCTTTCGCACTTTAAAGTTGATAGACATAATATATTGATATCTTGGAATAACTCTGTGAAATATAATTGATAGAATCAGGCGTTACTTTGCGGAAATCCATTATAATGGGGTTGTAATAAGTGAGCGACGGGCCGAAACTACTGCACTTAGCGGCCAGCCTCCGCAGAGTCTACTTCACCTGAGGATGCCTCGTGTAGAGGCGAAACACGTGTCGTATTTTTGAGAGTGGTGTGTCCTGCCTAGTGTGGTGGTGCTGAGGATGGTAGTGCTAAGATTGACGGCGACGGGTATAGTGCGCGCGATTGAGGGGGGGTGGGAGGTCCCCCTTAAAGCTGGGCAGGTCACATCATTTTCTTTCTGTACGCGGAATTAAGCAAATTTATTTATACCAACCCCATCTGTGAAATATGCATTTAAGCTTGGAACAATTTTTTACTTGACAAAATGATTAACCACGCCGTAGAGGAGCCAGACTGCAGGTATATTAATTGTATAGTTGTAGCACGAATGGATCGGCTCGACTGGGACAGGACCTAGCTATCACAGAATCATCATCAATATCATCATTACATCCCTTCACAAGTCCACTGCTGAACATAGACCTCCCCCAAGGAATGCCACAATGCACGGTCCCGAGCCATCTGCATCCATTGACTTCATGCATGTCTTACCAGGTCGTCGCTCCATTCAGCGGGGGGACGCCCTACACTACGCCTGCCAGTACGAGGTTGCCACTCGAGAACATTTCTTCTCCATCGGTTATCGGTTCTTCGAGCTATATGGCCGGCCCATTACCACTTCAGCATACTAATTCTTTGGGCTATGTCGGTTACTCTGGTTCTACTGCGGATATACTCATTTTTAAGTCTATTATGCAGAGAAACACCAAGCATAGCCCTCTTTATAGCTCGTTGAGTGACTTTGAGCTTCCTCATTCGGCCAACAGTGAAGGACCACGTCTCAGATCCATAGGTCACTGGCAACACGCACTGGTTGAACAATCTAGTTTTGAGGTTTTATGGTATGTCTAACGAGAAGATGTGTCGTAATCTCCCGAACGCTGCCCAACCGAGTTGAATCCGTCGATTGACCTCTCGGTCGAATTTGGACTTACCTAGTCGGACTATTTGTCCCAGGCAAACATATTCGTCAACAATTTCGAGCTTAGTGCTCCCAACAACTAACGGCATAGGTGTGACATGGACGTTAAACATGATTTTTGTTTTGTCCATGTTCATCTTCAGACCTATCCGTTGGGAGACACTATTGAGGTCATTGAGCATAGTGCTTAGGTCCTTCAGCGATTCTGTTATAAGGACTATATCGTCGGCAAATCCAAGGTGAGTTATTTACTAGCTATTGATGTTAATACCGTATCCTTTCCAGTCCAGAAGTTTGAAAACTTCTTCCAATGCAGCGGTGAAGAGTTTTGGGGATATAACGTAACTCTGTCTTACACCTCTTCTGTAGTTGGATAGGTTTCGTGCTCTGGTTCTGTACTCTGATAGCTATCGTAACCCTACAGTATAAACACTTCAGCACTTCGATATACCGACAGCCCTCTTGGCACCGCTGAAGGGACTGCAGCACCGCCCAAATTTCGATGAAATCAAATGCTTTCTCATAGTCCACATACGCAAGACAAAGTGGCAGATTGTACTCTTCGGTGCTAAAGCCTTTTCGGAAACTGGCTTGTTCGGGAAGCTAGAAGTCGTTCAGTCTGCATGCAAGACGATTCGTAATGACTCTCGAAAACAGCACGTAGACGCGGCTCAGTAGGGAAATCGATCTGTAGTTGTTCAATAGAGCGTTGTCGCCTTTCTTGGAGAACAAGACCACCGCACCTCTGCTCCACGCCTTCGGAGTAGTATCTCCATGAAGGACGGAATTAAAGAGCTTCTGAAGGACTTTAAGTACCGATTTTCCATCCGCTTTCAGAAGCTTCTCTGTAATTCCATCCTCGCCCGAGGACTTGCCGTTTTTAAGGTGTTGGAAAGCCATTCTAATCTCACTCAAACTGATGTCCGAGATATCTCTTGGATCGTTACTCACACTTCCATGTGGCTCTAATGATGATGTGTATAACTGCCCATAGAACCTCTCAATCACACTCAAAATTTCTCTCCCGAAAATAGTATCGGGAACGATGCTGCCACATTCGGTCTTTAGCTTCGAAAGTTGGCACTTTTTGGAAGACCGATCTCTGGCAAAGACTTTGGAGCCTTGGTTCCGCTCGATCTCTTCTTCAATACAAGCTGTATTGAAGTTGCGTAAGTCCCGCCGCATGCATTTGGAGATCTGTCCGTTCAGTTGCCTTTATACTATCAAATCTATTGAAGACTGCAGCTTCATTTCCTGTCTAGCAGCCATAAGATTAAGAGTGTGATCGTAGAGTTATTGTGTTGCTCTCCGGCGGGTCTAGCAAAACTTAGCTTCGACCGCATGGACAGTTTCCACAAGCTTGTCATTTATATCATCCACTGCATTGTAATCTTCTAGGCACTGAAAACGATTTTGTTTTTGACTCGAGCTGAAAGGGTTCGAGACTTTGGATTAGATCACGAGGGGGACGGAGCGTTGACTTCATTAGACGACATCTCTCCAACTTAACGTTTAGGTTCAGTGTGCATCTAACCATTCGGTTATCGCTACCAGTTTTTACAGAATACCAGCGTAAAATAGCAGCTTAATACTGCTGTGTTCGTATGGTGAGTGTAGATAACCGAAGACTCTTTTTACTGACAACGCATCTGCATTTTAGAAAGAAGAAAGAAAGAAAGACATTTATTCAATGGAACTGTACACATCACAAAAATAAAAAATAAACAGTTAAAAGTATGGTAGAGAAAATTACAAGAGATGAGGTTTGTATCGAACTAGTGAAAAGGTTATTACTCAGCGTAATACTGCAGGGTAACCTACAGCGCTGATGATTCTGTCATAAGCCACAGATACACGCCCGATCCGCCTGGATGTGTTTGTGAAATGCAGTTTAATAATTATTTCATAAATTGAAATATTTGGTTGCTCATAAATATACCTATATATACATTTAGGGATATACACATATACAAGATTATGTCTTGTATATGTGTATTATACATAAATATATTCATATCATATTATATTCTATGTAAAAATAAAAGGTTTTTTCTTTATTTGCATTCGCAAACGAGGATAGATGTAAATGTCTATGGGCCACAACAACCACTTACCTTCAGGTGGACTGTGTGCTCTCTTGTCACCCTTACCTTTTTTTTAAATAATTTTACTTTACAAAGTACAAATGAACAAGTAATTTATTACAATAGATGTTTATTACGTAGTAATATTACTTGGAAAATCAACTTAAGGCTTTAACTACTCTGAATGACCTTGACGAAACGGCTATCGCAGAGATTTTAGCCAACGTCAACACCGTCTAGCAACTACGTTCTGTATTACTTATAAAAGTGCAAAGATTAATAGACTGCAGAGATGACAATTATAAAAGTGACATACTGCCCGTCATGCTTGCGCATCACTGAGAATTATGTTGTAGTTACGCATCTTCAATTACATTGTGCTGTAGCTTTGTCCGGTAAGCGTCACGAGCTATCAAGTGTTCAAGTTTCAAGTACGTAAGAGTTTTTTTATTATATATGTTAAATCGTATTTATTTGTATCGTATTAGTAGATCTGGGTCAAAGGGTTCGCTGTAATTTTTTCCCGGGTTTGATACTCGACAGCACGAATGCAATTTGTAATTGCAATTTTCGTCAACACGCATTGGGGCAGTTCGGCGGGCATTTCCTTGCACTAAAACCCTCTCAGAAATAAAAAAAGAGTTCTGTGCCCAGTAGAGGGACTTGTATAGCCTTTTACATTACTTTGTAGCAATATTTATATTATTTATATTATATTATATTTATATTATATTAGATACAGAAGGGTACCTTATGCTGACAAAAATATCACGTGGAGGCGACGAAAACGTAAAACATCTTTGTACCTAGATAAAACGTTCGAAAGATTGTCAATCTGTCATACGCCACATTTTCTATAAAGCGTAGAACATTGCAGATAGGGCAAAATAAAAAATAATCCAAAATATTATGGGAACTATTTATTAATAATATATACATTTATAGAAATTTATAATAAAAATAATGAACAAGCTGCAAAGTACAACTAATAATGTTTCTTGTAAACACAATTGTAAAATTCCTGTTTTAATGTTTACCAATGGTTAATTGATGAATCGTAGTCAAGATCACTTCATATAACATATATTTAATTAAAATTGACATATGACCTATTTGGCTTTCTACTTACAACTCGGCGGAAATTTAAAAAGAAGATTTTGTCTTTTCACACAAGTATTGTTTACAACTGGCGTGGTTTCGAAAAGCGTGATTAAGTGTCAGCGGTATATAATCAATTAAATACTGAACTTTTTTGAAATTTATTTTTGTTTATTTTTGTTATATCTTCTTAAAAACTGACGCCATCTGACTATTTTATTATTTGTTTTTTTTTGTATCGCATAAGGATAAGTTAGACTAAGTTAGATTAACTTGGATAAGTTTGTAATTTTTTTTAATTTTATCACAAAATTTCCGCAATAAATTATTACCTTTTCTACCGTGATTCTCTCCTCTTAGTTTCGGCGTGACTGTAGGATGTTATACGGAGTCACCGTCAGTTACTAAGCGGCCATAAATCATTATATGTATAATGGATGAACAGTGGACTGTATATTTATTTGTGACTGATTACTTAACGACTGATCTGAGGTTAGCTATACTAGGGGACTGCTTGAAGAAAAGATGGTACTTTTTAATATACTGTATTAACTATTTACAACAATTCGGCACTGACTAACTATAACTATGTCTAACACTATGTACAGAGGGAGGTCTTGATTTAGGAGTCTTGAGTCTTCTTCAGGTTTCTTCCTTAGTGCCGCTCCGAAGTGAAATGAACAGCTCACAGACCGAGACGCCCTTCTTATATCTCGCTAGAAGGTGCCTCAGTCTGTGCGTAGTGCCGTGCGACGACAAATGGAGCCACACGCGCGCTGATTGGACGCCGACATCGCTGGTCGGCGCCGGTGTGCGGGGTGCGCGGGGGGTAGCGGGGTACGAAGGGGCGACGGGGCGGCGGGTCTCTAGCTGTCCTCAACATCCTCCCCCCGGCGTAGCTCGCGAGCCTCATCTTCTTTCGGGAGGACGGCGATCTTCCTGACCGGCCGCCGCAGCAATCCGCCCCTGGTCCGCACCTCCACGTTGCGCACCACGCCGTCTGGTCCGGGAAAGGTCCGCGTTATAATTCCACGCGGCCACACGTTCCTTGGCAGGCTTCCGTCTGCCACCACGACGAGGTCCCCCTCTTGTAGTTGTCGCTGCTGCACATCCCGTGAGTCCCCGCGCGCAACCAGCGTCGGCAGGTACTCCTTCATCCAGCGCTTCCAGTACTCGTCGGCAAGTCCTTGCGCCGCTCTCCACGCCCGACGATCATTAGGCGTGCACGGCGCGGTTACTGGAAGGCTCGATGGTCCCAGCAGCAGGAAGTGGTTGGGTGTCAGCGCTTCTTCCTCGTCGATGTCGACCGGTACGTGTGTCAACGGTCGAGAGTTCACTGTATTCTCGGCTTCGGTGAGGAGCGTCACCAACGTCTCCTCCCGCGGGCTCTTCTGGTGTAGAGTGGCTTCGAGCGCGGTCTTCACTGAGCGCACGAGACGCTCCCATGCGCCTCCCTGGTTCGGCGCGCCCGGCGCGATGAACTTCCAGTCTGTCCGCCGAGTCAACGCGTAGTCCTTCAGCAGGGGTGCCCACTCCTCCATTGCCCGTCGTAGCTCGGTGTCCGCCCCATGGAAATTCGTTCCGTTGTCAGAGTAGATGACCCGTGGCCACCCACGCCTAGCCGCCATGCGCCGCAATGCCGATATCGCCGAGTCCGTCGTTAGGGAATAAACTATCTCTAGATGTACCGCGCGCGTCGTCAAACAAGTGAATAACGCTATCCACCGTTTTTCATGCCTACGTCCTATTGTTACCGTTATAGGCCCGAAATAGTCGATTCCGGTGTAGGTGAATGGTCGCGCGAATGCCCCTAACCGTTCAGGTGGTAGATCTCCGATAACCGCCGGCCGTGGTGTCGCCTTACGTACCCTGCACTGCAGACATCTCCGCTCCACTTCTCTTACGGTTGGTCGTAGTCAAAGTATGTGATATCTCGTGCGTAGGTCGTTCACTACCCGTTCCCTGTTGGCGTGGCTTGCTTCCTTATGCGCCTTCTCCACAAGCAGCTTTACAAACTGGTGGCGTCCGTTCAGGATGGTGGGCCTCTTCATTTGGCTGTCCACATCGGCTGCGTCAATCCGTCCTCTAGCTCGCAGTATGCCATCTTCGAATATGGGGTCGAGCTTCCTCAACGCGCTGCCGGTTGCCAAGTTCCTTCCTTTCTGCAGTCGACTGATGTCTTCAGCAAAACTGTCTTGTTGACTTCGCTCTATCCACATCCGTTCTGCTTTCTGGATGTGGTCCAATGTTAGTCCGTGCGCCTTTCCTCTCATGGCATCGACGAACTGTAATATGCGAGCGGTGGCCCTGACCAATCTCTCATAAGAAGAGAACCTCTTGATGTCTGGCAGGTGTGGAGCGTCCCTGGTGTCGCTCTGGTGCGCCACGACTTCCTCCAGCTCGTCATCTTCATCCCCTGCCTTCTCTTCCCGACGTCGAGGCCATCGATCTTCATCTTCGTACAGGAATGGTGGTCCCGTAAACCATTTGTCGCTCTCTTCCTTGTACGTATAATTAACGCGCGTTGCCTGATCCGCGATGTTGTCTGCGGTCGGTATCCACCTCCATTGCTCGGGTGACGTCTTCTCCGATATCTCCCCTAATCTATGTGCTACGTATGGGGTGTAACGCGCCGTATCGTTCTGAATCCAATGGAGCGCCGTAGTGGAGTCTGTCCAATAAACTACCCTATCGGCTACCACTCTGTGCTCGCCCTGCACGAATTCCGCGAGTCGCGCGCCTATTAGATTCGCCTGTAACTCTAACCGCGGAATGCTTTGCGCCTTTATCGGGGCGACTTTCGCCTTGGCCGCCACTAATCGTACCTTAACCGTTCCGTCGCGGTATCGTAATCGCCAATACGCCACGGATGCGTACGCACGTTCGCTTGCGTCGTTAAATACGTGAAGCTGACGCTCTACCACTCCCCCCGTAGGAGCATAGCACCTAGGCAGCCGCAGTCGTGATACTTCCTCGACGACTCGCAGCCACCTCTGGAATTCCTCAGCTGCCTCCTCGGGTAGTTCGTCGTCCCATCCGACCTTCTTCATCCGCCACAGGTCTTGCAGCAGGATCTTAGCGGTGATGGTGAGGTAGCTCAGCAGTCCCAGCGGGTCGAAGACCGACATGACTGCACTTAACGCCTCTCTTTTGGTCGGTGGCCTCTGCAGCGTCTTCACTTCGTTCGGTACCCTGTTCATGGATGTGTTGAACGTTAAGGCATCTTCATCGGCCATCCATAATAGCCCCAGGGTTCTGCCTGGGCTGTCTTGTCTCAAGCCTACCTCCTTAGGCTTGCTCGCTAGTAATTCCTCCGGCTTGTCTTCTAGTAGGGCTGCGTGGTTCGAATTCCAGCCTGCTAAGGTGAAGCCGGCCTGCTGGTGTACTTCCATAACCTGCCTCGCAGTGTTTACCGCTTCCTCTACCGTAGCATAACTGTCTAGGTAGTCATCCATGTAGTGACTACGTACGATAGCGTTAAGTGCCAACGGATGTGTCTCTGCGTGTGCGCGCGCGTTATGATCCCTAACACTATGTGCGAGAAACGGCGAGCTCCTCGCACCGAAAATCATTGAAGTCATAACGTATTCCCGCGGTGGGCTGGATCGCTCGTTGCCTCGCCACAGAAACAATTGCGCGGGTTGGTCGCGACGGTCTATCTTTACGCGTAAAAACATTTCCCTAATATCCGCGGACACGGCTATTTCGTTCTCCCTAAATCTAAATAGTATGCCCGGTAGGTTCCGTAACAAGTCGGGGCCGTCAAGTAAATAATCGTTCAAACATTTACCGGACGCACGCGCTGCCGCGTCGAAAACCACTCTTGTCTTCCCAGGCTTGTTCGGATTCTGTACTGCGAAGTGGGGCAGGTACCAGCTCTTGGGGTCCTCTCTCTCTGTCCCTTCGGCTTCCCTTGCGTATCCTTTCGCCAGGAGGTTGTCCATTTGTGCTGTATAGGAGTCTCGGAACTCCGGCGATTTGTCCATCTTCTTCTCGATCGTCCGCAGTCTTCGAGCAGCCATCTCGTAGCTGGGAGGCATCCTCACGTCGTCGTCCTTCCATGGCAGTCCCACCTGGTATTGCTCGCCGACCTTCTTGACGGTGCGCCGGAATATCTCGACAGCGCGCTCCTCTTCCCGTCGCGGCCTACTCTTTAGCGAGATACCGATGGAATCGATCTCGTACTGCCGTTTAAGGAGTTCCGTTAACTCCTCGTCCTGACTGGCGAACGTTCGAATGTCCCTATCTAACCGTCCGCTACTGCTTACGACGTGTAATACGGTTTCACCGTCCTCCCTACACGTGAATCGCGGCACGGTTCCCTGTATCACCCATCCTAATAACGTTCGTGCAGCTATAGGCTGCCTTCGACGTCCTATCCTTAAATTACGGGTGATTATTAAATGCCAGTTGTCGGCGCCTAGTAATAATCTCGGTTTGGCGTCCTCGTAGCAAACCGAGCTCGGTAGGTTGCGTAAGTGTTTCAACCGTAAACACTCTTTATTTACCGACTGCGAACCTATCTGTAAATTCGTTACCGTACGCGCATTTATTCTGTACATCTCGCTGCGCGATTTTCCACGTATGCCTACGTTAACTAGCCTGCTATCGGCCTCGCGCTGACTATTGCTTATTCCTCTAATATTCAACGGCTTTACCGGTCCTTCCGCTCCTAACTCGCGCGCTAAGTCGTCGTCGATCAACGAAATGGTTGAGCCTTCGTCAAGCAACGCATACGTATCTATTTCCCTACCGCGTGGTCCACGTAACGTAATGGGACACACTTTCAATAATACGGACGCATTACTAGCGACGTTAGACGCGACGAGCACGGTCTCATCCGGTTTTACCGATGTCTCGGGTGCGCGGGTCTTGCGGGTGTGAAGGAGGGCATGGTGGGGGGCGTTGCAGCCGTCGACGCCGCATTTCTTCGCTCTACATTTGAACCGTCGGTGTTTACTACTTAAACACAGAAAACATACCCCACCTTCCTTTACCCAATTCCACCGGTCGTCCACACCCATTTGCGCTAACTTTCTACACTTAGCGATCACGTGTTCACCTCCGCTGCACATACAAGAGGCACTACTGGTGTCCTCCTGTGCGGTGAACGTTTTTACGTCGCGAGCCCTATTCTCTACGCGGCGTGTCACTATCCTTTTCGACGACGGGGCCTCTCGTCTTACGGGCGATTCCTTAGTCGGCTCTACGGACGTATAGGCATGACTCAACGCACGATCAGCCTCTCTCATCATGAACCTGGACAGTGTAACGATGTCCGGTTCGTCTGCACTTCCGTAGTGCTCCGCATAATCACACCAACGCGACCGTAAGTGAGGGCTTAACTTACTCGTTACTTCCCTAGTAAGCATTGGATTTTGCAGATATCCCTTGCCGTCAACGTTTTGCAAAATGCACACGATATTTTGCAACTTTATTGCGAACGCATTTAATTCCTGTGCGGTTTGACCCGGGCGCGGAAGGCGTTTCAATTCTTCTAACGCTCGATCGATAATTACTTCCGGGCGGCCGAAACACTGCTCTAATGTTCGCATAATATCTGCTGGATCCTTCGCGGTAAACAGCAGTGCCGATACTACCTCCCTAGCTTCACCGCGTAGACAGTTTCTTAACCTTGCCATATTTTCCGTATCTGTGAATCCATATAGACGCGTGGATTCTTTCATCGCGGCTTTGAACGCTAACCATTCCGCGGCCGAACCGTTAAAAATAGGCAAGTCCTGCGTCTGCTTCGCGGCAGCGGGCCTAACTCTGACCATATTCTCCAGAGCTTCCGCTAGTCGCTCTATACCCCTATCTTTCCCTCGCGGAGTAAGCGACCTATCTCTATCCCTATCTCTCTCTAGCCTACGCTGTGGCGCTGGCGTCCTATGCGCACCTACATCCCTATACGGCGAAGATAATCTACGATCCGCGTGGCGATGTGGCGATGGCGATCTATGTACACCTACATCCCTATACGGCGACGGTGATCTACGATCCGTGTGGCGATGTGGCGATCTATGTGTAGGCGATAGAGTGCGGCGTTGGACGCGCGACGGCGACGTAACCCGTACACGACGATCCACCTGGTTCATTTCTACGGCGACTCCATCTTCCCTCTGTACCGAATCTATGCGGCGCGGTTGAACGTTATTCGCTTCCGTCCTCCCCTGGGCATCTTCACTGTGGTCGTAACCGGTTACCCTGTTCGGTAGGGTCTGCTCTAACTCGATGCGGGGCGCGGGCTGAGAGGGGCGGGAGGGCGACTCCCCCCGCACAGTCTCTACGTTTTCTAACCACCTATCAACGCGTACCCTATTTTCAACTAACTCGTCTTCGTTGACACTTTCCCTATCTGTTTCTTCTTGCAGTTGCGCGACGTCCCTAGCGTACTTCTTCCTAATAAGATCTTCTTCCAACTGCAATTGCTTCCTCCTAATTGCAGCTAGTTCCTCCGCGGCGTTATACTCTATTTGCTTTAATTTAGCTATCGCACTAGCCGTCGACCGGGCTGAACGAACGGAGCGAACCGACGGGGCGCGGGGTGCGGGCCTATGTACGTCTGTTATAGGCGCGACGGTACGTACTAACGAACTAATCTCTGTAGACGGAAGATCTTCAATAATCGCGGCGAGCGTCTCTGTACGCGGCGCGGAAGTGCTAACCTCTCCCAAACGATCGGTCGTGGACACGGACATAGCGGGGCGCGGCGGCGGGGGCGCGGGCGCGGGCGTAGATGCGGGCGCGGGCGGGGCCTGGAGCGCGGGCGCGGCGGAGGGCGCTTGTGCCATTGCGAGATAATCGGACGGGGACGCGGGTGCTTCTTCGAATATGCGCATTCCTACCGGCATGTCATCATCGTTCCGTGTCTTCTGGCTTCGTGTCTTCCTCATGGTCCCACGTTGCGACCTCCGGTCGTCTTCAAAAAGACGTACGTACAGTCTTTAAAAAGACACACGTATGGATGTCGTTCCCGCCACAAGGGCGTTACCAGATGGTCACAGTTTGGCACCGTTAGGGAGTGACCACTGGCCGCGTAAACGCGGTTAAGAAACAAGAAATTGTCTGGAAACAGACAATAGACGTATGTGACGTAATCGTGACAAGAAACAGGGAAGAAATTAGTACCGACGATCTTCTCTCTTCGTCGACGAACTTCTTTCTTCCTTGAAGATCTTCTATAATGATCTTCTCTCTTCTATAATTATGTTCTTTCTTCTATAATTATGTTCTTTCTTGTTTCTTCTTACTTCTTGCTTCTTTCTTCTGGCTTGAATCCGGCGGCGAAGGACCAAGAATATAATGGATGAACAGTGGACTGTATATTTATTTGTGACTGATTACTTAACGACTGATCTGAGGTTAGCTATACTAGGGGACTGCTTGAAGAAAAGATGGTACTTTTTAATATACTGTATTAACTATTTACAACAATTCGGCACTGACTAACTATAACTATGTCTAACACTATGTACAGAGGGAGGTCTTGATTTAGGAGTCTTGAGTCTTCTTCAGGTTTCTTCCTTAGTGCCGCTCCGAAGTGAAATGAACAGCTCACAGACCGAGACGCCCTTCTTATATCTCGCTAGAAGGTGCCTCAGTCTGTGAGTAGTGCCGTGCGACGACAAATGGAGCCACACGCGCGCTGATTGGACGCCGACATCGCTGGTCGGCGCCGGTGTGCGGGGTGCGCGGGGGGTAGCGGGGTACGAAGGGGCGACGGGGCGGCGGGTCTCTAGCTGTCCTCAACAATATGTATGTATAGACATACATATATTAGTTTTTTGATTTTAATATTTATGTTTTTTTGAATTTTGATTGATTTTTTTAAACCTGGTAAAATTATTTTTTTCCATACCAATTGATGGGCCTGATTATAATGCCAGTTATGCTCTTTGGCTGAAGTTATTTTTTATTTTATGCTCAATTGCAGACAAAACAATATTGATTGCGCATTTCTAAAACAAAATTTTACCTCTTCTCCTTCTAATAATAGCTCCTGCACCTAACACGGCGGAACAGTTATTATTATCTATAAGACCATTTGCAGAAACAGTTTTTGTTAACAGTTATGAGTGTAACATTTTATCAGCTGCTTTGTTTATAGTGCATTGAGCAACACTTTGCCGGTTTCTGTACAGAAAATGATACTGGCTTTGCAAATATGGATGGCCGCTACCATTGAATATAATACCCGCTATGTTACACTTATTTACATAGAAACTTTAATTATCATTTGCATAAAATTCTAAATAGCACTTTTTACACAAGAAAGTAAACTTTTAGATCAGTCCATCTTGTTTTTCACTAATTAAGTGAAAAGTAAAACAAACCAATAGGTCCGTGATTTAAAATTTCTTGCAACTTTTTATAGAAAAGCATGACCTTATCATAATATAATAGTTAATCATTTAGCCATGTGATAAAACTTTTAAGTGTGCCAGTCAAACATTAATGATGATATTCGGGTCATTACACTGGAAATAGTCTTTTAAATATTTTGTAATACAATTGGTAATCTTCAGTATGATTGACCGTGTATAGACTTTTATAAGTCTATGTTATTTTAGATAAAAATTATTATTGCAGATAAAAGCCCTTTCACATTTATTGTAGTCTCGAATAAAATAATCAAAATGAAAATAAGAATTTTTGGCTCTTTATAACTGATCTTCAAAATCTAAAACACTGGCTTGAAATTATATAATTATCGGCATTTTTTAAATTCATTGAACTTTTTTAAGATTGTGTTGAAACTCTACTGGTAAAAAAAAAACAAATATATATATTAAAGTTCTTGATGAAAATAAAGTATGCGTGTTACATCGCATCCCATCAAGAATTTCTAATGTAATTCTTGGTGTAAAGCTAAGACGTGATAATAACTGTAAACAATAGAATAACAAAACAATGAAAATATTTGTAAATACTTGCTTTATAACCTAATAAATATTATTTGACCGTAATAAAATAAAACAAGGTAGTCTTCGGCATGACAGTAAAAATAAATATTTTCCATTATTTTTGCAATATCTAACAGCTGGAACAGCGCGCGATTCTGATCCATCTAAAGATGCTAAATTTCAGCAAGCACTGTCAAATTCAATAGGAGTGACTGAAAAACGGTTCTTGATATAGAAGGGTAAATAAATTATTTAACCTATAAAGTAAAATCACTTTATTAAAAATCAAAATAGCCCAATAGCTTTATTAACATGAGATATATAATTGTACGAGTGCTTACAATACTTAACATTATTTTACTGAAATCTCAGAAAGTTTTTTTTCAATAGAATAAGGGTGACAAACGAGCACACATTCACCTGATGGTAAGTGGTTGCTACGTTCCATAGACATCTACATCTATTCTCGATTACGTATCAAAATGTAGATGCCTTGTCACCCGTGAAGACTAAGATGTAATGCCTCATTTCCAGTAAAAAGGTTCTCCGGTTCTCTACAAATACCATACGAAACACAGCAGGGTTCAACTGCTATTTTACATGGTATTCCGTGAAAGTGTGACCCTTCCCCTGTCGAGCCGACCCATTCGTGCTACAACTATACCTACTACTAATATAGCTGCAGCATGGCTCTACCACGTAAGAAAAAATTGAAGTTGAAAATTTAAGTATTTTCAGAAGTAACTTTGCAATTATTTTCTATTGAGTGAATTTTTGTGGAATCCTGTTTTGCAAACCGCCACCTGAAATTCGTACAATGTTTTTTCAATAACGATGTGAAATTACAAAACGATCCCCATGCATATCAATGTGGCTCTATTCAGCCTCTTAATATGAACATACTTCGGGATTCAGAGATTTTAAAAGTTTTCATGCGTAGATAATGGAAGATATAATATTATATTATTACTGTTCCGTGTGAGGGAACCTTTATACTTATATACATATTCTCATCATATTTTTATGGTTGGTTAGAAAAATTTTATCTAAATGCAAACTTTCAAAAGGTAAATTTTTTTTTTACTATTTTTACCCAGTAAGTAGTAAAGCAACTACAATCCCATCGGCAAGTGGTTATGTAGCCTAAGCTGGTGAATTTCACTGACTTAACAAAAACCTATTCACTCTTGCCTAATAGTAATAGGTAAGTATTATTTGCGACTTATGTGTGTGTGTGTGTGTGTGTGTTTGTGTGTGTGTGTGTGTGTGTGTGTGTGTATGTGTGTGTGTGAAGAAAAGCGTATGAGAATACGTGAAGAGGAATAAAGGTTGATTACTACTTCGCTTACCTGTACGAGGTTGCCACTCGAGAACCTTTCTTCCTATTTTTTATCTCTTTTCCAAGTTATATATAGCCAGCCCATTGCCATTTCACTGTAATATTCCGTTGGGCTATGTGAATTACTCTGGTTCTATTGCGAATATCTTCATTTATAACTTTATCACGTAGAGAAACCCCTCTCCAATTTAAATTTTTTACAATTTCTAGATGATAGTTTTTCTAACATAAAAAAAACAAAACCCAAGAATGTCTTTATATAGTTATTTATACTTGGGGAAGCACCATTTTTTTATTTATTTAAATTGTTTGATTTAATTTGATAACAGTGTACCTAAATGTAAGTATCTGTATCTATATCCCCCCCCCCCCCCCCCCCAATAATATTTTATAAAGTCATACTCATAACAACAGCGATTTATTGTAATACATATTATAAAATTCTGTATCAACTAATTAATAAAAATATGCAATAATAAAATTACATAGATATTAAAAACTATCGAAATCTAAGTAACGAGAGCATGTTAGTCGTTCCACATCTAAATTATATTAAAATGCATTTTTCATTTTCACTAATCAACGTCGCCGCGAAAATTTCTTCTTCTTTGGGCACTTTAAAAATTAATTTATTTAGAAAATAATATTTACAGTTACCAGTGTACAGATATTAACTAAATTAAGTATTTCTAGTCATAAAAATGTTTATAATTGAGTATAAACTTTTAAAAAACTAATATATATTTAAACGAAGTCGGTCCAACACCGATGCGCGGTCCACCCTCAACGATGTCCGAAAACGGACTGTGACAGGCTGACAGGGCGACGGAGCATGCGCGCTCGCGTAAATATATTCAATTTCAGGGAAAAATGATATATTCTCTTATAAAACGGGGAATAAAAATAAAACTCTCAATTAAAAATATTAATAATTTTTAAGACCTTTTTTTAGTGTAAGAACTATTTAAAAAGCTTGTGCCGTTTTGGAGAAATTTTGCAAAATATGACAAAGAAAGGTACTCTTTGGGGATTTTTTTTCTAATAAGGGGTTGACAAAAATACAATTTTGTTCAATTAAAAACATTTACCAAATCCTCTTCTGTTACCCTATATTTTTTCTTTATGGATTAAATGAACAGTTATTGAGATATTTTCACTTAAATATCCAAGATTTAGGCATTTCAACCACTGTTAAGGCCTTATAAAAATGAATCGCTGAATGTGTTGCTAAACGCATTTCTCCAGAGCAATTGAACTGATTTCGCTAATCCTTTTTCTATAATATTCCTTGAAGTACGAAGATGGTTCTTACGGAGAGAAAATTTTTAAAAATTACCTGAAAAAGTCTAAAAACAACACTTCTATATTCCCATACAAAAGATTCGTAATAATACTTAAAATTCAATTTGAACTTTAATACCATACTATAAGGTTTAAGTGTTAGTGGAGGGGTTTCGGGAAGGCAAAACAAATCTTATCGTATCGTATAAATATTGACAAATAAAACTGAAGAAATGAAAAAATGAAATGGAAACTTAATTTAGAATAAGTAAAAGTAAAATGAAATATAATAAGTAGGTATCATAATAAGAAATCAGAAATTGTCATTTTCATTGTGATTTTTTGTGACTATTAAAAGAATTTTAAGTATTTTATAATTTTTATTTTTTGACATAATGTTATTGTTGACCTATCAACTTTCTGTTTTCTTTTCTGCCGACTTCCAAAAAGGAGACGGTACTCAATTCGAGTGTGTTTTTTTTATGAGTGTTACCTCATAACTTTGTACTGGGCAAACCTATTTCGATGATTCTTTTTTTATATGAAAGCTGATAGTTCTCGTGTGGTCCCATATGAATTTGATCAAGGTCAGACCAATGGTTATTGAGTTATTCTTAAATAACCTGTATTGAAGTCGCTTATATTGAAGTCAGCTGTACAAAATTTTTAATTTTAAATTATTATTTATCTTACTAGCTGACCAGGTGTCCCGAATAGCAGAATAAGTATTTAAAAAAATAAAAAAAAATAAAGAATCGACTGTTAGGCGCTACAAAGTTCGCCGGGTCAGCTAGTATCTAATACTTTTAATATAACGTTTTCTTTATATACTATCTAGAGTTTTCCTCTGGCAATAAGATCGAAACGGGCGTTCGGGTCTCGAATACTGAAGGAGCTTGGTTCAAAGTGCTTCGGGTTGTACACTTGTTCCTTCAATGTGTACCGTCTTAGAAGCCATGCTAGTCCAACTTTCACTTGTAATCTTGCGAGTCTTTCACCTAAACAAACGCAAATAAAAAAACTATTATTAAAATATTTTTATCCATCCGTTACATTACATTACAGTCTATTAAATTGCACTGCTGAAGCATCCCCCATAGTTTGCCACATAGGGGGGATCTTGCCATATTTGCCCAGCTTACGCTTTTCTATTACCTTAAGTTAATTATTGTCAGGAAGATGCTACTGCCCATTTCCTGTTTCAGTTTCCCTGTGTCGCCTCTTATGAATGATATGTCTGTCTGGTAGTGAATAATCTTACACAATCTGGAAGTGGCTTCTCGTTTATCATAAGGTATATTTATTTTTTTATTAATGAATAAATTTTATATTTTTCGAAATCAGTTGGTTATTTGTATCAGCACTATATTCATAACCATGGACTCTAAGGAGATTTGTTTTTATTGTAAATATGAGTCACGATGTGGAAACAATGCCTTTGAAATTTTGTTCTAGCACTACCAACAAAAGGACTGATTCAATCGCTTTCGAACGCGAAAGTTTGAATTTACAAATTAACCTCGTGATTGATAATGACAAACAGAAGGCA
Organism: Parnassius glacialis; assembly: GCA_033319125.1. Lineage (NCBI taxonomy): Eukaryota > Metazoa > Arthropoda > Insecta > Lepidoptera > Papilionidae > Parnassius > Parnassius glacialis. The sequence goes on along the minus strand of JAVANC010000001.1, from coordinate 52,780,951 downwards.
ATAGTAAAAGTGGATCCGTATCAACTTTGAGCTGGAGCATCGGTGGAATAAAAAAGCTTCACATATGAGTAACCTCAAGAACAGAATGACACAGATAAAAGGCCGAGTTCAAGGTTGCATCATATTGCTAAATTTATTTATTTATTTATTCATAGGACACCAGCAGTGCACATATTATTACATTTTAATAAGTGGGCTTAATCTAGGGACTGATGTGTGCATTACAAAATACTATAAAAATTAAGACAGGGCAGAGATATACTAACTTATAAAAAATATGTTACACAAAATAATACTTAGATTAATAATGTCCTCCAGACCGAATTTTGGCCACGGCGGCCAGCCTCAACGCAGACGAGCCATCTGCGCAGGACAGGATTATAGTGCCCAAGTGTATGTGACGGGACCAGCTCCATTGCACGTGCGGCGCGGTAGCCGTCGGTGCAGTTAGACAGAATTCTTGTAAATTACACGTGTTCCGCACACCTGCACCATTGCACCTGCAGTGGTGCTCGTTTTGCTTGTATAAAACGGACGGCGCGGCCGCCGTTAGGACAGTCTTGGCTCTGACGTGGAACGGTGCGCTTGTCATATTCAGTAGTTTATCCTTGACTCGTTGGATAATTAATTCGTGTAAACGAATTAATTATTATTCCTAATACTACAAAATTAGTCTCCGTACTATACTCAATTGCCCTTTCTACATATGCGCAAGCACAGGTGCACTCGCTATTCCCTCACTCCCATAGCCCGATGGGACGGTAAACCGACACGATCGAAGAGAGATCAGGCGCAGGACCAACGGCTTTACGTGCTTTCCGAGGCACGGGGGTGAAACACCGCCAACTTCCTGACTCCGGGCAGCTACTGAGAATTTCTCGATGGAAAAGCTCAATAATTGATTTTTTGGCCCGACCCGGGATTCGAACCCGGGACCTCATGATCAGTAGTCGCACTACTACAACCACCAGACCAACGAGGCAGTCATATATATATATATATATATATATATATATATATATATATATATATATATATATTACAAATATACATACGTAAATCATTAATAACGTTTATATTATGCTTACCAAGACAAACACGATTTCCTTCTCCAAAGGGTAAGTAACTAAACTTCAAAATTTTAGAACTATTCTCGGGCGAAAATCTTTCGGGATCGAACAAATCTGGATTGGGAAAATATCTTTCATCTCTGTGTAATGCGTAAATTGGGATCACAGCTATTTCATCTTTTTCCATTTTTACTTGCCCTACGGGTAGCACTGTTTGTCTGGTGCATCTCCTTTGAACTGAACCGATTGTGGGATATTTTCGCATAGCTTCGTTCATTACCATATTAAGATATTTCATGCTCTCTATATTATCAAAAGTAATTTTTTCCTTGCATTGATCGAATACATTATCTATTTCTTTATGTAACTTTTGTAGAACGCCAGGATTTCCAGAAAGTTCTAAAAGAACGAAAAGCATCGTTTGTGCAGATGTATCTGCACCTGCAATGAAGAAAAAGAACGCCTGTGCTGCTATCAGTTCGTCGGTAGGATCCAATGTAAATCCTGTTGATGAATCTTGCATCAAGCCTTCATTCTGTAATTCTATACAGGTATCAATGAAATCGTGTCGCTTTTCAAGTTCATTGCGACGAGCTTTTAATACACGTTTTACAACATTAATAAAAAATTCCTCGTGTTCTCCAAATATTTTTAACTTTAGCAAATTGTAAAGTTTTGGGAACATATTGGAAATGGTAAATTTTAAATTAGTTAAAAATGTTGGCTTCAAAGACTTCCATGCCATTTCAAGAAACGGGGAATCCATGGTGTTTTGAGTATGAGTGTCGATGCCAAAAACAGCTGCGGCTATCGAGGCTGTTGTATAAGTGTATAATGCAATGAAAGGTTTATCTTTTGCTTGTTGCCTGTTTTCTATTAATTTAACGAAGTCTTGAGCGCAGCGTTCTAATATATAAAACATATTTTTAAGTTTTTTGGATGTAAACACAGGCGATAGTTTCTGTCTTATAATTCTCCATCGATTATAATCATCCATAAAGAGCACATTGTCGGCAAGTAAATCATTAGAATTTATAACAATACCTCGACTGTAGAAACTGTGAAAATCGCCTTGTAACACGGTTTGTAAATTTTCTAAATTTCTTATTATTATCGCTGGTTTTGATCCAAGAAATATACCGACATTATCTTCTTTTGGGTATGCATCATATATATCTTTATAAATTTCCGAAAGTGATTTATTTTCTGTCATAAACTTCCAAATGACTCCGTGTTCTTGTGGAACATTTCTCTTCCGCCAAAAATTCTTGTACATTATCATGTATCGTAATATTATTAATAATATTGCACTTAAAAGCAGAGAGGCAATTAACAACATTATTTAAGTGTATTATATGATAGAATGAAACACTTCGTCTGACGCACAGAGTATCTTTATATATACTGAAAGTCTGACGACCGTCTATTATTATTACTAACTGACGTGCTGAGTGAATATAGATACATAATATAATTGTAGGGTCAACAGACTTAAGGACATAAGTCAAAAACTTGAACTTTATAGAACAAGTAACTTAAACACAATAAAATTTTTATTTTAAGAAAACACTGTTTATTCATTAATTCCTAAACTTACCTTCTTAAATTTGAAATCAGTTATTGCATAAAATCAACAAGAAGTCAATTTTAAATCGAGGATGATTGATGATAAGGACTGTTTAAGTCCTTAAATAAGTTAGTATAAAAAGTTAAACAAATATTTTTGTTCGTCCAAACCACATAATTTCTTAACTGAATTGTGTTACAATGTCACATGTAACGTTATTATTTTGCTGATAAAATGTTACATTAAATGTGAATAAATGTAACTAATGTGATGGAATGGCGCAGATCTAAAGAATATTGTAACGTGAACTTTGTTACCGAAATTTATAATAGAAACTATTTTATACTTTCTTGGAAGTAATTGTTGATTGCTTCTTTTAGCATCGTACATAATATTTTTTCTCATGACTCGTTCACTAAGCACTTATCATAATATTTGTGACGTAGGCGACCGAGCGAGTGACCGAGTAAAGCCGGCCACAGTCGAGCGTGTGCCTGCTGTACTACCGTATGTCGGAGGTGTCACAGACAAGATTGGCTACATCTTGAAGCGAGCTTCTATTAGAACATTCTTCAAGCCGCCGAAGAAGATTAGTTAGTTCTTACCATCCGTCAAGTGCAATATTCCTCTATAAGATGCAGGAGTGTACAAGCTTGATTTTGAGTGTGTTCTCTCATATATAGGGCAAACAAAACGATCTATAAAAACCCGCGTAAAAGAACACATAGCTGACGTGAAGCACCAACGTTCCGGTCTGCAGTTTGTGATCATATCCTAGACGGCCCCCACCATTACATTAGATTTGATAAACCACAAATTCTCGCGAAAGAACATCGATTTCTGCCAAGGATGATACGTGAGGCTATTGAAATTAAAAAACATACTAATTTTAATAGAGGGTGAGGCTGGGTACTACCCCCTTCTTAGGATCCTGTAATTCATTTTAATTTAAAACTAAACCCATGCATACCACTGCAAGACTTCAAGACACAGTTAGTTCATTCTTTGTAGATCGGATCAAATTATTAAAAAATTATAAATTAAAAAAGCTAAAGGTACTCCGGTTTAACTCTGACATCGGGACGTCAATCAACTTAGTCCCCCGTGACCACGGTTGCTTGAAAGCAACCGAAACGTCGGGAATATAAAATAAGTTATTTAAACGCGATAAAATCCGTAAAAAAAAGTTTTATTCAAAATGTTAAACACTTATTCTTACAAAATATTTTTTAAGACAATGTTGAGGATAAATTTACTTTCCTCATATATCAAATAGGGATCGGTAGCAGAGGCAAATATTGTGTCTGCGGCGTCATAAGCCGCTAGGCATACTTCCACTCAAGAGCGAGCGCCACAGCACCACGCCTTCCACTAAACTCTCAACATCAAATCCCAATTTTGTCAACTACGTAATACTCGGAGTAAACTGTAACACTTATCACATTAGATCACAAAAATACTTCTTACTGTTTTAAGTCATAGCATGTTAAAGTAAACATGTTCTTTTTTGTTCGGTACATCGTTTAAACTTTAAAATGAACCTTAAAATGTACCACATTTAAATAATATTTCGCATAAACTATCAAATCATAACATTACTCAAACAGTTTAAGATTCCAATAAATGCAAAACTATAACTCGTCTTAAAATACCTCCAACATTTCTTTCGACATTTTTACGTTAAGGAATAATAAATGCCATCAAAAACATTAATTAACTTTGTGTTTTCGTGCGATTGCCAAGTCAATCTATGTATCAATCTATGGACTGAATAAATTAATCGACTTGGTATTACATGGATCTCATAACTTTTTACGGTAGAAGAACTGAGTTGCGAGACTTGGCTTTTTTTACAAGTTATGTTTTTGATGGCATCTCATTTTTTTTTGTAGATAGTTATATCCAGGTAGCTATTTACACCTATTATTTCATTATACATAATATATCGGTACACTGATTCATTCACTGCAAATGTAACTTTGTAATACTATATGTTTATATGGGATTACAAAGTTATTAATGCAGTTAGTGTATCTCAAAAACTGCACCGAAATTGTAAAATATTTTAATTTTTCCTTGATTTATATATTAAACAATAATTGTATTCCAAATTTGAAGTTTCTATGTCTGCTAGAAGTGCCTCAGAGTTTTGATGATCGGTCAGTCAGTGAGTGACAAAATTTAGAAACTTTGACTAGTTATAATTCTTAAACTACTAGTTAAAATTTAATGAAATTTGAAATACACCGAGTTTATACAATGCCTATTTGGTAAGTAAAAATTCAGGCTTCTAATTGTATTCACAAAGAAGTTATAGGGTTTCGGAAATGGCCTTAACTGCTTCGAGAAAAGGATGGTACGGCCGTGCCGCTTTTTTGCTCGACTTGGCGGGGGCACTACCGTGCCCCCAGATTGACATGCTGGTACCTTATTATCAATTGAATGTTAATCAAACAAAAACATTTAACTTTTGGCGTAAAACATTTCACTTTAAACTTTTACTCTACACTTTAATGGTATGTCAATGTCAGCAAATTTCGGCTTAGCTTTCCATTGACGTCCTTCGAGTTGGAGGTTGATATTTTTATGGTTCCATACCTCAAAAGGAAAAACTGAACCCTTATAAGATCACTTTGTTGTCCGTCTGTCTGTCAAGACCCTTTTTCTCAGGAACGCGTGGAGATATCAAGCTGAAATTCATATCAAATACTCAAGTCTACTGTCCCTTGGAGCTGTGAAAAATTAAACTTCTAAGCCCACTCAATCAAAAGATACAGCCGTTTATGCAAGGATATTTGCAAGGGAATCAAAACCTACAGGGTACTTCCCCTGAACTCAGAATCTTGAAATTTGGTAGGAAGCAACTTTTATAGTACATATAAAGGAAAATTGCGAAAAGCAAAAATTTTTAGTTACATCATATAATAAAAATATTTTTAATAATTTTAAACTTATATACCTACGGATTTGTTCGGAACCCTCGGTGCGCGAGTCTGAGTCTCACTAGACCGGTTTTTTTTTACCTTTGTGAAAAATCAATCTTTTTCGGAAAGAATTGACATCCCTACTGACGATGACAATGACAACACAAAATAGCGTCAGTTTTACGGTAGGGATTGACATAAATATTGCAAAAATAGTTGATATTCAATATTTTTTTTCTCAAAAAGTACGTGTCTTCGAATGTTGTAACTACGCCTGAATAATAATGTAATATATAATAATGTAAAAAAAATATATCAACCTTCAACTCGCCGGACAGCAATGGAAAGTTGTACCCAAATTTCATTTAGACATTTAATAAATACAAAGACATCGACGATAACAGGGACTGTATCCCACTTCTGATGTCGGAGATTACAACAAGAGATCCCACTTCTGATGTCGGAGAATTTCAACAGAGGATCGCAATTTTGATGTCGGAAATACATCAGGATAGCGTTACTTGTTAAAAATAATAAAAGTGTGAGAGCGGATGTTCAACTTGCTCTCTTGCTTACGCAGTTTAATCATTATCAGTAATAAGACAACGTAACGCACTATATACTCGTATTTAGTACAGTGAAATTACAGATCGACCACACCGTAACACGTTTACGCCACAATCACATACCAGTGTAACTTGAGATACGTAATTACATGATAACACCAAAATCTGTAAACCAACAGCAAGACTACTTAACTCAATGCAACACAGGGCAGCCTCTCAGCAACACCAGTCCTCCTTGCCTGCACTAGAAGAATTACAACAACGAACAGAACCACGACAATATCTTAGCACTAGTAGAATGATTACGCTCATAGAATGACTTAAGCGGAATATCTCACGCAAGGCACCTTCAGTGAACTTTATACTGCACAAACAAGTGGAGGTTTCTCGATATACCCCCATTTCCATCTCGATCGAGTAATATTTTATAGACGCTCCGACATATATATACATTATAAATAATTCTTATTGAAGTTCTAGAATTGAAACATACAGCTGCTCTTAGTTTTTTAAATAACATATTTGTGTTTTGAATTATTGAGTGTACATTGTTGATGAAGGTTTTTCGCGTTTCCCCTCATTACAAATTTTTCATTTCTTCTAATTTAAAATTAATGTTGGATAACTTTTTAAGTGCTTTTTCTCGTGTAGTAGCATCCGTTTAATGGTAATGATGACACCCAGCCTACCTGATGATAAGTCGATGCTGTAGCGAGTTCTACAAACAAATAGGAGAAGTACTTAAATAAGAACACATATTCCAATATTCTTTATATATAGTATGCCTGTCTGTGAACAATAGACATCACTTGCATTCATTCTACATCTGTCTTTAATTTGCTTCCCCCGAAAGTTAGATTATTATTTATTATTTTTTATTATCATTCACTTCAGTAACGCTTACTTAATATTCTTAATCTTTAAACTTTGGAACATTTTTCACCAAAATTTTAAAATCTTAATTTTTAAAATCAAGGTCAGAGTGGTATAGCAAAAGATTCGCAACGACTGTCCCTAAAAAACTAGATGCCATTTGTTTTGTCCAAATTTATATTGTGGTGAATAACGTCGCTAGCTGGCGAAGACTGTTTGGGTAAATCGGGGGCAATGTCATGCCTTGATGACATGCAATCTGCATATTATATTTCGGTAGTCGTAAACTCTCCACAACTTTAAGCTACATGTTCTGGCTCTATTTGTCAATGATTTATGGCGTCTGATAAAAGGAAACGTAAAGTATTAATTTTGGAGAAAGCGTGTAAAAACGTAATTGTAAAATAACCCGTTTGTAAAAAAAAATATATTTATATCCAAAAAAATCGGAAGTTACAAGTTATGGCCTTTAGCAGCAGGAGCCTAGATTTAGTGATCACTTCACAAATAACTAATAAGGTAACTGTGTAACTGATAATGACATCTGCAACTTGACACAGTTGTACTTGTGATCACGTTATTATAATATCTATATATAAGATCGTCCCTCATTTTATATATATATATATATATAATAAGGGACGATCGAAGTTAGTGACCTTAGCCTATAAGATTGTAAAGCGGAAAGTTTTGTCTACATGCACAACAATGACTCGGCAATTACTTTAGCGATATATTTCATTTATTATTTATAATCATTTGTAATAATTGCCCTTTGAGACCTCATAAATCATGTTTGGGTATTATTTATCTCTCTTATTAATGATATTTATTTCTATACGATATTTAGGCATTTTAAGAAACTTACTTCATGGCGTATGTCACATAGTTTATATTAGCAAAAACACTGATATCTACCTTTATATGTTATCACATTAAAAATTTGAAAAAAAAAACGTTACCTGTGTAAAATTTTCTCCAGTATCGTGGAGGCAGTTAACAGGCATAAATTGAACAAGGACAAACATCTAGACCCGGAACAATTTTTTGGTCATACAAATACTTGTACCGTGCTGGATTCGAATCCGTGGCTCTCAGCGCCGCAACTCAATGCCAAGCCAATGCGCCATGGAGCCGTGTAAATTTTTTTCTTAATAATAAATAAATTTAATTCTAAACAGCATAAAGAATACACTATTATAATACTCAAATGGAGATAAAAAGAAATTGATTTTTTTGTATAGGAGAGGGGGCAAACGAGCGTGCGGCTCACCTGATGGTAAGTGACTACCGCCGCCCATGAACAACTGCAACACCAGGGAGGGAATTGCAGATGCGTTGCCGGCCTTTTAAAAAGGAGTACGTTCTTGAAGGTCCCTAAGTCGTATCGGTCCGGAACAATCGCTGATGGTAATCGATTCCACAAGGAAGTCGTGCGAGGAAGAAAACTTCTTCTAAATCGCACAGTGGTGGACCGCCAATCATCCAGATGGTGTAGATGGTATCGGGAGTTCTGCCGCGATGTGCGTTCGTGAAATTTGGCGGCTGGGATTAATCCGAACAATTCCTCAGAGCACTCCCCATGGTAGATGCGAAGGAAAATGCAAAGGGATGCAACATCTCTTCGCAGTGACAATGAATCGAGCCGATCGGAAAGAGCTCGGTCGTCGACAATTCAAGCCGCTTTGCGCTGGATGCGGTCAAGTGGAAGCAGCATGCACTGGGGAGCCCCTGCCCAGAAATGGGAACAGTATTCCATGTGAGGCCGAACCTGCGCCTTCTAAAGTTTCAGGCGGTGTGCCGGCATGAAATACTGTCCCGCTCTGCTGAGCACGCCAAGCTTTTTAGAGGCCAATTTGGCCTTCTCTTCCAAGTGACCACGGAACTGCACGTCACTCGATATGTCGACGCCGAGGATTCCGATACTGGCTTAGGCAACTAGGGGAGTGCCTTGAAACTGAGGAGATACGACAAAGGGGTTCTTTTTAGCAGTAAATGCGCAAACTTGTGTCTCCTAAGGATTAAACTGGACTAGGTTTAGTCGCCCCCAGTCCGAGACTTTGTCCAGCAAAGACTCGACTTCAGACACAAGTTTGTTCCGGTACTCGGAGACGTTTTCCCGAGAAATATTAGCACAGCCGGTGTATTTTAAACAGTGGTAGAGCCACGCGGCAGCGTTTGCTGTCGCACGGATGGGCCGGCTCGAACCGGGGTGGTACCACGACCTCACAGAAAACCAGCGTGAAGTAGAGGTTCACCTCTGCGTTTTGCTTGGTGAGTGCAGGTGGCCGGAGGCCCTTTTTACTGGAAATGAGGCATTCCATCTTAGTCCTCACGGGTGACAACGCATCTACATTTTGAATTGTAATAGAGGAGAGATGTAGATGTCTATGGGCCGCAGCAACCACTTACCATCAGGTGGACTGTGTGCTCGTTTGTCACACTATTCCTATAAAAAAAAATAGAACATCACCAGTGCTGTCATCCGCATAGCAATGAATGTTACCAGTTAGCAACATATCATTGGTATGTAGAAGAAACAGCGTTGGTGATAGCACACAGCCTTGTGGATACCAGCGTTAATAGGCTTGTAGTCAGAACATGTTCCGTCTACAACGACCTTGATGCTCTGATCTGCAAGGAAGCTGGTGATCCAATTGCACAATTTCTTGGGAAGCCCATAGGATGGGAGTTTGTGCCAAGCCCGATCGAAGGCCTTCGCAATGTCCAGACTAACGGCCAACGCCTCCCCCTTGGACTCTACTGCCTCCGCCCATCTATGGGTCAGGTAGACCAGAAGATCACCAGCTGATCGACCCCGACGAAAACCGTATTGGCAGTCACTAATCAGCTGGTGATTCTCAAGGTGCCGGATGAGCTGGCAGTTAATAATGGATTCCATTTTTTTCGAGAACAAGGAGGTGATAGCGATAGGCCTATAGTTGGACGGGTCTGAGCGGTCGCCTTTTTTAGGGATCGGGTGGACAAAAGCTGTCTTCCATGAATTCGGGACTACGCCTTGGGGGTAGTAGTCCCAGAAAAGACGCGTTAGGACCGGTGCAAACTCCGGAGCACACGTCCTCAGCACAATTGGAGGGATTCCGTCAGGCCCACTCGACTTCTGGATGTCCAGGGAGAGAAGTGCTTTGCGAACCGAGCACTGTGAGAACAGCACATCCGGCATGGAGCACTCACACAGCGGGATGGTCGGCGGTGTTTTCCCCCCGTCATCAAGAGTCGAGTTGGACGCAAAAAGGGATCCTAAAAGGTCGGCTTTGTCTTTTGCGTCTTGGGCCAGTGAGTCGTCCTCCTTGTGCAGAGATGGTAGTGATGGCTTACAGAGATTCCCTTAGACAGCCTTGACGAGAGACCAGAATGCACGGCTTCCCGAAGGATGGCGAACTAGTTTCTCGCCAATTCTGCCTATGTGCTCTGACTTTGCCTTGGCAATAATTGATGATGAATATTACTCTTAACACCATAGACAAGTAATTTGAGAATTAGTGTATATAATAAATCGTAGGCAGAGACTATGGACATCCATTTGGCACGATCCTGACACACCTCTCTCGCTTCCTCCACATCCATATACCTACGTATACACGCTCGTCGGTTAAAGGTACTCTTGATTTGGCCCATTTTCAATATATCGCTAATTTGGTCGATAAACTTTCGCCTAGGGCGTCCCTTACCGACACTGTCGTTCATCTCTGCAACATAAATTTGTTTTGTCACTCTTTCTTCATTCATTCTTTCTACATGATCAAACCACCGACGCATTCCTTTCTTAATCCTGGTCACAACATCATCTTGCAAACCACACTCTTCTCACTCTGTCATTCAGATTGATCCCTAAATACTCCTTAATGGCCGCATTTTTACAGCATTTATTCCACTCTTGTGCTTCTTCTACCACAACCACTACCATACATTAAAATAGGGACTAACATAGCATTGTTAATTTCCATACGTGCCTTTTTGGACACATTTTGACTTCTCACAATAGGATGTAGAGCCCCATTCACTCTATTTACTGCGTTCACTCGTCGTTCTTTATCCTTATCATATCTAACATCTCTGCTATATGCACATCCCAAATACACAAACTCATCTACTTGCTCGACCAACTCCCCTTCTATTCTAATTTCAATATCGTTTTACTTTCAAAAACCATAACTTTCGTCTTACTAGCGTTCAATTTCATTCCCTTTTATTTTAATATCCTGTTTATTAATGTAACCATCATTTGCAACTCGGCCGCCGACGACGGAATTGGTGAAGTGGTTTGCGTAAGCCCATCTGGCTACGTTCAGAATAGAATAGAATAGAATATTTTTTATTCATTATAAATAACATGTAATTCTTATTGAAAGTCAATTTTTCGCTTTGCTGTTGGTTCGTAAAAAACCCCTGTCCTGGGAAGAATCAGCTAGATAACCAGCGGGACTTTTTTAAAGTAAATTGACGGCTCCGTGGCGCAGTGGCTTGGCAATGAGTTGTTGCGCTGGGGCCGATCGCTGGTTTCAATCCCGCACGGAACAAGATATTTGTATGGCCTACAAATAATTGTACCGGATCTAGATGTTTGTCCTCGTGTAATTTATGATTGTAAACTGCCTCCACGATACAGGAGAAAATCCTAGTGTTGGGGGCATTGAGTTATACAAAACTAGAGAAGCAAACCACATTGCCGCGCGTGGAAAAAAGTGTAACCATTATCCAAACGCGACGACGTAGCTTTGAAATCATTAAAATTTTAAAGTAAACATATATCTGTCTCACTTACACAAGTCACGGAAAACAATATCGTCCCTAAAATTAGATAAAGATAGACACACAAACATGCAGTGGCGGGTTGGTGTTGCATACTTTATGAAATTTTACCCAAAATGTGCAATATAAAGGATTTTTTTTTAATATTGCAGTAAACTGTTTTTATTTTAAATTTGTATATTTTCTTATTAGATGAACAGAAGTAAGCATAACTAATGATTTAAAAGATGTTTTTTATATATTATTTTTATTGTACTAATAAATCAAACAAAAAATAAAGCAAATAAAAAAAATAATTTAAGGTTTCTTAAGCGAGATCTGTGTTTAATATGCATAAGTTGTGAAATCATCAGCAAGTTTTTGTCTCTTACATTTAGTCTCATGACATTAGCTACAAAAACTTTGGTTATCAATAAATTTCGTTGATTTTCTTGTTTATAGAATTTCCATACTACTTAACAACTTTAAAAAGTTTTTATATTTTTTTTTGCAACAATAGTGAGGATAGTTAATGGATTCAGGCGTGACTCTGTGGAAGTCTATTTGTAAGATAATATAAATGGTTTTAATCTGTAATACTAATCCGCTTACATATTCATAATAGTCCATGCTCTCAAACTCCGCTATGAAGCATCAGTTTGTTATGCCTTTTGGATTATTTTTTGTGTGTTTGAGTGCATAATTTACTTTCGTGGTACAATCTTATTTTTAGGTACTTATAAATAATGGCATTAATCAATAAAAGGGAATGATCAACTTGTATTAAAGATAAATGATCTCCCGGGTGTATTGCAAATTCTTTTAATAATTTATTTCTTTGAAGCTCTTTTAATGTTTTTGTAGCTAATGTCATAAGACCAAATTTAGTAGACAACGACTTAGTTTTGGAAAGTTTGCAATGCAAATTTATTAATATAAAATAAAATAATAAAATATAATTAATAGACCATTCATGAATAAACTAAAATAAGAATAATTAATTGTTTTGTATAAAGGTTGAAACATAGTTTTTATTTTTAAACAAACAATTTTACTTGTTTATTTTAAAACAAAATTAACTTATTCCATAAATTATATAGTCTCCCATTAATGTGGAAAAATCACAAAGGCGAAAAAGTGGCAACATTGAAGCTAAATTGCAATATTTGATATTTTATTTTATTTTTAGTGTGTTAAACGTTAATATGAATATATAAATTAAAACTTACGTGTGGAAAGTGATTCCGCTTGATTTATTATGTTTTTGTGACCTTGAATCGCATTCTTTCACTACGCATTTACCCATTTTTTGTCGTGAATCGTTCGGCTTAACTCGGACGGCGTCACATTGAACACTGAACCGACGTTCGCTGAGCATATGGCTGTGGCCATATGTGAAGTGGCAACGCTTTGGCGCGGCAATTACTTATCTAGTGTAACATATAAATCAATGGTTGGGGGTAACTTTTTATTTTAAAACAAAATAAAAACAAAAAAATTATACAATATGGAAGGTTACAAACTATTTATAAAATTTATTTTAGAAATAGCTTGGAACCTCATACGCAGGGATTATTATCAACCATGTATTTATTTATATTATATTAACCCTTTTTATACAGTTTTTGTTTAATAAAATATTCTAAATTAATAATAGGACTTTGTTGTAATAGCGTATACCCCAATAATGTATAACTGACTCTGTGGAGTCGAGAAACTGGTATCGCCAGCTGCTGTTTGTTCCTAGTGTTTACAGATTGTATGTCAAGAAAAGATGAATGAAGTGTGCGTGTAAGATGATATGCGTAAGAAATATTCGTGACCAGATAACGATATATAGGAATAATTAAAAGAACGACATAGTATGTCGACTCGAAATAACTTCAGATAAGGGCAGGGAGAAGGAAAAGAGTAAAAATCTAAAATTTTAACAGTGTTTATGTTCTTAATAATGAGCAGCATAATGACACCAAACTACTTTAGTAGTAAAAACCAACGTTGCCATTCCGCTGCACACTAAAATTATATACTATTAGATGCACGCAACATACGAGTAGTCATGGACTTAGGCTCGGTTTATCGTGTAAAGACACTGCGTGTGCTGACAATTAGTGTTAGGTACATACGTACTGCACATGGACGCAGGTGGCGTAATGTCTTTCTTACAGTTTCACAAATCACGCGCGGTTATTGCGCACGCACTCAGGTATGGTATTCAGTGACTGGCTCGCTATTAAATTCAAACTTTACAATGTCCAAATTTGGACATTAATATGATCGAAACCAAACTTGTCAAACATACGGCCAGGTCATTATAAGGTGTTCCGCTACATCTAAAGATTTAAACTATGGTTATTAATACGGTGGATGCCCGTAATACCAGCTCCGTCCCTAATGCCAGCCTTTTAGCCTTTTTACTTTATAAATAAGGTTTTTAGTGGTCTCATCTACAAAAATTCTCAGCTTATAAATTCATCTTCACAAAAAATATATTTCAAATGTGGTAATACCACAATAATATTCTCAGACGAAAGAACGAGATAATTATTCCGCTATCTATTGAATGGCATAAGATTTTTCTAGTATTTCCTATACGACAGACATATTATAAAATAGGATGAAAGATTCCAACGCCACTTTCAAAAATTCAAAAAACTTTATTGTTATTTAAAAAAAAGATTGATAAAAAATTAAATAGAACTGCCTCTCAATAAGAGAAATTGCTTTACAAAATTCATACGGAATAAATGGCACGATACTTTTTTTTAATTTTCCATTTCCTCTGCATATGGAGTGCGACGACTTGCAGTTTAATTTGCATACGAATCGAAATAGATTTTACGATCTTTATTATGCACGTCATTGCATCAAAGCTGAAGTAAATAGAATAAAAATCATATTAAATCGACTCGCATTATAAATGCGGAGCAATAAATTATTTTATGGGTACATAATTTTCTATTAAAGTAATTAATAATTTTGAATGCTCTTTTCGTCGGTACGTAAATTTGAACTGTGACCTATTTAGAAAAAACTTTTGAAACTCCATTTTGTCCGTTTTTTTAATATGTTTGAGGATGATAAAAAATCCGTACAGTCTACCTGATGATAAATGGATGTTGCGGCACAGACATCTACATAGACATTTACATCTAACACGAGAATCAAAATGGAGGTGCGTTGACACCCCTGAGTATGAGATGGAATGCCTTTTAACCAGTAAAATGGTATCCTCTTCTCGGTAACGGTATGCACTCCGCTGTTATTAGGAAGACGTTGCTGCCCATCTCTTCGTTTATTTTCCTCTGTCACCTCTTACGACACCTCCAACGAATGGGGTATCGTTAGAAATGTATTTTAAAACAAGGTTAAATATCGAGATTCAAAATCGCCTAAAATATATCTGTGTTTCCAATTACCTACATCAATTTTGTTACCTATATCAATTTGTAAGTAATTTGAAATCAATTCTATGGGTCATACTGTCAAACGCCGCAACTTAATGCTGCTAATGTGTTTCGTATTGTGGTTGTAGAGAACCAGAGACTCTTTATACTGGAAACGAGATATTCTAGATCAGTACTCAGGGGTGATAACTCATCATCATTTTATTTCTTAGTTGAGGATAAATGTAGATATTTATAGGCAACAGCATCCACTTATTTTTTTTCTTCTTTTAAACGTTACCCCCACACTAGGATGTTCCCCTGTGTCGTGGAGGCAGTTTACAAACACAAATTGCACAAGGACAAACGTCTAGACCCGGAACAATTACTTGTAGGCCATACAAATACTTGTTCCGTGCGGGATTCTAACCCGCGGCCCCCAGCACAGCAATTCATTGCTAAGCCACTGCGCCACGGAGCCGTCGACTTACCATCAGGTTGACTGTGTGCTCGTTTGTTACCCTTATTCTATAAAAAAAAACCTTACCCGTTAATCTTTTAATAAAACCGTCTTTTGTGTTTTTCCTTAATGATGCGATAACTGATATGCAATAAGCACTTATATTGAGTATCGTATGACACAAACGAGATTAAATAATCATTAAAGAAGTAATCTTATATCTTTGGGAGGAATTGTCATGATGATGATGCATAATTTGTGTCAGTATCATTTGCTTCCAGTTTATTTGCCACAAATACACAAATCAAGTTAATTAAATAACAACAGACGATATGGTGTTGCTTCTAGAACCGAGCTATGAAGCTTTATATCAAAACAAAATAACAAACATCATCAAATACTTACAATTTGTAATTTTAAGAAAGCCAAATTTTAATTAAAAATAATTTGTTCTAGATTGACGTCATTTTATTTTTGTTTAGAGCATTTTAATTAAATAAAGAAATAAATGGGGTTTTGGGGGGAACTTGACCGGCGTCGGTTTGCTGCTCCTGTATTATTGTTTAAATAATGGTTTGAAGTGGACTTTGATATGTAAAAGTGATGCGATTATCTGTATTAAGTGTCCGCGCATGTGAACTATTAGTGGAAACTGTGAAACAAGTGCTCTGATGGTGATGTGATTCTCAAAATAAGGTGTCTGTCTACTTAGGCGCCTTGAGATACCATCGCCAACCGTCACCTGCCTGCTGGCTCAAGTTGCCGTCAAAATCTCCCAAGGTTTGCACAATGTGACGCATCAACATATTGTGTAGCAGTATACTATGAAGGATAATTATTATAATATATTATAACTTCAGACTCAGAAGGGCTAGATCCCAGAGCCGTAAAGCCAGTTATTAAGAAGATAAGTAAGAAATAAATTTAAAAAAAATTGCCATATGCATTCCCTTCAATATTAGTAAAAAAATTACAAAAACCGAAGTGTACATTTTTAGGTGACGGATTAAATGTTCTTACCACGACTTTTTGGATCCGGCAATTTACGGGATATTTTCTTGTTATATTATGCTATATTAGGGTCGTTGGTGTAGTGATTGAAAGAGACTTTACTCGTTTAGGTCCATTTATTGAATGCCCAAAATAAAAGCCAATTTCGATAATACTAAAATACTAAGGTAATAAATAAATTAAATTGCTTAGTTGCAATCACGTCATTCGTTTGTGTCATGACCTAATAACGATAACGGTAAGTACATACAAATAATTTTAACTCATATACTATAAAACTAACGCAGTGCTTAAGAAGCTGACAATCCATCTACACTAAACTATGTACATCTCAATCAATCAATTTAAACAAAAAAGGCTTACAGGTGTATTGTAAGGACTTAAATGGAAAGCTATATATCCAATGAATGTGCTAGCTCAAATAAAAAAAGCCTTACGAGCTTGCCAGCCTTTCTATCAGTTATGTAAGATGTTTCTCACTCTCAGTCACTGCGTTACCAAGCCATCAATTTGGTGTCTAAATTATATACAGTATGTGATTTATGTACGAGATTTTGCCCTTGCCGCTTGTTCCAATCAATAACAACTTGGAACACGGACACGGTCGAGACGAAAAGGGAATCCAACAGGTCTAAAGTCACCCTCATCTCAGGTGTACAGTGCAATCCAATATCCACCAAATTGTCACCGCTTGCTGAGTTTGATAAATTAATTAGATTACAACGTTAATAATAAAGAACTCGATCGTCGACGATTCGGGACGTTCTCCGTTGAATACGGAAAAGTGGAAAACAAGTGGTGTCCCGGCCCAGATATAAGAACAGTATTCCATTTAAGACCGAACCTTCACCTTGTTGAGTTGCAAGCGGTATACTGTGCCGCTCTGCTGAGCACGCCAAGCTTTTTAGAAACTGCACATTATGTCGACACCGAGGATTCCGACACTGGATAAGGCAATAAGGGGGTGCCCTAAAACTAAGGAGAAACGACAAAGGGGTTATTTTGGTTTGTAATTACAAAAATAAGAATGTTAACTGACATTGATACAGCAGTATTGGTTTATTTCAGCTATTTTCGTTAGTAGTGTGATGATTTTTGATTTCAAAAAAATGTAACTAATGTAATGTTTGATATTGAAAATATACTATGCTACAGAAAAGGACCGTTGGTACCATAATATACTATATCTATGTTGTTTTTTTTTTTCATTAATATCTTAACTGTTGCTTCACGGTTCATGATAGTTAATATTACTTATATTAGAAAGTGATGAGCGATGTCAATAATGAGGTTATTTTTATTATAAATGGTAGTAAATGTTAATTAATAAAGTTATATTTAAGTATAATAAATTCCAATATATTAATTAGTTTCCAAAAAAATTAATCAATCAATCAATATTATAATCTAAAACTTAAAGTAAAAAAAGTAAAGTTGCAGCCTATTTACGTCCCACTGCTGGGCACAGGCCTCCTCTCATTTCTGAGAGGATTTTAGGGCAAGGAAATGTCCACCGCGCTGCCCCAATGCGTGTTGGGGAACTTCACATGTCTTCGAAATATTTTTTTCTTATTTCACAGACATGCAAATTTCCTCATGATGTTTTCCTTCACCGCCGAGCACGTGGTAAATCAGCACTTAAAATTGCAACTAACAATTTCATTGGTGCCGGAGGGGATCGAACCCGGGTTGCTCGAATACTGTGAAGCTCACAGCGAGCGTTAACTATCTGAGCTACCACGGCTCTTAATCTAATCTAATCTTAAACTTACATAAAAATAAATCTATATTTTTTTTATAGGATAGGGTGACAAACGAGCACACAGTCCACCTGATGGTAAGTGGTAGCTGTGGCCCATAGACCTCTACATCTATCCTCGTTTGCGAATCAAAATGCAGATGCGTTGTCACCCGTAAGGACTAAGGTGGAATGCCTCTTTTCCAGTAAAAAGGGCCTCCGGCCAGCTGCACTCACCGAGCGAAACGTAGAGGTAAACCTCTACTTCACGCTGGTATTCTGTGACGTCGTGGTACCACCCCGGTTTGAGCCAGCCCATCCAAAAGCTGCCGCGTGGCTCTACCACTGTCAACTATAATATATATTAAGTTATCTAATAAATTTACTTCTCCAAAGTAAAGGCTTCATAAAACCAGTGGCTCATTTTTGGGATAGCAAGATGTGATATCACCGAGTTGCATATCCATAAATTCAAGGCGCATTTAAAAAAAAACATTCTAAGGACAAAAGGTAACCAAAAATTAAATGATTATTTAAAATATAGGAATGCTTTGACTGAGCTGAATGAACATTCTAGAATTAATTGATTTTTATTTCATAAAGTTAATTGTAACAGTTGGGAGAAAAATAATCCGCTTCTAACTTTCTTGTCGCTTCTTCTCACAAGGTTTCCCACAGGAGCGGTTATAGAAACGATATTTAAACTAGCTAGCAAACTTAGTTCTGCAGCATATGCTGTAAAAAAGATTAAATGCCTTACATGTATTGAAACAAGTAGATTACTTTATTTTCTGCCGACTTCCAAAAAGGAGACGGTACTCAATTCGATTGAAGGTTTTTTTTGTGTGTTACTTTGTACTGGGTGAACCAATTTCGATGATTCTTTTTTTATATGAAAGCTGATAGTTCTCTTGTGGTCCCATATGAACAAGGTCAATTTGATCTAGGTCCGACCAATAGTTTTTGAGTAATTCTTAAATAACTTAGAATTGAAGTCGGCTGTACAAACACTTTTAATTTTAAATTATAGCTATTTCCATACCATAATGTCATATGTCATCTTGCTATAGGGTAATGCGACTGAAATTGAAACTATCTTTGTTTTGCAAAAAAAGAGCCATAACAGCAATTTATAACCTAGGTCCGAAGGAATCCCTTAGAGAAAAATGTTACGAAATAACTATATTAACTTTGGCCTCTTAATATATTTACGAGAACTTATTGTATTATATACAAACACAAAAACAGTTTTAATAAAAATAATGATGTACATTATGTAAATACTAGGAACAAGCAAAGTTGGTTATACCAGTTACTTGACTCCACAGGGTCAGTAATTCCTTCATGGGGCAATGTATACGCTTTTATAACAAAGTCCCAAAAAATATGCAGACCTTTTCTATCAAAATATTAAAATTATTTATTAAGCAAAAATTGTCTAGTAAGGGTTATTATACTACTAAAGACTACATGACTGATAATAACTCCTGGGAATGAGGTGATCACTACCATGCTGTTTCTAAATGTTTTCATAATCTTTATATATAAAAATTACGTGTCACATTGTTTGTCCGCGATGAACTCCTAAACTACTGAACTGATTTCAATGAAATTTTGCACACTGTGTGCAGTTTGGTCCAACTTGAGAGATAGGATAGTTTTTATCCCGATAAGTGACCCTCAATTTTTTTATTGCTACTTTCAGGAGTTTTTTCTTTTAGGAAAGCAAATAATCGTTCGGAAAGGGCAGAACAACATCTGCCTGGTCAGTTAGTACATATCATTGTATAAAATATTATATTGCAAATTGTGCTTTTTAAAAATAAGTCCCGCTGGGGTTCTTGCTGGTTCTTCCCAGGACAGAGGCTTTTTTTGCGAACCAGTGGTAAAAGTAAAAATTGACTTTCAATAAGTATTATGTACTATAATCTATATTGAATAAAAATTATTCTATTCTTTTATTTTTATATAGGATAGGGTGACAAACGAGCACACAGTCCAACCGATGGTAAGTGGTTGCTGTGGCCCATATACATCTACATTTATCCTCGTTTGCGAATCAAAATGCAGATGCGTTGTCACCCGTGAGGACTAAGATGGAATGCCCCTTTTCCAATAAAAAGGTCTCCGGTATACACTCTACACTCTCACTTTATACACTCACGCTGCTGGTATTCTGTGAGAGCGTGGTCCTTCCCCAGTCGAGCTGGCCCATTCGTGCTACAACTATACTACTAATATAGCTGCAGCATGGCTCTACCACGTACCAAAACTATTCTATTCTAACCACAAAATATATATTTGACATGTGTATTTGCTTTCGAAATTTATTATGAATTCGTTGAATATACTAGCAGGTAATTAAAGTAAGCGACTCCAAACGTACATTGCGGTTCCATGATTAAGTACCACATTATGTTGGTATATAAAATTTTTGATATGCGAGTAGCATCATGATATATGAAAAGGTGCCATTTAATGCAGCGTAAGAGAATCCACTAACTCATATCACCCGGTAGGTGTCATAATAGGCGACAGAGGGAAACTGAAACAGGATATCGGCAGCAGCTACTTCCTGATAACAACGTTTAATAATAAAATATGCGGTTGCCAACCCGCTTGCTAAGTCTGGCAACTATGGCAAATATTCCCACTATGACAATTTATAGGGAAAGCTTATGTTCGTCAGTGGATTTTTGATAGGCTGTAAGGAATCAATGAATCTCTCTTTTTTATCTCTTATAAAAAACGTCACCCCCACACTAGGATTTTCTCCTGTGTCGTGGAGACAGTTTACAAACATAAATTGCACAAGGACAAACATCCAGACCCGGAACAATTATTTGTAGGCCATACAAATACTTGTTCCGTGCGGGATTCGAACCCGCGGCGCCCAACGCAACAACTGATTGCCAAGCCACTGCGCCACGGAGCCGTCGTTTTTACAAGAGATAAAAAAAAGAGATAATGAATGAAGGAATGATTGACCTGGGATTAATCCTCACCAATTAAATTATTTATTCCAATTTAGGTGTTAATTTAACTCGTGTTCGGCGGTCAAAGAAACATCGTGACAAAACCTGCATGTCTGAGAAATTAAAAAAGGTAATATTATTTCGAAGACGGTTTTAACCTGGTAGAGCCACGCTGCAGCTATGTTATGGTTGCAGCACGAATAGGTCGGTTCGATCGAGGAAGGACCACGCTTTTATAAGGCATTCTTTTGATTCTTCACCTTGGTGTTCATGTTCTTTTAAACGTTATCTCCACAATAGGATTTTATCCTTCATCGCGAGGGCAGTACATACATATATTTCACAAGGAGAAACATCCAGACCCAGAACAATTATTTGTAGGCCATACAAATACTTTTCCGTGCGGAACAATTCATCGAGTATAGATGTAGATGTTTGACGGCCGCAGCTACTAGTTCCAGTTACTATCAGGTGGAATGCATGTCATTTTGTCACTTTTATTCTCCTCCATTCTAGGAATGATAACTTCGCTTACTTTACTTTACTGTTATAGGCCCTTGTCTTATTCTAGGAGGATCCATGAATATACAATCAATATTAAGCCGAGAAAGACAACTTGACTACACGGCTGCTCTATATTATCTGTATTCATTTAACTTTAAGCGACACCTAGAAATAAAATCCGTGTACGAAAATAATATTTAACATGACATTTTGGTATATCATAATTTAAAATTAAAAATTTTTGTACAGCCGACTTCAATATACGTTATTAAGAATAACTCAAAAACTATAAAACTGAACTTATGGGACCACATGAGAAGTACCAGCTTTCAAATAAAAAAAGAATCATCCAAATCGGTTCCCCGAGTAAAAAGTTATGAGACACATAAAAAAAACATACAGTCGAATTTAATACCGTCTCCTTTTTGGAAGTCGGCAGAAAATTCGTAGAAATCCTGATAACAGTAAAATTGTTAATTAGAATTAAGTAAGCACTTTCGCATTGAGGGTGCCTGTTTACCCTAGTATTGAACAATGCTGCATGTTTGTCTTGTAAAATTGAACAATGCCAATCTCAAGCTCGGATCACAACAAACGGCCAGGCTAAATGCTTTGTTTCTGACCGTCAGTTATAAATGCTCGGAATTTGTATATGCTTATCTTGTAAATAGAAGTATATAAAGTGTTACGGCCTGCAACTGCCTATCCCAGGAGTAGGATCCTCCGCGGCCCATGAACGGAAGAACCTACAAGCAGGTACAGGTCGGGCGTCCTAACGCCAAGGGTGGAAAGTTTCTAATTACAATTACCAATTCGGGGGGAGCGTTACATTATAATAAAGGGAGCTTACTTACCTCTATCCAAGGCGACTGGTCCCTCAGGATTCGGTCAGGTCGCGTGTGGATGTATAGTGCTAGGAGAGTAAGGGTCAGTGATGTGTATCTGGGTGTGGCTGGTAGTGTTATTGACCATATTAAACCGTTACCATCTGCAGCAGTTCGGACCTCAGCACCTCTCCAGCTCACGTCACTTTCTTCTTTAGTCACGATGAAGGTCCAGTAACTCTGTCGTACGATTAACTACCCTACAGAAGCCACTAACTCTCGTTTGTTATAACGCCTGACTCGCGAAATGAACACAGAACGTACGGATCAAAGGTCACAGTTATTTCTAGAATATCAAATACCGCACTAGTAACTATTACAGTCGAATCCACTTATACAGATTCTGAATTAGACACTAAGTCCCGGGTGAAGCTAACAAAACAGGAATGCGCGTTACGTATGGTAAACCGTATATTTCCTAGATGCGCATGTCGTATTCCGCTTCCGACTTCCCGACAAAAGAACGCGTGCTATCTCTCGCATCGCTGAATCTGGACTCTCTTGTTCTAGCGTGTCCTCGACACGACGGGACGTCAAAACCGGTATCGTAGAGACGCGCGCGCCCTCTGACGTCCATTATTAACATTAGCGCTTTTGCGCGAACAAACCCCCGTCCCGGACATAAGGATTTAGGTCCGCGAGCAAACCGGTCAGCGGGACAGGGTCGCGACGGCAAGTTTCAAGACTGAATCTACAACCAAACTAGGCCACCTTACGCACCCCATCAGATCTTGCAACCCTAACCAACGTTACAACGTAACCAAAATTACAGCACCAACGTGGGCTAGCCGGAGAGTTGAACTGGATGCCCTTCCTGGACATCTCAGCACATAAATAAGTCCTATTCCTAGACAGAAGTCCGACGACCTCCTTCAAACACCTATCTGCGCTCCTATGATTAGTTCTGCAATCCGACCGGATCAGGTCTACAAACAGCGACGCGACACGAAGCGGGCCAGAGGGACCTTCAAAGCTTCAGTGCAGAGAGCACCCCCAAATTCCCCATGAACGTCTTCTGTGGAGAGCCGAACGAAACGCACAGATAGTCCTTAGTATGAATTTTCAAACAAGTAGGCATAACCAAGCCATCTACCCATAACCATTTACCAAATGGTGCGACAGCTGATTTCCATCTGATAATCTACAAACCAGATAGCCCTTTAGGCAGGTAGTCCTATGCTTATATTTCAACTAATTTTTCAAAAGCATCAATGTTCATTTACAGAATTAATTAAGACAAAGTAATCACTGATGCACATAATCAACTTGACAAAGTAAACAAACAATAAACGTAAGAGAGAGCCCTATTTCTCGTTTCAAACAAATATCTTAGACAGTGCCAACAAATCTAAACCAAAAGAGAATTGACTCTTATTCCCTTCGGCACAAACAGGGTTATCTAATTTCAACCTTCCTTATCACAAGGCAAAATGATTAAACACTATCACAAAACATATACATAATTTTCAAAATAGCGCGTCATTCAATTTCAAATGAATTCAAACTTTCCTGTCAGCAAACAGACGCAACAATCAAATACAATTACAAATCATACGCACAAGCATTCGAAGGGGCACACAATTTAATCTCAATTTTCCGTGCAACAACAAACGCAGTGATCAAATGTATTTACAAAACATATGCAGCAGCATTTAAAGGAGTATTTTGAATTCAATTCTTTTAATCACAACCGCTACAATATGAATTTCGCGGAAAACCCAAAAGCATTTTAATTTTAATTTAAATAATTTTTAACTAAGTGCTCGACCAAACCAAATCTAATACCCCTTGAGAGCGTGATTCAATTGAAGTTTCAAGTGATTCAAGTGGAGGCCCCACCGCGTGAACCCGAGACTAACAGAGCGCAACCGCTAACAGTCGCCACTCGGGTTGTACGCCCTCACTGAGGCCGTGGGCAACAGAACAGCTTGACAAGTGGAATATTGACGGCTTAAGGCCCAGTAGAGGCGGCCGTGGTGGGAGCTAAGGCGGCAGCTAGCTAGGGCCGCCTCCATCAAATGGGTTACAGTGGTACACCAGTTGCGGCCACTCAGCTAACGGGAGTGAGAAGGGTCCAGTGGACTGATGAGTGGCCGTGAAGTTCCTCTCCGCACGCTGAGGGGGGGTGATGACACCCCCGCCCCTGGGGGAATTACCCCCCGACTGGTCGGGGGAGGGACCCTTTTCAAACCTAGGGGCCTGTTGGCTAGCCGGCGGGCGCCGAGCGTCGCCCGTCAGAGGGCGTGGCGGAGCGCCCCCGCCCATGGGGGTCGAGGGCCTGGCAGCGCCCCGAGAGGAGACGCCGTTTGCTCCCAGGCACAGTACGGCATGGTGATTGCCCTGGCAAAGCAAACAGGGACGCCGGTGCGGACAGTCTCGCTGGAGGTGCCCTTCCACACATGAGTATCACCAGCGGCGTTCCTTGGCGATAGTTCGCCTCGCCGGAACCGGCTTACTTAATAGTTTCGGGCAAGACGTTACCCGGTGATCAAATGCTCGACAATAGGAGCAGCGGGAGGGTTGACGACGACTTGCCCGGCGGATTTCGCCTCTCAATGGGCACGGCTCGTAAGTCGTCGACGGTGCCCGCCGCGTGCTCGATCTGTCGGCACTGCTCCTCCAAAAACCGCAGCAGGTCATAGAATAGAATAGAATAGAATAGAATAATTTTTTATTCAATATTGATTATTACATAATTCTTATTGAAAGTCATTTTTTATTTACCACTGGTTCGTAAAATACCTCTATCCTGGGAAGAACCAGCAAGAAACCCAGTGGGACTTTTTTTTCAAACATATTTCACTTAACAATAATTTCATTTATACAATTTTTAAATGATTTTTAATAGAACCAGCATGGTGGCGATCACCTTATTCCCAGGGGTTATTTTCATTCATGTATACCTTGATATTATAATAACCCTTTTTGTACAGTTTTTCTTTAATAAAACTTTTAAACTTGTTTATTGATAAACTTTGAATATGTTCTGGGATTTTGTTGTAAAAGCGTATACATTGCCCCATAAATGAATTACTGATTCTGTGGAGTCTAGTAACTGGTATTACAAGCTTATGTTTGTTCCTAGTGTTTAAAGAATGCACATCCTTATTCTTATTAAAGCTATTTATGTTTTTATGTACATACATTAGATTTTCATAAATATATTGCGATGCCAAAGTTAATATGTTTATTTCTTTAAATTTTTGTCTGAGGGACTCTTTACAATTTAGGTTATAAATCGCCCGAACGGCTCTCTTTTGCAAAACAAATATAGCTTCAATATCAGTCGTATTACCCCATAGCAAAATTCCGTAAGACATTACGCTATGAAAGTAACTAAAATACACTAATCTAGCTGTCTCAACATCTGTGAGACTTCTAATCTTTCTTACAGCATATGCTGCGGAACTAAGTCTGCTTGCTAATTTAGATATATGGGGGCCCCATTGAAGTTTCGCGTCAATAGTAATACCGAGAAAAACAGTGGTATCCACAAGACTCAACTCCTCCCCATTTAAGAGCACATTGGTATTCGAATGTAGAATAGAATAGAATAGAATAGAATAATTTTTTATTCAATATAGATCACATTTGTAATACTTATTGAAAGTCATTTTTTACTTTACCACTGGTTCGAAAAAAATACCTCTGTCCTGGGAAGAACCAGCAAGAAACCCAGCGGGACTTTTTTTTAAAAGCAAATTTTACAATAATGGTTGTACTAACTATATAAGTACAAAATTTATTTTAGAAACAGCTTGGAAGCGATCACCTGATTCCCAGGGGTTATTATCAACCCTGTATTCATTTATACTATAATAACCCTTTTTATACAGTTTTAACTTAACAAAACATTTAAACTTGTGTGGCGGGTGGAAGGAAAAGGGGAGATCTCCCGCCGGGCAAGGTGTTCTGCCCGGGGAGCGGCCAACGCTCCGAGTGGTAGTTCAGAGCTATTCTATATATGCTGCTTTAACTTCGGAACTTTGTTAGTGCGATTTAGGCTTCGATATGTTTCGCTTGTGGCGCGACGACAGCGCCGCCACATCACCCCCCCTGCTCAGACTAGAGGTCGATAATGCAGTCTAGATGTCCACGAATTTGCAAGTGCCAGGGATTTACCTTGTAAGTCTACGGTGAGTCGAGAATAAGGCAAGTGATCTGCGAGAGTGCCGTGAAGCAGAGGCGAGCAGTGAGGCTCAGAGCCATGCCAAACACTGTAGCGCAGAGAGTAGCTTGAAGGAACAGGAAGCATTATTATTGCAGTGCTGCGATAAACCTTTGTAAAGCTAGATGGCTTGCAGAATAGGAAGACTGCAGACAATATCTTCTCGGGAGCGAATGAATGGGGTACTTGAGGATGATGACGAAGGTTTGAAGTTGTAGTTTCCGAAGGTTGTTGGTTGCGTGTTCATATCACGTCGGTTGATCACCACTGTGGCGGGTGGAAGGAAAAGGGGAGATCTCCCGCCGGGCAAGGTGTTCTGCCCGGGGAGCGGCCAACGCTCCGAGTGGTAGTTCGGAGCTATTCTATATATGCTGCTTTAACTTCGGAACTTTGTTAGTGCGATTTAGGCTTCGATATGTTTCGCTTGTGGCGCGACGACAGCGCCGCCACACTTGCTAATGGAGAGAGCCTGTACACTTTCCGGGACCTTGTTGTAATAGCGTATACATTGCCCCAAGAATGAATTATTGACTCTGTGGAGTCGAGAAACTGGTATCACTAGCTTGTGTTTGTTCCTAGTGTTTACAGAATGCACATCACTTTTTTTACTAAAACTACCTTTGTTTTAGTGAACATACATTAAATTTTCGTAAATATACTGCGAGGCCAAAGTCAATATATTTATTTCTTTAAATTTATATCTAAGAGACTCTCTCAGTTTTAGGTTGTAAATAGCTCTAATGGCCCTCTTCTGTAAAACAAAAATAGTTTCTGAATCAGCCGCATGTCCCCATAGCAAAATCCCATAAGACATTATGCTATGGAAATAACTGAAATAAACTAATCTAGCTGTCTCGACACTAGTGAGACCTCTAATCTTTTTTACAGCATAGGCTGCAGAACTTAGTCTGCTTGCTAGTTTGGATATATGGGGCCCCACTGAAGCTTTGCGTCGAGAGTGATGCCAAGAAAAACAGTGGATTCAACAGGGCTCAGTTCTCCCCCATTTAAAAACACATTGGTACTCAGATTTCTAACATTTGTTGTTGTAAATTTAATACATTTAGTTTTATTTCCGTTTAAATGAAAATTATTAACGTTAAACCAATGCACTAATTTTGATATAGCATTATTCACTTCGTCACATTTAAATGATTTACGTTTAAGTTTAAAAATCAAAGAAGTATCATCAGCAAATAATACTATATCATGATTATCCTCTACAATAGAAGGTAAGTCATTAATATACACTAGAAACAGGAATGGGCCGAGAATTGAGCCCTGAGGGACACCCATTAGTACAGGTGAGCCGGAAGAACTTTTACCATTAATAATAACTTTCTGCATTCTATTACTTAAATATGAAATTATAAGTTTAAGCGCTGTGTTCTTGACACCATAGTACTGTAGCTTCCTGATTAATGTCTCATGGTGTACGCAGTCGAAGGCCTTGGAAAGGTCACAAAATATACCCAAAGCATCCTCTGAATTCTCGCATGCACAAAAAATATGTTTAATAAGCTCAACTTTAGCGTCAGTTGTTGAGCGACCCCTTGTAAAACCGAATTGATTTCTATGTAGCAATTTATTAATATTAAAGAAACTTAACATTTGATCTAAAATTATTTTTTCAAAAATTTTACTTAATGTTGGTAGTACAGAAATTGGTCTAAAATTGGCGGGGTCTAATGTACTACCAGATTTAAATAAAGGTATGACTTTACTAAGTTTCATTAAATCAGGAAACACACCAGATTCGACGCTTGTATTAAATACAGTGGCTAGGTAAGGTGCTATTATATCTATTATAGATAAAATAACTTTAACGGAAATCCCCCATAAATCTGCCGCTTTCTTAACATCAATAGTTTTAAAATATTTAACGATATCTTTTGGCAGTACTCTATGGAATTTAAAAGTATTTGAATAAGCCTTTACATTTTGTTTAAGTAATGATTCGGCGACAGTAGGAGAAGAGTTTAATTATTTAGTTGTCAAAAAAGGAACATCAGTAAAATGTTTCTCAAAAGCCATAGCAACTTCTTGATCAGATCGGGTTAAATTATTGTTAATATTCAATTGAAAATCCGAGTTGCGCGGTTTGACCTTGCCCGTTTCACTATTTATTATTCTCCAGGTCATTTTAATTTTGTTTGATGCAGTTTTAATTTTGTTACTTAAATGTAAAGCCTTAGCTGTGGCGCACACTTTTTTAAATATTTTAGAATATGTTTTTACATAATCTCTAAATATAACACTACTATTAAATGATCTTTCATTATAAAGCTCGTATAACCATCGCCTACTCTTATAAATTCCTACTGTCGCCCATTCATTAAATGATTTGCGACTGTTAAAAGAGAAAGTGTTTTTTTATTAGGTATTGTAAATTTAATACACTTTGTCTTATTGCTGTTCAAGAGCATATTGTTGGCGTTAATTCAATGTACTAATTTCGATAGAGCATTATTTACATCGTCATAATTAATTAACTGCCGTTTGAGTTTGAAAATTAAAGAGGTATCGTCAGCAAATAATACTATATCGTGATTGTCCCCTACAAGATAAGGTAAGTCATTAATATAGATAAAAAACAGGAATGGGCCAAGAATCGAGCCCTGAGGAACGCCCATTGATACTACCGATCCGGAGGAACCTTTACCATTTATCACGACTTTTTAAGTTCTGTTACTTAAATATGAAGTAATAAGTCTAAGCGCCAAATTTTTTACAGAATAATTTTTTATAGAAGCGCGGAATATAGGAGGCCTCGTCCCCGCCGTACCTCTCCTCAAAATGCATTCGAAGGTCGAGAGGTAGACGGGACAGCACGATGCGGAGCAACAAGAAGGCCCATTCGCCCACTGGTAAATCCAGCCGCCTCAACATATTACAGGCCACCAAGACTGGATCCAACAGGTCCGGACGTAGTCTGGCCCGGTCGTTAAGCAGCGGGAGGCTTAGAAGCTGCTTAACATGTTCGTCCGCAATTCGCCGGACGTTGGCGTATCTTCTGGCTAGGAGGTCCCGAGAAGTCTGGTAGGCGTCGTCCGACAAGCTCAAATGGCTGACAACGCCCAGGGCTTCCCCCTCCAGTGAGGCCAGGAGGTACGCCATCTTCTGGCTCGGGGTCAAGTCACTCCGGGCGTCCACTAGGCCGTCGAAAAGACCAACGAAGGTCAGCCATTCGGAAAGGACCCCGGAGAACCTTGGCAAGTCCAGAGTTGGGAGTCGTCCCAACAGCTCCGGCTGAGGCTGCTTCCGAAAGGACTCGGGCAGGCCACTCGTCCAAGCTTCACGCGCCTCCTCGGCATACCTGCCTTCAGCCTCGATCAACTCGTCCGTGAGCCACAAGAACTGCTCGTAGTCTGCGAAGCAGGAGTCCAGGACTCCCTTTTCCACATCCGAATCCTCGAGCTCAGCGTAAGCCTCCTCCACTGCAGCCCTTCGAGCATCGATCTGCTCGAACCGCTTCATCAAGTTATGGACCCTATCCGGTCGACCTATCAAAGCATAGGCGCTGGTGGCCAAGCGTAACTCAGTCCGCAGGCAACGGATTTGCATCTTGGGCGAGGACATCACTACTAAATACAAATTACGACGCGGCTCGAGCACAATTACAAAAATAACAAATAACAAATATAAAAAAAATTAACAGCTAACTAATGCAGTTCCTATTAAATCGAGTTGAATAGAATGTACACAAATAAGAACCGCTATTTATCAAATCAAATACAAGTTAGTACAAAGCAAAAGACAAATCAAATTAACAATAACAAATACTAGTGCGATCAAATCAAGTTAAATTCAAATTACGTAAATACAAATTACTACTCTTTAGTTCAAATACAAATTACAATACGAAAGATATATAACGAAGATACACATCAACAAAAAATGATCAACAAAAAATGCCTTGCTCGGAAATCGACCCTTCGATAAGTAATCCACTACAACTATCCGACAACGATAATTAACCGATTACGTAAAAATAACCATCTACCTACATGACGCAAACTCCTGCTTGCGCGCTAAACGGGCGCGGCTTTTCAAATTTACCCGCTAACAACAAAGCAAGCCAACAAAGAAAGGAATTTTATTATTACGTATATAATAAAAAAATATATTTTTGCATATTACGGACGGGCGTGATTGTAGACACAAAATTAAACCAATCAACCCAACGCTCCCTGCCATCAAAATTGTTTAATTTTTATCAAACACTATGGTCGGGATCGATCCCGGAATCGTGCTCTGCTACCAAATGTTACGGCCTGCAACTGCCTATCCCAGGAGTAGGATCCTCCGCGGCCCATGAACGGAAGAACCTACAAGCAGGTACAGGTCGGGCGTCCTAACGCCAAGGGTGGAAAGTTTCTAATTACAATTACCAATTCGGGGGGAGCGTTACATTATAATAAAGGGAGCTTACTTACCTCTATCCAAGGCGACTGGTCCCTCAGGATTCGGTCAGGTCGCGTGTGGATGTATAGTGCTAGGAGAGTAAGGGTCAGTGATGTGTATCTGGGTGTGGCTGGTAGTGTTATTGACCATATTAAACCGTTACCATCTGCAGCAGTTCGGACCTCAGCACCTCTCCAGCTCACGTCACTTTCTTCTTTAGTCACGATGAAGGTCCAGTAACTCTGTCGTACGATTAACTACCCTACAGAAGCCACTAACTCTCGTTTGTTATAACGCCTGACTCGCGAAATGAACACAGAACGTACGGATCAAAGGTAACAGTTATTTCTAGAATATCAAATACCGCACTAGTAACTATTACAGTCGAATCCACTCATACAGATTCTGAATTAGACACTAAGTCCCGGGTGAAGCTAACAAAACAGGAATGCGCGTTACGTATGGTAAACCGTATATTTCCTAGATGCGCATGTCGTATTCCGCTTCCGACTTCCCGACAAAAGAACGCGTGCTATCTCTCGCATCGCTGAATCTGGACTCTCTTGTTCTAGCGTGTCCTCGACACGACGGGACGTCAAAACCGGTATCGTAGAGGCGCGCGCGCCCTCTGACGTCCATTATTGACATAAGCGCTTTTGCGCGAACATAAAGTATAATAGAAGAATTAAAGGTTATTCCTGTTACAATGAATGCACTGAATTTTTATCTATACTATTTGTAATGAAAACCCTGGCCCAACAGAAAGGGGTACTCGTACAAAGGTACTGTAATGACATTATAAAAAATGATTAAAACATCATATTATTTATGAATATAAGAGTATTATTATTATTTAAAATAAATGATAATTTTTAGATTTTGCTTTACATTTAGCAAGTTTTAATAATCTGGCAACACCGTTAACGATTATATCATAGTATAAAGAGCGGGAAGTAAGTTATCTTCATACAAACGCACTGCGCGCGGCTTGTATGTGTGCGCCATAGTTTCTATGAGGCGCCGCACGCACACTTAAACACAATCTCGAAATGTTTCTCACTACCCCAGCCTGGGCTCACACCGCACGAGGTTCGCGCGTTACGACTTTTGGCACCGCTAAATGAATGAAAAATGTGTAATAATCGCAGGAGAACGTATTGCTGTGTGTTTGGGTGTCCTAATAATTCATCGATTCCAGAATTGTCTCTGTTCAGATTACCTATTGAAAAGGACAGGTCACTTATTATAGCATATAATTTTTACTTGACGATGAGATACCTACTTACTTATTTTTGTTGTATTAGTTGTCTATCAGACAGAGGAAGAATAGTAACTAAGTATCTATTTACGGTTATAAAATCGTAATTAATTATATTTGCAAAAGTTATTTATAAGGATGCGGATATATTACACATTAAAGTTTAATAACAAGTCGTTTCGTAATAGTCGAAACCGAAGAAAGTATTTTTCTGTAGCTTATTTGTAATTTTGTAATAAATGTGTGATTCAATATATATATATATATATGCTTGTATTAATTAAAAATAAATATTAATATGGTTCTTTATGTGTGCAAATACTATATTATGCCTATTAAAAATATAAAGTAACTAGAATATACTAAGTAAATAATTCAAACACGAGCTCACACACCACCCCGCCGGTTTAGTTTATCCCTTTTTTTATAAATAATACTGCTCTGAATCTTAATACATTTCTGTATTTGTTAGGAAAACCATTGTTGAACTTTATCGACTAATGATCACTGAATTAGTTATACAGAGATGTATTATTTTTGGCAAGGGCCGGTCTTTAAACTAATGATTTGGTGACAATGACAACCCTGAGACAGTAGGCAATTATATCGCGGATTGGGCCGGAGACAGCCTACTTGGTGTCTTTAT
Organism: Parnassius glacialis; assembly: GCA_033319125.1. Lineage (NCBI taxonomy): Eukaryota > Metazoa > Arthropoda > Insecta > Lepidoptera > Papilionidae > Parnassius > Parnassius glacialis. Next base: position 52,747,765 of record JAVANC010000001.1, on the reverse strand, counting down.
ACTATGATTATATCTTGGAACATGTGGCGGTATTGTTATCCAACGGTCACGGCCACCTACGTCTCAAATATTACACCGTAAGGAGATAAGATGGGTAAATATTTACTGAATTTGTTGAGAAAGTCATTTTTAATTTATTCTTTAAAACAGATTACAGCCTCATGGATCAGATAACGTTTTTTAATACTAGATAGCTTTTACAAACTTTTACTTTAACTTCATCAGTCTTCGTCAGTTCATTACTGGATAAAAGTGTCATGTATATTAGAAGAATAGCTTTTGTCCACGGATTGCTGCTGACGGACAAACAACGAAAATATAAGCATTGAGCATCTTTTAATAATAGCACGAGTCTTTTTACGAATGAAACTCAAACGAAATGAACACTATGTCATTATTTTAAACCGTAATCCTTATATTTTACCAAATAGATTAAGCACAGACAATAGCTAAAAGTTTATTAAAGTACGGAAAATCACACTGAGTACTGTTGTTCAAAATTAACGTTAGAAAATTTTAAAACGAACATGCACTGGGGAAAAAAGAGAATTAAGGCTGTGTAGGACAAAGAAACTCAAACAAAAGATCTCAGTGCTGCGGTACGACTTTGTAGATTTAGCTCTGTTTTTCAGATGGAGGCTAAAAAACAAAACAAACTGAATGAGCTTGTTTCGGTATAGAATATTGTAACAAATGTTTTTATAAGGTTGTTTTGTATTTTATTTATTGGCCGCGTGTTAGTTTCGTGACCATGTTATCAAAACATACAGAAAGTTCATGATTTCTGGCTGAGGTTAAAAAATTATGGGACTTTCATTCCTTTTAATAATTCCATAAAAATCCTTAACTTATATATAAATAATAAAATGACCTGGAAATTGCAGATTTCTGAAATTTAGCTGTTACCACCTTGCGTTCCCTTAAGCATCTAAAAAATTCCTTCCTTTCAAAATCAAGCTTATGCTGGTTCAATCCCTTATATTTATTCTTATTGATTATGAATATATATTAAATCCAGATATGTCACAAAATCTTCTTAACGTGTAGGAGTGTCTTCTTAAAAATTTCAATAGGATTACTTTCAGTTTATGTATCATCACGTATGCATTAATCCATTTCATCCCATGGATGTTGTAATAGTTGAGAAATGATAGAAAAACTATCTCGTTTACTTCAGACATAAAATACCCAAAATACGTCTGGCGTTACGATCTTCAATCATTTGCTAAGCGTGAAGGTTAAGAAAATCCCGTCTACAAAAAAAGGCACATGTTCAGGAGTGAACTTTTATAGGATGATAAAGAAGCGAAAGAAGATGTGATTGTACTAGCAAGAAGATACTCACTCTTCCTAATTTACTTGTGTCCGAACTAACGCTAATGCGGTAAACTGTAAAATCACGGGAAGCTTAAAGTGTTACTATCAGAATGTAGGATCAGTCACAACTTCTAAACTTGAAAGCATTTTCTGGGAGTCCATCTGGATGTGTACCAGTCTCTTACCGATTTCGGCCGTTTAAAAGCAGTTGTGTCGCAGGCACCGCTGTTATGTCGCAGTTTTAGCCTTCGATTTGATCTGGTCAGTTCAGGTGTACGTCATAGTCATAGTCAATCACATTTATTCCATAGAACAATATTACATTGTATTGATATTTATTATATGAATGAAGAATAACATTTGCATGCAATATTTTAAATAAAATTACAATCGAAGTCAATCGAATCAATCACACAGTACATAAACAATAAAATTAACATTCATTAAATTTAATTACGTTATTTAGGTAATTGTCAACTGAGCAGTAGCTTTTTTTTTAAATAATAATGATTTAAGTTTATTTCGAAATTAATTAGAAAAAATTTTAAATGAGGAATGCAAAGAATTAAATAGTGATATGGCTTCATATGTTGTACTGTTCATACGACTTTTTTTAGTGGCTACAATTTGAACTGGATTCTTTGACTACGCGCGTTGTTCACTCCAGTTAGCTATAGCGATAGTTTACATAAAAGCTTAAAATTCCTATTCCCTCTAGACTTCTTTTCGGCTGGTGTGGTCAGGGAGAGAGGACACCACCTCCACAACAATTTACCTACCCGCATTCAGAATGGACTCACAAGTAGTTGTCATGTGTGCCTCCTGGATTCTAAATTCCATAATTGCATTTAGTACAGCTCCTATCTGCCTAGAAGTCCGTTTTTTTGTTGCCATACTCTTGCTTTTTTGGCCGCCAAGCTGAGTTCAATCTCGCTATGCTAAGTTCCAATTTAAAGGGTTCTCTTATTAGCCCTCAGCTGCTGGAAATAGATCGTCCTAAGAATGCGCTCACTTGTACTTAGTACTTGAAAAATTTCAACCATATCGGTCTTCGGTCGGTCACCAGAACCAGATCATCCGTTTAGCAGGCTCACCGCGATAAATGAAGTTGGCGTTTAGAGAAAAGGTTAGTATATTCCTCTTTACACCTCTGTATCATAACATATTATGTTAAATATACCCATCGGCGGTAGTTTAGTAGGCTAAGTACACGTTGTTGATCCCCGCCAGCACCACTGAAATTGTTAATACTGAAAATTTCACTTACCGCGTACATTTTTATTATAGAAGAGGGGGCAAACGAGCATGCTGTTCATCTAATGGTAAGCCAACCACCACCCATGAACAACTGCAACACCAGGGGATCGCAGGTACGTTACCGGCCTTTAAAAAAACAGTAGGCTCTTTTCTTGAAGGTCCCTAAGTCGTATTGGTCCGGAAAAATCGCTGGTGGTAGTCTATTTCACAAGAAAGTTGTGCGAGGAAGAAAACATCTTATAAATCGCTCAGTGATGGACCTTCAATCAAACAGATGCTATGGATGGTCTCGCAAGTTTCGTCGCAATGTGCGATGGTGAAATTGAGCAGCTGGAATTAGTCCGAACAATTCCTCTGAGCACTCCCTGTGGTAAATGCGATGAAATACGCAAATGGACATCTCTTCGCAGTGCCAATGAGTCAAGATGATCACAAAAAACTCGGTCGCCGACGGTACGAAATGCTCTGCGCTGGATTTGATCAAACGGAAAAGGAACTGTCACTGGGAAGTCCCTGTCCAGAGATGGAAACAATATTCCATGAGAGGCCGAACCTACGCCTTGTCAAGTTGCAGGTGGTACCCAGCATGAAATACTGTCCCACTCTGCTGAGCACGCCAAGCTTTTTAGAGGCCAATTTGGCCGTCTCTTCGAAGTTTTTCTGCACGTCATTCAATATGTTGACGCCAAGGATTCCGAAACTGGCTGAGGATATAAAGGGAGTTTCCTGAAACTGAGGAGATACGACCAAAGGATGAAAGGAGATATAGTAAGGACACCTGCATGCCTGAGTAATAAAATTAAGAAAGTAAAAGAGACCCGTGCCCAGCTGTGTGACTTATACAGATTGTAACTTTCAGTTTTTATAACCAAGCTATAATTTTTATTTTTTATAAGGCAGTGATTCTAGTCAGACTGTTAAATTGTTTTCGCTTTTTCGCTTGCTATATTTTAGTATAGGTATATTTTTGAAGAAAATAAACTTTTAACAATCATGTACCCACATGTATATCCGATGTTGCACATAAATACAAAATTCTCAATGAAACCGTAGGTGGCAATCCTACTAGTAAGTATAATGTTCAAGAATATCTAAATACGAGTCAAAGCCGACGTTTCAACAAAATGAATATATACGTAATTGCGCACTCACAGCTTTACCTTTCTTATAAAAAAAATCAGTTCAACTTTAGCATATTCTTTAAGATTTTCTACTACTGCCACCCTCGTCAACTCGCGTTACGGAAAAAGTTAGCATATTAAAATCTATATAAAAAACTGTTATTCGTAGGACTGCACGTTAGAAGTGAAAACTTCTTAGCTTCACAAACTTGTAAACGTTATTTTTGGGTAGTTAAGAAATATTTTTAGGAAGTTTTTTTCATTGGAAATTATTTTTATCAAAATATTAATATAGTGATAAAATTTTCATTCAAAATTTTATTTTGCTCTTTTATATGAAAAAGTAAATTAAGTCTCTTTCATAGTCGTTCATAACATTTTTCTTTTTTTTCTCCATCTTTGGCCAAGTGGTCAACAGATTAAAAAAATCTTGTTTAATTCGTGATCTATATAATAAATGCAACTCTAAAAATATAAAAATAATAAACAAGTAAAATAAAAAATATAAAGGTCGATTATGTAACAATTTTTACAGATTATAATCTGTAAAAGTTGTTACATATGTTGAATAATTATTCGCATTAGCATGAATTTGAATCGTCCAAACAATACTGTATGGTGTATAACGACTTAACATTAAAACATCGTCAAGCATAAAAGTTTATTCTGGTTATTTTTATTTATATTTCGCTTCGTTTGAAAGATTCGAATTTAAATTAGTGATAAAGAACTATACATATTCAAATAAAATATAGAGAACTTCATAATTCTTTGGATTTCGTAAAAGGTTATTTTAAATCGTTTCAGTACGTTTGAACAAAGTTATTGCGAAATGATTAATGTGTAACATCAAACAGTATTTCTTAGATTTGGTTGTTTATAGATTAAATCTAGTAGCGCGGTTGAATCGACGTCCTACAAAAATACCGTAGAAATGAAATGTTTACTAATTTTTTTACTGCAAAAAGAGATCTTCCTCTTCAAGTTGACAAAAAATTGGTAAAGTAATTTTAATCAGAAGTAAATAGCAACAATGCGTATTGTTATTTACTTCTGTTTAAACTTAAAATCTACAATAATAAAGGCCATGTTGACGTATCTCTTTACGTACTTTATCGCATCTACCACGGAGAGTGATCTGAGGAATTGTCCGGACTAATCCCAGTCGCTGAATTTCGCCGACTGGATGTCGTGGATGCCCTCATTCAGCTAACATGCACTAGTGGCTCTCTAACCCTCTTAAAAATTATAGGAAGCCTGTGTCCAGTAGTAGCACATATATTAGCTGAAAGTAAATTGTTTATGTTATTGTGAGAACATGTCTCCATCCGCACCCACTTTACTATTATTTTTAACAACAACTTCTTATCTTCTATACGTCTATACAAATAAATAAGATTGAAGTGCTATTTGAATGATCAAAATGACAGATTTTTAATAAATGCATATGAAAGAATTTACGATACTTATAACAAAATACAATTTTTAATTTTGTCTGTCTGTTTGTTCCAGCTAATCACCAAAACGGCTAGACCGATTTTGATGGGATTTTCACTGGCAGATAGCTGAAGTCATAAGGAGTAACTGAGGCTACTTTTATTTTAGTAAAATATTTAGGGTCCTACGCAAAAAAAATAAGACCCATGAAATCCTATCGCAACTAATACCACGCGGGCGAAGTCACGGGGAACAGCTAGTAGTTCTATAAAGTTTCAAAAATACAATATCATAGCAAAAAAGCCAGGTACATTGAATTTAAAATTTAATTTTAAATTTTAAATTCAATGCAACTCCTAGCCGGGGAGAGAATATTTGCCTGTACCGGTAAGTCATATTATGTAAGTAATTCGTTACATGAGTGGGGTTTACACACATTTTTAAATAAATCTACTGGGAAGCATAATATGAGAAATATAACTACCGCAGACGGAAACAAAATGGCTCTGCTTTACAATCTTATGATCTCATGTCTGTAGAATATAGGACTTTTTACGTGACAAGATGACATCTCACAGTGGTAAATAACTCTTGCACATGGACACTTGCCAACTTCAAATAATGAAATAGATATGTAAGTCACTCATAAGATTTAAAATACCTGACATTCTGTAATTATATTGGATGTCTTACCCTTTGACCCCCTCAACAGGTACAGAACAGACAACAGTCAGAGTTTGAAGATCGTCCCTATATAGCGATCGTCAATGAGCCCGGAAAACATGACTATTAAAGAAAAAAAATCCTCGTTATAATGGGAGAGGTTCATTTAAATGTTCATTTTTTTTTAGTTCATTTTATTTTTTACGATTTTAATGATGTTTTGATTACTTTACAGCACACCATGTTCATGTGGGGTACTGAGGTGTTTGACATCCCAATATCATAGTTAACCACTGCTACCTTCACTTTAAAATTGAAAATTTTTTGTTCGATCTACTCAGAATTAGTTTATAATCGTAATATCATAAATTCTTGCAGTTGTATGCTTGGGTTGGGATTTAATTTTATTAATTACAGATTCTCAAGCAGATGGTAGCACCCAGCTATCTTTTCTCTTGAATCGATGTTTAGCAAGGATTTGTAGTCATCAAATCTAATGTAGTAACGGAGGCGAATCTGTACGTGTTCACAGACTGCAGATTTCCCGGAACGTCAATTCTTCACATCAGTTATGTGTTATGTACGCGGAAGAAGTCCATATCCAGCAGTGGACTTTGACAGGCTTATAAGGAAGATAAGTAGGAGATATTCTTAAGAGCACAGCCGCCTAAGTCGCTTACTTTACTTCCAAGTCATCATCATCAGTATAGCCCATCAAAAATCATAAATTATTGTTGTACAGTTTGGTTACCACAATTAGGAACGCATTCTTTGTGCTTATTTTATTATTATTATTATAATCAAATCTAATTAAAAAAACTCTTCGTGGAAAGAACAGCTATCTTATTTAACGAACGACAACAACAACAATGAGGAAAACGATATCACTTCTATCTTCAGTTCTGCTGCGCTCACCAACACGAAAAATCTGTGTACAAAGTGCATTCTTAATAACGCATTTATATGTGATAGAGCAACGCTTCAGGATACCATGTCTGCAGCACGAAGGAGTCGGCTCAACAGGGAAGTACCACGCTTAAACAGGGTACCGGCATAAAATACAGCATAGTGCCGATGAGTTTCGCATGTTTTGTGACTTAAACCGGAAACAGTTTCTACTGGAAACGAATCATTCCATCTTAGTCCTCACGGGGACAACGCATCCGCGTTTTGATTCGTAATAGAGAATAGTTGTAGATGTCTATGGACTGCAGCAACCACTTTCCATGAGGTGGACTAGCTGTGCCCGTTTGTCACCCTTATCCTATAAAAAAACATTACTGTTACTAACTAACTTCAAAAATATGTTTTTTTATATGTATGTTACATGATATATTCGCAGATTGTAAACCAAATTTGATGATTCTTTTTCTGCCGACTTCCAAAAAGGAGACGGTACTCAATTCGACTGTATGTTTTTTTAAGTTTGTTACCTCATAACTTTTTACTGGGTTTTTTTTTACTGGTTTTACTTAACCTCCACACTAGGATTTTCTGATGTATCTTGGGGGCAGTTTAGAAACATAAATTGCACAAGGACAAACATCCTGACCTGTAAAAATTATTTGGAGGTGATATGAATAATTTAATTATACTTTTATTCGTAAGTCTGTTTTTAAAGTAACAGAAGCCCTGCGCACTCTCCTAGAAACCCGTTATTCGAATTTCACTTTTACATTTATATTTTAACCGATTTCGATGATTCTTTTTTTATTTAAAAGCTGGTTTTTCTCTTATATGAATATATGAATTTGATCAAGGTCAGACCAATAGCTTTTGAGTTATTCTTAATAACTTATATTGAAGTCGGTTGTACAAATTTTTTAATTTTTAATTATTTATTAATAGATTAATTACCTATCCTTTAAGTGTGATCCCATACAAACTTGAAGAAAAAAATTATCCCAAGGGTAGCAAATAACTTATTTTTTAACAATTTAAAGTCGGATTTTAATTTTTATTAAAGGTTATAATTATAAAAATACAGAAGTGAGTACAAAACGACTGACACGGCAAAAGAAATACTATTATCTATATATAACATATCTTTTTTTTAAACCAGGAATAAATTTATTCTCTCCAAATAAAGACTTCTCAAATAAAAACAACTTAAATCTTTATAATAAATAAAAACATCATTTTATAACATTTATCTTACCTTTTCTTAAAGATTTTGTAACGAGATATACGCACTAATTGAATGTAATCTAGAATAATCTAGATCTATACGAGTGGCTATTCCTAGTTGTAAATGGTTAAGGGCGCAGATAGTTCATTCAATGCATAACCTAGCAAGCGATAACAACTTGAGTGTAATTTAAATCGTGGCAAAAGGTTAGTTCTTGCTTGATCGCTTTCCAGTGGACATTAAGTGAGTACTTTCATTCTTAAAACTATTTTATTTTAAGCAATACTACTGTGACGTAATAAATTATTTATAAAACTCTTTTAACTATAAATGTTTTAACAATTATCTGTGAACTTTATACCGAATACTGTACACTCGTGACCTTTTATATTTCCTTACAACTTATAGGGATTTTCTAAAACGTTTAAAAAGTATTATTCAGTAGCATACCTTTTTATTTAAAGCATTTTTATTGAATAACGGTAACAAACAAGCACACAGTTCACCTGATAGTAATGGGGTGCTGTGGCTCATCATTCTACATCTATCCTCGATTGAGAATCAAAATGCAAATGTGCTGTCACCTTTGAGGATTAAGCCTGAATGCCTCGCTTCCAGTAAAAGGGGTTTTAACACACGAAATACAGCTGAATTTTACGCTGGTATTCTGTAAGAGCGCATCCTTTCTCGGTCGAGCCGACCCATTTTTGCTATAACCATAATCTAGCTGCAACATGGCTCTACCACCTATAAGTTTTTATTACAGTGCAGGCACTGCTGTTTGGCGGCAGAAATAGGTATGAGTGCTAGACAAAAAAGAGCCTTACCACCTATACAGGGTTATTTTGCAATAACTACTACTTTTTTCTTTACTTTTTTAAATAGGTAATATAGGCAAATGGTGTAAAAAAATAATTTAAAAAAAATCTCAAACATTCTATCCTTTTTATATTTTAAATTAAAAATGCGTGGTAATGCATTATTTCAACTGATTTTACTGTGCACGCACACATTCGTAAAGGTCGATCGGTAGGCAAAAATGTTTTTGGCCATTAAGCACATTCAATTTGGGAAAATTTCAAATAAAAATAGAAGCTTTATTTACTCGTATTTTCAAAAACTGCAATAACGGTACATACTTATTTATGTATTTGAACTTAAGTTTAAAATTTAGCAACTCTGTATATAATATACCGCTACAGCATATTTCTTTTTTTCTTTTTTTAAAACTTAACCTCCACACTAGGATTTTCTCATGTATCTTGGGGGCAGTTTAGAAACATAAATTGCACAAGGACAAACGTCCTGACCTGTAAAAATTATTTGTAGGTCATATAAATAATTTAATTATACTTTTATTTGTAAGTCTGTTTTTAAACTAACAGAAGCCCTGCGCACTCTCCTAGAAACCCGTTATACGAATTTCACTTTTACATTTATATTTTACGAAACAACTCCGCAGTTATAATATTTTGGCTACAATACGAATAAGTTGTCTCGACCGGGGAAGGGCCCCGCTCGTACTAAACATATACCAACCTAAAATAGTAGCCTTACGCTATTCTATTTGGTATAGTAAGTAAAGAGAACTAGAACCTTTCGGTAAGAGACTACGAACACTAAACATGAGAGTAATCTATACTAATGTTATGAGTATAAAAGACAGAGATAAAATTTTATGAGTATGTATATATGTGGAGCGTAATCTCCGGAACCACTGCATGTATTAGAAAAAATGTTTCACCATTTGAAAGGTGCATTATTCCAGATGATATGGTATATATTTGGCTAAAATTTACAATGATATTCGTTGACTAAGTCGGAAAAACTCGTGCGTTTTCAGAGCTTCCATAGCGCGCGCTTCGTCAATAGTTAAAGTTGCACGAAAATAATGTATGGCTGAATAGATCCTATTGAAAATCTCTAAAAAACTTCTAACTTATTAAAGCCGGGACAAGCCGCTAGTTAATATTAACATAAAGAAACAGTTTATTATAAATAAATATGCACTTATAACACAATCTATATATTCAAGTAATGTTTGTACAGAGCACTCAATATTATCTACAATCTTTGTATTCACGACACGTAATTACACTTTGATTAATAAGACGCATATCCTTAGAATATACTGACGTCTAAGTCTATGATACGACGCGTGTTCTCGAAATAGAATGCCTAAGAATCAGGATGCAACCTTTTTTATAACATTTTCCTTTCCACTTCTCTTCGGTTGTGCATGAAGATGGGTGGACGGTGTTACCAGTAATAAAGTTGCCAACATTAATTATATAATCAGCGTAACATAATTAAAGTTTTAGATAAAACTAGCTTAATATTAATATGATAAATTAAAAACCGATGGGTCAATACGCCCATTGGTGTATGTCTATAGCTTCGGTTTTATTAAAAAAAAATTACAGATTGAAAACATGGTCTTCAAAAGGGAAATATGCTCCTTATTTCCAAGGGAATATGAGCGATGGGAGTCCAATGGTATTAAATGGGTGGTACAAGACCTGCCGCCTGAAGATGACGAGAAAGCCCTAGAGATTGTCAGAACTGACTTTTGCGACGATGAAGTCCTGTGCTCTATCAGCCGTAAGTCACTTGCTAAATTACTGTACTATCCGTTATCCGTTACAGCCTGTCAAGATCCATTGCTGTACATAGGCCTCCTCCATATATTTTTTCAAACGGGAATATTTGCCATAGCTGCCACTCTTGGTGCCTAACAAAAAACTGAGGCTGCCACCGCACTTTGTATAAATTTAATTGTTAGTAGAAAGACGCTGTCGCCCATCTTCTCGTTTGTTTCCCTCTGTCGCCTCTTACGACACTCACGGGACAATATGGAGTAGTGGATATTCTTAATAAAGATTTCTTATACCGCCACAACATGATAGTTCCTCTATTAAAAGAAACTATCATTATACATATTAAATGTTGTAAGATCTTGGCCCTTTCTCAGTCGAGTCTGTTTATTCCTGCTACAGGCGTGATTCTAACGTGAATACTATGACATTTAAGGGAAGCGCCATCATCCAAAGAACCAGTTCTCATCATGTATAAAAAAGGAGAAGGTTGTCAATTCGACTGTATTTTTTTATGTGTGTAACCTCAGATTCTGTTTATAGGTGAACCGATTTTGATGAATCTATATTTATTTGAAAGTTAGTGTTTCTCACGTGGTCCCATATAAGTTTGATCAAGATCTAACCTATAGTTTTTGAGTTATTTTTAATAATGCGTATTTAATTGACTTAGACTACGTTGATGATGTTCTCATTTTATTTATATTGAAGTCGGTTGTACAAAATTTTTATAGAAAAGAAACCCATCTTGAATTATTTGATTTGTGTGCTTATTATACCTATTATTTATGCTGTGTTATAACTAACCAGTGTTCTATACGGTAAAGGTAAGACTACATGGGATCAATCTGGGAAGTTAAAAGTATCACCAGGTCGTGTACTCAGGCCATACACTTAAAAGCAGCATGATGGACTGTTATAACTGTTAAATAGCATATTAAACTTATTTCGTGCACTCACCGCATTTCTGTTTATAGATATACATACGAGTATTTGTGTTAGGAAGATATCTGGAGAGCAAGACATTAGAATACTATTATTCTAAGGTTTATCTTATTTTAGCAACTTGAAGCCGAATTTACCTTTTTGTTACAAGTGGTAAAATTAAAAATGTTGTACAACCGACTTCAATATAATTTATTGTTGATTTTTTTAAAAATCGCTCAACCAATTTCGATAAAATTATACCCTTTAAAACAAGAAATAATTTTCCAAATCAGTTCAGGCGTATTCGAGTAATCGGTGAACACACTTAAAAAAAAGATTCCGACCAATTGAGAAGCTCCTCCTTTTTCTAAGTCGGTTGAAAAGTATCACGAGGTCGTGTACTCAGGCCATACACACAAAATCAGCATGATGGACTGTTATAAAGGTTGAATAGCATATTAAACTTATTTCTTGCGCTCACCACATTTCTTTTTATAGATATTTGTGTTAAGAGGATATCTGGACATCAAGATATTAGAATAATATTATTCTAAAGTTTCTTCTTCTTCTAGGTTTTAACAAATCTATTGCCGTCGCGCCAATTCCCTTTTTTACTTTATGTTAAAAAATTTTTTGTATTTTTTATTTTATATAATCGTTAAATTTCTTTGTCGGCAGTGTAATAACGTCGGTATAACTGGGTAATTTTAGTACTTTTAGAATCTTAGATTTAAAATAACTAATTAATTAAAAAACAACAATATGTACATACGAACAAAGAAGTAGTAGATGTAGATTGTATCGTAAACAATATTTAGTCTAGTCTCTAATCTAGGGAGAAAACAAAAGCGTACAAAAGCAAACAGTTGGAATTACAAAAATATTCGCGCTTCAGAAATATTGTTATATAAATGAAAATACTACCTAATAAACTTACTATACCTACTACTCCTTATTTTCTTTGTGTTCTATCTTGATATTGTCTCTTGGTTATATAATGTGATAAGAATGTAATTTAGCTAATGTCTTTTGATTTGCCTGACTTATTGACCCAAGTAACAAACAGAGATAATACGCACATCTATAGGTCGTATAGTGGCGGTGTTACAATATCCACTTCTTCATATTGTCTTGTGGTTGTCGTAAGAGGCAACGTATAGAGAAACAAGAGAATTTTGTTCCCCACTCTCCCAGTATTGTATTGTATATTTTATAGTAATTCAATTTTATTTATATGAATAGGATCGATTAATTAACAATACTTTTACAGGTTTGAGTAGCAATCCCAAAAGCCTCCGAAGTATTTTAGATTTCTGGCGACACTGTATAACACAGCGCACGAGTCTCGCTTGCTACGCAGAAGAAAACGGCGTCAGAAGTCTCGTTGGCGTTAATGTGTGCGTCCCTAAACAGAAAGGAGAAACTGAGAATAATGTTGAGGTATGCCAATGACTTGACGTGTGGTCGTGACGTAATAGAATCCATTTCTCCATTTTGTCCATAGAGATATGATTTTGTCACGTGGGTGTTGTATGAGGCTTCCGATAGATGGCGTTGTAACTATTTTGTTTACGCCAAGGTCAATAAATCAGACCGGCGGCGAAAAACAATGTCAAAGATGCGAGATAGCTCGTATTCATATTGTTGATCCGCCTTCCAAGCGTAACGATTACGGCCAATCCTTCTAATAAGAGGGGAGGCCCCTAATCCAAAAATGGAATTTTGTGAGCTGGTGAAAATTAAGAAAAATAGTAGTAGTACTAATCATGAAATTATTCACAGGTTTCTTTATTAATAACTAGATTTTACCCGCGGCTCTGTTCGCGTTAAATTAAAATCCGACGAATTGTTTATTACTGAAACTACAACACACTTCTACAGAATACATTAAAAGATTTCTTTCACTAATTGAAAACCTTGCTGACCATGGGAAAAATATACCGCACCGAAAGCAACTGAAGGGTAATTCCGCTACTTTTAATACCGCGTCTGTACGCCTGGCACTGTCCGCAAACTTTCACACGTTTGGCTTGATTTTGGGTATCAAACGTCGCCATCCACATTCCACATGCTTGTGAGTGCGCTAGTTTGTTCTAAAGAGGCTAACATCAAGGACATCGAGGTTGTTGTGTCGGTCATAACATTTGACTTAATTTATTTTTATTATAAACACAAGAAAACAAGTGAACAAGTAGATGTTAAAAATTCATAAAAACCTGTACTGTACCAGGTAATTATGAAATTATTTTATAATAGGTACTTATTTTCACCATCCCCACAGAAACGAGGCTGATTGGCACAAACGTGACACTATATAATTTCGAGTATGTTTCGACTAAAGGTGAAAAGATCATGAACTTATTGACAAAAGGCAAAATATTTGGTGAAGTGCGATGATGAACACAATTGGTGAACGCGTCGCAAGCACTTGCGGCAAATTTCTTTTGATTTGTGACATAAAACCGACACCAATCGGATTGGCTACAAGCGCTCGCTAACTTATGCCGCCTCTACACGTTGGCCAACACGCTGGCGAATGTGTTGGCCAACAACGATGGCCATCGTGTGGAGCGGGTGTTTAAGCTACGTTGGTACGTATTGGGACGATGGCCCACAAGTTGGCGCGAGATCCGTCTGGTGTCGGTTTTTTACAAAAGATCAAAGGGTTGTGGCAGAGTATTGGCCGCCGCGTCCACACGTTGGGCGCACGTTTAGTTTGCTACGAGCTCTCAGAGTGATCGCACGCACGCACGCTTAAATTTTATATGCACGCATCGTAACTAGTGTCTACATAACGGCAGTAACAATGACCAATGAATAAACTTTTCGCTTTATAGAGCCCTACCAAGCTGAAAATTGTTTGTAAAACACAAGTCTTTTTAAAAAAATATGTTATTATACACAGGATTTTCTCCTGTATCGTGGAGGCAGTTTAGAAACATAAATTGCATAAGGACAAACATTCAGACCCGGAGAAATTATGTGCAGGCTATACAAATACTTGTTCCGTGCGGGATTTGAACCCGCGGCCCCCAGGGCAGCAACTCATTGCTAAGCCACTACGCCACGGAGCCGTCAAGAAATAAAATTTATTTTTTCCATTTCTTTTTGATCACCCTTATCTTATACACATTCACGTTGTAGTGATTGATGTATTCATTTATTTATTGATGTATTAATGCTATATTATAGGTAGCATACTAAAATCAAATAAAAAAATAGGATACTAAAATCATGTTTTTACTGTCTTTATTATTCCCTATTAGTTTCTTTATTTCGTTAATAATACTTTAATTTTTAGCTATGGAAGAGCGAAGCCACCTGTTACAGGCATTATTTTGCTTACTAGGTGACCTCGATCACTGATCGTATAATGTAACTTTAATGTTTGACAAAATAAATTATTTATTATTATTATTATTTAGTTTTATTCTATAATTATATAATAAGAATAACCCTTTTTAAAAAGGCTTTGTTTAATAAAATTTTACAACAGTTTTATAGACAGGCTTCGAATATTTTCCAGGCCTTAGTTGTAAAAGTGTTAATTATACCTATGCCTAGGTGTGTTAATGTTTATATACTTTACTTATCTGTATAACGTTAGTGTATAATAAAGAAATATTGAAAATTTATATTAAAAATATTAAATATTAAAAATAGTGAAAATTAAATAAAAAAATAGTGGTATGCTGTGAAAAAATAAACCGCAGCAGCCGTTAGCGCTTCAATAATCATTTCAATAAATTCGTCCGCACATTGGCCCGAACCGAAGCAAACTGAACGACCTTCCAATGTGTGGACGCGATCACAATTTCTTGGCCAATATCTCTGCCAACACATTCGCCACTGTGTTGGCCAACGTGAAGAGGCGGCTCCAAGCCAAACACTCTATCCACATGTTTGAATTTGTGGCGGCTTGTTGAGGTTTGCCAAGCGTGCGGACGCAGCATAAAGTTTGAGCCTTAGATTTGTTAATTGTAATGAAAATATGGGAATTGAAATCGTTCCTTTTATCGCGGGCTTTTTGAGGAATAAGAAGTCCAATTCGTCCAAGTAAATTTTATAGTTCTACTTTTTTTATAGAATAAGGGTGACAAATTAGCAAAAAATCCACCTGATGGTAAGTGGTTGCTGTGGCCCATTTAACCTCGTTTGCGAATCAAAATGATCACCCGTGAGGACTAAGATGGAATGCCTCTTTTCCAGTAAAATAGGTCTCCGGTTCTCTACACTCACCATACGAAACACAGCAGCATTAAGCTACTATTTCACGCTAGTATTCTGTGAGAGCGTAGTCCTTCCCCGGTCGAGCCGATCCATTCCTGCTACAACTGTACTATTAATATAGCTGCAGCATGGCTCTACCACGTATAGTAACTGTAATAGTTATAATAAACTCTACACTTATAATAGTTCATGCAAAGCAGGCCAAGAAATAAAAGTTTTATTAATGAATTTAGCACCATGGATTAAAAAACTGTAATGCCCTATTCTGGCTTGTTATCTATAATGTTTCTAAGTTTCTTCAAAATCCGTTGAATAGTTTTTGCGTTATCGAGTCATAAACATCCAAACAAACTTTCACATTTATTATAACAATTTGCTACCTCTTGCAACACAATTATAGTTTATTAATAAAGCTGATATATTACTAAAATAAGAAGTGGTAAAATTAAACATTTTGTACAACCGACTTCAATATAAATAAAATGAGAACGTCATCAATCTAGTCAAAGTCAATTAAATACGCATTATTAATGATAACTCAAAAAGTTTATAGCACCACATGAGCAGCACCAGCTTTGAAATAAACAAAGAAACATCAAAAGCGGTTCACCTAGAAAAAAGTTCTGAGGTAACATAAGGGTACACATAAAAAAATACAGTCGAATTGAGAACCTAACTGACTGAAGAAGTCTAACTGACGCACTTTCTGCAGCGAAAATAGTCAAATTTAATTTTGTTGAAGCTTGGAATCAAATTATATTTTTTTATAGACAGGGTAAATGAGCATGCGACTCGCTTTATGGTAAGTGAATACCGTCGCCCATTAATAACTGCAACATCAGGGGAATTAGATAAGATAGTCGAGTAACAACCCTCAATGTCACTGATAGACCAACCTTGACTTACTTTGAAACCAACTTGCAGCGACCGGAGAATCGAACAACCGACCGCTGCCTTATACTTACAGTGCCGATACGGCTCCCACGACCGGTACATAGTTGTAAACTGCGAGGAGATTCCGGGAAATGGGGGATGCTTCGAGGCCCGAGACCTGCTGTGTGCTAAATATCACACACGCAGAAGACAAGGATAACCAGGG
The DNA here is from genome assembly GCA_033319125.1 of Parnassius glacialis. NCBI lineage: Eukaryota > Metazoa > Arthropoda > Insecta > Lepidoptera > Papilionidae > Parnassius > Parnassius glacialis. Next base: position 52,730,992 of record JAVANC010000001.1, on the reverse strand, counting down.
GAATTAAATTTTAACGGCACTTTGACAAAGAGTAGGCCGGTAGGCGATACGGGTGCCCTTTCCCCCTACCGCCGCAGCTGAGGCGGAGTCGCGCTCGAAGCATGGTGTTGGTACACGCCCTACCCTCCGCGACTCTGGCGGAGCCGCACCGTTGATGCGGTGGCAATGGAGCCGCTAGGGGAGAGGAGTATCGGTATTGCAAAGAGCCGCTCCTCTGTCCTCCACGGCCGAAATTTGGTTGGCGGCGGAGCTATACGGCAAATCAGCCGCTATGATTAGGAAGGCTGGTGTTTTCCAATGCTCGTTTTTCGTAGCCCACGGCTTTCGCGTATCGGTCTCGAGGAAGTCGTTGTGCATCTAAAGTTTGAAAGTCGTGAAGGATGGCGCGCCTTGTGTTCTGGTGCGTCTTAATTGAAAAGGAGAACGAGTAGAAGTTGTCCTATTCCGAGGAGGGGCTAGCAAGGGGTGGCCATGGGCGAAAGCGTTATTATCCTCCCTCACCTTTACACCATCGGACAACCATCTGGTTTACTTCGTCTTTCGTAATGCGTACCCACAGTAACAAAGGAACACAGTAACAAAGGAATAAAATAATTTACCTGCGTCTCTCTTTCCGACCGATTACAATTTGGGTCTCTGTGTTAAGAGTGAATAGGCTCTTTACCACCATATGAACAAGGCCGATTTCACTAGCTTAATAATTCACCCCTCAAGCTGTATGGGATCAAAGATGTATTCATAATTCAAAATTATTTACCAATATGTTTGTCCATATGTTCTCAGATAGAAGGTGAGGAATGGCAAAATGTGTCCAACGCTCTGGAGTTCGTAGAAGCTAAATGTGATATATATGAGTACCTGAATCTGGATATGGTACTGGGTGCTTACGGATTGCTAGTGAAAAGAGAATACAGAGGAGCTAAGCTCGGGGCCAGGTTGCTGAATGCAAGGTAAAATATTACGTGTGATTAATGTTTATATTACAACAACTCGGTTGTGAATAGGCGGCCATCCGTTATTTTCGTCTCGTCCAATGTAGGTCGTAGATCAACTAAGGAAAACGAAAGAATTTACCGCCTTTACACACAGTAAGTACAAACACGTGGCAAAAAGATGGTTATTTTCAAAATCATTCACTGACAAACCAAAAAAAAACTGGTCCAGTAGCTCACTCACACTGGCAGAACTTTAGTTCCTAAATAAGATTTTTTTTTTCATAAATTTATGGAGGGATTTTGAAACAGGAGATGAACAGTCTGGCCCGCTAGCGTACCTTTAACTAAATATAAATGGCCCTATAGGAAATTGAGTTTAATACCTTTGTTGGTAGTCATGACAAGCAAGGTAACCAACGAAGGATAGAATACGGCATGCCCGAGCACGTCGTCTGCATTGAACTTGGTACTGTTTAAATGAATGGAGGTTTTGAGTTGTTCCCTTACTTCTATTTATGTCTTTATCTTCTAATCTCTATCTACGACAAATACATGTTAATGATTTTAGTGATTATAATATGTGTTTGATTTGCAGAGAGCCTCTTTCTAATGTCCTGGGTATAAAAGCAACTACGACGGTTTTCACCGGTATATCGTCACAGATGTTGGCCGCTAAATGCGGTTTCACGACGATTGCGGAAGCATCTCTCAGTGAAATGGCCGAGGCGGGTCTAAAATATCCGAAAGATGACCAAAGAAAAATAAAGTTAATGGTGAAAAAGTACAAATAGGATTTATTTTTGCAAAATTTTTGTAGCGTTCGTTTTGTAGAATATCTAGATATTTTCAATTTCACTACAATTGTTGTTGAATTTTATTTTTAATTGTTTATTATATGCAATATTCTTATAGTCATGTTTGTTTTATGAGAATATAGTATTTATTTCCATATACATAAATGTTATATCTGTAATTTTCGTGGTAATGCCGTATAGTGGTTGCGTATCCCATATTATATCGTGGATGTAGCGAGACGCAATAGAGAGAAAAGAAACAGAAAAGATAGCTACATCTTCTCATCACTAAATGTTTGATAAACATTCAACTGAAAATAATTTAAAAAGACTGTTACCAACCCGTCTGCCCAGCTTGGCAGCTATGGCAAATACTTTATATCGAAAACCACAGATTGGGCAATCTGTGGGGGAGACATGTTCAACGGGACTTTTGAAAGGCGAATGAATTTTTATGGTGTGTTTCGACCTTTACTAAACTGTAATCAGTAAATACTCAGGCAACCTATTAAGAGTAGGTATTTTCAAAATGCTATCTACCTGTTTCATACCGCTCGCTCCGTATCACCGCATCGTACGATAGAAAGAGTTGCAAGTCTTGGAAGTTATTGCCTACATTTCTTTTTTGAAACATTATTTCGGGCGATAACGTATTCACCTCCCTAAACCTTTATGAAGTAGGACAATTTTCTCTCATTAGATTCAGTATTCCTTAATATAGGTCTATACGTTTTTTTTTAGTAATTTAGTTTATTTTCATTAAAAAAAAAACGCTCGAGGAAGTTTTTAAGTCAAAAATATAGATATTGGGATGCCATGAATTTATATAGTAAGCAATATTTCTTTAAAACAAAAACATACGGACCTAGTTTTTCATTATTCTACAACATTTCAATTTAATTGGACTATGTTTACGGGGGAAAACGTTATCGCTTTTACCACTTTTAGTATGAACATTTACAACTTTACAATCCTTTTAAGTATTCTTAAAATGTACGACTAATTAATATACAAGTACCTTTACATATATTATACAATAGTACAATGTTGTCGAAACAAAATATACCTACAACAAAACCACAGAGAATATAAATATAATTGGTATAATGTTAAAAAAATATTTATTATGAGATACGTCAAACAATTAAAAGCAATTAAAAAGTGAATTAGACGTTTCTCATACTTGTTCCTTTATGATCATGTTCACAATTCACGAACATCTTTTATAAAACTAAAGTAGTATATTATGTCAATTGACGTTTTTGTTAAAAGAAACAGATACTTATACAAACACAAATAGTGTCGTGGAGTGGTGATGTAAGCGAATCCACTACCCAATGACCTTGGCAGAGACGTGCTACAGCTATATTATGGTTTTCTATATATAGATATACTGGTTCTGCTTTATTTTGTAATGCTTGTGGGGAAAATTAGAGTTCCTTTTTACTGGAAACGAGGCATTCCATATTTAGTCCTCAGTGGTGGCAACCCACCTGCATTTTGATTCTAAATCGAGGATAGATGTAGACCGCTCATGAGCCAAAATATCCACTTACCATCAGAATGACTGTATGCTCCTTTGTCACCCTTATACTATTAATAAAAATCTTCCAGTGGGTATCGTAGGAGATGACAGAACGAAATGAAAAAGATCGCCAGCACCATCTTCCTGAAAACAACTCAAAACAGTAAATATGCGGTGACCAACTGGACCACCAATCATGGCAATGATGGCAATCTAATAATGATTGAATAAATTATAAGTGGTAGCGGAGTTTTTAACTCATAGACCTGTAGGCTGTTGATGCAATGCTTCCACTGCACACTACTTACTGTTATACCCTTATACAGTAAAAGAGGATAGATCAAAGGCGCTTAACATCCAATTCTAGTTCAATTGAAGGGCTGGACAGTATTTAGAAGATTACGAGATATCTCGTAAAGTTTGCATCAAAATTTAAAAAATAAAAGTGTACAACCAGTGTGTGTTACCAGTGATGGCATATGGACTAATACATTTCCCTTTACTATTGACCGTATGAGGAAGTTCAAGGTCACTCAACGCACTAACTTGATGTGAAGAGGACTACGCTAGGATTTTCAATAACTTCGTAATCAGAGAATCTTTAAAATCAGTACATTAGAACCAGAGTAATCGATATAGCCCAACGGATTCGTAAGCTGAAGTGGCAATGAACCGACCAATGATCTCGAATAACCAACAAGAGATGAGGAAGAAAGGTTCCCGAGTGGTAGCCTCGGTAAGTGAAGTGCAGAGCAGTCCCTCACTATTTGGAGTGACGGCCTGGTATGAAATGCAGGTAGACGATGGATGCAGGTTTTTTTTTATAGGATAAGGGCGACAAACGAGCACACAGTCCACCTGATGGTAAGTGGTTGCTGCGGCCCACAGACATCTACATCTATCCTCAATTACGAACCAAAATGCAGATGCGTTGTCACCCGTGAAGACTAAAATGGAATGCCTCGTTTCCAGTAAAAATTTTCTCCGGTTCTCTACACTCACCATACGAAACACATCAGCGTTAAGCTGCTATTTTACGTTGGTAGTCAGTGAAAGCGTGGTCCTACCCCAGTCGAGCCGAAACATTCTTGCTACAACTATATAACTACAACTATGCTACTGCTACAGGTGGCCCAGGACTGTGCTTTGTGGTATTTTTTGGAGAAAGCCCATATTTTTTTTGTCTGAATGAATTGTCTGTCTGAAAGTCTGAATAATGTAGTCATATTTTGCCGTATAGGTTTCCATCGCCTGCCGCTTAAAACTGGAATGCCGTCAGTCAAACAATGTCCTGGTTGTACTTCAACTCCTTTGTGGTAGAAGGAGTCAAAATCTACATACACAATATGCCGCATGTTTGTAACATCTCTGATTATTGCAGTCGGAACGGAACTAACACCAACGGCGGGTGCATCAGAGTATTTCTTGTATATATCACCGAGTACTTCAAAAAACGCTTGCTCACCAAAAACGAAGTCTCAAAATGGTCTACAGACTTTATTACTTGAATAAAAGCCAACACCACGTTTCTTCACTTGTTTCCAGTAACTTTCATTATATTTACCGAAGTAAAGAGTGATAGCAAGCACAAAAACAGTTAATAAATGTAACGCCAAATCAAGAAACAGCAAATTATTCGTGTCTATAATAAGAAACCAATTATCTTTAGGTATCTGAGCATGCTTTTAAGTGTGTGTGTCGAGTATAAAAATTACTTAGAGCTTATTTAATCTGAGCGTAAATTATAGTCTAAACATATGTTTTACAAGCCTTTACCCGCGGCACCGCTCGACTGAAAGGTTTTGGCGGGAACTTGACCGGCGGCGGCTTGCTGCTCCAGTATTATTGTTTAAATAATGGTTTGAAGTGGACTTTAAGGCCTTAACAGTGGTTGAAATGCCTAAATCTTGAATATTTAAGTCAAAAAATCTCAATAACTGTTCATTTAATCCACAAAGAAAAAATACAGGGTAACAGAAGAGGATTTGGTAAATGTTTTTAATTGAACAAACTTGTATTTTGTCAACCCTTTATTAGAAAAAAAATCCCCAAAGAGTACCTATCTTTGTCATGTTTTGCAAAATTTCTCCAAAACGGCACAAGCTTTTTAAATAAATCTTACACTAAAAAAAGGTCTTAAAAATATTAATATTTTTAATTGAGAGTTTTATTTTTATTCCCCGTTTTATTAGAGAATATATCATTTTCCCCTGAAATTGAATATATTTACGCGAGCGCGCATGCTCCGTCGCCCTGTCAGCCTGTCACAGTCCGTCACAGAGTATATTATATATAGGGGATAGAGTCATCACTTAAAATCGTAGCATTAGCGCCATCTATCGAAATACGACGTCCCTACAGCCGAGCAACGTAGGATGCTCTATATTACAATATTTATTATTTATTTTCAAAGTAATTTCCAAAAGTCAAACCATTTTAATATTGATTTGGCTTTTGGAAATTACTTTGTATACAATATAATTAAGGCAAATAAAACAACTGTTTTGCGGTTGGATGTTTTTTTATAATGCTTCCTTTTATTATAATAGTTCACAACAACTTCTCTCAAAAGAAGCCACAATCCAGGTCAACAGAGCACAAATAGTTAAGCAAATCAGGGTTCAGAGTTTCATACGTAAGTCCAACGAAAAAGGCGAAGTCTTCGGAGTCCGGGGATCAAGCAAAGTTGTTAAAGTCTTATAAACACAAACAGAGCACATTCACAAACCACGAAAGGAAATGTAATGACAAACAGACAAATTAAATTACGTTAAATGAAGTTACTAGTTTTACACTCGCACAAACTACTAGTTTTAGTTTCTTTTGTTTTTAATATTGTATGTTTATAATAAAATTATATATAAATGACAATTGTAACATTGACAGATCGAAATGACCATAGATCTCTCCCTTCGGATCTTGCCATAGATAAACGGATAAAACAATTTGCAACGACGAAATCATAATAATTCACTTGAATAAATGTAAAATAAATAAATTACACAAAAAATTTAATAACAAATTTGTTTTGTAACAAAATAGTAAGTTAGCAAGGTTCGTTTATATTTTGAACTATTCATTAATTTGTTTGATTCTTAATTGGCCTAGCATGGCTAAGTTTAAAAAAGCGACATCTACTGCAACATAGACAAACTGTCATGACGTATTAATACCTCTAAGAAAAATTATAGTATGG